>CM040128.1:263779021-264442423 GCA_022559845.1 Amorphophallus konjac
CCTTAAACGAGAAGGTGGTGGCATGGAGAAGGAAATCTCTCTCCTCTATGGAGAAATCTTTAAGGGCCGCTTTGATAGCGGCTTGGTCGGGCGACTATAGGCGGATAAGCCACCCGCGGTTACGGTGGGCCCCGCCTCCCCCTCACACAAATGCACCTAATCGATCCCGAGTGGCTTAATCGACCCTTCGGGGTCGATTAACGTACCCCCACCTACTTATCAAAAAGGGCCTAAAGATCCATCTTTTCTGACCAATCCGTACCCTTGGAAGACTTTAGAGTATACAATGGATACTACCAGAAGAAGGGCAGATATAGACACCTTGTTAAAACCCAATGGTTAAAAAACTACACCCGCTTCATAAAAATCTTCTGAGATTTACTTTTACAGTCTGGTGTGTATCATATCAATATGACCACATAGTGAAGACTATAGATATTCCCAAAAGAAGAGAGGACGCGAACAGAAAATTAAATTCAGTAAAGACAATGAATTTAGGTTTATAAAAGGAGAAGAAGATGTAAGGACTCCACTGTTCCAAATCTCACTCTCCTCTCTTGAATACTCTTCAAGTGGTTCCTTTCTCATCCCTCCAAACTTATGAACGCAAGATCTGACCTCCTCTCCTCCTTGTTTCTCTTGTTGACAAACTTAAGGAGCAACACTGGCGTCGAAGAAGAAAGAAAGAAGGTGCTCAGTGGCAACACAGATCGGCAAGATGCAAAGTCGGTTGAAGAGAAACTCAATATCTCACAAGCCTATGTGTAAAAGATATTGAGTAGGATGAAGGCTTTGGAGCAAGGGATTGCCAAGCATAAAAGAAAGGAAGCGCTTTAACGTGCAATGACCTCTCTGATAGGCACATCAGGCAAGGTCATCAACGTCATAATCTGGATACTCATCTGGGGTGATGATGGATGTCACCTAGAAGTCATAGGAAAAAATCCAGAACGACATCCTTTCAAACACAATCAAAACTGAGAGCTGTGTCTGACGTACATAGCTCCGGGAAAGGTTGTGTAGCAGGAGGTTGACGAAGGAGAAACAAGTGCATCTACACAATAGTGGGTGTCCTCTTTCTCCTCCTCAAACCTCCTCGGCAATCATTTCTTACCTCCATTCTTGAACTTTATTGACTTTCATTATGTTTTATATTCTTCTGATTATGTATGACCGAATGTCTATGAATAAAATCAAGCCCTCCAAAATTTACTACAAATATACTTATCTCTTCTTTCACCCCCTTGTGATTCTGACAAAAAGAAAGGGGGAGATCTATATTTCATTTTTTTTTTGGCATTACATAACCCCACGTCTATAACTACTGTGGGCGGGCCGTACTCCCTTTTTGATTATGACAAAAAGGGGGAGAACTATATTAAATTTCATTTTCCTTTGATTGAGAGGGAGAACGGTGAACAAGGAAAAAGGTCTAAGGGGGACCAAAAAAAAGTTGCAAGAAACGTTGATTAAGGGGGAGAATGATGAACAAACATAAAGGGGGAGGACTAGTTGAAGAACCACATCAAGAATGGAGAGAACGAACAGAAAATATGATAAATATGTAAGAGAGATAACAATTTAAAGAATTCAAAATGTGATTAATATATCATGAAATCCTTGTAAACTTGCCAACTTAAGAAGAGCTGGATAAGCTTCCTAACGTCTCAAGAACAAATCAATTAGAAATTTCAATTTATTTTGTCATAACAAAAAATGGGGAGATTATTAGAAAAATTCTTTTCCATATAATTCATTATTTTGGTTAATGATAAAATAAATAAATAAATAAATCTCCCAGTATTTGATGTTACAGGTTTAACCTAAATACATATCTCCTATAATATCTGGGATAATAACTAAATTGCTGAGATATAAAGATTTCGAAACACGGGCAAAAAGGGCTAATAAAGCATAATCCTGAACTCCACGTCTAAAAAACAAATAGGAACATGTAAGGTAGAATAAGTGCCTTTGGAGTCAGAAAATAAAAATGAATATATCCATGCAATCACCAGCTTACTAAGTCATTATCCAGATTGAGTGCACACCATCTTGGTTGGATACTCAGAATATGTTCTGCGATTCTAATAACAAGAATCTAAGATAAAATAGGAAGTTCAACCAAATGCCACAAATAAGAAGCACACAAGAAAAAAGATTTGTGCACAAAGGTTAGAAGAAAGAACATCTGGACCTTAACAAAAAAATGAGTGGCATCTAAGAACACTCTAAAGACTCTTCTAGGGTTGCACAGAATCTCTGAAATAAATTTGCATACTCAAACTATAAGCCCTAAAGGACAAGTATCGCCCTTAATATTTAGCAGTGCACTGATATGAGATGCAATGTACTCTCATATCTATCTTGCCTTGAACAAACAGAAGAATATTTCAAGGAAGGTAAATCATTATACTCTTCTACACAATGGTGGAATATGAAGATACCTGGAAGAGTTATCATAAGGCAGGACAAATCACTTAAAAAGACACAAGGGTTTACCTTTATCATAAAGATTTCGCCCAAGAGCTAAAACATCAAAAGAAGAAAAATTAGTAAAATCAAGAAATCTAAATAAAGCCTAAAGAGAAGGCACAATATCTTCTGAAATAGATATGAGTGAAATCATGTTATCTCCTGACATAGACAAAAGACCATAAATATGGAAATTGGCAGAAGTTTAGTATGACTAAGGAACGTGGAAGATTTGCTACCTTTAAGATTGAAAAGAGCTTAGGCGAAAATAAATTTAACTAAAGTAGGCGCAACTCCTGTTACTTTAGTATCTTTAAAAAGATAAGGGAAAGATAGATTAACCCTAGATAGTCGTATAGGCAGATTTTCGCCTATCCTAGGAAAATGACAAAAAGTAAACCATTCTTCTCTAAACAAAGGCTTAGGTGGTCTACCGCCTATCCTAAGAAGAAATATCCTAAGAAGAAATATTATAGTCTATCTATATAGCATACTCTAATGACGAACAAAGACATAGGCAGAACTGCGTCTATCAAACAGAAAGGACAATATGTCTCACCTCAATTTCGATGAGACTGAGGCGCGTGTCCTCACCTAATTGAAAGATAATCAGTAGTCTGCAATTGCCTGAAAAGCAAACATATAAAATATGTTTAGACTTATAAAGCATTTCAAAACTAAGCGAAGCCTTTATACGTATACACATTTCATAGGTATGGTCTCATATATAAAATTATATTGACCGACTTGACCGGCCTATCTTCTACATTTAATGTCTAGTATCCGTTATGATACTCTTCCAAGAAATGTGTACAGCTTATGATTGCATTAAATGCTTAGTAGTCGTTATAGACACACATAGCACTAATATATATATATATATACTCACTACGTGTTCTTCAAGCATGTTATATATATTCAAATTTCCCTCCTTATCTCACATCGTATTCAAAAGTCTGCTCGGAGAGATTTGTTTAGTAATATGCAGACTATACAATCGAGGGAAGACAGAGATTTCATCGTGAAGAAAGAAATGGACACTAGCAGGACGCAACTCAGCTCAAAAATCTTATATATACTCACTACGTGTTCTTCAAGCATGTTATATATATTCAAATTTCCCTCCTTATCTCACATCGTATTCAAAAGTCTGCTCGGAGAGATTTGTTTAGTAATATGCAGACTATATAATCGAGGGAAGACAGAGATTTCATCGTGAAGAAAGAAATGGACACTAGCAGGATGCAACTCAGCTCAAAAATCGTACTATACTTAGAAGAACAAGGAACAAAGTTCAAGGTAGAAGTTGACATGGACTCAACGAGTAGAAGATCAAGACTCAGGAGTCACAACAAATCTCCAAAGACTAAGTACTAGAGATCCGACTATTAGACAGATTTGTGTCTAATGGATACATAATCTGCATCCTATAAATAAGGTGAAGAGTGTAGCAAGGAAGATACACAGAAGAGCAAGAAACGAGATAGTTGAGTACGCTTTCAAAGCGCCTTCTTGCATTCAAGTGATCTCTGCATCAAGCTTCTAGTGCATCCACGACAAGAAGAGCTTCACTGCATTCAAAGCTCATCTCCGAAGTTCTTCATTTTTAGTAAGCATTCGATAGGGGATATTGTGTTATAACGATATTCTTATTCTCATCATCTTTTGTATTTCTACTCTACTTATTTATTTTCTTTGGTTTGCATCATCATTGGAAGGACAATGGGTGTGAAGATCATTCATTGCTCAGGGTTACCAGCACTGCAAGTGACTGGTTGTTCGGTCCACTGATACCCGTGAAATCAGCTAGGTGATTAGCCCGTGGAAGGCTAGTTGGTGCGAAATTATCAGAAAAATTAAGTCACAAGGGAAGTGACTGTTGGTTGCTGAGACCTGAGCAAAATCAGTAAGGGAGCTAGCCCTTGAGAATGAGTTGATATAACCTTGGTTTGAAGGTTAGTAGAATATCCCGAGCGAGTTGCAGGTGGACTGGACATAAGAAAATGGAAGGCTGATTGAACCAGTATAAATCTCTTGTCCCGTATGGTTTGCTTATTTACTCGTACTTTTATTTTCCGCTATGTATGTATTTGAGTTGTGATTAAGACCTACGAGTCATAGCAAATCTCCAATGGCTAAGTACCTGAGATCCGACTGTTAGACAAATTTGTGTCTAACGGATACATCATCTTCATCCTATAAATGAGGTGAAGATTATAGCAAGGAAGATACACAGAAGAGCAAGAGACGAGATAGTTGAGTACGCTTTCAAAGCGCCTTCTTGCATTCAAGTGATCTCTGCGTCAAGCTTCTAGTGCATCCACGACAAGAAGAGCTTCACTGCGTTCAAAGCTCATCTTTAAAGTTCTTCATTTTCAGTAAGCATTCGAGAGGGGATATTGTGTTATAACGATATTCTTATTCTCATCATCCTTTGTATTTCTACTCTACTTATTTGTTTTCTGTGGTTTGCATCACTATTGGAAGGACAGTGGGTGTGAAGAGCATTCATTGCTCAGGGTTACCAACACCGCGGGTGACTGGTTGTTCGGTCCACTGATACACGTGAAATCAGCTGGGTGATTAGCCCATCGAAGTCTAGTTGGTGCGAAATCATCAGAAAAACTAAGTCACAAGGGAAGTGACTGTTGGTTGCTGAGACATGAGCAAGATCAATAAGGGAGCTAGCCCTTGAGAATCAGTTGGTATAACCTTGGTTAGAAGGTTAGTAGAATATCCCGAGCGAGTTGCGGGTGGATTGGACATAAGAAAATGGAAGGTTGATTGAACCAATATAAATCTCTTGTCCCGTATGATTTGCTTACTTACTCGTACTTTTATTTTCCGCTATGTACGTGTTGGAGTTGTGATAAATTTTTTATATAATATCACATCTCAAGTCACACATATTCACCCCCCTCTAGGGTGTGCATGACTATTAACACAATGGTTTCAACCCCCTCAACAAATAATTTAAATATTGATCCAAACACAAGAATTTCTCTGACCAAAAGTCTTCCTTGTGACCCACACCTAAACACTTCCCTCCCCTACCAAGCCCAAAATCGAGGTCCGGTCACCTGGCGCCACTCGCTATCCAAAATCGGCCAAAAAGAGAAAGGCTTATTGCACACTCGGGTGTCTGATGTCTTTAATTTTTTTTATAATTTTTTTTAAAGTGACTCCTAAGATATCCTAATTTGGGATGCAAATCACATCACTATTGGATTACCTAAAAAGAAATAAAAAATAAATCAAATCAAATAAATAGTGTTGGATCTATTTTTTTTTAAAATCCCTCTATTTTATTTTTATTTTTTAAATAATCAGATATTGATGTAATTTATATCTCAAGTTAAAACAATTTAAAAGTTATTTTAAATGTTTTTTAAAAAATAAAAACGCTTGGCACCTTGAGAGGTGCAGCATGTCGGCCAAAAAAAGGGGCCACATCCCCATTCCTAAACCCGGATCCAATAAAACGAACCCCCCCCCTCCCAAATCCAGCCATCAGGTTCACACCCCTTTCGTCATCAGCAGCAGCAGAAAGGGGTAAAGGAAAAGGGGCCAACCTCCCATGGCGGCGTCCTTCATCGTCCTCCACCACTCCCCTGCTTCACCTCTCCGCCCCCTCCCCAAGCCCCCTGCCACCCCCCTCGCAACCCCCAGCAGGCCCCTCCCCTCCCCCTTCCGCCCCGCCCCGCCCCCCCGCCTCGCCATCTCATGCTCCTCCTCCTCCGCCGATCCCCACTCCCACGCTGCCGCCGCGCCACCCAGGCACCACCACCGCCGCCCCGCCGACGAGAACATCCGGGAGGAGGCCTGCCGCCAGCAGCACACCTCCAACCACAACCACGGCTTCTCCGCACGGTACGTCCCCTTCCCCTCCCCCTCCCCGCCGTCGCCCTCCAATGGGGGCGACGAGTGCTACTCCCTGGACGAGATCGTCTACCGAGGCCGCTCGGGGGGCCTGCTGGACGTGCAGCACGACCTGGCGGCGCTGAAGAAGTTTGATGGAGCCTACTGGAAGGCGCTGTTCGACTCCCGCGTCGGCCGGACCACCTGGCCGTATGGGTCGGGCGTGTGGTCGAAGAAGGAGTGGGTGCTGCCGGAGATCGACCCCGACCACATCGTCTCCCTCTTCGAGGGCAACTCCAACCTCTTCTGGGCAGAACGGTTCGGGATGGAGTTCGTCCAGGGCATGAACGATCTGTGGGTGAAGCAGTGCGGCATCAGCCACACCGGCAGCTTCAAGGATCTGGGCATGACCGCGCTCGTGAGCCAGGTCAACCGGCTGATCCGCCTGGGCCGCCCCATCGTCGGCGTGGGGTGTGCGTCCACGGGCGACACGTCGGCGGCGCTCTCTGCTTACTGCGCTGCTGCTGGGATCCCCGCCTTTGTGTTCCTCCCGGCGGACCGCATCTCCATCGCCCAGCTCGTGCAGCCCATCGCAAATGGCGCGTTTGTGCTCAGCCTGGACACGGACTTCGATGGTTGCATGAGGCTTATTCGGGAGGTCACATCGGAGCTCCCAATCTACCTCGCCAACTCCCTCAACAGCCTCCGTCTCGAGGGCCAGAAGACGGCCGCCATTGAGATTCTCCAGCAGTTCGATTGGGAGGTCCCGGACTGGGTCATCGTCCCCGGGGGGAATCTGGGCAACATCTATGCTTTCTATAAAGGGTTTGAAATGTGCCGCGAGCTCGGCCTTGTGGATCGCATCCCGCGTCTTGTGTGTGCCCAAGCGGCAAATGCCAATCCGCTATACCTCCATTACCAGTCGGGCTTAGCGGATTTCAAGCCTGTCATTGCCACCACTACCTTTGCCTCTGCAATACAGATTGGTGACCCTGTTTCCATCGACCGCGCTGTGTTTGCCCTTCGGGGTTCTGATGGTTTGGTTGAGGAGGCAACTGAGGAGGAGTTGATGGATGCCATGGCCAAGGCGGACCTCACGGGGATGTTCGCGTGCCCTCACACTGGTGTTGCATTGTCGGCTTTGATAAAGCTCAGGGAGAGAGGAGTTATTGGGAAGACTGATCGGACAGTTGTCATCAGCACGGCCCATGGGCTGAAGTTCGCACAGTCCAAGGTTGCTTACCATTCCAAGGAGATCGCGGACATGGCGTGCCGGTTTGCAAACCCACCTGTAAGCGTGAAGGCCGATTATGGTTCGGTGATGGACGTGTTGAAGAATGTACTGAAGAATAAGATCTCGCCTGTTAAGAACGTGGTTTAACGGGTATATTCAAGGCTGCTCATTTTTGTGAGAGTTGTAGGTTCCTCTCTGGGAAGTTTACTGCAGCTTGAGATAGAGGTTTTGATACCTTTTTCTTCCTTTTTTTTTCAGTTTGATGTTTGGTATTTTCCTTCGTTGTAGCTTGCGAGATGCTAGAATTTGATAGATATTGATCGAGCATCTGAACTGGTTATCTAGTTATTTTATGCAATGAAACATTTGGCTTTCCTGGTCTCGTTAAATAATGTTGTAATAGGCAATATCATGAAATTCTATATCAGCTACTGCAATGGCCTCTTTATAATGTGGTTCTAGCTGCTCCTCACAACAGGTACCTAAAGGACCTTGGCAATTCCGAGTTACTTCTGCTTGGCTTCATATGACTACACTTTTGACAGTAAATTAATGATTTCTGGATATGTTTATTCTATATGTCAGGTCAGGTGACTCAGTATCTTTTGGCATTCTCTTCATTTTATTGGCTTATTGCCTGTTGTTTAGTGGTGGCAATGTTCTTAGTTGATATGTCAACTTCACATTGAAGCGAAAAAAATAATGTGGTCTCCACTCAAGGTCGTTGATTCTGATTAAGTTGACTCTTCATGAGATTGTTGGTGTCTACTAAAAATTGCAAGGGTATAGAGAATAGAAGGAAAATGCAAAGAAGAAAAAGCGAAAAGGACCTCCAGAGGCTTTGTAAGGAATTAGAGCAGTAAGCATGGAGACTATGGCAGACCGAGTGGGTGGCTCAGTTGGCACAAGGTCTCTTGTTCACACCTGGAGGTTTGTGTTCAAAACAACCCAGGGACACCTGACTTCACGTGTCGGAGGTTTGCATCGTTTGCCGTGGACTTTGTCCTACCTTGCCCTTGTCTGGTGGAGATCGAGTGGGTTTTAGAAGCTCTCCCTCATGCAGCCAACCCTGAAGTCCCGCGATCAATGACACCCAAGAGGGGGGGGGTGAATTGGGTGAAAACAAATATTAAAAAAGCTTTAACCAATTTGAAATTTATATGATGAAATAGCAACTATCAATTTAGATCTGATGCAAAGGAGAATAGATCTATCAAAATCAACCACTACAATAGCTCTTTGGTACTAGGCAAAGCTACGGAATCTGAAGATTCTCTCACGCAAGGTGTTATCTTTCCGACAAGACTAACCTTATCGGTCCGAACCCGGCTTTTGATATACCAGAGATCTATTAGAGAATGATCAATTAATCTAGATCTAAACGAAGAAATCAGCAGATGCAAATAATTAAACTACGCGAACATGCAGAGAATTGAGATAGGAGAAAAGGATCAAACCACATAAGAGACAACAATTTTTAGGTGGTTCGGATGCAACAACGGCAACTTACGTCCATCCCTCACAATCTGTGAGGATTCACACACTATCTTGTAAAGGGTTACAAGATCAAAACACACACACACACTCGTGTGAGTTCATAACTCCCACGAAGGTGCACAAGCACCAAATCATACAGAAATATGAAGAAGAGAAGAACCACACACACACAAACACAGATCTGGGTATATCCACACACACACAAATGTTTGAATATTACAAGAACACACACTTGAAGCTTGAAGAAGGATGTAAGGAGAAACACAAAATGAAAACTTCAAATTAAAGCTCCCCCTTAGTGGATGAAGATTGTTTTGGATGAAGCTTGCTCCTCAGCTTGATCTTCACTTGAATGGCTTGCAGATGAACTTGAGAACCTTGCTCTTGAATGAAGAACTCTTGGACGCAGCACTGTTCACAGAGCTACAGTAGCAGAACTCTTTCTCCCTTGGCAGCCCCCTTTGATCTCCCTTGAGTGATTAGGGTTTCTTTCCCCAAGAGATGTTTTTATATAACTTGGATGGTCAAGGACAAGCCAAGACACAGATCCACAATTCCAGGGATGTCTGGAGACTTTTGGGATTAAAAAATCATTGATAGATGCTTCAGCCTCGTGGAGAAAAACAAGTCAACAATGGAGGCTTCGAAGCTGGCGGTCGACCGGGAATAGGGGGGCGGTCAACCGGAATTGTACAGAGATTGAGCCTTTCAACGCTGGGAAAACCGGTCGACCGGGTCCTGTCCGGCGGTCGAGCGCGCCTGGAAAAACCTATATTTTTAGTGTCGTTAGCCAATGAATCATAGCCTGTAAACAATTTACTTTGAGACCACTTCTTGTGCCAAACAATATGAGTTGGTTTGACTTATCTTGGGCATTTTTGAGGCACGATAGAATTAGGCATTTTGCTTTGATGGAAGATGGCTTGAGAGGGGTTTAAGCAAGTTATCAACCTATTTGTAATGCCGGGGTTTTGTTATCATCAAAATCGTCTGGAGAGACTCAACAATTTCCCCCTTTTTGATGATGACAAAACTCTAGATTACAAGTGCATTGACATGCCTTTAAGCAAAATTGGAACTAAGCACGGCCAATAGTCCACAAGGCGATTAAACCAAAAACTCATTTCTTTAGGCAAATCAACGCAGGCCATGCAACACTTTATTTGCTAAATAGATAGGAAATGAGAGACAAGAGCCAACCATGTGATATCAAATACCAATTGCATTCATTTCATCATTTCATTACAAAGTACATTGAGAATGCAAGGCTTCTAGACATCATGACAAAGGGAAATGCAAAACTCTGACTCACAAAATGCAATGACTCACAAGCTGTTCTCACAAATGATCATTCATACAGAACATAAGATCATGCATGCATAAACTATATAAGACCCTGCCCATAACTACTTCTCCCCCTTTGGCATCATCAAAGAGAGATATGATAAACGAAAAGTGGACCCAAAAGACACAAGATCGAAGTACAACATTGTAGAAGGAGGAAGCAAAAGAAAAATTCTGATGGGTCATCTGCAGGGGGCTGATCCTCTGGAGGAGGAGGCTGATATCTAAGGCGGCGGCGGATGTCCTCAAGAGAATGGTCTTGAAGCTGAAGACGATCCTGAATATGGCCAATGGAGATGTCACGGGTCGCATCACGGCGCTGCATTCCAAGAAGTGTTAAGTTCATGATGTGGAAGGCCTGGCTAGAATCAGCAACGTTGTCTGTGAGGGCAGTCATATGGGTGGAGAGTGTGGTCATCTGAGTGGAGAGAGTGTCCAAAACCGTGGAGAAGGAATCTATGCGACCTAACATAGTGTCAATCACATTACCCATAGTGTCTATGCGATCCCCAAAGGTAGAAATTCGATCCCCAAAGGTATCCACTCGAGTTTCTATCCCAGTAAGACGCCTGTCAAGAGTCTCATAATCTGCCCAAGAGTGTTGTCCGGCCCCCTGAGTAGAAGACTCCCCACGAAAGAACTGTGGTGGGGGAGGCATCTCTGGATCCATATGATGAGGTGAAGGTAGAGGAGGTTGATCCTCTGCCTGGACTGGAGGGGGGGCTTCCCCTTGAGCCTGCTACTGCTCTTGTTCTTGCTCTTCCCCACTGTCAACTTCTTCTCCATAAACAGGCACATCCCGACGTAACTCACCATCGGGACCATAGTAATATCCAAAATCTGTAAAGATCTTATGCTTATTATATATATCATCTTGTCGAACATAAATGAACTGTTCATTTGCCAAATTGATCCCAGCATAGATGAATATGCCGGTCAACTGTGAAGCATAGGGCAAGGATCTCCGCAGATTAGTTCGGCAGGTTCCAATCAGATTCGTCATGAGGCGACCCATGTTGACTTGAATCCCATTCATAACATTGTAAACCAGAAACCTGTAAACCTCTGTCACTTCATTTCTACTGTCACTCTTCGGATAAATGAGGGAGGTAAACATATGGTGCAATATACGCTACAATAGTGGAAAATGATTGGCATTCAATATGATTAAGTTGCTGATACCATGCACGTAGTCACAATTAGTCATAGCAAGAAAAGTTTCCGCAACAGCACCATGACCAAAAACCATGTCGGCTCCTCTAGCCGCAACTCCTAAGCCATGCTCAAACAGATCCGGAGTAATATGAAGCTCAACACCTTGAACAACTGTAAATAATTCCTCATTTCTTTTGACCAAATTTCATAAAATTGCTGCACTAGATTGGGGTAATATCGGGTATATCTAGTGACAAAATCAATCCAACCTGGTTGAATCTCAAAGACAGCACATAAATCGGGCAAAATCTCGTTCACCTCGTTGAAGTCGACCAAACGAGGGTCGATAATGGGCCGTGGAGGCAACCGAGGTGCTCGCGGAGGTGCGGGAGCCCGCTGTGGTGGATGAGCTGGGGCCTCTCGTCTCTGACCACGGGGTTCCCCTTGGGCAGAGCGCCGAGAGCTCCATCGAGGCGGCATCCTGAACTAGAGAACCCGGTGTGGAAACCCTTGAGGAACGATCGCAACCCTGGGGAGGAAGATGGACCAAGGGACACTCCAAGGGCTTGAAATGACCTTCTCCACAGTCTGGAACCTAGGAAGTAGCTCCACGAATGCACGAACGGCCGAATGGAGTCGTCCCGAAACCGTGACGAACACGCCGGATCTTGTGCGGGTGGAGGAATGATGAGGTTTAGGGGCTTGAGAGGTGGAGTTTGGGTGTTTTAGGGTTGGAGAAATATGTTGGAGAGAGAATAAGGGCGATGGAATGAAAGACTAGGGTGTAAGGACCCCTTAAAAGAAGGGTCGGTTGATGGTTCAACCGGACCGGATCGCCGCCACCGGTCGACCCGTACGGGTGCGGCGGTCGACCGCGGTGATGATTTTTTTTATTTTTTTATTTTTTTTAAACATCATCAACCGTCCTTCTAGATTGTACCATCAGCATGAAAACAAATATGAGAGGGAAGGACTTGAAATGAGAGAGGTAGGGATTGAGAGAATTCTCTAACTCCCCCTCAGAAAGTGCCTTAGATCCGAAATTTATTTAATCAAGGAGTATTCATCTTTAGAACGGCTTTCAAGGAGGGCTGTATGTATAAATTCACTCAAACATGCAGGGATGTAAACACACACAAGGTATTAAAAATAAGTACATATAATATGCATGTTAATCTACCCTTTATGCACATGAGTTTCTATAAGTGCAACCCTTACCCTAAGTGCAGACCTATGTATGTATGCTTTCACCCTTGCACATGTCAAGTTCTCTTCTTATCTTGCTGAATTGATCCTGGTTTAGGGGTTTTGTGAAAATGTCAGCTAGCTGATTGTGTGTGTCAATGAAATTCAATTCAAAGACCCCTTTTCCTACATGATCTCTCAGAAAATGATGTCGAATGTCAATATGTTTTGTCCTAGAATGTTGAACAGGATTTTTTGACAAATTGATTGCACTGGTATTGTCACACAGGATTGGAACACATTTCATTTCAACATCCAAATCAAGCAATTGATTTTTGATCCAAAGTACTTGAGCTCCACAACTTCTGGCGGCTACATATTCAACCTCGGCCGTTGAGAGAGCTACTGAATGTTGCTTCTTGGAGGCCCATGAAACTAGGCACCCACCAAGAAATTGACAGTACCCACTAGTATTTTTGCGATCTACAATACATCCGGCATAATCCGCATCGGTGTATGCAATCAAATCAAATGAACTATCGATGGAAAACCACAAGCCAAAATCTATTGTGCCAATTAAGTATCGAAAAATGCGTTTAACAGCCATTAGACGAGATTCTTTAGGACATGACTGAAAACGAGCATATAGACATACGCTGAATTGAATATCAGGGCGGCATGCTGTGAGATACAGTAGTGATCAGATCTTACCTCGAAACAGTGTGGGATCTACTGTTTTACCATTTTCATCTTTGTCTAACTTCGTGGTTGTAGCCATTGGAGTTGACAGGGTTTTGCTTCAGCCATCCCATATTTCTTTATCAGCTCCAATGTGTGCTTAGCTTGATTTATGAAAATGCCTTCAGATGTTTGCTTCACCTGCAATCCAAGAAAGAATGTGAGTTCACCCCCATCAAACTCATCTCAAATTCTCCTTGCATAATTTGTGCAAATTCATCACATAAGGCATTATTAGTAGCTCCAAAAATTATGTCATCCACATACACTTGAACTACTAATATGTCTTTACCTGATTTTCTTGTGAAGAGTGTTTGGTCAATCTTACCTCTTTTGAAACCATTTTCAGTCAGGAATGAAGTGAGCCTTTCATACCATACCCTTGGAGCCTGCTTCAATCCGTACAAGGTCTTCTGCAACTTGTACACATGCTTTAGATGCTTTGGATCTTCAAAACCTGGAGGTTGCTCTACAAAAACATCCTCTTTGATGTAACCGTTAAGAAATGCAAATTTAACATCCATTTGAAATAGTTTGAAGTCGAGGGAGCAAGCAAAGGACAATAGAATCCGGACTGCTTCTAACCGAGCAATCGGTGCAAATGACTCCTCAAAATCAATACCCATTTCCTGGCTATACCCTTTGGCTACGAGCCGGGCCTTGTTCCTAACAACCAATCCGTGTCACTCAACTTGTTTCTGAAAACCCAACGGGTTCCTATTACGGGTTGATTCTTAGGACGCGGCACAAGAGTCCATACTTCGTTTTCTTTCGAACTGGTGCAACTCTTCATGCATAGTCTGGATCCATGATTCATTTTGAAGAGCTTCATGAATATCCTTAGGCTCTTCTTGGGAGATAAGGGCCATCAAATCCTCTTCTTCAACTTGCCTTAGAGAAGATCTAGTTTTTACCCCATCTTCAGGATTACCTATGATATTTTCAGCTGGGTGATCTTTCAAGAACGTGGAGGAACTTGGCAAGTCGGGGTGCTGTACTCGCTGTTCTTGAAGTGTATCAATTGTTGGATCTTCATCCTTTTCACTTTTGCTGGAGATCCCTTCAGTTGATTCATCCTTAATTTTAGCATCATTTGAGCGTTTGGGAGCTTCATCTGCATCCAAGGTAGAAGAAATTTGATTTGTCAATTTTAATTCAGATTCATTAAAAATAACATGAGGACTTTCTTCAACAACTAAAGTCCTTTTATTAAATAGCCTATAAGCTCTAGAATTTAATACGTAACCTAGGAAGATTCTTTGTCACTCTTTTCATCAAACTTACCTAAGTTTGACTTACCATTGTTCAGAATATAACAAGGGCATCCAAAAGGTTTGAGATAGGAAATGTTTGGTTTCTTACCCTTGTAGAGCTCATATGGGGTTTTCTTTAAGATCGGCCTTACCATTGCCCTATTTATGATGTAGCATGCTGTACTTACCGCCTTAGCCTAAAAGTATTTGGGTAGGGAGTTCTCCCTTAACATGGTCCGAGCCATGTCTATCAATGTTCTGTTTTTCCTCTCCACTACTCCATTTTGTTGAGGCGTCCTGGGTGATGAGAAGTTGTGTGTATATCCTTGTTCCTGCAGAAACTGCTGAAATCATGATTTTCAAATTCACCACCATGATCACTCTGAACTGTGGTGATGAGGTATCCTTTATCATTTTGGATTTTCCTGCAAAACACTTGAAACTCCATCAAGGCATCACTTTTATTGTAAAAAATAACACCCATGTAAATCTGGAGTAATCATCAACAATTACAAATCCATAAGATTTTCTCCTAGGCTGGATGTCCTAGTCGGACCAAAGAGATCAAGGTGGAGCAGTTCTAGAGGCCTAGCAGTAGAAACAATGTTTTTATTTTTGAAAGAGATACGTGTTTGCTTGCCTTTTGTGCAAGTTTCACAGATCTTATCACTTTCAAATTTTAAGTTAGGCAGCCCACTTACCAAGTCATGTCTAGACAATTTGGAGATTACTCTAAAACTAGCATGACCTAGTCTTCGGTGCCATAGCCATGCATTATCATGGTTGTTGGCTACCAAGCATACATCATCACCGGCAACATCATCAAGATCAACAGTATACACATTGTTATTCCTTTTGCCGATGAATCTGATTTGATTAGAGATTTTATTCATGACAAGGCAATGAGTTTCGGCAAAGACAATTTTAAAGCCCTTGGCACACAGTTGACTTATGCTTAAATGATTGTGATTTAAACCCTTCACCAAGAGCACATGTTCGATAAGAATTTCAGAATTTTTACCTATATTGTCAATTCCAATAATCTTACCTTTGTCCTTTCCGCCAAAGGCAACCAGGCCTCCATCCTTGTCTTGCAGAGTAGAGAACACCGTCTTGTCCCCTGTCATATGTCTTGAACATCCGCTATCCAAGTACCATTTGCTCCTCTTGACTTCAAGGCATATCTGCAAGAAATAACATTCTCATGCAATTGTTTTTGGTACCCAAGCGAATTTGGGTCCATAGGAGTTAGTCCAATTCTGCACATATCTTTTCTTTATCCAAGCAGCATGATTTCTATGTGAGTTTTGTCTGAACCAACAATGAGCAACAACATGACCAAAACGATCACAATGAAAGCAATTGACACTTGAGAAACTTCTTTGGAATTGACGTGATTTAGGTTGAACATGTTTTGGCTTGGAGTGAGAACATGAAGCACAATTGTTTTCTTTTTCATGAACATAAGATGTAGTGATCTTATGCTCAAAGGATTTTTTGTTTTGGGGACTGTATCCCAATCCTTCCTTTTGGAAGTTAGCCTTGACTCCTGTTTACACGCGGAAAAGAAACAAAGGCCGAACAAGCGCATGGCATTGTTTGAATTTTTTGGCATGTTTTATGGATTTCGCGTTTTTAGGAATTATCAGATGATTTAGGATTCGTGTACTGGACCTTTCCCCACCGACCGGAGTCGGTGTTAATTTATATCGATACAAGTCCGAACACATTTGATTAACTGCCAAAAATTGTTGACTATAATGTCGGCTCTAATATCCTGGGTCTGCCCCCGAGGAGTCGTCGTGCTTTATAAACGTGTGGCATTCGCAACCCTTTAATGTATTTGCAATCTTGCATTTACAATATTCTTTCTTTTGGAGGTTTATTTGCAATTTTCCCCTTTCTGGGGGTATATTTACAATTTCCCGCCTACCTGAGGTATATTTACAATTTTCTGCCCACTAGGGGTATATTTACATTTTTTCTGCCCACCGGGGGTATATTTGTAATTTTCTGCCCACCCGGGATATATTTACAATTTTATGCCCACCGGGGGTATATTTATAATTTTATGCCCACCGGAGGTATATTTGTAATTTATTCATATATATCAAGGAGACATTTCTTGTAATTTGAGGATTTATAGAAAAATCCTTTCATGTTTTTAATAACATGAAATTCTCCATGTGGGGACGTATGTACAAATAATCAAGTCTTGGAGACTTTTGGAAGAAGACTTCAAAAAAATACAATAGAAAGGGGGGCGCCCTTCTTTCTTTTTTTTCTCACCTTCTCTTTCTTTAAACTTCTCTCCAAGTCTTCCTTGCGCAGGGAGCAGCAACAAGGAGCAACAAAGAGCAACAAGGTCTCCTCTCTCGTCAAAAGATTTTCCTTCTTGAAGCAGCAAAGATTTTCTCCTCTCTCGTCCAAAGAGTTCCCTCCCTCTCTTGGAGAGGTCTTGGGTTTTTATAGGAGGAGGAAAAGAGCTTGGAGGAGCTCCCCCGGTAGTTTGGAGAAGGTAACTCCCATGTCCTTTCACCTTCTCGGCCTTTCCTCTTCATCTTCTTCCGTTTCTCCTTCTTTCTCTTCCCCCGGAGGTGGCTTTACCTGCGCATGGAGGACCCCGGGGTCTTCCCTGGTCGCGGATGACGAAGGAGACGGGGGGGAGGTCCCCCCGGTGACATTGGCAACCGGGGGGGCCTCCCTTGGTGCACAGCGGCAAGAGGAGGTGGGGGGAGGTCCCCCCGGTAGAGCAGTGGGCCCGGGGGGGCTCCTCCGGTGGCGACGGCGGGCGGGGGGGCTCCCCCGGTGCGGCAGCCGACCGGGGGACCTCCCCCGTTGCGGACGGAGGCGGGGGGAGTACCCCTTGGTGCAGGTGGACCGGGGGGGCTCCCTCGGTTGCAGAGCAGGCGGGGGGAAGTCCCCCAGGTAGCGCAGAGGCTCGGGGGGCTTCCCCCGGTGGCGAACGGCGGGGGGGGACCCCCCCGGTGCGCAGGAGGCTCGGGGGACCTCCCCCGGTGGCGAACGGCGGGGGGGGGGGGGGAACGCCCCCGGTGCGCGGGAGCCCGGGGGGGCCTCCCCCGGTGGCAAACGGCGGGGGGGGGGGGGAGGACCCCACGGTGCGCAGGAGGCCCGGGGGGCCTCCCCCGGTGGCGCGACAGCAGCTGGCGGGGGGCTTCTTCCCTCGGGTGGCAGAAGAGAAAGAGGGAGAGAGAGATCCTCCCCCCTTTTTTCTTTAGTACTTGATCCCTATAAAAAGGGTCCGGGGTCTGACTTCCTTTTTGTCTTCTTGTAGACTTTTTGTGCAGACTCAAGTGGAGGTTATTTCATTTGTTGAAAAATTCTCCAGACGTCAACTTGCTGCCGGATAAACTTCAGGTTGACTAGATCTTATTCGAACTTCACGGGAAACCCAATGGGTCCCTAGAATATTTATTTTTATATGGATTTGAATCCACGGGCATGTATTTTCATGACGCCCGTGAAGTGTTTAATTAAAATACCCACTCGTCATGAATAGAGCCATTGGCTCGACTTCTCGTGGGATTTATGTCAGAAACTTGCGGGACTTGTGCTGTATACCCGGCCCTCGTCTAAAAAAGACTTTACGGACCCCGGACTTCTTAATAATTCAATAATTCATGGAGCGGGTGTACATGACTTTGTACCACTCCTTTGTCGTATTTTGATGAACCAATACATTATTTTAATTTCTGAAATAGTATGTAATTTTATCAGAAATTATTCACGAACTTTTCAGGGTTCAACAACTCCCAACAAATTGTCTAAGTTTTGTTTGCCTTTGACAAACCTAGACAGAGTGGACTGAAGTTCAGCCACTTCTTCAACCAACCTCATGTTTTTCTTTTCAAGTTCTGAATTTGTGAGTCTCAGAACCTCTTCTTCATTTTTCAATTTTTTCAAAACTTTTTCCATTTCAGATAGTTTGCACATCAATTCTTCTTGATTTTTCTCACTGGCTAAGATTGTTTGTAACAAACCTTCTTTTTCTTCAGTTAACTCGAACCATTCCTGTTCCAGTTTCTCAAACTTCACATAAATATCTTCATGTGTTAAACCATCAATCTTCTTTTTGAGAGTTTTATTTTCAGATCTGATTTTTCTGTATTTTGTATACAATTTTTCATATTCCGACTCCCATTGTTCATTTGAAATAAAATCAGGGTCAGAATTTACCTCAGTTGAATCATCTTCGTGTGCCATGAGGCACGGGCTCTCCATGAGCTCCCCGAGCTCTTCTTCGGACTGCTCTTCCTCTTCGTCGCTCTATGTAGCGACCATCGCTTTTGGCTTTCTGAATTTTTCTTTCTTGAATTTCCTCTTCAGATTTGGACACTCTCCTCTCATGTGCCCGGGTTTCTTGCATTCGTAGCAAATGATGCTGTTTTGCTTGCTTGGCTCCCCTTTAGTTTGAACGGGTTTTTTTTTGGCCTTTTCTGAAATTTCCTTGGAAGTTCTTCTTTCTTCTAAAAAATTTCTTCACTTGGCGGGTCAACATAGCCAAGTCGTCTTCATCATTACTTCCTTCGCTAGACTCCTCTTCTTGGGAATCATCATCAGAATGGTGGGCTTTCAGACCAACTGTTTTCTTCTTCTTTGTTTCTTCCTCAACAGTTCTCTTCATATTTATCTCATAGGTCATGAGTGACCCTATGAGCTCGTCCAGGGAGAGTATGAATAGATTCTTCGAATCCTCAATGACTGTGGCTTTTGTGTGCTAAGCGGGTGGAAGGGATCTCAACACTTTTCTCACGAGTTCGGAATTTTTGTAATCATTTCCAAGACTCTTGAGACCATTAGTGATCTCAGTCAGTCTTGCAAACATCTCAGAGATGGTTTCTTCTGGCTTCATTTTGAATAGCTCGTAATCCCTGACAAGAAGGTTGGCTTTGGTCTCCTTAACCTCGGAGGTGCCCTCATAGATTAGCCTCAGCTTGTCCCACATTTCTTTTGCTGAATTGCACATAGATACACGAGAAAATTCATTAGGATGAATGGCACATTACATGATATTCATAGCATTAAAATTAACAGTGGATTTTTTAATTTGTTCGGGTGTCCATTTATCCTCTTCATCCGGAAGATCATAAGGACCCTTGTCCACAACCCTCCAGATCTCGTACTCCTGAGCGCTTAGAAAAACATGCATTCTGTTTTTCCAGTAAGGGTAATTTGAACCATCAAAGAAGGGAGGAAGATTAATAGAGTGACCCTCAGGCATCATTCCCTTGTTGGCCATTGATCTGGATCTTACTCTAGATCGTTAGATCTGAAAGAAACAGAGCCCTTGCTCTGATATCAATTGAAGTCCCGCGATCAATGACATCCAAGAGGGGGGGGGGTGAATTGGGTGAAAACAAATATTAAAATTTTTTTAACCAATTTGAAATTTATATGATGAAATAGCAACTATTAATTTAGATCTGATGCAAAGGAGAATAGATCTATCAAAATCAACCACTACAATAGCTCTTTGGTACTAGGCGGAGCTACGAATGCGAAGATTATCTCACGCAAGGTGTTATCTTTCCGACAATACTAACCTTGTCGGTCCGAACCCAGCTTTTGATATACCAGAGATCTATTAGAGAATGATCAATTAATCTAGATCTAAACGAAGAAATCAGTAGATGCCAATAATTAAACTATGCGAACATGCAGAGAATGGAGATAGGAGAAAAGGATCAAACCACACAAGAGACAGCAATTTTTAGGTGGTTCGGATGCAACGACGGCAACCTACGTCCACCCCTCACAATCTGTGAGGATTCACACACTATCTTGTAAAGGGTTACAAGATCAAAACACACACACACACACTCGTGTGAGTTCGGAACTCCCACGAAGGTGCACAAGCACCGAATCATACAGAAATATGAAGAAGAGAAGAACCACACACACACAAACACGGATCTGGGTAGATCCACACACACACAAATGTTTGAATATTACAAGAACACACACTTGAAGCTTGAAGAAGGATGTAAGGAGAAACACAAAATGAAAACTTCAAATTAAAGCTCCCCCTTAGTGGATGAAGATTGTTTTGGATGAAGCTTGCTCCTCAGCTTGATCTTCACTTGAATGGCTTGCAGATGAACTTGAGAACCTTGCTCTTGAATGAAGAACTCTTGGACGCAGCACTGTTCACAGAGCTACAGTAGCAGAACTCTTTCTCCCTTGGCAGCCCCCTTTGATCTCCCTTGAGTGATTAGGGTTTCTTTCCCCAAGAGATGTTTTTATATAACTTGGATGGTCAAGGACAAGCCAAGACACATATACACAATTCCAGGGATGTCTGGAGACTTTTGGGATTAAAAAACTATTGATGATGCTTCAGTCTCGTGGAGAAAAACAAGTCAACAATGGAGGCTTCGAAGCTGGCGGTCGACCGGGAATAGGGGGCGGTCAACCGGAATTTTACAGAGATTGAGCTTTTCAACGTTGGGAAAACCGGTCGACCGGGCCCTGTTCGGCGGTCGACCGCGTCTGGAAAAACCTGCATTTTTAGTGGCGTTAGCCAATGAATCATAGCCTGTAAACAAATTACTTTGAGATCACTTATTGTGCCAAACAATATGAGTTGGTTTGACTTATCTTGGGCATTTTTGAGGCACGATAGAATTAGGCATTTTGCTTTGATGGAAGATGGCTTGAGAGGGGTTTAAGCAAGTTATCAACCTATTTGTAATGCCGGGGTTTTGTTATCATCAAAATCGTCTGGAGAGACTGAACAAACCCCATTTGCTTGGTAACCATCCTCTCTTGGTGTCTTCTGGGGGAGGTGCGAGGGGAGCTTTTTCCATCCTCTCTCTCTCTCTCTCTTTTTCTCTCTCTTGGGGGGGATGAATATTGTGGCAGTTCCATGTGGCTTTATAGTACATTAGCAGTTGACCAAAGAATGTCTTATTTTCTTTGACAACTATCCTTTGGTATTGTAGAAAAGTCATATTTGTTGTGTCCAAGGGCAAGGTAATGAGGTATTGATCTAGCTAGGCATAGACCAATTAACATCCTATTTAGCATTGCTTTTAAGCTGGCAAGTTTTTTGACTATCGGAGCCAGCTTTGTATTTTAATAGTGAATGTTCGATTATAATGTCATGTCATCTTTGGAAGTTATCGTTTATGCTAAAGATATGGTCCCTTCTGGAGTGTCCATCCCCCTTGGCAATTGATAGAGGACTCTTCTGGCCGGACAGCTGGTGTTAACTCTTCATCAGCAGATATTTTTCCTGACCTTTTCAGCCTATCTAGTGCTTCAGATGCTGTAATAGTGGAGGTTTTTGATATGAACGGCATGATAGGAGCTGTTCACCTTAACAAGGAGTTTGCATGAGGCAGTGATTGCTCAACTTCCTGAGCTTTTTGGATTATTATAGGGTCAGGCCATCATTCAAGATAGGAAATGCATGGGACAGTGGAGGTGGGAAAGGAATGGAAGGTGTACAATGAAGTTTGCATACTGAGTGTCCCTGATGGAGGACAGAAAATGCCTCCTTTTCCTCAAACTTGGTGTCCGTGCAGCCCATTGAAGGTCATATTCCTGATATGAAGAGTTATAGATGGTTGTCTTCCAACTTATGACCATGTAGTGTAAACCTCTTTCCAAAAATAAAACTTATGACCATGTAGCCCACTTTATGGAGTATATGATCATTTGCCTGCTATGTGTATGATGAGGTTGAGAAAGCTCTAGATCACCTACTTGTGCCGTGCCCCTTTTTTCAGTAAATTCAGAAGGCTCTTTTTCAAAGGGTGGATTGGTGGTGGACTAATACTTTGATAGGCTTGATGAAGTTTGGAATATATCATGGAGGTTCAGATTGGATAGATGAGTTTGACGGATGGTGCTTCATGCTGTGATATGGAATATTTGTGGGGAGAGGAATTTCCATATGTTCTACAGTAAGAACAGATGCCTGGAGAACCTCATATCTTTCATTTGCTATCATGTAATGGACACTGACATTAGGAAGGGAGGATTTTTAGACTTTTCTCTTTTGAATAAGCTTTGTGGGTAGCTGTTGAACCCCACAAAAATCATAATATCTTTTTGATATTTTCAGAAAATAAAATGCATTATGGCAAAAGGACAAATCCATGGGTTGTTAAACCCCTTTTGGACTGGGGAGATCAGGAGGCTCCGCCTCCCCCCGTTCACTTCCTCTCTTAGGCACACAAGGAAACCCGGGAGGGGCTCCCCCGGGTCATGCAGACCCGGAGGGAGCACCTCCGGGTTCTGTGGACCCGGAGGTGGCACCCCCGGGTGTGTGCAGACTAGGGAGGGCTCCACCGGGTCTCTCCTTTCCTTCTCTGCTGTGTGGTGAAAGCCAAAAGAAAAAAGAAAGAAAGAAGAGAAAGAACAACAACAACAACTAGGAGGGAGGCCCCCCGGGTTTGCAGACCCGGTGGGGCCCCTCCTCCTTCTTTTTCTCTCCTTGCTGGGTGGTAAAGCGAAAAGAAGGAAAAAAGAAAAGAAGAAGAGCTAGGAGGGATGCCCCCTGGGTTTGCAAACCTGGTGGAGCCTACCTCCGCCTTTTCTTGATGTCTTCTCTCTCCATAAAACAAAAGAAGACCAAGAGGCAAGAGCAAACCAGGAGTTCTTACCTCCGTGTTCCCTCCTCCACCTTCTATAAATAGGAGGCCTTGGCCAAGGAGCAAGGGGGCTTTTGCACCCCTTGGAGGAAGACAAGGCAAGGAGCACAAGGAGGAAGATTGCGCAAGGTTTGCAAATGAAGTCTTGAAATTTCTTGAAGATTTGAAGACCTTGAACAACTGGGGGAACTTTCAACTGTTGGAGATCTCTTGGAGGAGCTTGGAGGAGCAAGGCTTGGAGCATCCCCTTTGCACAAGGAGGTCCAGAGCTCTCTCAATTCAAGCATCCATCAAGGAGCAAGATGTGGAAGGCACAAGAAGGCCTGCGCAGGGAGCAAAGGTGCCGAAGACTCATGTTTTCTTTGAAAGGCATGAGACATGAAACTTGAAGCATGAATCCCAAGGAGGAGGGGTCGCTCAAGGGTTTTTCTGCCTGTGTATGCATAAAGGAAATCAGAAAAGAAAAGATATTACATAGGAACCCTTGTCATCATTAGGACTGGAATTATGTATATGCCCCCATGCTGGGTATACTTTGAAGATCAAAAAACTATGTGAATGGCTCTATAATTGCATGAGATATTTTCTGGGAACCTGCTATTATAAACCTGCCCCTGCACAAGAGTAAATGAACATGAAACCCAAGAAGAAGGGGTTGAAGCCTTTGGTCAATGATTTTTGGGAAGAGGAGAGCCTGCGCACCCATTCTCCCCCTTGGCCTCTTAACCATGGCTTTAAAGGGTAATAAATGATCTTAACTAATGGGATTGGAGAAGGGGAATAAATCTCACTGTCACCTCACCTTAACCGATGGGTTTAAGAGGGAATTAAATGCCCTCATGGAATTAAAAGGGGAGGTAAATGTTCTTTTGTCTGCCTCTATCCGATGGAATAATTCTGAGGGAATAAATCCCACTGCCACCCTGACCTGTTTAAAAGGGGAATAAATGCCCTGGCATCCTTGGTCGATGGAGCTTGAGAAGAAAACCCCACTGCTATCTCAGCCCCAAAAGGGAATTATGTACACTCTGCCCTCCTGCAATATTGTGAGAAGATAAATGTGTTCATTTACTGCTTATGTGCAATTTTATGAGAAGAAAAACATATTTTTATTTTCAGAAAGTATGTACCCATACCATCGGGTATTTTTTGAAAATTAGAACTACGAACATACCTCTGCCACATGATATTTCATGGAAAAAAAATAATATTGCAGTCATACTTATCACAGGGGCTGTCAGAAAATCTGAACATTGCAAAAATATCCAGAAGTCCCAAGAAATTACAAATAAACCCTTGAAAGGTGCAAAAATTGCAGGTAACCCCTACTTGTGATAAAATTGCAGAAATACTCCTGATGGTGAAAAAATTGCAAAAATATTTCTGATGATGGAAATATTACAGAAATGTCCCCGATGACGAAAAAATTGTAGAAACACCTCCGATGGTGAAAAAATTGCAGAAATATCCCTGATGGTGGAAAAATTGTAGAAATATCTCCGATGACGGAAAAATTGCAGAACTATCCCCGATTGTGAGAAAATTATAAAAATACCCCGATGATGGAAAAATTATAGAAATATCACCGATGGTGAAAAAATTACAGAAATGCCCCCGATGGTGGGAAAATTATAGAAAAATCCTAAAGTATCAAAAAATTATAGAAATATCTCAATTGTGGTAAAGTTGCATGAAAGTCCTTGGTTCAGTCTAGAAACTGCACAAAGTTCACAGCATGTTCATAAGTTATCAAAATGCCCTTGTTCTACTTTACACTGTTTGCACGACTCGGTGCAGCAGGACCACGCCCCTTCTCTGAAGCGATGTGTGTTCTCCTGAGTTTGGCTTATGACTAGCTATCCAAGCCCATATATCCTTTTCACGGCCAAGAGTTATCATGTCTGGAAAACCCAGAGAAGGGTGAAATTACAAATAACCTCAAAAAGTCAAGGAAAGTCGAAATGTCCAAGAAGTCAAGAGGTGATCGGGTTATTTCTGAAAAGTGAAAGAATGACCAAAATGCTCAAGAACTCAAAAAGTGACGGGGTTATTCCCAAAAAATCAAGAAAAAGTAGGAATGCTCGTGAAGTCAAGAAGTGATGGGGTTATTCCCACAAAGTCAAGAAAAAGTCAGAATGTCCGGAAAGTCAAGAAATGACGGGGTTATTCTCAAAAAGTCAAGAAATGACAGATATACCTAGGAAGTCAAGAAGTGACGGAGCTATCTCCGAAAAGTCAAGAAATTGTAAAAATATCTAGAAAGAATAAGAAATTGCAAAAATACTCAGAAAGGGTTAGAAATTGCAGAAATGCCCCGAAAAGGTCAGGAAGGGCAGACATGTCCCGAGTTCTTATGAAACTGCAAGAATACCCTAGTGTTTGGAAAAATTGCAGAAATATTTTGATGTAGGAAAAATTACAAATATATCCCCGTCTTGCGTGGGAATGTTCTTGACGGACATTAAATCAACTTAAGGGTCCGATCACAATCAAAAGAGTGATAACGACCATGAAGCAATTCTGACAGACTGACAATGATCATCTTGGCCACCCAACGGTCTAATTGTAATGGAATTTAAATTCAACCGTCCGATCAGGGGACAAAAGTAAATTTAATGACCTGCTCAGGACGAAAGCAAATTCAAAAATCCAAATGAAATTGAAGCAAATTCAAAGGCTCTGGTTACAACTGGATATAATCTCGAAGACCCAATTACATAATTGGGACCATATGTAAAGGTCTTGCAGGACCGATTGTAATTCAAATTACATATGTTCAAGGAAATAAAGCCTTCGAATTTCTTTGCAAGAGTATGTATCCGTAATGGGGATCGTCAAGATCATTTATGTTACGACGTATAGAGGCAAAAGACGTTCTTTGACAGTTAATCAAAAGTGTTCGGATTTGTACCAATGTAAATTAACGACGACTTTGGTCGGTGCAGAAAAGTTCAGTTGACGAACCCTAAATCGTCTGATAAATCCAAAACGTGAAATAAATAAATACAAATAAATATGTTGATGATATCCGAAGCCTCTAATTCATCATCAACGTGTCCGCATATTTTTTCGCATGTAAACGGTAACCTCGCCACACTATCTTGGTGTGGCTTTTGTACGAGGGCTTCTTTTGGGGGAGGAGGAAGCTAGAGCTTAGGGTTTGACCTTAATCATACTCTGCCATGGCCGGTCCCAAGCCCGGATGAGAAAGGAGGAGGGTTTGCGTTAGGTTGACAGTCAACAGTAAAAATTTGTCACATCTCTCACATGAATTCTGATCTAAATACATTTTGTGCTAATGCTAGGGCGTTCTCCGGAAGTGACGCGTTACATCGGAATAATTGGGATAAGGCTCTGATGATGATGATGATGCGTCGAACTTGAACAAAGATGTGAACTATGGCCACTCCATTTATGTTTTGGTTGGTATCGGCTGATACAACGATGATTTATATTTGTTGTCTTTTGGACCAATATATCCCATGGGTTACTGTCAGAATTGATGACACGGTATTCAGATTGGGATAGAAAAATCAGAAGGAAGAATAGTTAAAATGTTAAATAATAGAGAGGAAGTAAGTTGGAAAGACGCCATGAAGAACACTGGTGAGGATGTAGGATGCAAGGTTCGCAAAACTGGTTCTGGTTCTAGAACCAGTCGGGCATTTCCGATTCTGGAACCGGTACTAACCGGTATTGGCCGGTTCAGAGATTTTTTGACTGCTCCCCCCTATACATTTAAATGTGTTTAAAAATTGAAAAGATGTAAAAAAATTAGAAAACTGGATCTGCTCGTTGGCGGCAGTTTGGGTTGGCAGTGGGCATAAATTGCCGGCGGCAAGGTGGCTAGCGGGCTCCTGGCCCTGGGTGCTGCGGCCTGCAGCTGCTGGTGCTCTCCTCAGCCTCCTGCGGCTGTGGTGCATGGTGGCGGCGATTGCTGGCTGCGAGGGTGCCCGGCGGGCTTCTGGTGGCTGCAGCTGCAGGTGCTCCTTTCACGGGCTATCACAATGTGCAGCCTGTGAAGGAGGACGCCCTAAGGCCTTAACAGCCGGTCCCGACGGATGAACCAGGGCTGATCGAGCCAGTTCCACTCTAGTTTGTCCGGTCTCTCTCTCTCTCTCTCTCATTTTTTAACTACGTACTGGCTGGTTCTGGGATGAAATCGGCCGAATTGTCTTAGCATCGGCCGGTATCGATTCGAAACTGCCCCATACGGTACGTACTGGTCAGTTTTGCATACCATGGTAGGATGAAGGCATAGGGAATTGCTTTTGGAGCTGCACAGCAGGAAAGGTCATGAAAGAAAGATGGAGATGCAAAGGAAAGCTTATTGGAGAAAAGAGGGGGAAGAAAAAGAGGAGAAACGAATAAGTAGAAACATCATATGGATGAAGTCCAGTGGCAAATCTTAGAAAACACTATATACTGTCGTTCATTAATTTCCTCAATTCATCTGTCTACAAAGCAGGAAAATGCATAACAAGTTGTGGATAAAATCGGCAAGGATATCTCATATTATTCTATTCATGTTTTTTCTGATTATAAAACTGATCAATTAAGCTGTTCATGAAATACACAAGGTATCGAATGTTTTAATGAACTACGGGAGACACATTTTACTGTTAGCTCTGACCACTCAGATCGTCTGTGGAAGAGGGCTTGATGGTTAAGCAACACACTGTTGCTTGTTTCTTTCGTGCAAGCGAACAGGAGTCAGAAGGCCAACTCTTCCTGGATTGTACTCTTTTGAGTTTTGCCTTTCAAATCATTGTCTCTTGAATGGATGTGATTAATCTCCCGGTTCTCATATATCAGTCAAAGAACATGTCAGAGGATAGAGGATGGATAAATTTTTTCTTCCGGTAATTTTCACAGCCATCTGGATGTAGCAGAGCAATAGAATATTTGGGAAGGAGTTCAAGGTCATGTTGATATCACTTGTCGGTGCATTTTCTTTTGCTTTTGAGATGGATTTTGTGAAGGCACTTGGGTATCAGCCTATTAGGACATACTGTTGTGATAAATTATTTGAGCAGAAATTTGATTATTTTATTTTATGTTTTCAAATTCAGACCCTATATCTTTCAATTTTAGGTATCTCTCCTTATAATCCTTTTATTTATTTGAATTTTTTCAACCAGCCATCCACCGGGGGAGAGTTGGATAGCGGCCTCGCGGGTTACCACGATGTCCTGTATCAACTCCCATGGGCATAAAAGGCCGGGCAGGTCCCACTCGAGTTCTACACTCGTCCCACATGATTCGGCGTGCCGGTTGGGGCCTTATTGTCTGAGAGTGAGGTTTGGCAGGCCCATGGCTTTGGGTACCGGCGATGTGAGGTTTGATACTCGGTGTTTGGGAGTAAAATTTTTTTTTAAGATTATTTCTCTTTTAACAAATATTTCACTGTCATTTTTGTCACAATTTTTGAATTTATAAAATTTAAACTTTTGACATGTTTGGTAAAATCTAAATAATATTTAAGAGAGTATGATATTTTCTCATTAGGAGGTGGTTGAAGGGAGAGAGATAGGTGGTAATTATGTGTGTGTGTGTGAGAGAGAGAGAGAGAGAGAGAGGTGGTTATGGGAGGGATAGAAAGAGAGGTGACGTATGTGTGAGAGAGAAAGAGATGGTTATGGGAGAGAGAACTTTTTTGAGAAAAAAAATAAGGAAAAAGTTATTTTTTATTTGAGAAAATTTAATGAAGAGTTCTCTCTCCTTATAAATTAAGAGAGATGTTTCAAATATGATTTAGTCCACATTCTTTCTTGAAAATAAATTTTAAGAGAAAACATCTGAAAAAAACTTAACTAAACACTCCATTACCCTCTTAATTTCACAAAAAAAAGAAAAGAAAAGAAAAAGAGCCCCTGCTTGGATTTAGTCTCTTACTTTTAAGTAAATAATATTTCTAAATTCATGTTAAGTTATACTTAAAATGAGAATAGTCCTCGAATATTGTTAAGTTCATGTTAACTTATGATCTAGACTAAGGAACATACTCTCAAATTCATCTAGTTTTCCTTTCTAAAAGACTTCGTTTAGTTTATTGTGAATGGCATCAACTATCCATAGTACTTCGCCCAACCTCTCTCTCTCTCTCTCTCTCTCTCTATATATATATATATATATATTGTTTTGTAACCATAGTTCTAAGGTGACTATTTACCACATGGGAATTAACAGATAAAATAAATTAAATAAATGGTGTTGCATATTCGAAAATAAAACTAGTGTTTTGATGTTCATTGATTGAACATTTATGCACATTTGTTAGTCATTGAGATGGCACGTGCAATGTTAAACTCTTAAGTTTATCAAACGATTTAAGATTCGAGTATTGATTTTTTCCTATTGATCGCAATTAGTATTTATTTGCATCGACATAAAGTTCGATTATCTTTGTTTAATTGTCACATAAATCATTAACCTTCGCAACATCGGTTGTGATATCGAGGGCATGTTTGCAATCACAACAACAAACACTTTCAAAGGGACGAAGATATTTATGTAATTTGGCCTAAGAGTAGGGTAGACATGTAGGGATAGGAATGAGTTTACGACCCAAGTGAAAAATTAGGCACTGACAAAGGGCTCATTTACGGTTTAGCACTATCCAAAGGATTTGGTTGTAATTTGATATGAGTAGGGTATATTTGTAGTTTTTACTTAAAGTTTATCTACAGTTGGTACTAGCTAAGGTTTAATTGCAGTTCAACACTGTTTAGGGATTAATTGTAGTTCAACACTGGCTAGGGATTAATTGCAATTGGACATCGACTTTTTGTTCTTGTTGGTTAGACTAGAACTTATTTTCATCATACTATTGGATTTTCGTCAGAGAATTAATTTTAGATTTTAAAGCAATTAAGCTGTCGGATCGTCGAGATGATCATCGTTGGACCGTTGGATGAAGGCTGTGAGTTGATCTCTATGAGGCGAGAACATATGTACAAGACACTCGTATATGGGAGGGATGTTTACATATTTTACAAAAGTGTAGGGTGTTTTTTATAAAACCTTGGGTGTTTTTATAAAGAGTTTTTTTACGTGAAAACTATTATTAAATGAAAATTTACAAAAAAGTCAGTTCTTGGAAATGCATTAGCAAACATATCAAAGTGTAAATTTGAATTGTATAAAAATGTCATTTTTATTTGCAAACATATCATTTCTTTTTGTCAAAAATTTATAAAAATATTTAAATGACACTTATGCACTATTTAAATTAACGCAATGATATGTCTGGTAATGTATATTCAGGAATGATTTTTTTGTAAATTCACCTCTAACCATAGTTTTCATACAAAAATATATTTTATAAAATACAAGACATTCCGACAATTATAGAACTTTATCAAACTTTAATTAAAAATACATGACTTTTTAAACAAATTATAGACTTTATAGGACTTTATGCACAAACATAGGGATGTATCTCTAGTGCCTGAAAACTATAGGACATTTCTACAATTTTATAGCATTACATTTCTTATAATTTTAGATATATTTTCATAATTTTTGATTAATTCAAAAAATTACATGATTTTCCCCATAAAATACAAAACATTACATTACAAATTGCACAAGGGCGTAACTGTCATCACATGGGTATTTTTATAAATATACTCTTAAGGCACAAAATACAAAGGCACAAGTCTTCACGTGAGGTTCGAGTTTGCTTTGTAGCTTGTGTGTGTTTAGGTGGGCCTCCTAGGGGGTATTTATAGGCCAATGATGTTTAACCGGGTCGGATAAAGGGATTTTGGGGCTTACCCGGGTTGGATGGGCTCCCGTGGGAGCTTACTTAGACTAGGTAAATACCCACGGGTGGCCTCCCCAACCCGGTCAAGTGGCAAGGCTTCTATCGGGCCTAGATTGGCCGGGAATGGCTTGTCCAGACCGGATGGGCCTCTCGCGGGAGGCTATCCCACCCAGATAAGGTTGCGCGAGCCTGTCTGATTTGGGTGGGCTCCCGTGGAGCCTTACCCAAACCGGGTAGGGTCTCGCAGGAGCCTATCTGGCCCGGACAATCCTTGCGGGACTTCTCTGGTCTGGGTTGGCTCCCGTGGGAGCTTAGCCTAGCCGAGTGACCCCTATGAGGGCAAAGAGGGGGCTAAATATGTCCCTATTTTTTGTGCTTCCACGTGAGAGAAGAAAGCGACACCTCTGGGATTTGTTCTTTCGTACTTTGGTTTCTTGCGCCGTTTGTGTGGGGAGACTGTCTATGAAGGATTTCTTCCCGCTCGAGCTCGGACACCTTGTGAGTCATAACAATAAATTTCTTCGAGTATCTGCTTATTGCAAAAATATTTTGTTACATGCCGTCTTTTCGACGAGGGTTCTTGAGGACTTATATTTGACCCGTCTCATGACGACTTCAGCATTTCGTCATTTTTAGGCAGTCATTCATTCGATGAATTTAACTTCATTTGTCTTGATTTATTCGAGATAAATGATGGGTCAACAAGTCTGTTTACAACACGGGAATTAATAGATAAAATAAATTAAATATATAGTGTTGAATATTTGAAAATAAAATTTATTATTTGGTGCCCAGTGATTGAACATTTGTGCACATTTGTTAGCTATTTAGATAGTTTATGTAACGTTAATCTCACATGTTAGGTTTATCAGACGATTTAGAGTTTGAGTACTGGACCTTTTCTTACTGATCTCAATCAATGTTTATTTACATTGGCATGAAGTTTGAATAGTTTTGTTTAACTGCCAAATACATCATTAACCTTCCCAACACCGGTTGTGATATTGAGGGCATATTTGTAATTGCAACAACAAACACTTTTGAAGGGACGGAGATATTTATGTAATTTGGTATAAGAGTAGGGTAAGCTTGTAGGGATAGGAATGGGTTTATGACCTAAGTGCAAAATTTGCACTAGCTAAGGGCTCATTCACAGTTTAACATTATACGAGGGATTTGATTATAATTTGGTATGAGTAGGGATATATTTGTAGTTTTGTACTGACTTAGAGTTTATCTACAGTTTGCTATTGGTTAGAGTTGGGTTGCAGTTTGGTACTGGTTAAGCTTTAATTGTAGTTTGGCACTGGTTAGGGATTAATTACAATTGGACATCGACTTTTTGTTCTTGTTGGTTAGACTGGAGCTTATTTTTATCAGACTTTCGGATCTTCGCCGGAGAATTAATTTCAGATTTCATCGCAACTGAGTTGTCGGATCGTCGAGATGATCACCGCTGGACCATTGGATGAAGGCTGCGAGTTGATCTCCACGAGGCGAGAACATGTGTACAAGGCACTCGTATATGGGAGGGATGTTTACACAATTTACAAAAAGTGCAAGGTATTTTTGTTAAATTTGGGCACTTTTTATAAAATACAAGACATTCCCACAATTACAGACCTTTACAAGACTTTTATGAAAAATATAAGATTTTTTCAAAAAATTATAGACTTTACAGGTATTTCTGCATAAATATAGGGACGTATCTATATTTTTTTAAAATTATAGGATATTTCTACAATTTAATTGCAGGAGTTTTCTTATACTTTTGGGAGTATTTTTTGTAATTCTTCCTTAATTTAAAAAATTAAATGATTTTCTTCATAAAGTACAAGAAATTACATTACAAAAGTGCATAAGGGCGTAACTGCCATTACAAGAGTATTTTTATAAACATCTCCTTAAGGCACAAAACATAGAGATAACTATTCATGAGAGCTCCGAGTTTGCCTATAATCTGTTTGTTTAGGTGGCCCCCCTAGGGGATATTTATAGGCCAAGGTTGCTTAACCAAGCTAGATTAAGGGGTTTCAGGGCTTACTCGGGTTGGATGGGCTCCTTTGAGAGCTTACTCAGACCGGGTAAGCACCCACGGGTGGCCTCCCCAACCCAGTCAAGCCGCAAGGCTCCTACCGGGTTCGGACAAGGCCGCGTGGGCCTTGCCCGGGCCGGACCAGCCGCGGATGGCCTATCCAGACCTGATGGCCCTCCCATGGGAGGCTATCCAACCCGAACAAGGTCGCGCAGGCTTGTCTGATTTATGTGGGCTTTCGCAAAGCCTTACCTAGACCGAATAGGCTCCCGCGGGAGCTTACATGGGCTGGGTGACCCCTATGAGGGCAAAGAGGGGGCTGGCCTATAAATATGTCCACATTTTTTATATTTTTCCTTTTTTTGTGCTTCCACATGGGAGAAGAAAGCGACACCCGTAGGATTTATGCTTCCGTGTTTTGGTAATTTCTTACGCCATTTGCGTGGGGTGACTCCGTCTTTGAAGGATTTCTTTCCGCTTGAACTCGGACATCTTGTGGGTCATCCGCTTGCTGCAAAATTATTTTATTTCATGTCATCTTTCCGACGGGAGTTCTCGAGGGCCCGTATTTGACCCCGTCTCAAGACGGTTTAGACTTTTCACTATTTTTCAGCCATCATTAGACGAATTTAACTTCATTTGCCTCGATTTATCCGAGATAAATGATGGGTTCAATGTTGACCTAAGGCACTAATGGAGACGCTAAGCACTTTGACGATAAGGCATCTGTCTGGGCACCTTGGAGCCTCTTCTAAACCCCCAAAATATATATCTGCAGTATAATAATTAAGAATAAAATACATAACAGTTATAGGTTTTCAATATTTAAATTGAAATTAAAGAGTTTAATATATAAATGGCAGAAATTGAACATAAAAATGAATGCAATGAGATAATAAACTTAGATATGAGGGAAAAAAATCAATAATGACAAATAAAGCCGACAACGGGCAATATAAGACAATGAACAATTTATTATTCAAAAGCAAATTTAAAACAATCAGTCAATAATATATTTAAAATTAGGTGAGCACCTTGTTTAATTCCTTCTGCATTCCACAATTCTGACAGATGTATGGAGGGAGAATGTTGCTTCATTGTCAGGTCTCTCATCTTGCCTGCTGCTTGTGTCTGCAGATGGTCGTGGGGATCTTGAGGAGAGTCCGGCAACGAGTACGGCTGGATGAACTTCTCTTCGCATTCCCTCTGACTCACATGGGCGGGATAGCTGATCAATCTGTCCCTGATCACATGCGCAATGTTATTCGATAGCACATGCATGCAGGAAGGTGCCTGGTTGAGGTATGTCTCACGGCCCGGATCGACAGGAGGGGATAGTTGTGCCACCCGCTGCTTCTTCCTTCCTGCCAATAGCAGGAGTGGGCAGAGGTGCTTGCACCTTCCTCATCGCTTGGAGGCAGCAGCAGAAGGGTTGGGTTGAGAGATGGCGGCCACCAATCACCCTCCTCTCCATCCATATAAAACAGTAATTTTTGCCATAACATTAAACTTAACCATGGTTTGGTTAGGTTGAAGAAACACAATTCGAAAAAAAAAATATTTATGAGAGTAACTCCCCCCCCCCACTGAATGTCTGCCGTTTATAATGATTAAAAAGGAATATTGAGGCGGCGTTTAGAAATACGGTGGAGAGTATTTTCAATCATTGGAAACTCTGACATAGCGTAAAGTGATTCCATATGAAAGCCCAGGTCGTAGACCCCCGGTTCGACGTCCCCCCCCCCCCCGGCGCTCGCCCACTTGTCGGCGCCCCTCTAGTCGCAGATGCCGTGGCTGATCGCCCCTCGCCGCGCCTCGCGCACCCGTGCGTTGCCATAACTCGAGGAAGAAGATAAATAATGAACGTGACACAAAAATTCAAATGTTACTACAGTGTCGTGATATTTACTACGGTGTTCACTGTAACATTCTCAAAGCACTGTTCATAAAAACCAACAGTCAAACGTGGGTAAAAAGATAATTGAACTCCTCGCCCCATCTCACTCAAGTATCTCTCCTCTCACGCTAATGAAACTCTAAAATTTCAAAGGAAAAAGCTCGGACATGTTGGACATGGTGCGGCTACGGGACTTTTGAGAATTTCTCGGAGAGGCAACGCGTTTCCAAACGCGGCCTCATGAGACAGAGAAGTTCCTCAGATGGAAAGATTTTGGGGAATGAATTCTTAAAAAAACTCCTCCCTTATTTTGGCCCAGGGGTGACGTGAAACAACGCAGAGAATGACGAAGGGAAGAGGCCAAAAAGCACGATGCACTCTTCATGTCAGGAGTTTATATTATATGGAGATTGTTACAATTGATAAAGATTACAGCAGTATCTCCTCCTATAACCAGTATGCAGAGGATAGCTGTTGTCTATATTCACGGTGGACCATCCATCGTATGCGGAGGTTGTTGAAGAAGATGAGTACTACCTCTGTTGTGGTCGTCTGTGGATGGGTCACTAACATCCCCCCTCAAGCAAAGCCGCACACTAGGGAGAAGGCTGAGCTTGCTTTGGAGGAACTGAAGTCGTTGATGGTGAAGCCCCTTTGTAAAGACATCAGCTACCTGATCAACCGAGGAGATATATTGAATGCTAAGAAAGCCTTTGCTGACATGCTCGCGGACAAAGTGATAGTCCACCTCAATGTGTTTAGTGCGAGCGTGGAAAATGGGATTGTGAGCCAATGCGATAGCAAAGATATTGTCGCACCAAATCACGGGTTTACTAGTCAGAGGAACATGTAGTTCTTGACAGAGCATACATAACCAGTGAAGTTCAGCAGCTGTTTGGGCAAGACAGCGATACTCAGCTTCCGTCGAAGAACGAGAGACCGTAGGCTGCTTCTTGGCACTCCAAGAGATCGGACTATTGCCGAGGAAGTTGCAGAACCCACTTGTTGAGCGGCGGTCGACTGGACAGCCCGCCCAATCTGCGTCACAGAAGGCTGTGAGTTGGAAGGGACCAGGCCGAAGGAGCAACTTGTAGTCTAGAGTACCTTTGAGAAACCGTAGGATGCGCTTGACAGCAACAAGATGATCAACGGTCGGGCTGTGCATGAATTGGCAGACCTGGTTAACGGAGAAGGCAATGTCGGGCCGAGTGAAAGTGATGTACTGTAACGCGTCGACAATACTCCGATATGAGTGTGGGTCTGCAAGAGGGGAGCCCGTAGCATCCAATTTCTTCAATGTGGCAGGAGATCGTACTGGTTTGCATCCAATCATGTCGGTGCGAACAAGAAGATCCTTGATGTACTTGTGTTGATGAAGAGAAATACCAGCAGAAGGCCTGTCGACTTCAACACCCAGGAAGTAAGAGAGCAAGCCCATATCTTTCATGTGGAACTTAGCTTGCAAGGTGGAGATGAAATGGCGAATGAGCTTGGGGCAGGAGCCAGTTAAAATGATGTCATCTACGTATAGGAGAAGGTAGATGCAGCAGGATGGATTCTGAAAAATGAATAAAGACGGATCACAGGAGGATGCAACAAAACCCAACTCATGTAAAGCAGCGCTGAACTTGGAATACCATGCCCGGGGAGCCTGCCGCAGACCATAGATTGATTTTCTCATCAAGCAAACATGATGAGGATATTGTGGATCAGAGTAACCAGGAGGTTGTTGCATATAGACCGTCTCTTGGAGATTGCCGTGGAGAAAAGCACATTCGACGTCCAGCTGGTGAAGGGGCCAATGCCGGGAGGCGGCAATAGTAAGGACCACACGAATGGTGGTATGTTTAACCACGGGACTGAACGTCTCAAGGAAGTCGACACCGGGCTGCTGATGGAACCCCTTCACAACGAGACAGGCCTTATGTCGAAGGATAGAACCATCAGGATTACATTTAAGTTTGTATACCCATCGGCAGCCAACAACATTCATCTGACCATTATACGGAACGAGAGTCCACGTGCCTTGTTTCTGTAGGAAGTAAATTCGTGATCCATGGCACCCCGCCATTCCGGGAGCTTAGCAGCCTGCGCAAAGCTAGACGGTTCAGACTCAATGACGGCGTGAGCAATGGGCACTGGGTATCTGGTGGCAGTGAAGACTTTGGGTTTAAAAATGCCAGACTGTGAGCGAGTCCACATGGGGTGAGTGCGAATGGGTGCAGGGACATTGGGTGGCGAAGTGGAGGGCAGTGAGGCAAGGATAGGAGTGGATGGGACTGGAGACGGTGAAGCCGGGATGGAGTGGGCAGGGCAGGGTGGGGAAGTAGTGCAGGGAGTGGAGGAGAGGGTTGTGCTGTTGGTGGGAGGAGGCACCACTGGAGACTGTGCCGGGGGAGAACTAGAATGAGAGGAGGAAAGCCATACAAGATCAGTGGGAGAGGATGGTGACCTACTGAGAGGAATGAGCCAGTCATCCACAACCGGTGGTGGTGGAGGTGGGTTATGATCTTCGCTATAAGGAAATTCTCGTTCATTAAAGACCACATGCCGGGAAATGTACACCCTTCCGGATTTAGGATCGAGGCACCGATAGCCTGCGTGCATAGAGCTATACCCCAAGAAGATGCATGGCGTGGATCGAAAGTCAAGCTTATGAGGGGTGTAGGTAGGGATGTCAAAAATACCCGTAAACCTGATTACCCACATTACTCGACCCGTGATGGGTCGGGTAATACCCGAATAAACGGATATGGATTCGGATTCGGATACGTTTAAAATACCCGTTTCATATTCGGATAGGGTATGGATTTAGTGCACCCAAACCCGTACCCGATCCGAACCCGCTCTTAATAACTTATTGTGCATGTTAGGCCTATGATTTTGACATGAACCCAATCCGTTGTCCACTTCCCCGTCTTGTTGAGCTTGTGAGTTTAGACTTCTTGCTAAAATTATAAGGATGTTTTTATAAAACATAAAAATTACTTTACAAAGGAAATAATTGACCGGATTTCTTTTTTTCTAATTCTCATAAATCTCACATTTCTTTGGATGTGAATGTGGACTCATGCTTTATGGACGGATACGGATATCCGCGGATATATCCATACCCGTGACGGATATACCCGTATCCATACCCGCGAAAATAATAGGGTACTATCCGGTATGGTATTAGTAAAATTTTCATGGATAGGGTATGGTATTGGTCTACCCGAGCCGAACCCGATCCATTGACATCCTTAGGTGTAGGGACGAAGGCAGGGAAGCATAAGCAGCCAAATGATTTAAATGCAGCGTAATCGGGCTGTTTATTAAAAAGGACTTCAAAGGGTGTTAAGTTCTTAAATGGCGAGATAGGCATTCTGTTAATTAAGAACACAGCAGTGTGGAAAGCTTCAAGCCAGAATTTTGGGGGCATGTGGGCATGAGCAAGAAGTGCTAGCCCAGTTTCTACAATATGGCGATGTTTTCGTTCGACAATGCCATTTTGTTCAGGGGTATATGGGCAGGAAATTTGGTGGGTGATCCCATGTTGTGCAAGAAAATTCTTAAAGCGAAGATTCATGAATTCGCCACCACAGTCAGAGCGAAAGACTTTTATTTTGGAGTCGAGAAGATTTTCAACGAGAGATTTGAATGTAACAAAGAGATTATAAAATTCATATTTGAATTTGAGCGGAAAAAGCCAAGAGTAGCGAGTGTAATCATCCACAAAGAGAGCATAGTATTTAAACCCAGAGATAGACAATACTGGGGAAGGCCCCCACAAGTCACAATGAAGCAGAGCCAACGGAGCCAAAGAAACACTCTTTGATTCATTAAAAGGAAGCTTCCGACTCTTGCCCATCTGACAGGAAGGACAAGGCATTAGATGGCTTTTGTTTACAAGAGATAACGAAGATAAAATGGACGACTCGATGTGCCTAGAGGGGTGGCCAAGCCGCTGGTGCCACACTTTATTTGAAACAGCAGAGAAGGCAGCAGGTCTGTCAGAGTTGCATGTTGTGAAGTGGAAAGGGTAGAGGCCGTTTCTAGTTCTCCCCTGGTGCAGTGTTTTCCGAGTTGTTTTGTCCTTCACACAAAAGCCAGATTCATCAAGAACAAAGTAGCAATTACTATCTTCTGAAAACTGAGAAATAGATAAGAGATTAGAGGTAGCTTGGGGACAATGCAGGATGTGATTAAGTTTAAACTTGGTAGAAGGAGTAGGCTAAAGACCAGAACCGGTATGGGAGATGACCAGACCTTGCCCATTACCAACACGAACCGAGTCCTCACCGGCATACTTGTTGGAGATAGCGAGCTTGCTAAGATCACCGGTGATGTGATGCGTGGAGCCCGAATCAGTGTACCAAGTGCTGTCATCCAGGAAGGACGAGGCTGCCATGGCCATAGCAGCGAGCTTTTCAGGAGGGTGACGCCCTTTGTAGGCGTAGTTCATCCTTTGGTAGCAATCAATGGCCTCATGGCCACGCCTCTTGCAGATCTAGCACCAAGTGTTGGAGAGATCAACCGTGGGCGGAGGGGAGGAGAAAGGTGGTATGTTGTGGGGACGATTGTCCACATGAGGAGCAGAGCGGCCCCTATCACTGTGCCCAAAGCCATTGCCACGGCGACCACGACCACCCTTAGGTGGTGTAGAGAAATGGCGTTGAGAGCTGAAGGCAGTGGCGCCCTCAGGTTGTTGTCGAGCTTGACGAGAGAGCGTAAGTTCCTCACTTAGAAGGAGACTCTCAGCTTTCTCTCGAGTAATAGATGATGTTTGTGCACGGAAGCGGATGATCGCGGAGACGATGCCAAATGTAGGAGGAAGGCCATCAAGCATAGAGAAGAAGATTTCATCGTCGGAGACGGTAGAGCCAGCGGCTCCAAGTTGGTCGACAATCACCTTGAATTCCTGTAGGTACTCCTGCATGGGCTTGTTGTCCTTCCGAATGTTGTGCAGTTGATGACGAAGGTTCATGACATGGGCTGGTGAAGTAGACCCGAAGCGTCGAGCCAGGACGTCCCATGCTTCCTTGGCAGTCTGTACATCAACGGTGTAGGGCAACGCACTGGGGGACAGCGTGGCATTGAACCAGGAGAGGACCATTTGGTCCTTCTCATACCACTCAAGATAGGTAGGAGAAGAAAGTGGGGGTGCAGGGTCGGCCCCAGTGATATGGCCCATGAGACGTTGGCCATTGAGAATTGGCTTGAAGAGGTTGCTCCACATCCGATAGGTAGTGCCATCTAATTTGACATGGACGAGATTGGTGATGTTAGACACAACCAGGGGCGGAGCAGAGATGCCAGCAGCACCGTTGACAAAAGTGGAGATAGCTCGGGTGTCAAGGGTGGGAGAAGAGTTGTCAATGGTGTAGCACTGGTGACATTGTCAGCCATGATGGGAGAGCGGATGAACCAGGAATAAGGAGCGGCGAGGCAAGAGGCTCTGATACCATGAAACAACGCAGAGAATGACGAAGGGAAGAGGCCAAAAAGCACGATGCACTCTTCCTGTCAGGAGTTTATATTATACGGAGATTGTTACAATTGATAAAGATTACAACAGTATCTCCTCCTATAACCAGTATGCAGAGGATAGCTGTTGTCTATATTCACGGTGGACCATCCATCGTATGCGGAGGTTGTTGAAGAAGATGAGTACTACCTCTGTTGTGGTCGTCTGTGGATGGGTCACTAACATGACGGAGGTGTGGATGTTGGGCGACCCCTGCACTAAAGCAGAGTTTCTTTCTTCATGCTCTGTGGATGGAGACTTGTTGGCCACCTTCCAAAACTGCCCATGCAATAAATAACAGCACATATATAATAAGATATGGTGAGGTTATTCAAGTTGTCACCAATATTTGACATGATTACGTATGTATAAAAGAAATCTTAAGGCCCTATTTGTTTCCCGGTTAGGATACCGTGTTCGACTCTTTGGGTTCGAACACGGTACCCGACTCCGAGTAACATGCCTGTGTGTGAGGGGGCAGGTGGACCCCTCCATTTTTCTCTCTCGTCGGTTACGAACTCCGCCTGATAATTCGAGAAACAAACCGGCCTTAAGGGCATTTGTTATCTTTGTTGCCGGCTCATTTGTGTGGATGTGTCTTGTCATCTGTAACCACGATTTTGTGAAGTTTGTGCATTTTCCAAGTGAAGAGAGAGAGAGAGAGGTTCATGGCGGCACAGGGGGAGGGAGTTGTGAATGACATCACAGACAGAAGAGGAAGAACAAACAAACAGAGCAGTGAGAGTTGCACTCCGTGGGTTTTAAAGAAAAATTGAAAAAAAAATAAATCACGCGTGAGTGCGTGTGTGTTGCATGATGTGTGATCGCTAAGGGCCGAAGACTCCAAAATAGTAATGAAAGAAACTGATCATGCGTATACCTTGGATGCGGGAGATTTGTGGAGGATTCCTTCTTTCTCTTCCTTCAGTCGGCCAATGAAGAGAGTTTTCTTTTGATTACCTTTGCAAGAAAAAATGATACAAACACTGAACTAGATTAGAAACAATGGTAGCGTAGTATTAGTCTCTTGTGATGAAAGTAATAAAATCATGAACAAATACACACATTGTAGGTGTTGTTTTAAACCCCTTTTTGAGTTAAAAATGTGATGAATGCTACGATGAAATAAGATTTCATGCGTAAATGCACAAATATGGAGCTCTCTTAATAAGAGAAATAGAACACAAAAGAAAATGGCGGATGACGCATGCAAGTAACAAAAGTGAAACAAAAGGGGAGTAAAGGGAACGAAAAGCTTATGGTGGCGCCGATGGCGGCCTTCGAGGAGCTCTAGCAACGTGAGGACGTCACACGTGAACAAGGGGCGAGGAGATGGCTTTTCTCTCACACGGTCAGGCACTCGAAAATACTGCAGAACCTCCCCTTGATCTAAGGAAAATCTCACGAGCAAGGAAACAATTTCACGAGAGTTTTTCCCTCCTCTTGAAAGGACTTCTGAGTCCTTTGTTTGTGGGAGGACGTGCCCTATTTATAGGTAACCGGGTCAAAAACATGTCCCCTGTAAGGGACGCCTCTTTATGAACACGTCTGGCTAACCAGTCACTTCTTCAAAGATTGAAGCGTCCTATCAATGGGACACGTTAAGTGAATGCGTCCCCTACCTTAGACGCCTTCTTTAAAGGAGTCCCCTTAAGATGACGCATCCATCTCCTTCTCAGTGTCAGACACGACCCCGAATAACGACGCATGTGCTGAAAACTAGGGTCGTTTGGCCCCTACCTTTGACTTTTTCTGACAAAGATAGATGCTAGGGGTTTTTTTTAAGTAACGGAGAAGAATTTAGTGGTTTGTTAATAAATAGTGAGATTGGGGAGCTTATTTCTAATTTCAATTTTTATAGGGACTTATTCCCTTAAAAAAAACCCTTCCCTTTGCAATTAACTGAGGTACACGTGGAGAAAACCAAAGTTGGATCGGGGGATGGATTAGCAAGGCTGCAGTAACCAAAAGTTGCTCCACGTGGCGTCGTTGGAAGTCACATGTACGATCGAGCACTGGGAGTGTGCAATCGACGTCTACCTACATTGGACAGGCTCTGCATGTAGCCAACATATACATATGTACGTACGTACCAGATATTCATTAATTAATTATCACCATATATTGTCTAATTAATTAAATGGCTGCTCTGTGTAGTCTCGTTAATAGATGTTTACATGAAAATCATTATCATAGGTGAATTTATTAAAAATATATTTCTAAAAATACATTAATAAATATATCATTGGGTTAATACAAATAGTGCATAAATACTATTTAAGTATGATTCTTTTATAAATTATTGTTAAAAGAAGTGATATGTATATAAATAAATATGATATTTTTATACAATGCAAACTTATACAGTGATATATCTGTTAATATATTTGTAAGAATAATTTTTTTTACAAGTTAACCTCTAACAATAATTTTCATGGAAAAAAAACCCTCTCATTGATCTGTTCAGAGTGAAGTAAGAGAGATATTTAGAAGATATATATGAATTGTTTGTTCCAGAATCGGCAAGAAAGTTTCAACAATCTATTACTTAAAAAAGAAGCAGTGGTCAGAATCTCAATCATGCCACTTTACGTACGTGCCCTTCTGTTGCCTAACAAGTAACCAGAATCTACGTACAACTGATGCGGCTTAATTTACATGCCTTGTGCTGCCTAACACGTTTGCTCATGAGACGGGCAAAGGGAGAAAATTAATAAAAGCCCAAAGGAAAAACCTAGCTATATATATATATATATATAAATGGGGCTCTAGTGCATATTTTTGTTGTTATTTTTTTCTCCAGTACGAGTGAGGGTTTATCGTCTCGATCGATCTATCCATCCCGATCACGACTTGGGACGGGTCGGGTTGGTTCCGTCTCGCTCCGTCTCGATCTATCTCGTTCCGTGTTAAAATAAAAAAATTATATATATATAATATATATAAAATAATAAAATAAAATAAAATAAAAAAGACACTAGATATAATATAATATAATATTAAAATAATGAATCGTCTCAGTGACGACCCACGGCCTGGGCCACGCCCACTGCCTGAGTCGGGTCGGGTCGGGTTGTGCGGGTCAGGACGAGTCTTTCCGAGACGGCAAACCCTGGTACGAGCAGTGTCAAAGATTCACTTACACAATTGTCACTACAACATATGCATTTGCATGGGTACCCTTATAATTTGATTAGGGATGAACGTATTGAAGCCTGCAACTCTCTTTACATTATATCATGGTTCACTGGCTCGGTCTGAGTTGGGCCGTCTCGGGTGTGCCGTACTGTATCTGAAAAAATTTAATACGGTGTAGATCTCCCTCAAGATCGGCCGAGTTGGGCCGAGCCACAGTGAGAGAGAGAGGAAGAGAGGAAGGAGATGATGCACGTCGAGTCGATCGTGACTCGGACATATTTTATTAGATCAAAGAATTGAAGATCCTATCCGACATGAATCATCGAGTCTCCGAACCTTACCTTATATTACTGTAACTCAATCACACGTTACTTAAACCTAGACTGAATACTTGGAATTAGAAAAGAGTGCCCTCTCTCTTCATGCATGTAGTGATACAATTATGTATACGCTGGACGGAAATTCAGCCTCTTATATAATTAATTGGTCCAATTATATGTGTATTCCTTCTTGGAAGGGCAAGCTTATCTTACTATTTTCCACGTTTCGTTCTACAGTGTTTTTTTCATGTAAAAAAACCCTTTTGTTAAAGGCAGCGTTTTTTTTACTTTTAATTTGTAGTTCACAATATTCTTTCATTTTATAGTTGTGAAACATATAAAACACATGAAAAGACGTTACATCACTATACATCTTCTCTGATTCTGTACATGTCTGATGCCATATATATTGGAATCACATTGAGGTGGTCATGAGACCTACCTAGCCAGCTAGCCTGCATTTACGTTACGAGTAATGTTTAATTAGTGCACTTCATGTATTAATTATACTAGTTAATATAATTAGTATAATATTTAATAATTTTTTAAAAAAATTAAGTAGTCCTCACGTCTAATTAATTTGATGTGTCGCTCACGTCATTAGGTGACGTGACGTGAGAGTCATGTAAAAATAAAATTTTAACCATGTGAATAATGAAATTGGTCCAGCACGACCCCTCGGAACTTTCACCGCCCTCGGGCGGTGGCTACCGTTGCCGGAGATTTTCTTCAACGGCTTCTCCAGGTTCGCCCCGGCGGCTCATCGGGCGGGGGAGTTCCAGCCGGGATCTCCCCACCCCCATGTACCTTCGTGTCACCGATCCCCTCCCTCCCCCTCGTCTCCGCCGCCCTCTCCTCGCAAACCCCTCCCCCCCCTCTCCTGCCGTTCCCCTCTCCCCGCAGCCTTCCCCCATCCTCCTCGCCCGTCGTCCTCTCCCCCCCTCCGCTGATCTACTCCCGCCCCCCTCGCCGCGGCCGCCTTCCCCCCACTGCCCCCTCCCCGCCGCCCTCTCCCGCTTCCCTGTGTGTTCCCCTCTCCCCCCCCCCCCCCCCCCCGCCTTTGCCTTCTCCTTCTCCCTCCCCCTCTCGCCATTCCGGCTCCCCCCCCCCTTGCTCCTGCTTCCCCCTTCACCCCCCTCCCTTCTCTACATGTGACCCCCTCCACATTCCCCCGCCCCTCCCCCCTCTTCCGCCTAATAACTCCCCTCCCCCTGCCCTCCCGGCTGCCGCATTCCTCCCCCCCTCCCCCCCATCTCTCCCGACCACCGCCCTCCCCCTCCGGGCTCTCCGTAACCCCTCCCGTCCAACACCCTCCTCCGCCCCCCGCCCCCCCCCCATCCTTTCCAACAACCTTCCTACATCCTCTGCCTTTTTGAAAGCCGATCGTCTTCCCCACCCCCCTCCTCCGCCATCCCTGGTTTGGATCTACTTCGTCGATTGGGAGGTTTCTCCGGCTCCAGTCGAAGACTGTGCCAGGCATCTGTGAAGCAGGTATGGGTCTTAGTACCCAGTCTCAAAGGAGCTCGGAGTCTCTGTACGTATCCCCCTTGCATCCACTCGGATACTTGCTACCCGAGTGTCCCCTTCTCACCGCCATTCGCAAGAGCGGTCCGACAGCCAAGCGTCTCTCGAAGACGGGAACTGTCACCTTCAGCAGCGGCCGGCATATCCTCGGAGCATCTAGGAACCCTCCCTCTCGGTGGAAGTTTAATGATCTCTACAGTATATGTTTTCCTGTCTTGTGTGTACGTTACACTGTTCACATCATGGGCCAAGTATGGCTTTCTTGTACAGGTCAGTGACTCTGTTCCCTTGTACTGACTATCTTTAAGTATGAATGAAATATCGGCTGTGTGTTGTTACAAAAAAAAAAGAATAATGAAATTGAACTAATTTAACTATTTACAGGAAGACAAATATTTTTTGATGTGACCCTCACGTTATGTCATCCGATGACATAAATGACACATCAAATTAATTAGATGTGAAAATTATTCAAAAAAATTAAAATATTTATTAAATATTACACTAATTATATCGTGAATGTAATTAATGCATAGAGTGCACTGAGCATTACTCTTACATTATTGATCAGACTGCTGCTCTGAACCCTGCGGAAGGTTCCACGTTCGGTGACGCAACACTACTACCGGATTCATGACTTCATTTGGCTGTGAGTATCACTAGCTAGACGTCTAATTCAGAGATTCCTTTAAGATTGCAAGACTCTATCTTCTTTTAACACTCATGTATGAACATTGATGCAGGTACCAGTCACAATGTCGCTGTACTTCGGGCAGAAAATAGACTATTCATTTCAGGAGTAATATTTTGTGCATCTAATTCGACGTACAAAGTCAACTCAAATGGTAACATCTCCTCTCATTGATTCAAAAAAATTGAAATGAACATTTTCGTCGAAAAAAGTTGTCAAAATTGTACGATTCATTTTTCGTTCGACGAAAAAATACAGGAGTGAAATATTCTGTAAGACTGAAATATTCTGTTATACGAACGAAACATTTAATATAAAATTGAAACATGTTGTTAGGTTTTATTTTTATAACAAAATATTTCATGTCTGTAGTAATATTTTATCCTTATAACGAATATTTCATTTCTATAATAAATATTTTATTTTTACAAAATATTTCATTCATGTAACACAATATTTCAGTCTTATAAAATATTTCACTCTATATTTTCTCTCCGAACAAAAAAGTGGACCGCACGGGTAACACCGGACATCCTTTTTTTGATCGAAAATGATCATTTCAACTTTTTTTGACTAATAATAGGAAATGTTATCGTTTAAGTTAACTTTGTACGCTAAATTCGATGCACGAAACATTACTCTTATTCCAGTTATAATTAGGGCAAACATATATACATACATACAACACAGATTCAACCATAATTCACCTTGCATTTGTGTGTGTTTTATATATTAACTTGTGACATATGCTTGACTGGGGAGATCGAGTGATCCTGCAGGGAGCCGACAAGAAGGGATTATCTACAATTTCTGTGCGAGATGTGGAACTTCTTGTGCAGATAGCCAAAGACAAGTCTGAAGCGCCTGAAGACCATCACGAGGTGGGCATATGAATCCTGAATTTGTTAGGATGAAGTCTAATATTTTGATAACATCTTTCAAAATAAAAATAACGTTCACTCTTTTTTTTTTGAGAAAATAATATACGATGGTCTAACACGGCTAACATAACTCACCCCTAAGTAGGTCTAATAATTATCCGTTTAAAATTCGAATCGAATTCGAATTCATATTTATCCGATCATTATCCTAATAAAATATCTGACGGATAATTCGATTACTAATCGATAATTCGATTATTAATCGGATACGAATTCGAATATCACACTGTCCGTATCTGATCCGTTTACGAATCTACCACTTAGACGCTTAAGCTGCCATCTACTTGGCACGGCTCTTTTCCATCAGACAACATTGCTCTCTGCTAGTATTCGACCAGAGGATGCATGTATATATCAACTGCGTCGATCACTCGTCTGTGATCGAGTGGTGAGATCTGTTTAACAAAAAGTCGTGCTTATTCGGAAACTTGTCATGTATTGGTCTTGGGGCAGCTGGAAGAGAGGGTGGTACCTCTTGCTGGCCATGCCCATGATCAACTTTGAGCTTGGCACCTTTGAGTTCTCGTCCACTTAGTTACTTTTCACTCTCTTGTGCTCTATTGAGCAGTGTTACAGTTCAGAAGGATCTTGGGTCGACCGGCCGAGAGTTGGAAGCCATTAATTGCCCCCCCTGATTTTGATCATCTGTTGGACTCCACATTGTTTTTAAGCATTTTGTTGGTGGTTCTCACTAACTCCAGGCATCGGCCTGTTAGACTTTCGTGCGTGATTAAAAACCTTCGTCACTATTACCTTCACTGTTTGACACTGTTCTTCACTGTTCGTCACTGTCGGTTGCGTGACGATGACACTCGCGTGAATCACGACATGCATCCATTGTGATTAAACTCATCCGCCGCATTTTGATAACGACGTCTGAGTGTCGATATTGCGGGGGGGGGAAGGCTCCAATCCTGGAGCGCCAATTGCGGACGCTCCTCTTTTGAACGCCTCCCGTGATTTATAAATTGATCATCCCGGGTGATCGATGATTTCTTATGTTGAGCTGAATCATTTATTCTCGTGCATTCTTCTTCATTCTTGTGCATTTTTTAATAAATCTATGTTATTATAAAACACAATAAAATATTGTGTGTGATTTAGTGGTCAGTAAGTCTGTTAGTTATACGTAACATGAATGATTCAAATCTCACCGAGTGTTACGTGTTTTTTGACTTTTTTAATAAATAATAAAAAAATAACGTCACTGGTGTGTTTTGAACTCAAATCTTAACCTTCTAAAAGAATACTCTTAATCAAATTATCTATAAAATTATATTTAATATAAAATAATATTTATAATATTTAAAAAAATTAAGCTGTGTACTGATTACGTATTTCGTATCAATCGTATTGATCGGTAGCTGATACAGTCCGATACGGGTGATTCATCCCGTTCCGAATTGATTTGAAAAGCCTTGAACTTATTAATAACCTTTTAAAAGACGTGTTACATATAAATATCAAAATTATGTATAACACATTCTCGTGCAAATATCCTCTTAAAGATAACATCTTTTATTTTAAAAAAGATTAAATATAGTACTAGTGTAAATCTAAAGGGAGTCTTTGACAATCGGGTGAGGTGACTTAACGAGAGGTGGGCGCGAATACATCACCCCATCTCGATTAATGAAGATTGTGTGTGAAGAAAAAAAAAACGAGGTCTACTTTTTTCTCTTTCATCGATTGTGTATCTCATTTTCTTATCCACGCGTTAAAGGGGCCCAAAGTGATCAGTGAACTTGAAGGATCGATTTATCATGGATAACAGTGCATATAATTGATTTTTATAAGAATCCTTTTATAAATATAAAATCTATAATAGAGAATTTTTCACATAATACCTGAGATTCTCCGGCAAGTGTATGTATATATATCCAAAGAACTGCTGCTTCCGCAATGGACCACTAATTAATTTGAACAACACGATCTAACACTGTTCATACCCCCTCGTACTTGATGCGGGGTAATGCGAATAACATGCGTACGAGTGAATGGCAATGATGATATAAAAGCTACACGTGCTATCTGATGGCCCACCGTGGACTATTCATTCTTCACACACGTGTGGCCTGAGCATGCTCAGATTGTTACCTTCAACCCTACGTGTATAGTTTTAAATAAAATGAAGAGAAACATACTAAGTGATAAACCGTGAGTAGATTACACACTTGCACCAGGCAAATCGATTTTTTTTAAAGAAAAATCTGTGACGTGGGATCCACGACTCTCCCTAACTTATCCTATAAGACACAATCCCATCTGAAAAAAAAAAATAAAAATAAAATTTTAATTTAATAAATAGTGTTGGACTCAACTTGGTGTGTCTTGTACCATAATTTAGAGAGACGTGTTATGAAAATAAAAAATAAAAAAATGATTTACTTGATAGACACTGGAGACGTGTAATTGACCCGAGTGTGCAATAATAAACATAACTCGAGTGAAAAAAATGTCAGGATGTCGGTTTTTTGTTACTGTCATCTCAGCCAGATCATCATAATAAGATTGGATAGTCGAGAAGAGATTAATCTGGAATTTGAGTTTTGATACCCTGGGCTCTCTGCAGGTAAACAAAATGGTAAAAAAAAAGAAGAGTAGTAGTAGTATACAGTGAGATTTCTCAGGTAAAACACATTCAATTAACCCTACCAACCTTCCCGATGGCCGTATTAATTAATTCGAGGACTCGAGGCTGTACCTACGTAGCTGCGATTCCAGAAGGCTTTTATTGCCCACGAAACAGGGACCCCCGCCGGTTCCCAGTTTCCCACACCCAAGTTTTCTTTTTTTAGTCTGCTGTACGTAGGAGTAGTTATACAGACAGCTCTGGCATTAGTTGGCTCCCCACGGAGAGAGAGAGAGAGAGAGAGAGAGAGAATCCCTTCCCCTTCCCCTCCCCCTAAAAAAAACAAAAATCAAAACAGTTCCATAAATAAGTTATTTGTTTATGCACAGACAAACGATTCAAATGGGAACAACGCGGCCCCATTCCGGCAACCCCATCATATGAAACTCGATCACAACGAAGATGATGATGTGGGGGAGGGGGAGGGACACAGAGTCGGCGCGCCCGTGAATTAGAAGAAAGCCAGAGAATTGAAGATGCCTCCCGATGCCGTCAGTTAATTAAGATCTGGACGCATGATGATACGATATAAAGACTGACCATATATATATATATATATATATATGGAGAGGGAAGAGCGTATACTTATCACTTGTAAGCTAATTCAGTGTTACTCCTCGAGAGTGGAAAGTATAAGAAGATAAGGAGAGAGTAAGAGTTTTGGAACGATAATAGTTCGTGACGTGGACGAAAGATTTCTTAACTCTCGAGATTATCACTATTCTGAAGAGGGAGTCTAACTATTTAATCTCGTAAATTTTCTTTGAAAAGATAAGTCAACCTTAGTCTCTTCAATAGAGGAAGAGTAATCTCTTATCCTGCATCTCATTCGTCTCTCTTCGCACCTTACTCTTATCTTTAATGACTTAAATATCAGAGAGTTTTTTATGAGATAATAATCCCACGTCTCTTGATCGTTTCTTTTCCTTTTATTGTGTATTATCTCGAAGTGATTTTGTACTATTGATCTGGGATCCGCTTGACCTTGAATCTGATGACTTGTGACTTAACACGAGATCTTGACTCTTTAATATATATATATATATATATATATATATATATATATATATATATTAACAACGACCTTGGTGAATGGCTAGTGTCGCTCAAAATAGGTAGACTGGCTAATCAATGTGCGAAAATCCACAGCCGTACCATCAACCAGGAACTACATTGAATATGCTAGATGTTTTAATTTGTTTATATATATATATATATATGGTAAGTATTGGACAACCCAAAAAGTGTCTCTGAAGAAGTAGAAGAGAGTAAATACGAGAGGGGGGACGGCTGTTGGCCGGATTAAATGAGGGAATCTTTGTCTGACAACGGCGGTATGATGAAAAGCATCGATCCACGCATCCACATATATAAATGCTGCCACAGCTCCTTTAGCTACTTCCTTAGTTGTCTCACACGCTTCACTAATTTGTTTATATATATATATATATATATATATCTATGTAACAATTAAGAACAAACACATCGTACGGATATAAACATACATATATAATACGTAACAATTAAGAACAAACACATCATGATGTGATATGATCATACATATATCTATCTATGTTCATATTCATATGATGTGTTTGTTCTTAATTGTTACATATTATTAATATTGATATTTTTAACATGTCGTATCGATCGCATTTAGTTGGTCGCTTCACACACACACACACACACACACACACATATATATATATATACACACACACACGATCATCATGCATGACATCCCCGGCCCATCTCGATCTGCTCCCATCGGCCCACATTAATTTACCCACCGTGCAACCACACCAAACCCCACATAAAAACACCGAATAAATAAATAATATTGAAACGGAAACGGTTCTGTAGCTCCCCCCACCCCCACCCACCCTTATCAAACCAACAAAAGGATGAAATGATGAGATTTCCACTGGGATCATATGCAAAAGTCCGACGTTACTGGGTAATTAATTAAGGGAAGATTAATGTTACCTTCTCTTTCTTAATTAAGGTACTCCGTTGATCGATGTGTTCTCTCTCTCTCCACAACACTTCATCGATCATGTGGACCGGATGTGAACAAGAATTTAATGGAACGACTCGTAGCCAAAAACAAAAGCACTGATCGATATGCATGGGCAGCCGAGTTGAAATTAAATAAACAGAAGCATGCATGGGCGGTGCTATATATATATATATATATATATATATATATATATATATATATATATATATATATATATATATATATATATATATATATATATATATATATGTATGTATCTATGATCGAGACTACTACCTTTGGCTATAATAAGCAAGAAGAAGGAGGCAGATCGGCCACTTAATTAGAGACACAGCTCGATCCCGTACGTACTAATCTTCTTCTGGTCGAGATCGATCACTAGCTGGATCTCCTTCTGGGATCGATCCCCGGCGCGCCCTCATCTCAGGATATATACTCTTGGCCTTTGAACTACTGCCGGAAGCATCTGTTACTGCACGAGTGAGAAGTAAAGATGCCATGCCCGAGGAGTGCGTGAGTGTATATAATTAATTAGAGATCAAACAAACAAACAAAAACTGAATTAAGTAACTCCAAAACAACGAACAGAAACATGGTATACGATCAAATCAGCCGTTTGGCTAAGAGATGTGTAAAGAACAACGAACCTTTATATATATATATATATATATATATATATATATACCAGTGTGCAGGGGGTGCTGGTCAGGAACGGCGGCAGTGGGCGAAGGTGTTGTTTGAAAGGGTATACTAAGATATTGGCACGGCTCAATCAGAGAAAACCCGCACCAAGCTGTAGGACAGAAATTGATCCTTTCGAACGGAAGCGCGTCTGAATGAGCCGGGCCAACATCACAGTAACCATTTCACTAGATACCCAGGACCAGGACGACGATCGACATGGCTTCTATATATATATATATATATATATATATATATATATATATATATATATATATATATATGTATCCCCATGCTCGCAGCGCTACTTCTTCCTCTCACGGGCTCGCCGCAGGCTAGGAAAGAGAACAACTTGGAAGAACAGAAGGGAAGGGAAAGGGGTAGAGCAGGCGAGGAAGACGAAGAAGTATCAACAGACTAGCACGAGGGTGAGAGAGAGAGAGAGAGAGAGAGAGAGAGAGCGGGGGGGCGGAGACCCCCAGGGAGGGAGGATCGATCGATGAAGGGGGAGGAATGTCTTTGCACGAATTTAAGGAGGCCGATGAGAGCGGAGTGCAGTTAATGAGCTCGTCTACCGAACAAGAAAAGCAGGCCAGTGCATTAATGCGAAGAGGGTACGTACAACCGGGCGCTCTCCCCTCCTCGATCGCCTTACAAGTTACAACAACAACAACAACAGTGCAGCCTCAAACAATGTTCTCTCCATCTCTTTACGAGCGGGCGGGGGGGGGATGATGACATGGTAGGGCTCTTGTAGTATTCAATATTCATTCATACACGTATGGGTGTGGAACGCCATGTTCATGCACAGTGGTGGGCATGCCACACACCCAAGAACAGGAGACATCACAGGGCATGCAGTAGGCTTTGGAGCAATGAAGTGTGGGCATACAGAGAGAGAGAGAGAGAGAGAGAGAGAGATCCTGAAAATCTCAATGCTTGGTCTGGTTATATTCATGCACAAGAGTCCCGCAGGGGGTAGTTACCACCCCACCCGGTCAAGGGGCGCGTCTCTCTCTCTCTCTCTCTCTCTCTCTCTGTTGCTCGGGCGCCCTCGTTATAACTGACCGGGGAGGCAGCGGGCCTGCAAGCACGAGAGAGCCCCCTTTCTGTCCGATGCTCCGATGTCCATACACGTGATTGCATTAACTCCGGCTCAGGGAGCAAGTGCAGGCGGATCTCGGGAATAAAACGGCAGCAATAAGCTAGCTATGGGCCTGTGTGTGTGTGTGTGTGTGTGTGTGTGTGTGTGTGGAAGGTTTTCATGTTTTCATGTGAAGAAGAAAATTCGATGGCTTGCCTTATCTCTGTATCTGGTGGCACAAGACGGCAACACCGGTGCCCTCCTGATTGCCAGAATATACTTTGCAAGGGGACTGCGGATGGAAGCTATGTATCCTTTTATTCTTCACATGAAGAAAGAGAGAGAGATCATGCGCCATAGAATAGTTTAGTATTAGAAATTGACTAAACCGAAATATATTTAAAATTATGATGTAATCTTCACTCAAATTCTTAAGATTTTAAGTTACATGTCCCGACACTATAAACTCAACCGACGATCGTATCACGATCTGAGTCGCATATCCCGTGATTGTTTAGATCAACCTTTTGATGAGGAGATATGTTAGAATAATCTCGTATTGAATTAAAATAAACTAAGATAAAATGTGTTAAATACACATTTTGATAGTCTAATTGTGAATGGAATTTATTATGTTGTTCTTTTTCACATGAAAATATCCACATGAGAGAGAGAGAGAGAGAGAGTGAAGTTGTGACTTGTGAGTGGATATTTTCCATGAAAATTGGTACTTAGGGCACATAAAAGAGATGGAGAAATAGACTCATTTTGTATAAAAGACAAGATCCGGCATGGATAGTGGAGGTGGTGGTGTGAGACCAAGCTCTATGCAAGGAATATAGGTTAATGCATGGACCCTTACAAATGTCTAAAAATTAAATTCCCCCGCATCAAAAGATTAAAGAAGATTCACTAAGGATTGTTTGTTTCATTGTAAAATATATACTTAAAAATCTTATAATTAATTGTTTTATTTATGTAACATTTTTAAATATTTGTTAGGCTTTAAAATAGTGTAAATGGGATTAGAATTAGCTAACATATGTGGCACTAACATTTAGGGTTTTAGTTTATAGCTCACACGCATCAGAAATTAAAACTAGAGATAAATGATGACCTGAAACTACAACAATCAATAAAATATGATATTTTGTTTTATGAACATCCAAATAAAATATTCTATGACTTTAAAATTGAAGAAATATGATGATTGTCAAATTGGTGATTTGAAAACTAGAGAATTACATTGTTTTACAGTCAAGCAAACACAAAGCTAACATGAAGGATGCATACGTAATGACAAAGAAGTAGTGACCAAGGTAGCTGAGGTGCTCGCCCCTCCTTTTATGTAAGATGGGGTTCATAAGCAGCGCTTATCATTATTGATGTGGGACTCTCATCAGGTGGCAAGAACGTCTCGCTCCCTATGTGGGCCGTCGGAGCTGGGCCTTCATCTGTACCAGCAGTCAAGCGCTTGATTCCGCTCGAATGGGCCGGCCCAGGATGTTAATCGGCCGAGTCAACTCGGCCCATTGCCTACGTCACCCCTGCTCCCCCGGGATCGCATCCTAACCATTGGACGGCCCGTTAAGCAGTGAATGAGAGGTGCCATATGATTAGATGAGTTTTAGATTTGCTTCACACCCGAGGGTACTTCACACTTTGGGTGTGCAGCAGATTTTCTTTTTTTAAAAAATACGGTGAGGTGGGACCCACCTCACATGTCCATCCGTACGACCTGTCCCCCGTCAGACGGCCCAAAAAAAAAAAGAACGATCCAGAAAATTCAAAAAAAAATTCAAGCTCTCATAGTCCGTTATCCTTTCTTTGATTTTTTTGGGCCGTTCGATGGAGAGATGGGCCGTACGGACAGATAGGTGAGACGGGCCCCATCTCATCATATTTTCTTAAAAAAAAAAACTTAATACACACCTAAGGTGTGCAATAATCTTGAAAGTGTAGCAAACAAACTCTGATAATTACATAGAGTAATATTTGTACTTAAAGGAGTGCCTCGTTTGATTATTGCCCTCCATGTACACCGGTGACTGAGGGTCAAACTCCCCAGTGCACTAGGTTTAAATAAGATTTCTAAAAATGATGAAATATAAGGCTTGTAAAAAAAGTCGGACTTCCAACCAAAACAACTGGGTCCTCCTTGATTACCGATTAAGTTAGGGGCGGGTGACGTACACGGAGGTAGCGTGTAACATTACCCCAAGACACCGACATAGCGACCGATGCTCATCCCGGTGCTTAGAATGCCACACTTGGACGGAATCATATATACATACGTTGAGAGAAGAATATTCCATTCCACATGACATTAAGATGTCATAACCGTCTATTAAAATAAATCACCAAGATAAATAGTCGTAACAAAATTATTTAATAATAACTACATATCCAAAGATAACCACTCCAACCAAATTACATTGTCCAACGAAAAATTCTCAAAATAAGAACTACGAGGACTCCAACTAATCACCTACTATGAAATAAACATAGCTATAGCGCGCCTGCTCACCACTCACTCTTGAGACTCACTACCTCGATGGCTTCTATCTCACTAGTCTCAACCTCTTCTGCAAAAAAAATGGTTAGTAGCAATTTGGGATGTCAATGGGCCGGTCCGGCCCGACAGATTCGTGGGTTTGGCCTAATTTCGGGTCAGGTCGTAAGATCTTTTTTGGTCCGTGGACTCTTAGTCGGGCCTAAAAATCTGACTCCACTAGGCCCACGGATCGGGCTCGGGCTTTAAGTTCGACCCGCGGATCGGCCCAGCCCATTCTCTTTTTTTTCCTTCTTTCAAATTTTAAAAATTACTTAGTTAAAATTATCTTATTTTACTTAATTATAAAATTTAAAACTTTATTTTCATACGAATTATGTAATTAATATCAAAACTTTAGTTAATTTAGTGAGATTATAAGTTTTATATTATTAAATGTATTAGTTTTCATTAGTTTTTATTTTTTATTTAAGTTGTCGGACCGGGCGAGAACTTAATCGGGTTTTATAATTTTTTAATAGTATCAGACCCGGTCGGACCCGGCCCAGTCTCACATAACTCGGGTCCGGACCATGCTCAGACTTTAATATTGATAAGTCGGGCTCGGACTGGGGTGACCTAAGCCCGACCTGGTCCGACCCATCGACAGCCCTAGTAGCCATTGTGAGTCAAAAGACTCAATAGTCATCAAACCAATTCCCAAGATTCTAACATATACTAAATCGAAGGAACATATGATAATCATATTTATGCATGATCAAAATTTCAATTCGAACACATAGTTATAGAAAAACAAAGGATAAGAGTCATTAGTGTGCTCATCATACGATCATCATATTTTCTGAATTTACATATAATGGGACTCAATGCACGAATCAAGAGTTTAACATAAACCATATGATAACGTAGATTTTCATAGAGATTCTTATTCATACATTTCACGTAAATCTTATATCATGTTCTCATCGTATCTTAATCATATTTCACATAATTTTATACATCACATATTTTCGCTTTTCATAAAATGGACGTGCCTGAACCGTCCTAAGAATCCACGTAACATACACATATCACCCTCATGTCTAGGCAACGGCGCTATAGGGGTTATTTTGGTAACGGGTTAAGGTGGGTTAGGGTGAGTTATTCGGGGTCGGATGATTTATTCTTTATTTGATATTTTGTTCCTCAACCTGGATCGGATAGGATTAAAGTGGATTAACTCATTCCACTTAAATAGGTGGAATGAGTTATTCCACCCGAGTTAGGGTCACTTTGATAACGGGTTGGGTTAAGGGCGGGTGAGTCATCCCGAGTAAATCATCCGCCCTTAACCCAACCCGTTATCAAAATGACCCGAGTCTTAACTGTGCGCGCGGTCCAGAGACGGATTCCAACCTAATGGACAGTCTATGGCACATTAGGGCTTTTAATGCCAACAGTCCCCGTCTACGACGACTGTTCGCTGGTTCGTTGCCCTCGAACCCATATTAATTGACTTCCTCCCTAAAAGGTGCTGTTCAGGGCACGATCTATATCACCTCCGGGATGGCAATGTCGCATAATTATATTCTCAAACTCATCGATAATTATTATTTAAAATAAATTAAGACTTATAAGTGTCAAACAGTATTAAAAAGTAACAAAACTTTAATTAATATTCAACATGATAAGGGGATATAAAACATATGCTACAATTTTCATAAATTTCTGAACACGCGACGTAATTTTTAAAATTTTCAAATTCTCACATGTAAAGTGGCGTAAACATAAGTGCATAGGGCGAACTGTCTCTGTTTCATTTTGAAAATATGCACAAAGGTACTTCCTACAGTGACATGAATTTTGTAAAATGTTTTAATTTTTTTGTTTTGTAACATGGGCAATACATTTTGCGTAGCCCATAGTACTCTTTTTTTTTTCATGCAAAATTACTAAAATTAACATAAAAATTTATGCACGGTGCATATGATTTTTGTTTACTATAACAACGGGAACCTAGATACCTCTTATAGTAGCATACTTTCTAAAAGAACCTCGAAAATTTTCTGTAACATGCATGAAGATTTCTTTACGTGAGACACATGTCAAATTTCATGCGAAAATAATTAAAGATGCTTACTGAAATATAAATTTTTTTCAAATACGATTATGAAGACTCTAGAGACATAATAAAATTTCAAAAAAAAATTCACGAATTTTCAAGCATAATAGGCATGTTTTCCTCTTAAAGCTTACATTTTTCAACAAAATCAGATTTTTTTTAGACATTGAGATAACAAAGATAAATCATAGGCTCTCTTGTCATGCATGTGTCTACCTTAAACGTCTTGAGAGAAACCCCGAAATAAAGAAGAAGAAGAAGAAGAAGAAGACCATGCCTTCACGATGATCATCGTGCATTAGCTCGACCTCCACGTCGTTCCCCACGTAGCACACCCCTCTAACAAATCCCCCCCATGCTGGTTCTCCTTCTAGGGTTGAGAAGAGATAGAGAGAGAGAGATACGGGACTTTGACCCTCCTTTAAATAGAGAAAGTATGGCCTCCTCCGCCTCCTAAGTTGCCTCCACACGCTTAACTAGGGAGGTTAGAAATATCCGTAAATCTGATTATCCGCATCACCCGACTCGTGGTGGGTCAGGTAATACCCAAATCAACGGAAATAGTTTCGGGTTCGGATGTGCTTAATATATCCGTTTTATATTTGGATAGGGTATAGATTTAGTGCACCCGAATCCATACTCGATCCGAACCCGTTCTTAATAACTCAGTGTGCGTATTAAGCTTATGATTTTGACATGAACTCAACCTGTTATCCTCCTTATTGGATTTATACTTTTGACATTCTTACTAAAACTATAATGACATTTTTATAAAATATAAAATTACTTTAGTAAAAAATTTATTGACCGGACTTCTCTTTTTTCACTTCTCATAAATCTCACGTTCCTTTAGATGTGGACGTGGACTCGTGATTTATATACGGATATGGATATCCGCGGATATATCCATACCCGTGATGGATATACCCGTATTCATACCCGCGAAAATAATAGGGTACTATTCGGATATGGTATTTATAAAATTTTCACGAATAGGATATGATATCGATATATCCGAGTCGAACCCGATCCATTTATATCTTTACGTTTAACCACGGTCCTTGTGCATCTAAGCACCCTAGAAAATTTAACTCCCACGGAATTTACTAAAAACATCCCCCTGAAATCTCGCATGCACACGTATCCGTACGTTATTTGCACACAACATCTAGACACTAGCCAAATCTGAAAAAAAAAGTAGCTTTCATGACAGTTTGTAGAGGACTTCAAAACCCACAAAATGGGACCAAGAACGCCTTAAAACGAAGTTTTCTAGCTCAAGTTACGATGTTACCAAAATTCGACTTCGAATCTATCAGAATTTTGGGTTCACATTTATTGGACTCTGTACCAAAATTCCAAATGGGCTTTCCAAGAGCACTAATCTTGGCCCATTCACCACCAACAACTCCACTTAATCTAGCCCAAGAGCTCTTAGTAAGTATAATAGTAATAAATCGTGGGTATAACAGAGCGTGCCCTCCTTCCAGTTATAACCGACCCCGATTAAAGCACTCGACCCCCATTGCTCGAATGCGTTGTTTGAGCAAAATCTCCCTTTAACCCTGTTCGACCTCAATTACGACGAGATCACCCAAAGTCGGTTACGACGAATATGTCATCCAACCATTAAAATATTTTGTCACTTTTGAATTTTAACAAGTAATATGAATGATCCTTTTTATCAAAGATTTTAATATTTTGACGACATATTTATTTTATATAATCTATTAAAAATATTTATAAATAAAAAATAAATAAATTTAAAATGAATACTGACAGTGTAAACAAGAGTGTAAACAACAACGTAAGATAAAGTCCTTTCTCACTTTTAAATTTTGATTCCTAGTATTAATGTTGTTTATTAATAATATTTGATTATTTTTATCGTATATTTATTTTATAAAACTTATTTAAAATAGTTAAAAAATAAAAGTTTAAAGTAAATAATGGCAGGATATGTCATTGTAAATGGTAGCGTATGTAACCCAAAGTATTTTGTCGCTTTTAAATTTTAATTAGTGATCTTAATAATATTTTATCAAAAAAATATTATTTTGATGATATATTTATTTTATAAAATCTATTATAAATATTTAAAAATAAAAAATAAATGAGTTTAAATAAAATAGTGATGGGATATGCGACATTTTATGATTGGTTTGGTCTGTTACACCCGATGAATCTTTGAAAAAAAATATCTTAAAGAATTTTTATAAAAATTATTTTTATACTAATTATTATTATCAAAATTATAAAATCTAATAAAATTATATAAAAATATACTTTAAAAAAATTCCCACGATCTTTCCTCATTTTTACTTTTGAATTTTCATTAGTAGTATTAATCATACTTTATATCAAATATTTTATTATTTTAATGATAAAATTATTTTATATAATTTATTGGAAATAATTTTAAAAATAAAAAATTTAAAGTTAATAGTGATAATGTATCCTGATTTTTCACTTTTGAATTTGAATTAGTAGCATTAATAATTATTTTTATCAAATATTTTATTATTTTGAAGATAAATTTATTATATAGAATCTATTAAAAATAATGAAAAGTACAAATATATGGGTTCAAAGTAAATAGTGATGGGATATGTGACATTTTATGATTTATTGTGTCTATTAGACCGATGAATAGACCAATGAAGCCTTTGAAATATAAACTAGGGGTTTAACTAACTTTAATTAAAGTTATTTTTATGTTAATTACTATAATTAAAATAATATATTTTAATAAAAATATAACAAAATATATTTAAAAAGTGTGGAGGTTTAAAAAGGGGGACCATAAGATCTCATATCAAAACTATAAAGATGGACATGTACTTATAAGTGAGCCCCAAGTATTCTACTTCTCAAATATTCTACTTCTCAAGTATAAGTAAGGCCCAAGTATTCTACTTCTCAAGTATTCTCCTTTAAGTCTCATTTGAGGGCTCTTTTACTAGCAAAAATGATTTACCCTAACCACCCCCAAACATAGCGGGGATAATACTTATTTGTACGTCTACAGATTGCATCTTTCAACCTTGTGATACCATTTAAGTAGTGTTTGGTAATAATGTTGGGTATGGAGATTTTTTTTCAAAATCACTAGAAAGAGAGTAAACTGCATTGAGACAGCTTTTAGAGATTTAAATCTACTCCTCTTTTTTCCTCTCTCTCTCTAAATTTCAAAATCTTTACAAAGTAAAATCTAATGAAACATGGAAACATTTGGAAAGGATTTTGAGGGGTGGAGATTCCAGTGATTGGAATCCCCAGATCCTCCCGAACATCCTTTCCAAATGTGCCCTTAGACACCTTAGATTGTCTACTTCATTAAATGTGCGTCCATGTCGTGTATGTGTCAACACACAAGAAATTATATACTAAAAAATAAAATAATTATACTTGTTGCACAAGACATGATGTAAGATGACGTGGACGGCGTCGGAGGAAGGATCGACGGTAACTCCGGAATCACGAACATGACGGATAACTTGCTACCTCGCGCAGCTCGACCTCACGCCGGACGGTCTCACACCGGGCGAGACACTCAAACTCACAAAGAGAAAGAGGGAAGGGAAGTCACTAAGGGGCAAGCCTCCTTACATGATATCAAATCTCTTAAGCATTCATCATATGAAGTATTACACCATTAGCCTTCCTTATATAGGAGGAGGCTATAACACTTACACACCTAACTTTTTCCTAATAACATATATGCCCTTAGCCTAATAAAATAAACCCACCAACCCACTATTGACTTTGTGGGTTTAAAAAATAAAATACAACCTCTTTTGACTTATAACTAACATAATAAGATGAAAGTAAATATACATGTAGTAATACATATATTTTACTTACATACACATAAATACGTATACTCAATAGACACAAATGAAATACAGACGTAATATAGATACGTAGCCACAAGCCGACTCTTCAGGAAGCCGGATCTCCGAGTCACAAGCTCGGTGCGGTGGTGTGGCGTCCGGTAGTGGGCCCGGTGCCCCCACCATAAGAGAACCCACGTAGATTGCGTCTTTCAATCCCATAGCACCATTTGGATGAAGCACATGAGACTATCTACCTTATTAAATGTGCACCCATGCTATGTACACTTTAATTTATAATGAGAGATTGAGTAAGAGAGCTTGAACATTGTAGAGTTCTCAAGAGATGAGTTGAGCATTGAGCATGTGCACCCATGCTATGTACACTTAAATTTATAATGAGAGATTGAGTAAGAGAGGTTGAACATTGTAGAGTTTTCAAGAGATGAGTTGAGCATTGAGCATAGTGTCAGGCGTTGGTCTTTCTTATGGTGCGGGGAGAAAAGGATCTCGGAGAAGGAAGGAGGCAAGTGGAGCTGAGTGGTGATGCCGAAGGTGAAAATTGATTATTTTCTTACAAAAAAGATTCTCGACCCAGGACAACCCTCCAATGTTTAAGTCAAAGATTGATAAAATATAAAGGAATTATTAGAGTAAAAGGAGCAGTTATTACACACCTTGCAATGCCGATGTATAGTACCTTTTATAAGCCCCAGCATCTAGAGACGTGTATCATTTGTTGTGACTCCTCTGTGTTGATGGTGTTGACATATAACTTTACTTCATATGGCAACACATTGTTTTGATTGATTGACAACACTGTTTATGTTTTGATGAAATTACTTTTATCAGATTGTCTGTGTGTTATATGCATTTTATCTTGTTTTCACACTGAACACACACTCAAAGTCTCAAAGTATATACATTGCTACAGTAACGTAAGTCTGTACACTGTCCGTGTCTCTTGCAGCATCCTAGCAAGTGTGTACATTGAATGTCGATTGCAAAGTTTATACATTGTTATGGGTCGACCCCCTGTTCTCATGAGTCGACTCATCTGTCTGTGCATAGTCTACACATTGCCCGTCGTTGCAAAGTCCATACATCCACAGTGCATTGCATAGTCTATACACTGCACGTTCAAGATCAAAGTATATACATTGCTACATTACTTGCTAGAGTAAAGTCTGTACAGCCGAAGCTCACATATCAAGTCTATACTTTGAAGCTACTGTGTAAGTCCACACATTGGCCTTCAGGCTTGAAAGTCTGTACATTGGACTGCGTCAACTCATTGCATTGGCTAAGTCTATACACTGTCCGTCTCATTTAGAGTCTAAGGCAAAGTCTGTACATTGGACGGTGTCAGGCGAAGTTTGTACATTGAGCGTCTCAATGAGCGTCTCATGTAAGTCCACACATTGGACTGTAGCATGCATTTGTCAATGGCATCTAAGTTTGTACAATGAGCGTCTTCCTTAGCGTCTTGATCTTCCAAGTCTATACAGGCTTCTGTTTTACAAAGTCTGTACATTGGTCTCAGACTCCAAAGTCTATACATCGCCTGTTGACTGCAAAGTCTATGCAGAGCTCAAGAGTTCGAAGTCTATACATTCATTCACTGTAGCTTGCACGAGGTAAAGTCTGTACATTGGCCTCCATGCCTCAAGTCTATACATTGGACTGTTTGGCCAAGTCTGTACATCACTGTTTGCCAAAGTCTGTACATTGGCATCTGTTCCTTCGTTGCGATTCAAAGTCTGCATATTGGGTTATTTACCTACGTTCAGCTTCGAAGTCTATACATCGATGGCTTTACCTACGTTGCAGGTCAAAGTCTATACAGTCGATGTTTTCCATTGCTTCAAGTCTATACAGCCGTTCCTTTAGAAAGTCTATACATAGGTCTTCACCTCAATTCTGTACAGTCATTTGTTGACAAGTCTTCACATCGTGAAGTCTATACACTCAACTCCTTCACATCTTGCAAAGTCTGTACATTGCATTCATCAGTCGTGAAGTCTATACATCGCTTGTCTTCATTCGAGTCTCATGAAGTATATACATCGTGCATCAGTTTTGAAGTCTATACATCGTCTGTCTTCATTTGAGTCTCACTGAAGTCTACACATTGCATCTTCATTCATGAAGTCTACACATTGCATCTTCATTTGCGAAGTCTATACATTGCATTGATCTTCACTTAGTCTATACATTGACAGTCTTCATATCACCTAAGTCTGTACAGCGGTTGCTTCATACAGCAAGTCTGTACATAGCTTTCACTTATATGAAGTCTATACAACGCAGTTCTTCTGATAAGTCTATACAGAGTTGTTATTTAATCTGATCATCTGATACTCTGTCTGACATGGATTCTCTACTGGGATTGCTGACATGGCTCGTGATCCCAGGAGGACGAGGTGTGCAGATGCTGACACGTGGATGGAATTGCCTCGGATCTGGCGAATTCACTTGGGCGGGAACTGTGGAAGCCACGCGCCCTTATCCACCTGCTGTTGTTATATATAGCAGTCCTCATCTTCTGTAAAGGCTGATCGAAGTTGGCGAAGTCTATACATCCAGTCTGAAGCAGCAGCCACCGAGATCCACTGTGAGAGGAAGAAAAGCAGAGAAGAAGAAAAGGAGAGAAGAAGAAAGTGAGAAGAGATGAGTTGAGAGAGTTATATGAGAGCTTGTAAATCAGTCTCTTGGTCCAGTCACCAGAGCTGATATTGCTCAACTTTGAGCTACAGTCGTTTTGGTTTTCTTCCATTCGATTGTGTGTTTTGTTTGTTTTCAGTCTTGCTATTTTCTCTTTGAAAACTCTTGTTCTATCAAGCTGTTAGTCAGCGGTTTCAAGCTATGAGGCAGCGGGTTGCAGAGGAGTTCCTCTGGTCGGCTAAGTTATAGTGCCCAGCAGAGCAAGCTGTGAAGCTCAGCTGTTGCAGAGGGTGTTCCTCTGGTCGGGATAAGCTGTAAGCCCCAGCCGTTGTTGGCAAGCTGTAGAGCCCAGCAGATTGAAGCTGTGTATCAGCAGTAATCCACATTCGAGTTGAATGTGGGGTGGACGTAGGTCGGATTGACCGAACCACCTAAAAGTCTTGTGCCTCTCGTGTGTTTGATTGCTTGTTCAGCAGATCTTGTGTGTTTCATTCGGTGCATTGGCTGTGTTCTTTTAGTGTTCTTCTAATTCCGCATTTGATTCTAGGTCTAATTTTTAAATAGCCAGTTGATCTATTCACCCCCCCTCTAGATCCACATCCTGTGGTGATAGAGCCTTCCATCTAACTTCAACACTTGGTATCAGAGCTAGACTCTTCTACAGGGACTTACCGCCCGAAGAGGATAAGCACAGATGGACGGAAGAGGGATGATAGCTGAAGGACACTCCACATCCAAGCCCCCGTACTTCGATGGAACCAACTACGCATACTGGAAGCACCGTATGCAGGTATTCTTGAGGGCTAAAGATTATGAAATTTGGAAGGTGGTTAGCAAGGGACCTTTCGAGCTGTCCCCAAATGAAGATGTATGGACCAAGGAGGAAATTAGAAGGTCCACGCTCAACTGGAGTGCAATCAATGCAATCCAGTGCTCTCTGCATCCCACCGAGTTCTCACGAATATCTGCCTGCTCCTCAGCGAAGGAAATGTGGGATGCACTTGAAGTCATCTATGAGGGGACTTCACAAGTCAGAGAGACTAAGACTAATCTACTGGTTTCAGAATACGAAGCTTTCAAGATGAAGCCTAATGAGACGATCAAAGAAATGTATGCTCGGCTGACTATTATCACAAATGGTCTCAGAGGCTTCGGGAAAAAATATTCTGAGTATGATGTAGTCAGGAAGATCTTGCGATCCTTGACTCCAATTTGGCACACCAAGGCCACAGTTATGGAAGAGTCAAGAGATCTGCACAATACTAAGGCAGATGAGCTGATCGGATCTCTAATGGCTTATGAGATGAATCTGCCGAAGATAGAGGAGGCTGACAGAAAGAGGAAGCCTATAGCTCTGAAGGCTGGTGCTAGCAGATCCAGTCGATCCAGCCCCAACGGATCATCAACTGAAGAGAGCTTGTCTGAAGAAGAAGTGGCAAATGCTGATATTGCCATGATTACTAGGGAATTCCGGAGATTTCTCAAGAAGGAAGGAAGAAGATTCAGCCGAAGAAATCCCAACAGTGGCCGCCGAGACACAAGGTATAAATCAAACCCTGTAAAGAAAGCTGAAACTAATGTTTGCTATCAATGCAGGAAGGCGGGTCACTTTAAAGCTGAATGTCCGACAAATCAGAACCTCAAGGACAAGTCCAAGAAGAAGAACACAAAAGGGAAAGCTATGGTGAGTACCTGGAGTGATGAGGACGAGGGATCTTTGAGCGTCACTTCGGACAGTGAAGTTGAAGCTGAGAAGCCAATCTGTCTCATGGCAACCAGCTCAGAAGATAGAGAGGAAGAATCTGATGAGGTATCCTCTCGCTATGAAAATTTTACTATTACTGATTGGATGGTTGCTTATGATGAACTTACTGATAGAGTAGATGAGGTCAGAAAAGAAAACAGGCATCTACGAAGAAAAATTAAAATCATGCAAAATGATACTTCATTGTCTGATAAAATTGCCTGCTTAGAAACTGAGAACAGTAAGCTGAAACTCACATGTTCTGAATTTGAAGAAATCAATAAAGAACTGAAAATTTCTAAGGAAGAAAATGTGAGATTAGACAATGAAATTGATGCATGGAAACTGAAAATTCAGAATTATGAAAATGAGATAAAAATTGTTTCTGAAAAATATGAAGCTGTCCTCAATGTGAATAATGAGTTGAAAAAATCTATTGATGAAGTTCAGAAAGATAATGAGGATAAGCTAAAAACAATTGAGAAAATGACCCAAGGATCTGAAAATTTAGATGCATTATTGGGGTCAAAGGTAAATTTCAGAAGAGAGGGCCTAGGATTCAACTCTAGTGCAACTAAAAGCTTTGGAATGAAAACTATTTCCTTTGTTGCACAAAAGGAGAAAGGACCTCTGATCAACATGAATTCTAATAATGCTGTAAAGACAAATTTGAATCTGAAAAGGCTAAATGCAGAGGAGAAGGGCAAACAGAAAGTAGGTGAGCCTAGTAGAATTGGGACTTCCAAACCTAGCTCTAGTGCTCAACCCAAGGTTAGGGGTCAGCCTGCTCAGGTAAACAAACCCCATGTCAATGCCAAAAAGTCTTCACCACCATCATCACAGAAAAGGACCCAACCAAAACCTATGAATAGGTCAGCAGGGTCAAGGGTGCAGGGAAGACAAAATATTTTCAGAAGTCAGCCCAACAAATTCAATCCACCTAGAGTTCAGTCCTACTACCCCACACAGCCAATCTATCCTAATGGGTGTGGGTGGACTAGAACTCAAGGGATGTATACAGGGTATGTTCATCAACCTACACACTTTTACAGACCCTATGTCAGAAATTGGGAAAATGGGTATGGTAGTCGGATGCCTAGGAATTACCAACATTTCCACAGCCAGCCCAGGAACTACTATGGCCAAAACTTTATGAATGCAACCTGGCCGAAGCATTGGCACAATAACAACAATTCTGTGAATAACTCTGTTGGTGCAAATAAGAAGAAAGTCAACAAGAAAAAGCAAAACAAAAAGAAATCTGGAAAATCCACTGAACAGAACTGCTTCAAACAAATGTGGATTCCCAAAACCATGCTCTCTTTCTTTACTTGCACTTCATCTGCATTGGAGCCCAATCAGACTTGGGTTCCAAACTCTTTGCCCTAATTGTGTGTGCAGGTATGCCTGGCAGCCAAGAGCAACTTGTGGTACTTGGACAGTGGCTGCTCCAGGCATATGACAGGAGATAAGGCCAAGTTTTGCATGCTAACTGAAAAGCTAGGAGGCCTTGTCACCTTTGGAAGCAACACAAAGGGTAGGATCATTGGATCAGGTAAGGTAGGTAAGTGTTCTACCTGCTGCATTGATGATGTTATGCTGGTTGAAGGGTTAGCTTACAATTTACTTAGTATCAGCCAGTTGTGTGATAAGGGTCATAAGGTTTTATTTGATTCTCAATGCTGCAAGGTTTTTGAACCTGATTCAGAAATTGTAAAATTCTCTGGAAAAAGAATAAATAACACATACATGATAGATCTAGATGATATTCAGCATTCTAACCTATGTCTTACTGCCAATAGAGAAGATTTAGCATTTTTATGGCATCGTAGGTTAGGCCATGCTAGTTATACCATTTTGCATAAACTAAACAAGCATAGCATGGTTAGAGGACTTCCTGAAGTTTCCTTCAAGAAAGAAAATAAAATCTGTGATGCATGCACTCAATCAAAGATAACTAGAAAGTCATTTAAGTCTAGAACTGAAAATCTGTCTTCCAAACCCTATGAGCTGATACACATGGACCTTTTTGGGCCAACCAGATCTGTCAGCTTATCAAGGAGGAGGTATGGGTTTGTCATGGTGGATGACTTTTCTAGGTATACTTGGGTATTTTTCTTATCTAATAAGAGTGATGCATTCTCAGAATTTCAGGAGTTCTGTATAAGAATAAATCAGAAAATTGAAAATATTTTGACTGATCATGGAGGTGAGTTTGAAAACTCACACTTTGAAGAATTTTGCAGGTCAAGTGGGATTCATCATAAGTTCTCCTCACCCAGGACACCTGAGCAGAATGGTGTTGTCGAGAGGAGGAACAGAACTCTAGTAGAAATGGGCCGAACTCTCTTAGTTGAAGGTCAACTGCCAAGAAAATTCTGGGCTGAAGCAGTCAACACAGCCTGTTATGTAATTAACAGGGCAATGGTAAGACCTTCCACCCAGAAAACCCCTTATGAGATTTTGAGAGGTAAGAAACCTTCAATCGCCCACTTCAAGGTCTTTGGTTGTAAATGTTTTATACATATAAATGACAAGAGGGACCTTGATAAATTTGAGCCAAAAGGTGAACCAGGAATCTTCCTCGGTTATTCTGAAAACACCCGGGCTTATAGAGTGTTCAATTTAAACTCAAAAATTGTTGAAGAATCTCCACACATTATCTTTGATGAAACCTTGATGGAAACTAACCATGGTTATTGCAGGAACGAAGATGGGAACATTTTGAAAGATGAAAACTCTGCAGACCAGTCTGATGGTGAGGAAGATAAAGAAGAGCAAAATGAAGAAGAACCTGAAGTTCAGGGGGAGGTAAGTGAAATTCCTGAAACTCAGATTGTTAATATTAGATATCTTAAAGATCACCCTGTGAATAATGTCATTGGCAATCTGAATGATCCCCCTAGAACTAGAGGTCACTTTAGAATTCAGGATGAATTAAATGCATATGCTCTTGTCTCTCAAATTGAACCCAAGTCCATTGACTGTGCCCTCAAGGATATGCATTGGATTAATGCCATGCATGAGGAGCTTAATCAGTTCGACAGGAACAAGGTGTGGCACTTGGTCCCACCTCCTGATCATGGAACAGTCATAGGGACTAGGTGGGTTTTCAGGAATAAATCTGATGAATTAGGGAATATTGTTAAAAATAAAGCCAGACTTGTTGCTCAGGGGTACAACCAGGAGTTTGGTATTGACTTTGAAGAGTCATTTGCCCCTGTAGCCAGATTAGAAGCTGTTAGAATTTTATTAGCTTATGCATGTTCCCTAGGTATAATCCTCCAGCAGATGGATGTAAAATCTGCATTCTTGAATGGGGAAATTAATGAGGATGTCTATGTTAGACAGCCCCCTGGGTTTGAATGTCTAGATTTCCCTAATCATGTTTACAAATTAAATAAAGCTCTCTATGGTCTTAAGCAAGCTCCCAGAGCTTGGTACGACAGGTTGAGCAAGTTCCTCACTGATCAAAATTTCACTAGAGGAGTAGTTGATCAGACCTTGTTTACAAAGGTGAGTCATTCTGAAATTCTTATTGTACAGATTTATGTGGATGATATCATTTTTGGGTCAACTAACCCCAAATTGTGTGAGGAATTTTCTAAAACAATGACTAATGAGTTTGAAATGAGCTCAATGGGTGAGCTCAAATTGTTTCTTGGACTGCAGGTTACACAAACAAAGGATGGAATGTTTATAGCTCAGTCCAAGTACACAAGGGATCTACTCAAGAAATACAAGATGGATAACCTTAAAGAGATAGCTTCTCCAATGGGTACCTCTACAAGCTTGGATGAAGACACTAAAGGTAACCCATTTGACCAGAAGTTATACAGAGGTATGATCGGATCCCTTCTCTACTTAACAGCATCTAGGCCTGATATTCAATTCGCTGTAGGATTATGTGCTAGGTTTCAGGCCAGTCCTAAAGAAAATCATTTTAAAGCAGTGAAAAGGATTTTTAGATATCTGCTAGGCACCCAAGAGCTAGGATTATGGTATCCTGCTAGGTGTGAGTTAGAGCTTCTAGCTTACACTGATGCTGATTATGCTGGGTGTCGAGTAGATAGAAAAAGCACTAGTGGCTATTGTCAATTCCTTGGTGGCTGTCTAGTATCTTGGGCATCTAAGAAGCAACACACTGTAGCATTGTCTACAGCTGAAGCTGAATATGTTGCAGCAGGTAATTGTGCTGCCCAAGTACTTTGGATTAAGCACCAACTAGATGATTATCAGATAAAACTGGAATGTATTCCAATTCTATGTGATAATACTAGTGCCATATGCCTTGCTAAAAATCCTGTTCATCATTCTAGGACTAAGCACATAGAAATAAAACATCATTTTCTAAGAGATGCTGTGAACAAAAAGGAAATTGAACTGGACTTCATTGAAACAGACAAACAAGTTGCTGATATCTTTACTAAGCCACTTGGAAATGAAAATTTTAAATTTTTTAGAAGAGAACTTGGCTTGTGTAAATTTCAGCATAATGAATGAACTCTTTGTTGACTTGAATAAAACTTTTGAGCTGCTTTGAATAAACTTCTGATTTGGACTTGCTGTTGATAGATTGAATAAACATTGTGCAACAGACTTATGATAATGCATGACTCTCATATTTTTTATTGCACTCATGATTATCATTGCATATATATGTCTAGATGCATGATATGTCTATATTTCTGCATGATTGTATTGCACTGCATCTCCTTGCATTACCCTGGTATATCTAATGGTAAGCTACCAAAGGGCAGGGAAATCTGTCTGGAGGTTCTTACTATGTGTGAGATGGTCCTTATGACCAGGTTCTCCACCTAGTACCATGGGTCATACTGCACGATAAGATAGTCTGAGTAAGCATGATTTCAAAATCTTTTGTTTAGTCCACATCTGCAAGATCACATGCACATAGACATGGGGAGTATTGCATATAATTCAGAGTTAAGTCTGACAGTATGGCAATCTTTTATTCAGTTCTAATATTAAGCAATAGAAAACAGACTTCTTCTCTTATAAGAACTTTAATTGCTTAAAGACTGACTTAATGGTTTAAATTTATAATCTTTAGAGTTGAAAGACTACAATCCGTAAATAAGGATGCTGAAAATTGATAAACCTCTCAACCCTTATCTTATTTCATGTCAGACAAAGCGAATTATATCTGAAATCTGAAAACTCATCTGAAATCATGTTAGAGAAGCTAAGTATGTGTATTGTCCTTAAACAAGTCATTCTGAAACAAATAAAGGGCAGCTAAGAAAGATATTGAAAAATATTGAAAATTATTTGAAAAATAGCATTGACAGAGCAATGACTGGTAAATCACTGAGAAACTGAGTGATCCATCAAAGAAGTGGACACCACTCATGTCATGAGGTGTATCAGCTATCTCTGTATAAAATGATCAAAACAGTAGGTTGTTTTCACTGAGTACCTGGGGGTAACTGGCGTCTAATAAACGTGTACCCTCACACAAAAAGGTGTCAATCAATTCTATTGAGTTTGATCATAGGCAAGATGGTCCATCATGTTGAGTATCTAGGGGTATTGGCGTCTGATAAACGTATACCCTTACGCAAAAAGACTTTTGGTACCTGAATGCCCTAAATGAAATAATATTGAAAATGCTGTTCCTTCAAAGAAATTTCATGGATGTCAATTGTTTAATTTCAATACATGACCTGGTTTCTCTTAACACATTTTACTGAGTCTATGAAAGTAAGATATTCTGAAACTGAATCTCTCATGTAAATATGACTCTGGTTTATTGTTTTATCATGCACATCTACCTTATCCAATGAATGTAGTGCATGAACTCTCATTTTTATAACCTTTAAACCAGAATTTCAATTTCTAAGCCGTTTCTCAGTTCATATGACTGAAGGTTCTGTGCTTTAGTTGCTTAATTTCTGAACTACTTGCTAAGAATGCCAGTCAGCTGAACTTTCTTTTTCCTTCCCTTGCACTCACTTTCCCTCCTATTTGTTGATGGCAAAGGGGGAGAATATTGTCTGAATTCATTCCTTCTGTTCAGGGGGAGAATTCTGAATTGAGAATTCTGCATTCAGGGGGAGTGTATGCATCTGCATCATGGTATGGCAAAGGGGGGAAATTTTGTTAGCAGGGAGTTGCTTACATTTTGTAGCATGCAGCATGTCATTCATAGCATCTACATGCATCTGCATAACAATCTGAATAACAAATCATGTCTTCATCAAAAATGCATCTGTATAACAGGATGTTGCTACTCTATATGATAGGGGGTTGCCATCATCAAAAAGGGGGAGATTGTTGTGACTCCTCTGTGTTGATGGTGTTGACATGTAACTTTACTTCATATGGCAACACATTGTTTTGATTGATTGGCAACACTGTTTATGTTTTGATGAAATTACTTTTATCAGATTGTCTGTGTGTTATATGCATTTTATCTTGTTTTCACACTGAACACACACTCAAAGTCTCAAAGTATATACATTGCTTCAGTAACGTAAGTCTGTACACTGTCCGTGTCTATTGCAGCATCCTAGCAAGTGTGTACATTGCCTGTCGATTGCAAAGTGTATACATTGTCATGGGTCGACCCCCTGTTCTCATGAGTCGACTCATCTGGTTGTGCATAGTCTACACATTGCCCGTCGACTGCAAAGTCCATACATCCACAGTGCATTGCATAGTCTATACACTGTTCAAGATCAATGTATATACATTGCTACATTACCTGCTAGAGTGAAGTCTGTACAGCCGAAGCTCACATATCAAGTCTATACTTTGAAGCTACTGTGTAAGTCCACACATTGGCCTTCAGGCTTGAAAGTCTGTACATTGGACTGCGTCAACTCATTGCATTGGCTAAGTCTATACACTATCCGTCTCATTTAGAGTCTAAGGCAAAGTCTGTACATTGGACGGTGTCAGACAAAGTCTGTACATTGAGCGTCTCAATGAGCGTCTCATGTAAGTCCACACATTGGACTGTAGCATGCATTTGTCAATGGCATCTAAGTCTGTACAATGAGCGTCTTCCTTAGCGTCTTGATCTTCCAAGTCTATACAGGCTTCTGTTTTACAAAGTCTGTACATTGGTCTCAGACTCCAAAGTCTATACATCGCCTGTTGACTGCAAAGTCTATGTAGAGCTCAAGAGTTCGAAGTCTATACATTCATTCACTGTAGCTTGCACGAGGTAAAGTCTGTACATTGGCCTCCATGCCTCAAGTCTATACATTGGACTGTTTGGCCAAGTCTGTACATCGCTGTTTGCCAAAGTCTGTACATTGACATCTGTTCCTTCGTTGCGATTCAAAGTCTGCACATTGGGTTATTTACCTACGTTCAGCTTCGAAGTCTATACATCGATGCCTTTACCTACGTTGCAGTTCAAAGTCTATACAGTCGATGTTTTCCATTGCTTCAAGTCTATACAGCCGTTCTTTAGAAAGTCTATACATAGGTCTTCACCTCAAGTCTGTACAGTCATTTGTTGACAAGTCTTCACATCGTGAAGTCTATACACTCAACTCCTTCACATCTTGCAAAGTCTGTACATTGCATTCATCAGTCGTGAAGTCTATACATCGCTTGTCTTCATTCGAGTCTCATGAAGTATGTACATCGTGCATCAGTTCTGAAGTCTATACATCGTCTGTCTTCATTTGAGTCTCACTGAAGTCTACACATTGCATCTTCATTCATGAAGTCTACACATTGCATCTTCATTTGCGAAGTCTGTACATTGCATTGATCTTCACTTAGTCTATACATTGACAGTCTTCATATCACCTAAGTCTGTACAGCGGTTGCTTCATACAGCAAGTCTGTACATAGCTTTCACTTATATGAAGTCTATACAACGCAGTTCTTCTGATAAGTCTATACAGAGTTGTTATTTAATCTGATCATCCGATACTCTGTCTGACAGGGATTCTCTACTGAGATTGCTGACATGGCTCGTGATCCCAGGAGGACGAGGTGTGCAGATGCTGACACGTGGATGGAATTGCCTCGATCTGGCGAATTCACTTGGGCGGGAACTGTGGAAGCCACGCGCCCTTATCCACCTGCTGCTGTTATATATAGCAGTCTTCATCTTCTGTAAAGGCTGATCGAAGTTGGCGAAGTCTATACATCCAGTCTGAAGCAGCAGCCACCGAGATCCACTGTGAGAGGAAGAAAAGCAGAGAAGAAGAAAAGGAGAGAAGAAGAAAGTGAGAAGAGATGAGTTGAGAGAGTTATATGAGAGCTTGTGAATCAGTCTCTTGGTCCAGTTACCAGAGCTGATATTGCTCAACTTTGAGCTACAGTCGTTTTGGTTTTCTTCCATTCGATTGTGTGTTTTGTTTGTTTTCAGTCTTGCTATTTTCTCTTTGAAAACTCTTGTTCTATCAAGCTGTTAGTCAGCGGTTTCAAGCTGTGAGGCAGCGGGTTGCAGAGGTGTTCCTCTGGTCGGCTAAGCTGTAGTGCCCAGCAGAGCAAGCTGTGAAGCTCAGCTGTTGCAGAGGGTGTTCCTCTGGTCGGGATAAGCTGTAAGCCCCAGCCGTTGTTGGCAAGCTGTAGTGCCCAGCAGATTGAAGCTGTGTATCAGCAGTAATCCACATTCGAGTTGAATGTGGGGTGGACGTAGATCGGATTGATCGAACCACCTAAAAGCCTTGTGCCTCTCGTGTGTTTGATTGCTTGTTCAGCAGATCTTATGTGTTTCATTCGGTGCATTGGCTGCGTTCTTTTAGTGTTCTTCTAATTCCGCATTTGATTCTAGGTCTAATTTTTAAATAGCCAGTTGATCTATTCACCCCCCCTCTAGATTCACATCCTGTGGTGATAGAGCCTTCCATCTAACTTCAACACTATGCATCTCCATCTCACAGATTTAGGCAGAGTTTGGGAACACTTTGGCTCACGAGACTTTTGAAAAAAAAATCTTGACATTGTACATGTCATGACAACATGACTGATTTTGAAGAAATTTAAAATTACATTGGGATGGGTTTAGCGTCAATTTGACATTGTGAGGGGGAGAATTTAAAAACCCAACTAATTACTAGTTTACCCTTCTTCGTTTCATTGTAAATAATAATTAATTAATGAAAAATATTCGGTCACTTTAAAATTTTAACTAATAATATGAATGATGTTTTTATCAAAAAATTTTAATATTTTGATGACATATCTATTTTATATAATCTATAAAAATGTGTTTGAAAGTAAAAAATAAATAAATTTAAAATGAATATTGACATAGCGTAAACAATACCGTAAGCTAAAGTCTTTTGTCAGTTTTAAATTCTGATTCGTAGTGATAATGTTGTTTATTATCAAAATTTTATTATTTTTATGGTATATTTATTTTATAAAAACTATTTAAATTATTCAAAAAATAAAAAAATAAATTTAAAGTGAATAGTGGCAGGATATGTCATTTAAATAGTAGCGCATGGAAGCTAAAGTCTTCTGTCACTTTTAAATTTTAATTAATGATATTAATGATACCTTTATCAAAAAAATTATTATTTTGATGATATACTTATTTTATAAAATCTATTAAAAATATTTAAAAATAAATAAGTTTAAATTAAATAGTGACGGGATATGTGACATTTTATGATTGATTTCTTCTATTACACCTAACAAATCTTTGAAAAAAAAGTCCTAAAGAACTTTCATGAAAATTATTTTTGTACTAATTATTATTATAAAAAATCATAAACTTTAATAAAAAATTTAAAAATATACTTTAAAAAATGCCCATGATCTTTCCTCATTTTTTTTTTGAATTTTAATTAGTAGTATTAATCATTTTTTCAAATATTTTATTATTTTGATGATAAATTTATTTTTTAGAATATATTAAAAATAATTTTAAAAATAGAAAAGTTCAAAATGAAAAGTGATAATGTATCCCCTTTTTTCACTTTTGAATTTTAATTAGTATTACTAATAATTATTTTTATCAACTATTTCATTATCTTAATAATAAATTTATTTTATAGAATCTATTAAAATAATAAAAAAATTAAAAATATAAGTTCAAAGTGAATAATGACGGGATATGTGACATTTTTTGATTCATTGGGTCTATTAGATCAATGAATAGACCAACAAATCTTTTAAAATATAAATTACAAGTTTAACTAACTTTAATTAAAGTTATTTTTTGTTAATTACTATAATTAAAATAATATATTTTAATAAAAAATCTAAAAAATATTGATAAAACTCTCTCTCTCTACACCTTTCTCTCTCTCAATGTCAAATTATTAGGTTAGCGGGAATTAAAACTAGTTAATATGTTGGATGGGGGACTTTTTGCCTCTCTTATCAACGTGCCTTTCTCTCTCTCAATTGAAAAATCTCATTGAACTTGAAAGTCTAAGATGTGTTGGGCATTTGGTTGGGCTTAAATTTTGTGAGGGATTTTCAATGATTGAAAACCCCAAAGCCCTTCCCACCTTTGTTTTCAAATACGGTCTTAGATAAGATCAATGGGATAGTATGGAGAGTAGAGAGAATGTGGCATCCACCTTAGAGTGTGTTTAGTTGACAAAAGTATAACTTGATTAGACATGCTTGAAAAAAATTATACTTGTTCCATCAGCAATGATATAGGAGAACTTACATGGATTGTGTGGAGGCTTAAAAAGGGGGGCCATAAGATCCCATGTTAGGAATTATAAAGACGGACATGTGCTTATAAGTAAGACCCAAATCTTCTCCTTTGAGACTCCTTTAACTAGTAAAAAGGATAAAACTCTAACCACCTCCGGACGTAGCGGGGACAATATCTCAAAAGAGATACCCAAATTTCTACGTCTATACAATAACATTGTCTGGGAGAACCCCAGACCTAATAAACACAAGTCCACCTTTGCTGGGGGATTAGTGCGGAGGCTTAAAAAGGGGACCATAAGATCTCATATCGGAAACTACAAAGATGGGCATGTGCTTATAAGTAAGACCCAAGTATTCTACTTCTCAAGTGTTCTCCTTTGAGTCGAGGGCCCTTTTACTAGCAAAAAGGATTTACCTTAACCACCCCCAGACATAGCGGGGACAATACCTATTTGTACGTCTATATATTATATCTTTCAACCTTGTGACACTATTTAAGTAGTGTTTGGTAACAATATTGGGTATTTTCAAAACCACTAGAGAAAGAGTAAGCTGCGTTGAGGTAGCTTTTAGATATTTTGAAATATACTCCTCTTTTTCCCTATCTCACTCTAAATTTGAAATATTTACAAAGTACAAGCTAATGGAACACCGAAACATTTGGAAGTGATTTTATGGGGCGGGGATTCCAATGATTGGAATCCCTAAATCCCTCCCCAACATCCTTTCCAAATGTTCCCTTCGACACCTTAGACTGTCTACTTCATTAAATGTGTCTCCATATCTTGTATGTGTCAACACACAAGAAGTTATATACTAAAAAAATAAAAAGAATTATACTTGTTGCACCAGACATGATGTAAGAGAACCCATGTAGACTGCGTCTTTCAATCTCATAGCACCATTTGGATGAAGCACATGAGACTATCTACCTTATTAACTATGCACCCATGTTATGTACACTTAAATTTATAATGAGGGATCGAGTAAGAGAGCTTGAACAGTGTAGAGTGCTCAAGAGATGAGTTGAGCATTGAGCGGAGTGTCAGGTGTTGGTCTTTCTTCTGGTACAGGGAGAAAAAGATTTCGGAGAAGGAAGGAGACAAGTGGAGCCGAGTGGTGATGCCGGAAGTGGACATCGTTTATTTTCTTGCAAAAAAGATTCTCGACCCTAGACAACCCTCCAATACTTAAGTCAACGATTGATGGAATAGAAATGAATTATTAGAGTAAAAGGAGTAGTTATTACATACCTTGCGATGTTGATGTATAGTACCTTTATTGGCCCTGACATCTAGAGACGAGTGATACAAGAGGTTTCACCCTGGTCATGATCAGGAGCAAAATAGGAGGAAGATCTTGGGCAGAGTCGGTCATAGTTATGGGAACTCATAGAGTCCAAAGTAGTTAGGGAGGCAAGCGAAATTTGGAGCGGGATCCGAGATGGCAACGGTGTAAACGTTGTGTCAGATTTGGTCCTGCAAAGATTTCACACTCGTTACCCAGTAGACTTTACACTTAAACTGAGAAGGCGGAGGGAAGCACCCACTTCACATTTAATCATATTTTCTTTCATCTAGATGGCCATGCGGGATTAGAGGGTTCAATTCACATGAGCTCTCTTGCACTAAGTGTGGTGTAATAAGTAAAACTCGTCTAAAAAGTTGGTGTATACGTAAAAGGTCCATTTGGTAGGGAATAAATTGTCTTAAAAATATAAAGAGGGAAGAATAGAAGGAATGGAAACACCGGACTACGTTTGACATATAGAATGGTGGCATTTGGGCATAGTCCCTCGACAATAGTCCGGTATTGGTTAAATGAGTTGTGGTTTATGTACTTATGACTGTGGGCATGTGTATCTCAACATTGTGATTTTGTGAATTCAACAGCAATGGCTCATCCGCATATTTTAAATACATTTTCGGTAGACTGATTTATTTCTTTTCCACGTAAACACATTCCAACTTTTGCTAATCTCGTCTAATCCCAATTCAACATACTAAGGCCATCTCCCATATAAATTAACTCCTAGTTGGCTTTTGTTGCACGAGGAGGCTTTGAGTCTAGGATAAATAGGAGTGAATATATGATAAGCATATTTTGATGCATCCAAAACTAAAATTATCATCCAAATCGACCTATTATAAATCCAAACTTGTTTATATCTTACATCGAAATAAGTTAGTTGAGAAAGGAAGTTTGACTTGCTACAGACCCAAATCATTTACCCATCTTGAACGTGTAATAAATTATTATTATTTTTGAAAATATGGTGATGTGAGGCTCCACCTCACCTATCCATATGTACAATTCAACTTTTTTATCGAACGACTTAAAAAATTATATATATATATATATATATATATATATATCCTATAAATTGTTACGACAACATTCTTCTACGATACATAGGGATGAGAGAGGAGTTATCTCGGGGCTTGGTTGTAAAATTTTTATTATTTCAATTAACTGAGTTTAAATACGCCAATCCTACGTACGTAAGGCATGCGACCAAAGAAAAAGAAATATTACAAAACAGTGCCTAGCTGACATTAATTGATGAATAGGAAAAAATCTTTGAAAAAGATGCCCTAAAGAACTTTTATAAAAATTATTTTTGTACTAATTATTATTATCAAAATTATACTATTTAATAAAAATATACTTTAAAAATGCCCATGATCTTTCCTCATTTTCACTTTTAAATTTTAATTAATAGTATTAATCATTCTTTTTATCAAATATTTTATTATTTTGATGATAAATTGATTTTATAGAATCTATAAAAAATAATTTTAAAAATAAAAAAGTTCAAAGTGAATAGTGATAATGTATCCTCATTTTTCACTTTTGAATTTGAATTAGTAGTACTTATAATTATTTTTATCAAATATTTTGTTATTTTAACGATAAATTTATTTTATAGAATCTATTAAAAATAATTAAAATTTTAAAAAATATATGTTCAAAGTGAATAGTGAAGGGATATGTGACATTTTCTGATTCATTGGGTCTATTAGATCAATGAATAAACCAACGAATCTTTTGAAATATAAATTAGGAGTTTAACTATTTTTAATTAAAGTTATTTTTTGTTCATTACTATAATTAAACTAATATATTTTAATAAAAATATAAAATATATATTGATAAAACACACTCTCTCTCAATGTCAAATTATTGGATTAGCAGACATTAAAACTAGTTAATATGTTGGATGGGGGACTTTTTGCCTCTCTTATCAACGTGTCTTTCTCTCTCTCAATTGAAAAATCTCGTTGAACTCAAAAGTCTAAGACGTGTTGAGCATTTGGTTGGGCTTAAATTTTGTCGGCGATTTCCAATGATTGAAAACCCCAAAGCCCTTCCCACCTTTATTTTCAAATACGGTCTTAGATAAGATCAATGGGATAGTAGGGAGAGGAGAGAGAATGTGGCATCCACCCTAGAGTGTGTCTAGTTGCCAAAAGTATAACTTGATTAGACATGCTTGAAAAAATTTATACTTGTTCCATCAACCATGATGTAGGAGAACTTACATGGATTGTGTGGAGGCTTAAAAAGGGGGGCCATAAGATTCCATGTTAGAAACTATAATGACTGGCATATGTTTATAAGTAAGACCCAAATCTTCTCCTTTGAGACTCCTTTAACTAGTAAAAAAATATAAAACTCTAACCGTCCCCGGACGTAGCGGGGACAATACCTTAAGGAGATACCCAAATTTATACATCTATATAACAACGTTGTCTGTGAGAACCCCCGACCTAATAAACACAAGTCCACCTTTGCTAGGGGGTTAGTATGGAGGTTTAAAAAGGGGGACCATAAGATCCCATATCAGAAACTACAAAAATGAACATGTACTTATAAGTAAGACCCAAGTATTCTACTTCTCAAGTATTCTCCTTTGAGTCTCATTTGAGGGCCCTTTTACTAGCAAAAATGATTTACCTTAACCACCTCCAGACATAGCGGCGACAATACCTATTTGTACGTTTACAGATTGCATCTTTCAACCTTGTGACACTATTTAAGTAGCGTTTGATAACAATATTGGTTATTTTCAAAACCACTAGAGAAAGAGTAAACTGCGTTGAGGTAGCTTTTAGATATTTTGAAATCTACTCCTCTTTTTTCCTATCTCTCTCTAAATTTTAAATATTTACAAAGTAAAAGTTAATGGAACACCGAAACATTTGAAAGGGATTTTGAGGGACGGGTATTCCAATGATTGGAATCCCTAAATCCCTCCCCAACATCCTTTCCAAATGTGCCCTTAGACAGCTTAGAATGTCTACTTCATTAAATGTGCCTCCATGTCTTGTATGTGTCAACACACAAGAAGTTATATACTAAAAAAAAGTTATACTTGTTGCACCAGACATGATGTAAGAGAACCCATGTAGACTGTGCCTTTCAATCTCATAGCACCATTTGGATGAAGCACATGAGACTATCTACCTTATTAACTGTGCACCCATGTTATGTACACTTAAATTTATAATGAGGGATCGAGTAAGAGAGCTTAAACAGTGTAGAGTTCTCAAGAGATGAGATGAGCATTGAGCGGAGTGTCAGGTGTTGGTCTTTCTTCTGATGTAGGGAGAAAATATCTCGGAGAAGGAAGGAGACAAGTGGAGCTGAGTGGTGATGCTGGAAGTGGAAATAGATCATTTTCTTGCAAAAAAGATTCTCGAACCTCGACAACCCTCTAATGCTTAAGTCAACGATTGGTAGAATAGAAATGAATTATTAGAGTAAAATGAGCAGTTATTGCATATCTTGTGATGCCGATGTATAGTATCTTTTAATGGCCCCGGCATCTAAAGATGAGTGATACGAGAGGTTTCGCCCTCGTCATGATCAGGAGCAAAATAGGAGGCAGATCTTGGGCAAAGTCGGTCGTAGTTATGGGAACTCATAGAGTCCAAAGTAATTAGGGAGGCGAGCGAAATCTGGAGCGGGATCCAAGATGGCAACGGTACAAACGTTATGTCAGATTTGGTCCTGCGAAGATTTCACACTCATTACCCAATCGACTTTAAACTTGAACTGAGAAGGTAGAGGGAAGCACCCACTTCACATTTAATCACATTTTCTTTGATCCAGATGGCCCTGTAGGATTAGAGGTTCAATTCACATGAGCTCTCTTGCACTAAGCCTTGTGTAGTAAGTAAAACTCACCTGAAAAATTGGTGTATACGTATAAGGTCCATTGGGTAGGGGATAAATTGTCTTAAAAATATAAAGAGGGAAGAATAGAAGGAGTAGAAACACCAGACTACGTTTGACAGATAGACTTCGTAATACTCCATTTGGCAAAGTATTACTCAAACTTGTTTCCCTCCAACCACGCTACCGAATGGTGCGAAGGCTCGCACCGCAACTCAGGCGGAGTAAGCCAGGGTAATCTTTCAAGATGAATTTGCGCCAAATCCACACTTAGAAAATGTGTCAATCTAGTGCAACTTAGAAATGTGGCAAGGGCTCATCCGCATATTTTAAATACATTTTCTGTAGACTGATTTATTTCTTTTTCACGTAGACACATTCTAACTTTTGCTAATCTCGTCTAATCCCAATTCAACAACAAAGGCCATCTCCCATATAAATTAACTCTCAGTTGGCTTTTGTTGCATGGGAAGACTCTCAGCCTAGGATAAATATGAGTGAATCTATGATAAGCATATTTTCATGCATCCAAAACTAAAATTATCATCCAAATCAATCTATTATAAATCTAAACTTGTTTATATCCTACATCCAAACAAGATAGTTGAGAAAGGGAGTTTGACTTGCTGCACACTCGGGCCATTTACACACCTTGAATGTGCAACAAGTTTTATTTATTATTATTATTATTATTATTAAAAATATGGTGACGCGGGATTCCACCTCACCTATCCATCCCTACAATTCAACTTTTTTATCGGACGACTCAAAAAAATACAAAAAAAAACTCAAAAAATATATATGGGCCCAATAAAGAACTATATATCCTGTATTTTTTTTTATTTTTTTGAGCCCTTCAGTGTGAGGTTGAGCGGGACCAAGTAGGTGAGGTGGGCTCCCATATCATCAAATTTTCAAAATAATAATAATAATAAAACTTGCTGCATATCCAAAGTGTGTAAATGTATGTAGCAAACCTTTCTGGAAAGGCAAACACAGGCCCATCTGATTTCAGCAGAGCTCAAACAGTGTCTAATTGGCCTCTAAAACCCAATTGGGCCCAACCTAGCTAATTAAGTTTGATGCCGTTTTAGGCTGCTAAGTCTGGTGAGCCTCACACTTAGTGGTGATGGCATTCGTCCATTCTGGGACTCCCATTGGAAGGTCTTCAACTTCGTTCACAACAAGAGTACATAGATCATTACGAACGCTTGTCCTTTTCTTCTTCGAAACAAATTACTAACATGGTGAAGAAAAGTTTTAGAATGTCTATTATCACAGAGACAATTTAAACTTAAAATATCTAAGAAAACACTCTATAAACTTAATATCTATGAAGGGCAAAAGACATGTTTTTTTTTCTTAATGTACTACCAAAAATGGTCACAATTTTTAGCAAACAAGATTTTTTAAATCTAAACTATATATATATATATATATATATATATATAGTCTTCTTTTTTTTTCATAAAATGAACTCTCATTTCAACTCATCAAATTAAACCTAAAACATCTCTCACAAGAGAGAAGTCTTATGTCTCTGACGCTATGGGGCAATCAAATATTTGAGTTAAAAAGAGTCTGCATCCGCATGGTTAATTTTCATGTGTATGCCACGTTGTGTGTGCTTAGGCGCGCATGCAGGTGGGGAAGCTTAAGGTTATATACATACGTACGTACGTATATATATATATATATAATATGTTTCATTTCCAAGATGATGAAATCCGCGGTTCAAATCTCACAAATAATATCTATTTCTAGGACACTTTTCTTAGAAAGAAATGAAAATTCGAAGAAAAAAAAAACCCCCGTGAAACGACGTACGAAATCTGATGTGGCACTACTCGCCATTGTTGCCCCCACATATCCTTGCAGTTCTACCGTGGCCTTCATTATATTTCTGCCCATTAATTTCGTCATCTTTTTCTGGTTTCGTCACGCGTTTTTGTTGTTCGATCCGCAACATTAAGAAACTATTAATTTTGCCCGCGATTACGCCGACTTCTCTAGGTGGAAGGTTAGAGTAACCCCAAATCCGATCACTTGTGGATGAAGAATGAAGAATGTCCAGAGCAAAAATTATTGCGACGTGACTCAGCATATATCTTCCCTGATCCGGTACGCATCTCTCCTCTCTCTCAAAAACACTCTCTCTCTCTCACTGTGACTCGACCCGACTCGGCCTGACTCGTGGTGATCCTCACTGTATCGAATTTTTTCAGATACGATACGGCACGCCCGAGTCAACCCGGGTCATACCGAGTCGGCAACCCATGACAAAGGCTCCTTTCGCAATTAGATCATGTAACATTTGATGGCATTTTTAAATAGAGTGTTGTTAAATTGATCTGTATGGATATTATTTTTGACGAAGAAGAGAGCATTAATTTTGACGAAGAAGGGAGCGATGGACTCTCAAAGAGAGTTTTGATGTACTCTTTCAAAAATTCATCTTTCAAAAATTAATTGAGAAAAATGCCCACTCGTTGTCAAAACAAAAATCGTAATGATTTTTATTTATGAGTAATATTTTATGCATCGAAAATATTAAGGTTAATCTAAATCAAGATTTAAGGGCTTGTATGATCACCGGATACGTCACCCGCGGGTGACGTATTCGTCGGTCTGACGTCGATTTCGTCAGTCCAACGTCGCTATTGATTTGACGAAATCTTAAATAATTCAGTCTAACCGTCTTTTTAGTAGAGAAAAATCTGATTTTCTCACTCGACTCGATCCATGAGATCGAATAAGTCAACCCAAAGACATACCGCCCCAACCTTAACCGGCTCGATTATCAAATCGGCCCTAACATATTAATATGTAACGATTTTTTTTGTCGATACGGTTGATATGGTTACACACCGCAGTTGTATCATCAGACGGTTAATTATCATACTCCACCCTACACCTATTAAAATTTATCCTCTCGCACCGTATGCGACGTACCAAAGGTGGGGTATACCGATTTTTACTGAGTACGATCTGATGCGTTCTACACCGCATGTATCGGATAGAAATTATCGTTCGAGATTAACCCTTGTCATGAGCCAGTAATGACAACAAAAAGAAATAGAAAACAAAAGGCAAATGAGATGTATGCATGCCTGATAGTACAGTACAGGCGAAACCCAAAAAAAAACAAAGTGGTCTGATGAAACCATCCATAGGGTGCTTTAATTAACACCCTGCAATTAATGGGATGTTTGTGTGCACAGAACCATCGTTTCAATTAAGAGACGTCCAGGTTCAAAGAACCGTGCTAGTCGTTAGGTTTTAGGTTGCACTCGGGGTTGGACGAGACAAAAAGCATGCTGCACAGGCAGTGAGAGCGTCCACGTTCAGTGTATATATATCACAAAGGTAGGTATGTCACACACTCTGGGTCTGTAGTGTATTTTTTAAAAAAAAATTATAGTAATCTTGAAAATATTTTAATTTGTTCGAGATTAACCCTTGTCACGAGCCAGTAATGAAAACAACGAGAAATAGAAAACAAAGGGCAAATGAGATGTATGCATGGAACCAAAAAAAAAAAAACAAAGTGTTGTGATGAAACCATCCATCCATAGGGTGCTTTAATTAACACCCTGCAATTAATGGGATGTTTGTGTGCACAGAACCATCGTTTCAAGAGACGTCCAGGTTCAAAGAACCTCTTGCTGGTCGTTAGGTTTTAGGTTGCACTCGATCGGGGTTGGACGAGACAAAAGGCACGCTGCACAGGCAGTGAGAGCGTCCACGTTCAGTGTATATATATCACGAAGGAGAAAGCTTCATTGCACACTCAGGAGTACGTAGAAAGGTTAATGCCGTAGGTATGTTACACACTCTGGGCCTGCAGCGTATTTATTTTTTAAAAAAAAATTAGAGTAGCCTTGAAGATATTTTAATTTAGGGTGAAACTTACGTCACTATTAGATTATTGAGAAAGAAATAAAAAAACACTAAATTAAATAAATAGTGTTAGGTCTATTCTTTTAAAAATTAATCTATCTTATTTTTAATTTTTTTAATACTCAGATGATGATGTGACTTCTACTTTAAGTTAGAGTATCTAAGAGACTACTCTAAAATTTTCTTTTAAAGATAAAAATTTAAAGATAATATACACCCAAAACGTGCAGCAATCGCAATCTAAGTGTGCGACAAATCTTCCTACTCACGAAAGAGAAGAACCTGTCTTAGTGGGCCTCGATCTTGGACCATAGAACCATGTAAGTTGATCTGGAATTAAGATAACATATACCCATTCAACTTCTTTCGATGTATAGTTGATCGTGAAGGCGCTAAGAATATTCCCCACGGCAAAGCATCCACACGAAGCATCTCCATCTGAAGATTAATTAATTAATTAAGTAGGGTGTAGAAAGTTGTTGTGTCTTCGTACGTACAAGCACGGGGTTCCACACGAAGGCACGATTACGTTAATTATCTTCCCTCTCGTACCTCAACGAGAGGGGACCCATCTTCCACCACCTTCCTCACTCCAAGGCCAAGCCCCACCTCCCTCAAAAAATACAAACCAAGAGAGTTTGAAAAAATTACCTCTACTCTCGCAGGGCCTCGTTAAAAATTGGGTGGAGTGACGTGTTCGATGGGGGTGGACGCGAATACGTCATCTCACCTTGATTAGCGTAGTATATGTGTGGGGAGAAAAAAATGAGACTCACATATTTTCTCTCTCATCGGTTAATTATCTCACTCTCATATTGTCTTTTCAAATAGACCCTTAAAATGTTTGTAATTAATTACTGTCTATACCTTTACTTTTAGCTAATACATCTGTATACGGTATACCTCTAAAATCTTTAAACAGAATGCCTGTATTGTATATATGCTTTTAAACCTTACATCCCAGTCCGTAAGAATAGTGCTCTTATGCCCTTGAAATCTAACCTTTATATGTGTATAACAGCTCTGCTTAATAACTTTTTAGGGGTATATATAGATAGATAGATAGATAAAGATAATGCATATCAATTATGTATAAAGTTTTTGGCGAAATAAGGATGGTTTTTCTTTAAAAAAAAAAGTTTTAGGTGCCGAAGATCAACGTACTCAGATCTGGATTTCTCAGAAGCTGGGATCGAGCTGTCCACCCGTGACGGTGAATTCAAATGTGGTTTTACAGCACGACAAGTTCCCCAGGATTTTTTTTTTAATCTAACTTCTTCCCCGTCACCCCTGAGGCACCTCCCGTGACTCGTCGGATCGGCAATGCCCGCAGGATCATCGCGCTCGACGAGCGCTAGGCTCGAAGAAGAGCCGCCGGCTGTGGGGACTGCTGACTCCCAAGGAGGGGGGTAGACTGCAGCCATTTCGCCGCCTCCCATGGCGAAGAGTTTTGTTTAATCTCCGCGGATAAGGTTGGGTGTCGTATTTTAATGGCTCCGGTTTCCACGAGATATTCCGCTGCCGGCGCCCGGTTGCCACCTCCGCCCAGCTGAGGCGGGAAGCACGTCGGTTTCGGGCGGGAATTGAGTGGCGAGGGCAGCTACGTACGTCTGCGACGCACCTTTGCGTGCTCATACTTCTCCTACGCGGAGGCACGGTGCTTCCTTGGATTATCCGGATTCTCTCTCTCTCTCTCTCTCATTAGTCATAGTCATTAGGGTGCTATGGTTTGAAGGGACAGTCCATGTGATGTGGGGAGGGATAGGGATACAGCTGAGGTTCCACGTTATTCGGCCATGCATCCTGGATGGAGACCGATTGAGAAGACGTCACTCGGCTCCTTTATCCATGTGGTAACGGAGAGAAACGATTGACTCTGTGAGCTGTCTCTCTTTGCATCTTTTTCTAACGAGTAACAACTCGTTGTACGTTGGACTGCATGCTGGCACGACCTGACGGCCATGAGGATCGAATTCATAGAACCATGTGATCTGTTAAATCTCTATTCGATCTCATTAGATTGAAAAATACATTATACGACTAAAATATATGCGCTTCACTTCTCTCTCTCTTCGGTTCACTGCTGAGAGAGAGAGAAAGAGAAGGAGGGGGATTTACTGTGGCACAGAAGGGAGGGGTGTGCCGACGATAGGAGGAGGGGGTGTTGGAGGAGTGTGGAGTCTGATCCAGATATTGGTAGATTCTCTCTTATCCTTTCGCGAAAATTTTGGGGGATATTATTATAATTTCACCCAGGAGGGTTGTCCTAAGTTCCTTATATATAAAGTCAGCATCCCTTGTTATCGTGACAGTGTGTGCAAAATAAGAGATCTCAGTGCGGCCGTAGATGTAGGAAGGCACATCGCCTCCGAACCATGTAAATCCATGTGTTCTTGTGGTTTGATCTTCTCTTCTCCCTTCTTTCTTCCTTCTTCGTTGTTTGTCCATCTATACCGGTGCTCCGATCTCTAACAGGGGGAAGGGGTGCTGCGGCCAGACAACAGTTCCAGGAGGGGGAGGGGGGCTTTAATTCGTTGCACAGGTGTGCTCATCTCCAATGTGGAAGAGAGAATCACAACCAGAACTCCTTTCGTTTCCACGACCAGAACTGGATGTACGTAAGCATTGCCACGTAGATGTGCTCATCTCCGGGTGGAAGAGAAAATCACAAACGACAAAAATGTTTTGTAATTAGAGTGACAAGGACTCCTCTCTCATCAACAACGCACTCGATCCTGCAGCATTTGATAGCATTTTTAAAAGAGTAATATTTTATGTAACACTCCAAGTAATTGCATGCCAGGATATTGCACATGTAATATTTTTTAATTTTTTTTTTGAAGTTTTTTAAGTAATCTCCATGTCTAATTAACTTAATATGTCGTTGACGTCACCAATTGACGTGACGTGAAAGTCAGGTAAAAATAAAACTCTAACTATGTGAATAGTAAAATTAGACTAATTTAATTATTTATAAGGAGATAATTTTTTTTTACGTAGTCCTCACGTCACGTCATCTGATGACGTGAATTACACACCAAACTAATTAGACGTAGGCATCACTAATAAAAATTTAAAAAATTAAATAAAAATTATTACACATGCAATATCTCGAGATGTAATTATCTTAGATGTTATACAAAATATTACTCTTTTTAAATAGAGTGTTGTTAAATTAATTTATATAGATATTAATTTTGACGAAGAAGAGGACTCTCAAAGAGAGTTTAGATGAACTATTTCCACCATTAATATTCAGAATCTCCTTTTACTCAAGAAAAACACTTGAAATTAATGAGATTTTATCCAAACCTAGCTCTACCAAGATTCAATCTCCCCGCTGTACATCTAGCTAGTCGCAACTAATGATCCCTTTTAAGTGACAAGTTAAAGTACAGATTTGTTGGGGGGAGGGAGTAATTTTCAATTAATGGACAATATCACGGCGAGCCACACTGTTAATTAACTTGTGGCGTCAAGTTTGAAAAGTTTCTTATTTTCCGCTAATCCATCGATCGGATCGATAGATTAAGTCCGCAGAAATATTTGTAGGCATGAAGTGGATATATGACAACGCTGATCTCTCTTCCATCGGTAAGAGCCCCGACGGTGACACCCCTTAATTAAGTATGCATATCGACAAGAAATATTTTCTATTAATAAGAGACGAAGAATCTACGTACGTGTAGGTGGATATGGAAGTCGAACCCTAGAGCACTATATATAAATGTATCAGACGTAGGGTAGTATGATGAGGCTTAATTATAGCTGATAATATATAAAACATATGGGACTGCGGTGTGTTCTTCATCCTCTGGGTTTATCTAGTGGGACGTATATAAGACATGGCTTAGCTTACTCGATCCGAGGCGGGGTGACTCGTGCAGATCTATTCGGATTTACAAAAATTTGAGATATGATCTGGTCGACTCGGATTGAGTCGCTCCTCTATCTCTTGCTCTATCTTTTTCTGAGACCTTCTAATTAGGCCTGTTTTGACGAAGATCTGACGGTGATGCGGTGAAAGATCCGACGGTGATAGACGAGATCTAATGCCGATGACGATGATCTGACGGTGTCCATTTTACCCTCCTCAAAAAAAAAAAATTAGTAGCATTAAAACGACCAACGATTTTACTCTCCCCATGAATTTCGTCTTCTTTTTTTGGTTTGGTCACACGTTTTTCTTGTTCGACCCACAGCGTGTTAGTACGGTACAGGCGAAACCAAAAAAAAAAACAAAGTGTTGTGATGAAACCATATCCATAGGGTGCTTTAATTAACACCCTGCAATTAATGGGATGTTCGTGTGCACAGAACCATCGTTTCAAGAGACGTCCAGGTTCAAAGAACCTCTTGCTGGTCGTTAGGTTTTAGGTTGCACTCGATCGGGGTTGGACGAGACAAAAGGCACGCTGCACAGGCAGTGAGAGCGTCCACGTTCAGTGTATATATATATATATGACGAAGGAGAAAGTTTCGTTGCACGCTCACGAGGAGAAAGGTAGGTATGTCACACACTCTGGGTCTGTAGTGTATTTATTTTTTAAAAAAAAATTATAGTAATCTTGAAAATATTTTAATTTGGGGTGAAATTCAAGTCACTATTAGATTATTGAGAAAGAAATAAAAAAATAAATTAAATAAATAGTGCTAAGTCTATTCTTGTAAAAATTAATCTATTTTATTTTTAATATTTTTAACCCGAGTGTGCAAAAAAGCTTTCTCGTCACGACAGAGATGAGAAGAACCTATCTTAGTGGGCCTCCATCTTGGACTCACATATCGCGCGCGCGGCTTGGGATGCTTGATCTCCGCAACCTGTTATTTGGATACGATTATTTAAAGTTTTAACGATTGGAATATGTATAGATAATTTAAGAATGTAGACTAACTAATCGGGAGGTGGGGGGGGGATCGGACCTTAATATTTGAGACTAGTGAAATCTGAGGTAAAGGCTTTTTGGACAGTGTCGGAAGAATAATGCAGCAATTAATTTGAGACCATAGATCCATGTAAGTTGATCTAGAATTAAGATAGCATATATCCATTCAATTTTTTTCGATATATAGTTGATCATTCTATATAATTATTAGTGGTGGAATTGAAGTCACGAACATATATATATATATATATATATATATATATATATATATATATATATATATATAATTAACAGTGCTGCATGAGTTCGATCGATATGTAGACTATATTATATGTACAATGCCATCTTAATTCCATACAAGATTTTACCTTGATCCTAGAGAGTTTAGTAAATAGATTTGATGATGGTGTGTGCCTGTGTATGTGCTTTATTAATTGATAATGTATTAGCTTAATTAATTAGTTGGAAGAATTTGATATTCTATGTTACTGTTAGATAGGGTTTCCGGCCCCATATGTTATTCGCCATTATCGAGAAAGTAATTTATAAATAACCAATTAATTAAGTAAACCATCGAGTGGTTACAGGGTTATTAGAAATTAAAGGATATATATATATATATGTACCCCTCACATGACAACCACTTGACAACATGCTATACTACATATATATATACGGAGCTACGTACCTAGGTAGGCGTTTTGATTACGACTCTATTCAACATGATATCTATCTAAGTTTGATTAGATTATTAGCTTTGACGTAGTATTAGTTAACTTTGTTAATAATATTTTTAATTAGGGTGGACGTCAACGAAAAGTAGATTTTTCTTAAAAGAAACAATTACCAATAATTAGTTAGAATTTAACGGATATAAAATTTTATTGCTGTGTTAAGTAGCATGGACAGTTTTCATATATATATATATCATACATAATATTTTTCGAATATTGCCGGCCTGTTAACTAAAATTTTAGCATACATAAAATATATGGGATCAAATCAATTCTTTTATCGATATAAAGACATGGTCTTAAAATTCTGGTTTGCTTAATTAATTTGTTCTGGATTTTAGTCGCTTCCATATATAATATTTGTCTTTAATTTTTTTACGTGTATAATTAAGTTGCATGGTTGCGTATATATTGGTATCCTTTTAATATTAATTACTCAAATCTCTCTTGTAACTGAAAAAACAATGTAATACATGAACCGTGCATGAGACTGCCGATATGCTATTAGTCTTTAGTGATGAAGAGAAGAGGGAGTACGTAGTCTTTAGATTAATTACCAATGTTTATGTTATCATACTTAATTTTAAGGTAAGTTTAAAATTTATTGTAATATTATATGTTCCCAGCATATATATGAATATCAAATTGGTAGAACATAATTAACCAAGTGCCTGATATAAATAGAAATGTTAAAATTTCTACTCATATATGTATGTAATACATCAACACGGCGACCCTAGCATGAAGTACGTAGAAGACTCAAGTTCAATTTAATCATATGTTGAACTCGAGTGTCTCTAGCATGATATACCAATACGACCTATATATATATATATACATATGTATATGCTTATTAATAGAGGAGGTAAATAAATAATAAATCAGTAGGAACCAGTGCCCTTCATTAAATGATGGCACAATTGATTTGATTATTTTACCCTTTTCCCTGCCCTTAACTATACACACATCGATCGATGTCCATGCATTCATGGACATTTCTACGGATACAAAAGGTGGAGGCGCTAAGAATATTCCCCATGGCAAAAGCATTAACACGAAGCATCTCCATTTGAAGATTAATTAATTAGGGTCTAGACAGTTGTTGTGTCTTCGTACAAGCACGGGTTCCATATGAAGGCACGATTACGTTAGTTATCTTCCTCTCGTACCTAAGCGAGGGGACTCATCTTCCGCCACCTTCCTCACTCCGAGATCAAGTCCCACCTCCCTCAAAAAATACAAATCAAAAGAGTTTGAAAAAATTACCTCCATTCCCTTAAAATGTTTGTAATTAACTACTGTCTATGCCTTTACTTTTAGCCAATACATCCGGTAGAGGTCTAAGAAGGGGACTCAAAAGATCATATATTAAAAATTACAAAGATGGACATGTATTTATAAACAAGACCCAAATCTTCTCCTTTGAGAGTTTTTTTATCAGTAAAAAAAGATAAAATCATAGCCGCCCTCGGGCGTAGCAGCGATAATACCTCAAATGAGACACCCCAAATCTGTACGTCTTCACATCTCTATAGAGGCGACGTCTCTCGATTTCCATACTATACTTTTAATATTTATTTGTTGGAGAAGGTCGTCCGGTCACCTGTGTAAGTTTACAAACACGAACGACGTCAGAAGGAGCCATGGACGTTACCCCAGGGGACAACCCTCCGATCCTTAAGTCGGGATCGTATTACGTGTGAATCAATGGAGGATGGAGAAAAGAGAGGAGGATCAGAACAGAGCGATCAAGCCTGAAGTAAGGATTAAACTTCTGGAGGTGCTCGCGACACCCAGCGGATGTTCGAAGAGTACTTGTTAGACTAGAGGCGTGCTCGGAAGCGGATCGGGACTCTCCTCTGTAGATGACTCTCTACGTCTGTAGGCGTCTGTTGCTGTGAGCTTGTCTCTCTGTGTCTCCCTCTTTGTCACCTTGTCTCTGTCCCTGGGCGTTACCCTAGGGGACAACCCTCCGATTCTTAAGTCAGGATCGTATTGCGTGTGAATCACTGGAGGATGGAGAAGATAGAGGGGGATCAGAGCAGAGCGATCAAGCCTAAAGTAAGGGTTAAACTCCCTCCGATTCGGACAACCCTCCGATTCTTAAGTCAGGATCGTATTACGTGTGAATCACTGGAGGATGGAGAAGAGAGGGGGGGATCAGAGCAGAGCGATCAAGCCTGAAGTAAGGGTTAAACTTCCGGAGGTGCTCGCGACATCCAGCAGATGCTCGAAGTGTACTCGTTAGACTAAAGGCGTGCTCGGAAGCAGATCGAGACTCTCCTATGTAGATGACTCTTTATGTCTGTAGGCATCTGTTGATGTGAGCTTGTCTCTGTGTGTCTCCCTCTTTGTCATCTTGTCTATGTCCGTAGTCGAAGGTCTATTTATAGAGGGTTATTATGGCGGTGGAGACCTATCCTTTAAGAGGGAAGTACGTGAGCCGTGAGATAACGTCTCTCCGCGACTGTGAGAAATTTTAATCTATGGTAAAATTTATTGTAATATTATATGTTCCCAGTATATATATGAATATCAAATTGGTAGAACTTAATTAACCAAGTGGCCGATATAAATAGAAATATTAAAATTTCTACTCATATATGTATGTAACACATCGACACGGCGACCCTAGCATGGAGTACGTAGAACACTCAAATTCAGTTTAATCATATGTTGAACTCGAGTGTCTCTAGCATGATATACCAATACGACCTATATATATATATATATTAATAGAGGAGGTAAATAATTAATAAATCCATAGGAACCAGTGACCTTAATTAAATGATGGCACAATTGATTCGAGTATTTCCCCTTTTTCCCCGCCCTTGATTATACACACATCGATCGATGTGCATGCATTCATGGACATTTCTATGGATATAAAAGGTGGAGGCGCTAAGAATATTCCCCATGACAAAAGCATCACACGAAGCATCTCCATTCGAAGATTAATTAATTAAGGTCTAGAAAGCATTTGTGTTAAGGAGGGGTTCCATATGAAAGCACGATTACGTTAATTATCTTCCTCTAGTACGGTCTTACCTGAACGAGGGGACTCATCTTCCATCACCTTCCTCGCTCCCAGACCAAGCCCCACCTCCCTCAAAAAAGACAAACCAAGAGAGTTTGAAAAAATTACCTCTATTCTCTGTTAGGATCTCCTCAAGAATTGGGTGAAACGACTGACGTATTCTAGAGAGTGAATGCGAATATATCACCTCACCTTGATTAACGGAAGATATGTGCGAGGAAAAAAAATGAGGCTCACAAATTTTTTCTCTCATCAGTTAGTTATATCACTCTCATATTCTCTTTTCAAAGAAGCCCTTAAAATGTTTGTAATAATTACTGTCTATACCTTTACTTTTAGACGGTATACCTCTAAACTTTTTAAAGGGAATGCTTGTATTGTATATATTCTTTTAGGTCTCCTTTGTTTCCCGGTTAAGATACCTTATTCGACATTTTGGGATTGAACACGATACCTGATCCCGGGTAACATGTATGTGTGTGAGGGGGGCGGGTGGGTCCCTCCATTTTTCTCTCTCGTCGGTTACGAAATCCACCCAACAATTCGAAAAACAAAGAGAGCCTTAAACCTTACATCCCGGTCTGTAAGAATAGTGCTCTTATACCCTTGAAATCTAACCTTTAATGGTAAAATAACTCTGCTTAATAATTTTTTAGAGGTATGTATGGATAGATAGATAGATAGATAAAGATAAGGTACATCAATTATTTATAAAGATTTTGGCGAAATAAGGATAATTTTTTCAAAAAGAAAAGTTTTCAGTGTCGAAGATCAACATACCCCCATGGTTTGTTAAATCGGGATGGGACAGTCTGAACCGCCCGTCCCGTCCCGTCCTAGCCACAAATCAAGATGATCGGTCTGTGGGACACAACCGAGACGTTTTATATATTATTTTAAATTTTTTATAACTATCACGATTAACCGTGAGATTTTGAGTTCAAAACAAGGTTCCGACCTGTTTTTATTCGATTTTTTAAAAATTTATTTTAAAAAAAATGTTTAAAACGGTGATGGAGCTATGATTCAAACCGGAGATGTCCGTTTAAATAACACAACTATTAATCAGCTGAGATAGAATATCATTTAAATTATTTTATTTTATTATATATATAATATTTTTTTATCTCGATATAAAATAATATCAACTCGTACAGTCTCATCTCAAGCTGTGATCGAGACGAGTCAAGACGCCAAATCCTGCGTACCCCGATCTGATTTCTCAAAAGATGGGATCAAGCTGTCCACCCGTGGAGGTGAATTCAAACGTGGTTTTACAGCACGATCAGTTCTCAGGAATTTTTTTTTAAATCTAATTTCTTCCCCGTCACCCCTGAGGCACCTCCTGTGACTCGTCGGATCGGCAATGCCCGCACGATCATGGCGGTCGACGAGCGCTAGGCTCGAAGAAGAGCCGCCGGCTGAGGTCAGCGCTGACTCCAAGGGAGGGGTGCAGCTGCAGCCATTTCGCCGCCTCCCATGGCGAAGAGTTTTGTTTAATATCCGCGGATAAGGTTGGGTGTCGTATTTTAATGGGCTCCGGTTTCCACGTTCCTTTTTTTATTAGGAACTTATCCACGAGATATTCCGCTGCCGGCGCCCGGTTGCCACCTCCGCCCAGCTGAGGCGGGAAGCACGTTGGCTTCGGGCGGGATTTGAGTGGCGAGGGCAGCTGCGTACGTCTGCGACGCAGCTTTGCGTGCTCATACTTCCCCTAACGCGGAGGCATGGTGCTTCCTTGGATTATCCGGATTCTCTCTCTCTCTACGTCTGCGACGCACGTTTGCATGCTCGTTATTCTCCTACGCGGAGGCATGGTGCTTCCTTGGACCCGGATTCTCTCTCTCTCTCTCTCTGTCTCTGTCTTTCTCTATCTCTATCTCATTAGTCATTAGGGGGTGCTATGGCTTGAAGGGACAGTCCATGTGATGTGGGGAGGGATAGGGATGCAGCTGAGGTTCCACGTAATGCTGCCATGCATAATCCTGGGTGGAGACCAATTGAGGAGATGTCACTCGGCTCCTTATTCCATGTGGTAATGGAGAGAGACGCTTCACTCTGTGAGCTGTCTCTCTTTGCATCTTTTTCTAACGAGTAACACTCGTCGTGTACGTTGGCCTGCTTGTTAAACTCCCATTTAGTTATCCGTGGCGCGACCTAACAGCCATGAGGATCGAATTCATAGAGCCATGTGATCTGTTAAATCTATTCTCATTGGATTGAAAAATATACTATACGACTAAAATATATACGCTTCACTTCTCTTTCTCTTCGGTTCACTGCTATGAGAGAGAGAAAGAGAAGGAGGGGGATTTACTGTGGCACAGAAGGAGGGGGTGTGCCGACGATAGGAGGAGGGGGAAGGGGTGCCGCGGCCAGGCAACAGCTCCAGGAGGGGGAGGGGGCTTTACCGCTGCATGCAAGGAGAGGCGGAAAGAAACAATACTATGTAATTTTAATTCGTTGCACAGATGTGCTCATCTCCAATGCATCTGGAAGGGAGAATCACAACCAGAACTCCTTTCGTTTCTACGACCGGAAGTGGATATATGTAAGCACTGCCACGTCGATGTGCTCATCTCCGGGTGGAAGAGAAAATCACAAACGACAAAAAGGTTTTGTAATTAGAGTGACGAGGACTCCTCTCTCATCAACAACTCGATCCTTCAGCATTTGATAGTATTTTTAAATGAGTAATATTTTATGCAACACTCTGGATAATTGCATCTCTGAGTGCTGCATATGTAATATTTTTTATTTTTTTAATTTTTTTTAAATAATCTTCACGTCTAATTAACTTAGTGTGTCGTTGACGTCATCAAATGACGTGACGTGAGAGTCATGTAAAAATTAAATTCTAAATTTTTAACTACGTGAATAATAAAATTAGACTAATTTTATTATTCATAGAGAGATAAAAAAAATTTAAGTAGCTCTCACGTCACGTCACTTGATGACGTGAATTACACACTAAATTAATTAGACATAGAGATTATTAGTAAAAATTAAAAAATAAACAAAGAATGTTATATGTACAACATCTCGAGATATAATTATCTTGGATGTTGCAAGAAGCATTACTCTTTTTAATGTTGACGAAGAAGAGAGCGATGGACTCTCAAAGAGAGGTAGATGAACTATTTCCAAAATCCTCTTTCAAAAAGTATTTGAGAAAAATGCCCTCTTGCTGTCAAAATAAAAATCGTGACGATTTTTATTTATTTGTATCATTTATCAAAAGACGGGGCCTCAATTTTCCAAAAGATAAAACATATTTCCACCATTAATATTCAGAATCTCCTCTTACTCAAGAAAAACACTTGAAATTAACGAGATTTTATCCAAACCTAGCTCTACCCAGATTTAATCTCCCCGCTGTACATCTAGCTCGTAGCAACTAATGATCCCTTTTAAGTGACAAATTAAGTACAGATTTGTTTGGGAGATCTAGTAATTAATTAAAAGCCTCTCCACGTGTAATGCGACTAAAAGTCTGAAAGCCTCTCCAGCAGAGTTATAGATTTTGGTCCAAACTGAGTTTCCAATTAATGGACAACATGACGGCGAGCCACACTGTTAATTAACTCGTGGCATCAAGTTTGAAAAGTTTCTTTTTTTCCGCTAATCCATCGATCGGATCGATAGATTAAGTCCGCAGAAATATTTGTAGGCATGAAGTGGATACATGACAACGCTGATCTCTCTTCCGTCGGTGAGAGCCCTGACACTCCTTAATTAAGTACGCATATCCACAAGAAATATTTTCTATTAATAAGAGACGAAGAATCTACGTACGTAGGTGGATATGGACGTCGAACCCAAGAGCACTATATATAAATGTATCAGACGTAGGGTAGTATGATGAAGGCTTAATTATAAGGAGATATTTTTTTTTACGTAGTCCTCACGTCACGTCATCTGATGACGTGAATTACACACCAAACTAATTAGACGCAGACATCACTAATAAAAATTTAAAAAATTAAATAAAAATTATTACACGTGCAATATCTCGAGATCTAATTATCTTAGATGTTGTACAAAATATTACTCTTTTTGACTAGACTGTTGTTAAATTAATTTGTATAGATATTAATTTTGACGAAGAAGAGGGCGATGGACTCTCAAAGAGAGTTTAGATGAACTATTTCCACCATTAATATTCAGAATCTCCTCTTACTCAAGAAAAACACTTGAAATTAATGAGATTTTATCCAAACCTGGCTCTACCAAGTTTTAATCTCCCCGCTATATATCTATCTAGTCGCAACTAATGATCCCTTTTAAGTGACCAATTAAGTACAGATTTGTTGGGGGAGAGTAATTTCCAATTAATGGACAACATGACGGCGAGCCACACTGTTAACTTGTGGCATCAAGTTTGAAAAGTTTCTTATTTTCCGCTAATCCATCGATCGGATCGATAGATTAAGTCCGCAGAAATATTTGTAGGCATGAAGTGGATATATGACAACGCTGATCTCTCTTCCGTCGGTGAGAGCCCTGACGGTGACACCCCTTAATTAAGTATGCATATCGACAAGAAATATTTTCTATTAATAAGAGACGAAGAATCTACGTACGTAGGTGGATACGGAAGTCGAACCCAAGAGCACTATATATAAATGTATCAGACGTAGGGTAGTATGATGAAGGCTTAATTATAGCTGATAATATATAAAACATATGGGACTGCGGTGTGTTCTTCTTCTTCCTCCGTGTTTATCCGGTGGGACGTATATATAGGACATGGCTCGCTTACTCGATCCGAGTCGGGATGACTCGTGCAGAATCACATACATCTACAAAAATTTGAGATATAATTTGGTCGACTCATATTGAGTCGCTCCTCTCTCTCTCTTTTCTTTTTTTACGATCTTCTAATTAAGTCTGTTTTGGTGAAGATCCGCAGTTGACGGTGAGAATCTGACGATGATAGACGAGATCCGACAGTAATAATGATGATCCGACGGTGTCGATTTTACCCTAAAAAAACGTATGAAAGCTGACGTGGCACTACACGCCATTATTGCCCCCACATATGATTGCAGTACTACTAGGGTTGTCAATGGGCCGGGCCGGGCCGGCCCGCGGGCTTGGCCTAATTTCTAGCCCGGCTGCAAGACCTTTTCTGGCCCGTGGGTTCTTAGCCGGGCCTAAAAGTCTTGCCCGACTAGGCCCACGGACCGGGCTCGGACTTTAAGTTCGGCCCACGGGCCGGCCTGGCCCGTTCTCTTTTTTTATTATTTCTTTCAAATTTTAAAAACTACTTGTTAAAATTATATTATTTTACTTAATTATAAAATTTAAAACTCTATTTTCATACAAATTATATAATTAATATCAAAACTTTAGTTAATTTAGTGAGATTATAAATTTTTTATTTTTAAATATTTTATTTTTTATTTTAGTTCGGAGGCCGGGTCGGGCCTTAGTCGGGTTTTACAATTTTTTAATAGTATCGGGCCCGACTCGACCCAATCCGACATAACTCGGGACCGGGCCGAGCTCGGACCTCAATATTAATAAGTAAGGTCCAGGTCAAGTAAGTTGACCCGATCCAGACCCGACCCATTGACAGCCCTAAATACTACCATGGCCTTCGTTACATTTCTCCCCCATTTCGTCTTACGTTTTTCTTGTTCGACCCACGACGTTCACGCTGATTTCCTATCGTCCATTGTGGCCGGCACTCCGTGGATTCCCTGTGTACAAGTTGCTCCTGCTTGTACACCTCCCTCTTGGGCTGCGTAACAAGCTTGCTCGGTACTTCTCTCCTCCCTTTCACCACCGGTTCATCTTTTTTTTTTTGGAAAACATATGATATTCATTCATTCAAAACAAGTTACAATACCTAGGCGGCATAGATAACCAACCGAACATAAACGACCACAACTGACCCGAACCGTCGACTTCCAGGGAGAGGCGGGGAGACATAGTAGAAAAGCAGAGAACACAAACATTCCTCAGGGATGGGGGGACTTGGAGACGCCGAGGAAGAGACTGTCGCTTTTGTAGGAGATGGGGACCTTCCTCGAGGAGTGCATGGTTGCCGGACCGCACTTTCTGATGGCGGTGAAGAAAAAGTGCTCGGGTGGCCAGCACCGCTAAGGATGCATGGGGTATAAGCGCAGTGTCTCCGAGTCCTTTTGAAATCGAAGGAGGAAGCCCGAAACCTGCAACACGGATCAGACCCAAGCTTCTCCGAGAACTCGGGGAGACGTCCATCGACGAGAGAGAGACCGAAACACGGGGGGAAGAGGAAGGGGAGGGGGAGAGACTGGATGGATCGATGATTGGGGGAACAGAGGGTCGGAGGGGGGCTGACCAGAGGGAAGGCGGGGACAAGGGGGAGAACGAGCCGGACGGGAGAGTGGAAGGAAGTCTGAGGGATCAGGGGCAGAGGGGTGTATGTGTGGGGCCAAAACGTGGGGGGGGGACAGAGGGTCGGCCGGGGATGGGGGGGGCGGGGGCAAGGGGAGGGGAGAAGGGGGGGGAGCTGTGGAGGGTGTGGGCTAGAGAATGGGCGGGGAGGAGGAAACGCGGCGAGAGGGGGAGGAGGGTGGGGGCGGCGCAGGAGGGGGGGGAGGAGGCAAGGAACGGGAGGAGGGGACAGATGGTGGAGCCATACGGGGGGGGACGCCAGAGGAGGGGGAGAGGGGAGGAGGACGGCGAACGGCGGTGAGAGGGGAAGGGTAGGGGGGTGGGGGGCGGGGGATGAGGGGAGGGGGGCGGGGGCCGACTGAGAAAGTGGACGGGGGTCGGGGGAAACAAAGAAGAGGGAGTGGGGGGTCGCCGGAGGAGAGGAGGGGTGGTCGGGGGAACCGAGGGGGGGGAGCGGAGGGACGGCAGAGGGAGGAGGGGGGCAGGGAAGGAGGGTGTTCCAGGGGGGGATCGGAGGAACCCCGATCTCCCCTGACAGATCCAGGTGGGGTGAGAAAACCCCCCTGACAAAAACCCAGGAGGGTCCCAGAGAGACTCACCTGACGAGGGCCTCCTACAGAGGAGAAGGAGGGGTGGGGGGAGTTCCCGACGGGAGCTCCCCCCACCGGACGTTCTGCAGGGGAGAGAACCCCGCAACCCGGGGAGAGGGGAGGCTCGGCGCGCAGCGACCAAGCCCCTGTACCAATGTGTTGGGATTCCCACCGGTTCATCTAAATCAAGATTTAAGGGCTTCTTTGATAATCGGGTACGTCACCCGCAGGAGACGTATTCGTCGGTCTCACGTCAGTTTCACCGGTCTCAGATCGATTTTGATTTGATAAATTTAATCTCTCGTACCGTACGTAACATACCACAGGTCGGGTATTTCGATTTTTATTAAGTACGATCGGATACGTTCTATACCGCATGTATATGATAGAAATTATCGTTCAAGATTAACCCTTGTCATGAGCTAGTAACGAAAACAAAAAGAAATAGAAGACAAAAGGCAAATGAGATGTGTGCATGCCGATAACAGTACAGGCTAAACAAAAAAAACGAAGTTTTGTGATGAAACCATCCATCCATAGGGTGCTTTAATTAACACCCTGCAATTAATGGGATGTTTGTGTGCACAGAACCATCGTTTCAAGAGACGTCCAGGTTCAAAGAACCTTGCTGGTCGTTAGGTTTCAGGTTGCACTCGGGGGTGGACGAGACAAAAGGCATGCTGCACAGGCAGTGAGAGCGTCCACGTTCAGTGTATATATATGACGAAGGAGAAAGGTTCATTGCACACTCACGAGGAGAAAGGTAGGTATGTCACACACTCTTGGTCTGTAGTGTATTTTTTTTTAAAATAAATTTATAGTAATCTTGAAAATATTTTAATTTGGGGTGAAATTCACGTCACTATTAGATTATTGAGAAATAAATAAAAAATTAAATTAAATAAATAGTGTTAAATCTATTCTTTTAATAATTAATCTATTTTAATTTTAATTTTTTTAAGCCGAGTGTGCAAAAACAAAAAAACCTTTCTCGTCACGAAAGAGAAGAGAAGAACCTATCTTCGTGGGCCTCCATCTTGGACTCACATATCGCGGGCGCGCCTTGGGATGCTCCATCTCCGCAACCTGTTATTTGGATACGATTATTTCAACGATTCATCTCGCCGATTGGAATATATATATAGATAATTCAAGAAGGTAGACCAACTAATTGGGAGGTTGGGGGGGATCGGACCTTAATTTTTTGCCTGAAACCCATCCACTAGAAGGTCGTTGGACGTCAACGAAAAGTAGATTTTTCTTAAAAGAAATCAAAGACGTACAAATTTGAGGTATATTCTTTGAGATATTATCCCCGCTAGTAAAGTCCTCTACACTAGCTCCCCAGTAAAGGTGGGCGCTCTTTAACAGTGCCAATGAAAACATACAAATTTGAGAGGTCTTCTTTGAGATATTGTCCCCGCTACACCCAAGGCGGTTAAGATTTTATCTTTTTTACTGGTAAAAAGACTTTCAAAAGAGAAGACTTGTGTCTTATTTATAAACACATATCTATCTTTGTAATTTTCAATATGAAATTTTTTAAAGCCCTTCTTAGGTCAGGCCTCTGCAGAAACAACTACCAATAATCCGATAAAATTTAATGGATATAAAATTTTGAGGCTGTGTTAAGTAGGATGGACAGTTTGCATATTCATATGTCATGTATAATATTTTTTGAATATTGCCGGCCTGTTAACTAAAATTTTAGCATACATAAAATATATGGGATCAAATCAATTCTTTTATCGATAGAAAGACATGGTCTTAAAATTCTGGTTTGCTTAATTAATTTGTTCTGGATTTTAGTCGCTTCCATATAAAATATTTGTCTTTAATTTTTTTATTATGTGTATAATTAAGTTGCATGGTTGTGTATATATTGGTATCCTTTTAATATCAATTACTCAAATCTCTCTTGTAACTGAAAAAACAATGTAATATATGAACCATGCATGAGACTGCCAATGCTATTTAGTCTTTAGTGATGAAGAGAAGAGGGAGTACGTAGTCTTTAGATTAATTACCAATGTTTATGTTATCATACCTAATTTTAAGGTGAGTTTAAAATTTATTGTAAAATTATATTTTCCCAGCATATATATGAATATCAATTAATTGGTAGAACTTAATTAACCAAGTGCCCGATATAAATATAAATGTTAAAATTTCTACTCATATATGTATGTAATACATCAACACGGCGACCCTAGCATGAGGTACGTAGAAGAATCAAATTCATTTTAATCATATCTTGAACTCGAGTGTCTCTAGCATGATATACCAATACGACCTATATATACATATGTATATGCTTATTAATAGAGGAGGTAAATAAATAATAAATCAGTAGCTAGGAACCAGTGCCCTTAATTAACTATACACACATCGATCGATGTCCATGCATTCATGGACATTTCTACGGATACAAAAGGTGGAGGCGCTAAGAATATTCCCCATGGTAAAAGCATCCACACGAAGCATCTCCATCTGAAGATTAATTAATTAGGGTCTAGAAAGTTGTCGTGTCTTCGTACAAGCACGGGTTCCATTTGAAGGCACGATTACGTTAATTGTCTTCCTCTCGTACCTAAGCGAGGGGACTCATCTTCCACCACCTTCCTCACTCCGAGATCAAGTCCCACCTCCCTCAAAAAATACAAATCAAAAGAGTTTGAAAAAATTACCTCCATTCCCTTAAAATGTTTGTAATTAACTACTGTCTATGCCTTTACTTTTAGCCAATACATCCGGTAGAGGTCTAAGAAGGGGACTCAAAAGATCATATATTAAAAATTACAAAGATGGACATGTACTTATAAACAAGACCCAAATCTTCTCCTTTGAGAGTTTTTTTACCAGTAAAAAAAGATAAAATTAATCTTAGTCACGTAGCAGCGATAATACCTCAAATGAGACACCCCAAATCTGTACGTCTTCACATCTCTATAGAGGCGACGTCTCTCGATTTCCATACTATACTTTTAATATTTATTTGTTGGAGAAGGTCGTCCGGTCACCTGTGAAAGTTTACAAACACGAACGACGTCAGAAGGAGCCATGGACGTTACCCCAGGGGACAACCCTCCGATCCTTAAGTCGGGATCGTATTACGTGTGAATCAATGGAGGATGGAGAAAAGAGAGGAGGATCAGAACAGAGCGATCAAGCCTGAAGTAAGGGTTAAACTTCCGGAGGTGCTCGCGACACCCAGCGGATGTTCGAAGAGTACTTGTTAGACTAGAGGCGTGCTCGGAAGCGGATCGGGACTCTCCTCTGTAGATGACTCTCTATGTCTGTAGGCGTCTGTTGCTGTGAGCTTGTCTCTCTGTGTCTCCCTCTTTGTCACCTTGTCTCTGTCCCTGGGCGTTACCCTAGGGGACAACTCTCCGATTCTTAAGTCAGGATCGTATTGCGTGTGAATCAATGGAGGATGGAGAAGATAGAGGGGGATCAGAGCAGAGCGATCAAGCCTGAAGTAAGGGTTAAACTCCCTCCGATTCGGACAACCCTCCGATTCTTAAGTCAGGATCGTATTACGTGTGAATCACTGGAGGATGGAGAAGAGAGGGGGGGATCAGAGCAGAGCGATCAAGCCTGAAGTAAGGGTTAAACTTCCGGAGGTGCTCGCGACATCCAGCAGATGCTCGAAGAGTACTCGTTAGACTAAAGGCGTGCTCGGAAGCAGATCGAGACTCTCCTATGTAGATGACTCTCTATGTCTGTAGGCATCTGTTGATGTGAGCTTGTCTCTGTGTGTCTCCCTCTTTGTCACCTTGTCTATGTCCGTAGTCGAAGGTCTATTTATAGAGGGTTATTATGGCGGTGGAGACCTGTCCTTTAAGAGGGAAGTACGTGAGCCGTGAGATAACGTCTCTCCGCGACTGTGATAAATTTTAATCTATGGTAAAATTTATTGTAATATTATATGTTCTCGGCATATATATGAATATCAAATTGGTAGAACTTAATTAACCAAGTGGCCGATATAAATAGAAATATTAAAATTTCTACTCATATATGTATGTAACACATCAACACGGCGACCCTAGCATGGAGTACGTAGAAGACTCAAATTCAGTTTAATCATATGTTGAACTCGAGTGTCTCTAGCATGATATACCAATACGACCTATATATATATATATATTAATAGAGGAGGTAAATAATTAATAAATCCATAGGAACCAGTGACCTTAATTAAATGATGGCACAATTGATTCGAGTATTTCCCCTTTTTCCCCGCCCTTGATTATACACACATCGATCGATGTGCATGCATTCATGGACATTTCTATGGATATAAAAGGTGGAGGCGCTAAGAATATTCCCCATGGCAAAAGCATCACACGAAGCATCTCCATTCGAAGATTAATTAATTAAGGTCTAGAAAGCATTTGTGTTAAGGAGGGGTTCCATATGAAAGCACGATTACGTTAATTATCTTCCTCTAGTACGGTCTTACCTGAACGAGGGGACTCATCTTCCATCACCTTCCTCGCTCCCAGACCAAGCCCCACCTCCCTCAAAAAAGACAAACCAAGAGAGTTTGAAAAAATTACCTCTATTCTCTGTTAGGATCTCCTCAAGAATTGGGTGAAACGACTGACGTATTCTAGAGAGTGAATGCGAATATATCACCTCACCTTGATTAACGGAAGATATGTGCGAGGAAAAAAAATGAGGCTCACAAATTTTTTCTCTCATCAGTTAGTTATATCACTCTCATATTCTCTTTTCAAAGAAGCCCTTAAAATGTTTGTAATTAATTACTGTCTATACCTTTACTTTTAGACGGTATACCTCTAAAATTTTTAAAGGGAATGCTTGTATTGTATATATTCTTTTAGGTCTCCTTTGTTTCCGGTTAAGATACCCTGTTCGACCTTTTGGGATTAAACACGATACCTGATCCCGGGTAACATGTATGTGTGTGAGGGGGGCGGGTGGGTCCCTCCATTTTTCTCTCTCGTCGGTTACGAAATCCACCCAACAATTCGAAAAACAAAGAGAGCCTTAAACCTTACATCCCGGTCTGTAAGAATAGTGCTCTTATACCCTTGAAATCTAACCTTTAATGGTAAAATAACTCTGCTTAATAATTTTTTAGAGGTATGTATGGATAGATAGATAGATAGATAAAGATAAGGTACATCAATTATTTATAAAGATTTTGGCGAAATAAGGATAATTTTTTCAAAAAGAAAAGTTTTCGGTGTCGAAGATCCCATGATTTGTTAAATCGGGACGGGACGGCCCGAACCGCCCGTCCCGTCCCGTCCCAGCCACAAATCAAGATGACCAGTCTGTGGGATACAACCGAGACATTTTATATATTATTTTAATTTTTTTATAACTATCACGGTTAACCGTGAGATTTTAAGTTCAAAACACGGTTCCGACGTGTTTTTATTCGATTTTTTAAAAATTTATTTAAAAATAAATATTTAAAACGGTGATAGAGCTGGGATTCAAACCGAAGATGCCTGTTTAAATCACATAACTATGGATCAAATGAGATAGAATATCATTTAAATTATTTTATTATATTATATATATATAATATTTTTTATCTCGATATAAAATAGTATCAACTCGTAGAGTCTCATCTCACGCCGAGACCAGTCGAGACGACAAATCCTGCGTACCCTGATCTGATTTCTCAAAAGATGGGATCAAGCTGTCCACCCATGGAGGAGAATTCAAACGTGGTTTTACAGCACGATCAGTTCCCAGGAATTTTTTTAAAAAATCTAATTTCTTCCCCATCACCCCTGAGGCACCTCCTGTGACTCGTCGGATCGGCAATGCCGCACGATCGTGGCGGTCGACGAGCGCTAGGCTCGAAGAAGAGCCGCCGGCTGAGGTCAGCGCTGACTCCAAGGGAGGGGTGCAGCTGCAGCCATTTCGCCGCCTCGCATGGCGAAGAGTTTTGTTTAATATCCGCGGATAAGGCTGGGTGTCGTATTTTAATGGGCTCCGGTTTCCACGTTCCTTTTTTAATAGAAACTTATCCGCGAGATATTCCGCTGCCGGCGCCCGGTTGCCACCTCCGCCCAGCTGAGGCGGGAAGCACGTTGGCTTCGGGCGGGATTTGAGTGGCGGGGGCAGCTGCGTACGTCTGCGACGCAGCTTTGCGTGCTCATACCTCTTCTACGCGGAGGCATGGTGCTTCCTTGGATCCGGATTCCTTCTCTCTCTCTATCAATCTCTACGTCTGCGACGCACGTTTGCATGCTCGTTCTTCTCGTACGCGGAGGCATGGTGCTTCCTTGGATCCGGATTCTCTCTCTCGCACACACATTAGTCATAGTCATTAGGGTGCTATGGTTTGAAGGGACAGTCCATGTGATGTGAGGAGGGATAGGGATACAGCTGAGGTTCCACGTAATGCTGCCATGCATAATCCTGGGTGGAGACCAATTGAGAAGATGTCACTCGGCTCCTTATTCCATGTGGTAATGGAGAGAAACGCTTCGCTCTGTGAGCTGTCTCTTTGCAACTTTTTCTAACGATGATACGAATTTGGACATAATGAAGTCCAAATTCACAATTTTTCAATCCAAACTTATTTTTAAGGAGATTTTTATAAATAAAGTATTATTAAAAATAAATTTATAAATAATATTTTTAAAAATGTACTAGCAAACATATAGATATGTAAAATCAAATAGTACTACATGTCACCGTGGTTAACTTCAATTCCATCGATAGGAGAGTAAATATTCTAAAAAAATCCTATATTCATGTAATCTTAGTGTTAAGTTAGTGATATACCCTCGGCTCACTGGTGTGAGAGAGAGAGAAGGGGAAGGAGGGGGATTCACGTACGATGGCACGGAAGGAGGGGGTATGCCGACGATAGGAGGAGGGAGAAGGGGTGCGGCAACAAGACAGCGGCTCCAGGAGGGGGAGGGGAAAGGGGTGCGGCAACAAGACAGCGGCTCCAAGAGGGGGAGGGGACATTACCGCTGCAAGGAGGAGGAGGGATCTGCGGACAATATGGGAAGGGGGATCCACTGCTATAAGGGGGAGCCACACCCCTCCTCACTAGCATAGAGCATGGAGAGGGCATGCTTCATCAAAGGTGGGAGGGGGTGGGGGGTGCAGAGCACTAGGGAGGGGGGTGCTTTGTTGAAGAAGTAGCGATTGGGGGGGTTCGCCAAAGGTGGGAGGGGGAGTGCGGGGGTTCACTAGAGGTGGGAGGGGTGGAGCAACAGGGAGAGGGGGGCTTCGCTAGAGATGGGAGAGGTGGTGGCGGGGGAGAGCAACATGGAGTGGGATGGTTTCGACGGAGGTAAGAGGGCGGTGGGGGGGTGGAGCAGTAGGGAGAGGGGGGTTTCGCCAGAGGCGAGAGGCCATGGAGAGGGCCAAGGGGCTTTGCGAGCGGTGGGAGTGGTAGTGGCGAGGGGGTGGGGGAGTAGCACGGAGGAGGAGGAGGAGCACAGAGGGGGGAGGGGGTTAGGGACAAAGTACCAGGGAGAGAGGGGGGAGCTTTATTGGAGGTGGTGGATGGGGGGTTCGTCGAAAGTAGCGGGGGGTGGGACGGCGGAGTAGCAGGGAGAGAGTTTCACGGTGGGTCCAAGCGGGGGAGTGGGCTTCACCGCTGTAGGGGGAGAGGGAGGGGGTGGGGGGTTTCGGCAAGGGGAGGGAGGGAGATTGGCGGGAGGGAGGGAGGGATGTGCAGAGTATTTTAATTTTTTAATTATTTTTATTATTTTAAACGAAGGTAATTTACTCTTTTCATAATTAAATTTAACCATGGTTAATCTCACGGAGAGTAACGGGTGATTACGGTGACGTCATTTATGCACTATTTGATATTAAATAGTGGTATATCTATTAATATATTTTTAAAAATTATTTTTTTGATAAATTTACTTCTACAAAAATCTTTTCTGTAATCTAAATATTTATATTTCATAAGACTTTCTATTTTACAAGACCTGGTTAGACATGGTCCGATCCATGATGTCTATGTCAGGACTACCCTTGTCTTTGTGGGACTATGCATTAGAGACTGCAGCATATTTATTGAATAGGATCTCAAGTAAATCAGTTCCTTCTATACCATATGAGATATGAAAGGGCAGGAAACCAAATTTTAATCACATTAAAATTTGGGGGTGTCCTGCTCATGTAAAGAAGAACGAGAGTGATAAGTTTGAGTCGAGGACCGATAAGTGTAGGTTTGTGGGATATCCAAAGGAGACGTTTGGATATTATTTCTATCACCCTTCTGAACAAAGGGTCTTAGTGGTCAAGAGAGCTGTATTTCTGGAAAGCGAATATCTACTCCAGAAAAACAGTGGGAGCCAGATAAAATTGGACGAGGTCCAAGAACCACAACCTATAGACACAAACTCATTAGATGAGACTGTATCGGTTGATCCTATTCAAAGTGAAATACTGACATTACGGAGATCTGGTAGACTACCGAGAGAACCTGAGAGATATGTTGGACATGTCTCAGAGGGAGTAATTTCTAATTAATGGACAACATGACGACGAGCCACACTGTTAATTAACTTGTGGCATCAAGTTTGAAAAGTTTCTTATTTTCCGCTAATCCATCGATCGGATCGATAGATTAAGTCCACAGAAATATTTGTAGGCATGAAGTGGATATATGATGACGATGATCTCTCTTCCATCGGTAAGAGCCCCGACGGTGACACCCCTTAATTAAGTATGCATATCGACAAGAAATATTTTCTATTAATAAGAGACGAAGAATCTACGTACGTGTAGGTGGATATGGAAGTCGAACCCTAGAGCACTATATATAAATGTATCAGACGTAGGGTAGTATGATGAGGCTTAATTATAGCTGATAATATATAAAACATATGGGACTGCGGTGTGTTCTTTCTTCTTCCTCCGTGTTTATCCGGTGGGACGTATATATAAGACATGGCTTGCTTACTCGATCCGAGTCGGGATGACTCGTGCAGATTCACTTAGATCTACAAAAATTTGAGATATAATTTGATCGACTCAGATTGAGTCACTCCTCTCTCTCTCTTTATTTTTTTACGATCTTCTAATTAAAGTCTGTTTTGGTGAAGATCCGCCGTTGACGGTGAGAATCTGACGATGATAGATGAGATCCGACAGTAATAACGATGATCCGACGGTGTCGATTTTACCCTCAAAAAAATATACGGCGAATGTAGCATTAAATAGACGTATGAAAACTGATGTGGCACTACACGCCATTATTGCCCCCACATATGATTGCATTACTACTAGGGCTGTCAATGGGCCGGACCGGCCCGACAGGCCCGCGGGTTTGGCCTGATTTCTAGCCCGGCCGCAAGACCTTTTCTGGCCCGTGGGCTCTTAGCCGGGCCTAAAAGTCTGGCCCGATAGGCCCACGGGCCGGGCTCAGACTTTAAATTCGGCCCGCGGGCCGGCCTGGCCCGTTCTCTTTTTTTATTATTTCTTTAAAATTTTAAAAACTACTTGTTAAAATTATATTATTTTACTTAATTATAAATTTTAAAACTCTATTTTCATACAAATTATATAATTAATATCAAAACTTTAGTTAATTTAGTGACATTATAAATATTTTATTCTTAAATATTTTATTTTTTATTTTTTATTTTAGTTGTCGGGCCGGGCCGGGCCTTAGTTGGGTTTTACAATTTTTTAATACTATCAGGCCCGACCCGACCCGGTCCGACATAACTCGGGACCGGGCCAAGCTCAGACCTCAATATTAATAAGTCAGGTCCAGGTCAAGCAAGTTGACCCGATCCAGACCCAACCCATTGACAGCCCTAAATACTACCGTGGCCTTCGTTATATTTCTCCCCCATTTCGTCTTCTTTTTTTGGTTTCGTCGGACGTTTTTCTTGTTCGACCCACGACGTTCACGCTGATTTCCTGTCGTCCATTGTGGCCGACACTCCGTGGATTCCTTGTGTACAAGTTGCTCCTGCTCGTACACCTCCCTCTTGGGCTGCGTAACAAGCTTGCTCGGTACTTCTCTCCTCCCTTTCACCACCGGTTCATCTTTTTTTTTTTTTGGAAAACATATGATATTCATTCATTCAGAGCCATTTACAATACCTATGTTGAAAAGTTTGATAGGATCACAGACAGAGGATGTAATCTTCTCGTAGCGGAAGCAAATAATCTCACCTAGCACAAACACACAAGACAACAACAAGCACACAAGAAAGAACACCGATGTACGTGGTTCGGAGAGACAAGATGCCTTCCTACATCCACGGGAAAAGAGCTGAAAGAGAGTTTCACTATAAGGGAAAAATAAAGAAGAGCGATCTTACACCGACATCGATCGTCTTCTCGGGATACAGACGCTCCAACACTTCTTCTCAGTTTGTGCTCAGAGAACTGACGAGCACGGTGAGATGAAAACAGAATGGAGCATATATGGCAGGCCCTTATTTCCTCTCGATTTTGATGTCTACACATACGATGCCCCAACCAGCAACTCTCCTTATATAAGGAGAACAAGATGTCAGCTGTCAAAGACAAATAATGCTATATGCAGTGTGGTCTCCGCGTGGGGATAAGGCTTGCCGTCCACGGCACTTATGCGGCTCTATCTTTCCCACATGGGGAAAGACTTCTTCTGCTACATGACAGATCCAGCTATGCATGTCTCCACTTTCTAGCTGTTGCCCATTTGATTGGGTCAACAAACAACATTCTCCACCTTTGACATGAGCAAATGGCATTGGTTTCATGAGCAAATATTTATAACAGATGTGAACACTCTCCTCAGCATTGTACCCCCTCTTCCTGGGGTCTTTACTTTCAGCTTCCATGAATATTAGCTAAGTTAAGACAATTCTTGAACTTAGCTGTTGGTAGAGGCTTGGTCAACATGTCTGCTACATTATCTTCAGTGGGAACCTTGACAAGCTAAATGTAACCATCTGCAACGAACTCTCTGAGTTTGTGATACCTAACATCTATGTGCTTGGTTCTTGCATGATACACTGGATCCTTTGCAAGACAAATAGCACTTTGATTGTCACAATGCAAACTGACGCTCTCCTGAGCAATTCTGAGTTCTTTCACCAAACCTCTGAGCCACACTGCCTCTTTAGCAGCCTCCATTGCAGCAATATACTCTGCTTCTGTTGTTGACAAGGCCACAATATTTTGCAACATAGCCTTCCAACTAATAGGAGCTCCACCTAGAGTGAAAATATATCCTGTAGTGGATCTCCTCTTGTCTAGATCTCCTGCATAATCAGAGTCAACAAAACCAACCAGAACATTATCGTTAGTGCTCTTTTGAAATACCAATCCCACGTCTGATGAACCCCTGAGGTAACGCAAAATCCATTTGACTGCATCCCAATGCTTTCTTCCTGGATTTGTCATGTATCTGCTGACAACACTGACAGCTTGAGCCAAATCAGGTATAGTGCAAACCATGGCATACATCAGACAACCGATAGCACTAGCATACTGAACATTTTGCATTTCTTTGCGTTCTTTTTCTGATTGAGGGCATTGCTGTAATGTTAACTTAAAGTGCTGAGCTAGAGGAGTACTTACAGACTTGGCCTCAATCATATTGAATTTGGCCAATACCTTCTTGATGTATCCTTTCTGAGTCAACAAAAGCTTGCCGCTACACCGGTCACGATGGATCTCCATACCTAGAATCTTCTTGGCATTTCCTAGATCTTTCATCTCAAACTCAGAACTAAGTTCCTGCTTTAACTTAGAAATTTCAAGCATAGACTTGCAAGCAATCAACATATCATCAACATATAGAATCAGTAAACTAATGGAGCCATCACTGAGAAAATGAAAGTAGACACAACTGTCATACCTACTCCTTGTGTAACCATGGGTCACCATGAAGGTATCAAATCTTTTATACCACTGTCTTGGAGCCTGTTTCAAGCCATAGAGGGACCTTCTTAGCTTACACACCAGCTTTTCTTTACCTGCCTCTTCAAAGCCTTCAGGTTGTAGCATGTAGATCTCCTCATCAAGACTACAATGCAGGAAAGCAGTCTTCACATCCAGTTGCTCTAACTCCAAGTCTTGCATAGCTACTATAGCAAGTAAGACCCTGATCGAACAATGTTTTACCACTGGCGAGAATATTTCATCAAAATCCACTCCCTTTCTCTGTGCATAACCTTTGACAACCAGTCTTGCCTTATACTTGACTGGTTCACCTTCATACAAAGCTTCCTTTTTTCTGTACACCCACTTGAAGCCAATTGCTTTCTTGCCTTTAGGAAGTCTCGTCAACTCCCATGTTTGATTTTTCTGAAGAGATTTCATCTCCTCTTGCATAGCACTCAGCCACATGTTGCTGTCCTTGCTCTTAATTGCTTCCTGAAAAGAGCATGGGTCAGAAGATATAATAGAAAAAGCATACGCCACAGTATCTCTTAATTTCAATGGCAATTGAGGGTTTCTTCTGTCCCTCCCCTTGGCAATAGAGTAAGGCTCCTCCTGCTGTGGTTGTTCAGTTATCTCATCCGGATGTGAAGACTCGTCCTGATCAAAGTCATCATTGACATCTTCACTGCTCGACTCCACCTGAACCGAGGTAATAGGATTCTTCACATCTTGGACCTGCTGTTGAATATTTTTCAACATGGAAGCTTCATCAAACACAATGTCTCTGCTGAGCTCCACCTTGCGGGTGATAGGATTCCAAAGCTTGTAACCTTTCACGCCGACTTTCTGACCCAGATAAATACATTTCTTGGACTTAGCATCCAGCTTTGTCCTTTCTTCATCCTGTACCAATACAAAGACAGGACTACCAAAAATATGAATGTCAGAATAATTAACTGGTTTGCCAATCCATACCTCCTGTGGTGTTTTGAGTTTCAATGCTATAGAAGGAGACCGATTCACCAAATAACATGCAGTGTTTACAGCCTCGGCCCAGAACTGCTTTGACAAGTTGGCGAACAACCTCATGCAGCGTGCTCTTTCTAGAAGAGTTCGATTCATCCTCTCTGCTACCCCATTTTGCTGAGCCTTCCGCAGGATAGTGTAATGCCGAGTAATACCCTCCACAGAACAAAAATCTTCAAACTCTTTTGAAGTGAACTCACCACCATTATCAGTACGCAGACACTTCTGTTTACTTGTCTGCTTCTCGACCTTGGCTTTCCAGTGCTTAAACTTTTCGAATACTTCTGACTTGTGTTTCAAGAAATAGATCCATACTTTTCTGGAGAAGTCATCAATAAATGTTATGAAATATTTAGCTCCTCCAAGAGACTCCACTGGGGCTGGTCCCTAGACATTTGAGTGTACATACTCAAGAATGTTCTTGCTCATGTTCTTAGAAGTGGTGAACTTTAACCTGCATTGTTTGCCAAGAACACATGATTCGCAGAAAACAAGTTTACATGATTTAATTCCTTTGAGTAATTTCCTGCTATGCAACTCCAGTAACCATCTCTCACTCATATGACCGAGTCTGGCATGCCACAACAACGTGGCATCATCATCCGAGGAGGATGATATAGCAGCATCACCTGTGACAGTTTTTCCAATTAACCTGTACAGTGACCCAATCTTCACTCCCTTCATTACTACCAATACACCCTTCTTTACTTTAAGGGTGTTGTTAGCACCTACAAAAGTGCACCCGATGGCATCAAGTGTGCCCAGGGAGACTATACTTTTTCTGAGTTTAGACACATGCCTAACTTCTGTCAATGTCCTCACAGCCCCATCAAACATCTTGATTTTTATAGTTCCTATCCCAATTGTTTTGCATTCAGTATTGTTCCCCATAAGAACCCGACCTCCATCATAAGAAGAATAGGTATCAAACCACTCCCTATATGGACACATGTGATAAGAACATCCAGAATCAAGAATCCAAATATCGGAAGGGTCCATACCTGAGGAGATGGTTAACGCATCTCCATCTGTTTCTGATCCAGATGCAATACTTGCCTCTTCTGGTTCTTGCTTTTCCTTGGACTTCTTCTTTAGTTTCTTCGGGCAATTATTTTTCCAGTGACCCTCTTCTTTGCAGTAGTGACACCAATTGTCTCGCCCCTTTGATTTGGAGCGTGATTTGTAGTTCTTCTTGCCTCTTTCTTTCTGACGTCTCTATCTTGACCGGACTCTTCACCATCAAACCTTCACTAGAGCTTGACTTGCTTCTATGTTCATTTGACAGTAGAATAGTTTTGACCTCCTCCATATTTAGTGTGTCTTTACCATAGAGGATAGTGGTCACCAGGTGGTCATAGGACTTGGGCAAAGAAGACAGAAGGAGAAGAGCTTGATCCTCTTCATCCACCTTGACGTCGATGCTACGAAGTTGAGAGATCAATTTATTGAACACATTCATGTGTTCCAACAAATCGCCCCCATCTATCATGCGTAGGCTGTAGAGTTGTTTCTTGACATAAAGCTTATTTGTGAGAGACTTCGGCATGTAGAGTTTCTCGAGTTTCTTCCACAAGTCTTGAGTAGTATCTGTATCGACAACGTTGTACATCACCTCATTTGCGAGACACAAATGAATTGTACTTATCACCTTCAGATCAAGTTCAGCCCATCATCATATTTCTTTCCAGACTGCTCCTTGCCGAGAAGCGCTTTATGGAGATTGTTTTGAACGAGAACAGCTTTTATCCTCTTCTGCCATAGGCCGAAGTCGATCTTGCCGTCATACTTCTCCACCTCGAATCTTGCTGACATCTTGAGTGGATAGTAGGGAGATTATAGATCTGACTCTGATACCAGATGTTGAAAAGTTTGATAGGATCACAGACAGAGGATGTAATCCTCTCGTAGCGGAAGCAGATAATCTCACCTAGCACAAACACACAAGACAACAACAAGCACACAAGAAAGAACACCGATGTACGTGGTTCGGAGAGACAAGATGCCTTCCTACATCCACGGGTAAATAGCTGAGAGAGAGTTTCACTATAAGGGAAAAATAAAGAAGAGCGATCTTACACCGGCATCGATCGTCTTCTCGGGATACAGACGCTCCAACACTTCTTCTCAGTTTGTGCTCAGAGAACTGACGAGCACGGTGAGATGAAAACAGAATGGAGCATATATGATAGGCCTTTATTTCCTCTCGGTTTTGATGTCTACACATACGATGCCCCAACCAGCAACTCTTTTTATATAAGGAGAACAAGATGTCAGCTGTCAAAGACAAATAATACTATATGCAGTGTGGTCTCCGCGTGGGGAGAAGGCTTGCCGTCCACGGCACTTATGCGGCTCTATCTTTCCCACATGGGGAAAGACTTCTTCTGCTACATGACAGATCCAGCTATGCATGTCTCCACTTTCCAGCTGTTGCCCATTTGATTGGGTCAACAAACAACATACCTAGGCGGCATAGACAACCAACCGAACATAAACGACCACAACTGACCCGAACCGTCGACTTCCAGGGAGAGGCGGGGAGACAGAGTAGAACAGTAGAGAACACAAACATTCCTCAGGGATGGGGGGACCTGGAGACGCCGAGGAAGAGACTGTCGCTTTTGTAGGAGATGGGGACCTTCCTCAAGGAGCGCAAGGCTGCCGGACATCACTTTCTGATGGCGGTGAAGAAAAGGTGCTCGGGTGGCCAGCACCGCTAAGGATGCATGGGTTATAAGCGCAGTGTCTCCGAGTCCTTTTGAAATCGAAGGAGGAAGCCCGAAACATGCAACACTGATCGGACCCAAGCTTCTCCGAGAACTCGGGGAGACGTCCATCGACGAGAGAGAGACCGAAACACGGGGGGAAGAGGAAGGGGAGGGGGAGAGACAGGATGGATCGATGATTGGGGGAACAGAGGGTCGGAGGGGGGCTGACCAGAGGGAAGGCGGGGACAAGGGGGAGAACGAGCCGGACGGGGGAGTGGAAGAAAGTCGGAGGGATCGGGGGTAGAGGGGTGTATGTGCGGGGCCAAAACGTAGGGGGGGGGGACAGAGGGTCGGCAGGGGATGGGGGGGCGGAGGCAAGGGGAGGGGAGAAGGGGGGGGAATGGCGGTGGCAGTTGTGGAGGGTGTGGGCTAGGGGATGGGCGGGGAGGAGGAAACGCGGCGAGAGGGGGAGGAGGGTGGGGGCGACGCAGGAGGGGGGGGAGGAGGCAAGGAACGTGGAGGAGGGGACGGATGGTGGAGGGGGAGAGGGGAGGAGGACGGCGGTGAGAGGGGAAGGGTAGGGGGGTGGGGGGCGGGGGATGAGGGGAGGGGGGCGGGGGCCGACTGGCAAAGTGGACGGGGGTCAGGGGAAACAAAGAAGAGGGAGTGGGGGGTCGCCGGAGGAGAGGAGGGGTGGTCGGGGGAACCGGGGGGGAGCGGAGGGACGGCAGAGGGAGGAGGGGGGCAGGGAAGGAGGGTGTTCCAGGGGGGATCGGAGGAACCCCGATCTCCCCAGCTGACAGATCCAGGTGGGGTGAGAAAACCCCCCTGACAAAAACCCAGGAGGGTCCCAGAGAGACTCACCTGACGAGGGTCTCCTACAGAGGAGAAGAAGGGGTGGGGAGAGTTCCCGGCGGGAGCTCCCCCCACCGGACGTTTTGTAGAGGAGAGAACCCCGCAACCCGGGGAGAGGGGAGGCTCGGCGCGCAGCGACCAAGCCCCTGTACCAATGTGTTGGGTTTCCCACCGGTTCATCTAAATCAAGATTTAAGGGCTTCTTTGATAATCGGGTACGTCACTCGCAGGAGACGTATTCGTCGGTCTCACGTCAGTTTCACCGGTCTCAGATCGATTTCGATTTGATAAATTTAATCTCTCGTGCCGTACGTAACATATCACAGGTCGGGTATATCGATTTTTATTAAGTACGATCGGATACGTTCTATACCGCATGTATATGATAGAAATTATCGTTCAAGATTAACCCTTGTCATGAGCTAGTAACGAAAACAAAAAGAAATAGAAGACAAAAGGCAAATGAGATGTGTGCATGCCGATAACAGTACAGGCGAAACAAAAAAAACGAAGTGTTGTGATGAAACCATCCATAGGGTGCTTTAATTAACATCCTGCAATTAATGGGATGTTTGTGTGCACAGAACCATCGTTTCAAGAGACGTCCAGGTTCAAAGAACCTTGCTAGTCGTTAGGTTTTAGGATGCACCCGGGGTTGGACGAGACAAATTGCTGCAGGCAGTGAGAGCGTCCACGTTCAGTGTACATATATGACGAAGGAGAAAGGTTCATTGCACACTCACGAGGAGAAAGGTGGGTATGTTACACACTATGGGTCTGTAGTGTATTTTTTTAAAAAAAATTAGAGTAGTCGTGCAAATATTTTAATTTGGGGTGAAATTCACGTCACTATTAGATTATTGAGAAATAAATAAAAAATAAATTAAATAAATAATGTTAAGTCTATTCTTTTAGAAATTAATCTATTTTATTTTAAATTTTTTTAAGCCGAGTGTGCAAAAAAACCTTTCTCGTCGGGAAAGAGAAGAGAAGAACCTATCTTAGTGGCCCTCGATCTTGGACTCACATATTGCGGGCATGCCTTGGATGCTTGATCTCCGCAACCTGTTATTCGGATACGATTATTTAAACGATTCATCTCGCCGATTGGAATATATATATATATAGATAGATAATTCAAGAAGGTAGACCAACTAATTGGGAGGTTGGGGGGGATCGGACCTTAATTTCTTGCCTGAAACCCATCATGCACTAGAAGGTCGTCCATCCATTAACATAGATTATTAGCTTTGACGTTGTATTAGTTAATTTTGTTAATAATATTTTTAATTACGGTGGACGTCAACGAAAAGTAGATTTTTCCTAAAAGAAATCGAATACATACAAGTTTGAGGTGTATTCTTTGAGATATTGTCCCCGTCAGTAAAGTCGTCTTACACTAATCCTCCAGTAAAGGTGGGCGCTCTTTGACAGCGCCAATGAAGACATACAAATTTGAGGGGCCTCCTTTGAGGTATTGTCCTCGCTACACCTAAGGCGGTTAAGATTTTATCATTTTTACTGATAAAAAGACTTTCAAAAGAGAAGACTGGTGTCTTTCTTATAAATACATGTCTATCTTTTTGTAATTTTTAATATGAGATTTTTTGAACCTCATCTTAGGCCTCTGCAGAAACAATTACCAATAATCAGATAAAATTTAATGGATATAAGATTTTGAGGCTGTGTTAGTTTGCATATTCATTATCATGTATAATATTTTTCGAATATTGCCGGCCTGTTAACTAAAATTTTAGCATGCATACATAAAATGTATGGGATCAAATCAATTCTTTTATCAATATAAAGACATGGTCTTAAAATTCTGGTTTGCTTAATTAATTTGTTATGGATTTCAGTCGCTTCCATATATAATATTTGCCTTTAATTTTTTTTTACGTGTATAATTAAGTTGCATGGTTGTGTATATATTGGTATCCTTTTAATATTAATTACCCAAATCTCTCTTGTAACTGAAAAAACAATGTAATATATATATATATGAACCATGCATGAGACTGCCGATGCTATTAGTCTTTAGTGATGAAGAGAAGAGGCAGTACGTAGTCTTTAGATTAATTACCAATGTTTATATTATCATACTTAATTTTAAGGTAAGTTTAAATCTATGGTAAAATTGATTGTAATATTATATGTTCCCAGCATATATATGAATATCAAATTGATAGAACATAATTAACTAAGTGCATGATATAAATAGAAATATTAAAAATTTTACTCATATATGTTGAACTCGAGTGTCTCTAGCATGATATACCAATACGACCTATATATATATACATATATATATGTATATGTTTATTAATAGAGGAGGTAAATAAATAATAAATTCGTAGGAACCAGTGCCCTTAATTAAATGATGGCCCAATTGATTTGATTATTCTTCTCTTTTCTCTGCCCTTAATTATACACACATCGATCGATGTCCATGCATTCATGGACATTTCTATGGATACAAAAGGTGGAGGCGCTAAGAATATTCCCCATGGTAAAAGCATCCACACGAAGCATCTCCATCTGAAGATTAATTAATTAGGGTCTAGAAAGTTGTCGTGTCTTCGTACAAGCACGGGTTCCATTTGAAGGCACGATTACGTTAATTGTCTTCCTCTCGTACCTAAGCGAGGGGACTCATCTTCCACCACCTTCCTCACTCCGAGATCAAGTCCCACCTCCCTCAAAAAATACAAATCAAAAGAGTTTGAAAAAATTACCTCCATTCCCTTAAAATGTTTGTAATTAACTACGGTCTATACCTGTATTTTTAGGTAATATATCTAGTAGAGATTTAAGAAGGGGTTTAAAAGATCTCATATTGAAAATTATAAAGATGGACATGTATTTATAAGAATTCTTCTCTTTTGAGGGCCCTTTACCGTCAAAAAAAGAATAAAACCTTAGTCACCTCCGGGCGTAACGGGGACAATTCCTCAAAGGAGACACCACAAATTTATACGTCTTCATTGGCGTCGTCTGTGAGAACCCCGGCCCAATAAGCACAAAGCCCACCTTTACTGAGGGGCTAGTGCAGAGGCCTAAAAAGGGGACTCAAAAGATCCCATATTAAAAACTCCAAAGATGGACATGTGTTTATAAGTAAGATCCAAGTCTTCTCCTTTGAGAGCTCTTTTACCGGCAAAAGAGGACAAAACCCTAGTTGCCCCCGGACGTAGAGGGGACAATACCTCAAAGGAGACTCCCCAAATTTGTACGTCTTCATATCTCTGTAGAGGCGACGTCTCTCGATTTTCGTATTATACTTTTAATATTTATTTGTTGGAGAAGGTCGTCCGGTCACCCGTGAAAGTTTGCAAACACCAGAAGAACGATCAGACTTGTCTCCGTGTGTCTCCCTCTTTGTCACCTTGTCTCTGTCCCTGGGCATTATCCCAGGGGACAACCCTCCTTAAGTCAGGACTGGATTACGTGTGAATCAAACTGTTCCTAGGCGTTATCCCATGGGACACCCCTCCGATCCTTAAGTCAAGACCGTATTACGTGTGAATCAATAGAGGATGGAGAAGGGAGAGGAGGATCAAAGCAGAGCGATCCGGAGGTGCTCGCGACACCCAGCGGATGCTCGAAGAGTACTCGTTAGACTAGAGGCGTGCTCGGAAGCGGATCGAGACTCTCCTCTATAGATGACTCTATGTCTGTAGGCGTATGTTGTTGTGAGCTTATCTCTGTGTGTCTCCCTCATCTTTATCACCTTGTCTCTGTCCTTAGTCGAAGGTCTATTCTGACAGTGGAGACCTATACTTTAACAGGGAACCTATCTTTTAACATGGAAGGACGTGAGTCGTGAGATAATATCTCCCCGCGATCATGAGAAATTTTAATCTATGGTAAAATTTATTATAATATTATATGTTCCCAGCATACATATGAATATCAAATTGGTAGAACTTACTTAACCAAGTGCCCGATATAAATAGAAATATTCATATATGTATGTAATACATCAACACGGCGACCCTAGCATGAAGTACGTAGAAGAATCAAATTCATTTTAATCATACGTTGAACTCGAGTGTCTCTAGCGTGATATATCAATACGGCCTATATATATATACATATATACTTAATAGAGGAGGTAAGTAATTAATAAATCCTTAGGAGCCAGTGCCCTTATTTAAATGATGGCATATATATACTTAATAGAGGAGGTAAGTAATTAATAAATCCGTAGGAGCCCATGCCCTTAATTAAATGATGGCACAACTGATTTGATTATTTTTCCCTTTTCCCTGCCCTTAATTATACACAAATCGATCGATGTGTATTCATGGACATTTCTATGGATATAAAAGGTGGAGCTCCAAGAATATTCCCCATGGCAAAGCATCCACATGAAGCATCTCCATTTGAAGATTAATTAATTAGGGTCTAGAAAGCATCTGTGTCAAGGAGGGATTCCATAAGAAAGCACGATTACGTTAATTATCTTCCTCTAGTACGGTCGTCCCTGAACGAGGTGACTCACCTTCCACCACCTTCCTCACTCCAAGACCAAGCCCCACCTCCCTCAAAAAAGACAAACCAAGAGAGTTTGAAACAATTACCTCTATTCTCTTTTAGGGTCTCTCCAAAAATCGGGTGGAATAACATATTTGAGGAATACGTCACCTCACCATGATTAACGGAGGATGTGTGTAAGATGAAAAAAATAAGATTCACAAATTTTTTCTCTCATCAGGTAGTTATCTCACTCTTATATTCTCTTTTCAAAGAGACCCTTAAAATGTTTGTAATTAATTACTATCTATACCTTTACTTTTAGACGGTATACCTCATCTTAAAATGAATAAAGATAACCCCAAATACGGAGTTAATACGGAATAACTCATTCCAACAAAAAGTTGAAATGAGTTATCCCTCACCTCTAACCCCATTCTCTCTCTCTCTCTACCATCGCTCTCTCTCCTCCCTCCCTCTATATCTCACATAAAATAATATCATTAGTAATAATTATTATTTAAAAATTTTATTCTTATTAATGATGATTGGCTAAAATTATAAATTTAATAATATTAATAATCAAAAGTAGTATAGATACACATATTAACAAATCCTATGATAGTGTTAATTAGGCATCAATCAATAAGAGGGGAATAATTTTAAAATAATAATATCATTGCTATTAATTATTATTAAAAATAAAAAATACCTTAAGTACTAGTTTCATTTGTGCTAATCATAACTAATAAAAAAATTAATTCGATAATATTTTTATTATTAGAAATCAAGATCATCAAATATAGTTAATTTGATTTATCATTAGTCATAATTATAATTACTATTATTAATTAAATATAAGTTGAAGATTTATAAAAAGTTAAGTCATCTTAATCTCAACTAAACGAAGAATAATATTGTCTTTTAACTCAGGATAAGAAGGACAAAATAGTCTATTTCTAATATTTGTTCTCGTTCATATCCCTATTTTTTATCAAACGAATAATAAGAATTCTAACATAATTCTCTCGCATATATAATAAACGAATATGAGAATAAGAATAGAAATAAATTAACTCAGAATGACTTACACGTATTCCCATCACAATTAATTTAGATACCAAACATCTTATTAGGATCTATTTAAAAATCGAGTGGAGTGACATATTCGAGAGGATAAATACGAATACGTCACCTCACCTTGATTAGCGAAAGATATGTGTTGGGAGAAAAAGTGAGACTCACATATTTTTTCTCTCATCAGTTAACTATCTGACTCCCATATTCTCTTTTCAAAGAGGTCCTTAAAATATTTGTAATTAATTATTGTCTATACCTTTACTTTTAGACGATATACCTCTAAAATTTTTAAAAGGGATGCTTGTATTATATACATACTTTTAAGTGATTTTTACATGAAAATTATTGTTAGAGGTGAATTTGTAAAAAAATCTTTCTTAGAAATGCATTAACATACATATCACTGGGTTAATTCAAATAATGCATAAATATCATTTAAAGGTGATTTTTTTATAAATTATTGATAAAATGAGGTGATATGCATGCAAATAAATGTGATATTTTTACACAATTCAGATTTATACAGTGATATACCTGTTAATATATTTCTAGTAGTAATTTTTTTACAAATTCACCTCTAACAATAATTTTCATACAAAAAATCTTACTTTTAAACCTTACATCCCCGTACGTAAGAATAGTGCTCTTATACCCTTGAAATCTAACCTTTAACGGTATAACGACTCTGCTTAATAATTTTTTAGGGGTATATATGGATAGATAAACAGATAGATAAAGATAAGGACCATAAGGTATATCAATTATTTATAAAGTTTTGGCGAAATAAGGATGATTTTTCCGCACAAAAAAATGTTTTCGGTGCCGAAGATCAACGTACCCGGTACCCCGATCTGGTTTTCTCAAAAACTGGGATCAAGCTGTCCACCCATGAGGGTGAATTCAAATGTGATTTTACAGCACGACCAGTTCTCAGGAATTTCTTTTTTTAAATCTAATTTCTTCCCCATCACCCCTGAGGCACCTCCTGTGACTCGTCGGATCGGCAACATCCGCACGATCATCGCGGTCGACGAGCGCTAGGCTAGAAGAAGAGCCGCCGGCTCAGCGCTGACTCCCAAGGGGTGGGGGGAACTGCAGCCATTTCGCCGCCTCCCATGGCGAAGAGTTTTGTTTAATCGCCGCGGATAAGGTTGGGAGTCGTATTTTAATGGCTCCGGCTTCCACGTTCTTTTTTTAGAAACTTATCCACGAGATATTCCGCTGCCGGCGCCCGGTTGCCACCTCCGCCCAGCTGAGGCGGGAAGCACGTTGGCTTCGGGCGGGATTTGAGTGGCGAGGGCAGCTTCGTGCAGACGCAGCTTTGCCTGCTCATACTTCTCCTACGCGGAGGCATGGTGCTTCCTTGGATCCGGATTCTCTCTCTCTCTCTCCGTCTGCGACGCACGTTTGCGTGCTCGTTCTTCTTGTACGCGGAGTCATGGTGCTTCCTTGGATCCGGATTCTCTCTCTCTCTCTCTCTCTCTCTCTCTCTCTCTCTCTCACACACACACACACACACATTAGTCATAGTCATAGTCATTAGGGTGCTATGGTTTGAAGGGACAGTCCATGTGACGTGGGGAGGGATAGGGAATAGGGATACAGCTGAGGTTCCACGTAATTCTGCCATGCATAATCCTGGATGGAGACCAATTGAGAAGATGTCACTCGGCTCCTTCTATCCATGTGGTAATGTAATGGAGAGAAATGTTTCACTCGGTGAGCACGTTGTTATCCATGTTAAACTCGCATTTAGTTGCTCTGCGGCGCGACCTAGCAGCAGCCAAGAGGATCGAAGTCATAGAGCCATGTGATCTGTTAAATCAATTCCCATTGGATTGAAAAAAATATATACTATGCGACTAAAAAATATAGATTGTCAAATTGAAAAACAGAGGTTACGAATTTGGACATAATGAAGTCCAAATTCACAATTTTTCGATCCAAACTTTTTTAAGGAGATTTTTGTAAATAAACTATTATTAAAAATACATTTATACAAAATATTTCTAAAAATGTATTAGCAATCATATTGATACGTAAAATTAAATAATATATAGATGTCATCGTGATTAACTTCAATTTCATCGACAGGAGAGTAAATATTCTAAAAATTTCTTATATTCATGTGATCATATTGTTAAATTATCGATGTACGTACCTTCGGTTCACTGCTATGAGAGAGAGAAAGAGAAGGAGGGGGATTCACGTACGGTGGCACTGAAAGAGGGGATGTGCCGACGATAGGAGGAGGGGGAAGGGGTGCCGCGGCAAGATACCGACTCTAGGAGGGGGAGGAGACTTTACCGCTATAAGGAGAGGAGGAGGGAGGTGCCGATAATAGGGGAAGGGGTAGGGGGAGGGGGATTCACTGCTATAGGGGGGAGCCACCTCTCCCTACTAGGGCAGAACAGGGAGAGGGCGTGCTTCATCAAAGGTGCAGGGAGGGGGTGGAGGGTGAAGAGCACCGGAGAGGGGGGGTGCTTCGTTGAAGCAGCATGGTTGGGGGGTTCACCAGACGTGGGGTGGGGGGGGTGGGGGTGGAGCAGTAGGGATTGGGGGGATTCGGCAAAGGTGGGAGAGGGAGTGCGGGGGTTCGCTAAAGGTGGGAGGGGTGGAGCAGCAAGGAGAGGGGGGCTTCGCTAAAGATATGAGGGGGTGATGGTGAGGGAGAGCAGCATGGAGTGGGATGGTTTCGACGGAGGTGGGAGGGCGATGGGGAGTGGAGCAGTAGGGAGAGGGGGGGTTTTGCCAGAGGCGAGAGGGGTGGACCGATAGGGCGAGGGCCAGAGGGCTTCGCGAGAGGTGGGAGGGGTAGTGGCGGGGGGGTGGGGGAGTAGTACGAAGGAGGAGGAGTATCACGGAGGGGGGGGTCGACAGAGGTGGGAGGGGGTTGGGGACAAAATAACAGGAAGAGAGGGGGGAGGTTTATTGGAGGTGGGGGGGGGGTTCGTCGAAGGTAGCAGGGGGTGGGAGGGCGGAGAAACAGGGAGAGAGTTTCACGGTGGCTCCAAGAGGGGGAGGGGGCTTCACTGTTGTAGGGGGAGAGGGAGGGGGTGCTGGCGACCTGGGGTGGGGGGGTTCGGCAAGGGGAGGGAGGGAGACTGGCGGGAGGGAGGGAGGGATGTGCAGAGTATTTAATTATTTTAATTATTTTTACTGAAAGTAATTTGCTCTTTTCATAGTTCAATTTAATCATAGTTAATCTCACGGATGGTAACGTGCGATTACGGTGATGTCATTTATGCAATATTTGATTTTAAATAGTGGTATACATGTTAATATGTTTTTAAAAATTATTTTTTTTTGTAAATTCACTCCTACAAAAATCTTTTCTTTAATCTAAATATTTATACTTCATTAGACTTTCTATTTTCCAATCTGATGCCCTATTAATCACTTATACATATTCTTTATTTTTCAACTTGACAAATGACATCTCATTTTTGACGCATCACATGTATAGGTCGACTGTCAACTGAAGTCCCGTCTGCTGTCATGTCATGCCACACGGTCTAATAAGAGTTCGGGATGCGGGACAATTGAGATGTATTGCACCTTCCACCGTATAGCAAATATTACTTCCATTTATTTAATTATAACCGAGAAAGAAACAATAATAGGCAATTTTGATTAGTTTTTTTGAAAGCAACATGAGATATTCATTCAAATCAAACGATGAACACGGTACATAGGTAGACTAGACCCAAAATTTGATTATTTGCACAGATGTGCTCATCTCCGATGCATGTGGAAGGGAGAATCACAACCAGAACTCCCTCCTTTCATTTCCACGACCGGAACTGGATATAAGTAAGCATTGCCACGTAGATGTGCTCATCTCCGGGTGGAAGAGAAAATCACAAACGACAAAAAGGTTTTGTAATTAGAGTGACAAGGACTCCTCTCTCATCAACAACGCACTCGATCCTGCAGCATTTAATAGCATTTTTAAATAGCGTGTCGTTAAATTGATTTGTATGGATATTAATTCTGACGAAGAAGAGGGCGATGGACTCTCGAAGAGAGTTTAGATGAACTCTTCCCAAATTCCATATCTTTCAAAAATTAGTTGAGAAAAAATGCCTTCTCGTTTGTCAAAATAAAAAACGTAATAATTTTTATTTACGAGTAATATTTTATGTATCGAATCCGATGCATAAATTCACGTCATTATGTAACATCTTTTCTTATTGACTTAAAATCAGGTGAAATGATCATTTTCACGTAGAAAGTGACATACGCGTCAGAGTCGTACGGCCGTACGATTCACTTTTTCGTGTATCAAATGCGAAACGCACTTTTTTAAAAAAATATAAGACCGAAATATTTTACATATGAATGAAACATTTAATATAGAATTGAAATATTTTGTTAAATTATTGCAACAAAATATTTCGTTCGGTAAAACGTTATTTTTGTAAAATATTTCATTGGTTTATTTTTATAGTCAAATTAAATATTTCATTCATTTAACAAATATTTCATTCTTGTAATAAAATATTTCGTTCATATAATAAAACATTATTTCTATAAAATATTTTCTTTACTTCATTTTTATAGTCAAATAAAATATTCCGTTCATGTAATAAATATTTAATTCATATAACAAAATATTGTGTTCATATATAAAATATTTTAATCCTGTAAAATATTTTAGTTTTATATTTTTTCACCGACTGCGGTCTGCATTTAATATGCGAAAAAGTAAGCCGTACGTGTACGACGTGGACGTCGTTTTACGTGTAAAAATGATCATTTCACTTGATTTTAAGCTAACGAGAGGAGGTGTTACGTAATGAAATGACTTTATGTATCGAGTTTGGTACATAAAATATTACTCTTTATTTATTTGTATCATTTATCAACAGGTGGGGCCTCAATTTTCCAAAAGATAAAACATATTTCCACCATTGATATTCAGAATCTCCTCTTACTCAAGAAAAACACTTGAAATTAACGAGATTTTATCCAAACCTAGCTCTACCCAGATTTAATCTCCCCGCTATATATCTAGCTAGTCGCAACTAATGATCCCTTTTAAGTGACAAATTAAGTACAGATTTGTTTGGGGGGAGGGAGTAATTAACTAAAAGCCTCTCCGTAAGTCCGCAGAAATATTTGTGGGCTCGAAGTGGATGTAAGATAACGATGATCTCCTCCGTCGGTGAGAGACCTGACAGTGACACCCCTTAATTAAGTATGCATATCGACAAGAAATATCTTATATTAATAAGAGACGAAGAATCTACGTACGTAGATGGATATGGACGTCGAACCCTAGAGTACTATATATGTATCGGACGTAGTGTATGATGAGGCTTATATATTGCTGATAATATATAAAACACACGGCACTGCGGTGCGTTCTTCTTCCTCTATGTTTATCCGATGGGATGTATATAAGTCATGGTTTGCTTATTAGATCCGAGTCGGGGTGACTAGGACAGATCTATTCGGATCTATAAAAATTCGAGATATGATCTAGTCGGCTCGGATTGAGACGCTCCTCTATCTCTCTGTCTATCTTTTTCTGCGACCTTCTAACTAGGTCTGTTTTGGAGAGGATCCGACGGTGACGGTGAGGATATGACGATGGTAAACGATATTCGACAGTGGTGATGATGATCCGACCAAAAGGGACGTTGTCAAGCTGCATTGGGAGACTGCCCGAGGTGGAGTGGGGGCGTCAGGATGGGCTATCGAGATGGGGGAAGAAATTATCGTCAGAGTGAGAAGGTGTCGGGATAGAGAAAGAAAGGTTCCGACGGGTGGAGTGGGAGATGACTCGTGCAGATCTATTCAAATCTACAAAAATTCGAGATATGATCCGGTCGACTCGGATTGAGTCGCTTCTCCTTCTCTCTCTATCTTTTTCTGCGACTTTCTAATTATATCTATTTTGACGAAGATCCGACGGTGGCGGTGAGGATCCGACGGTGACAGACTAGATCCGATGGTGACGATGATGATCCGATCAAAAGGGACGTTGTCAGCCGCGACAAGAGATTGTCAGATATGAAGCGGTGGCGTCGGGATGGGCTATCGAGGTGGGGGAAGAAATCATCGTCAGAGTGAGAAGGTGTCGGGACATAGAAAGAAAGATCTTACCGACGAGGTGAGAGACGACAGAGACGACCCAATGCCGGGATATAGCTACATAGGGTATGATGGGTTGGGGAGGGTGTGGGTGGACCACGGCAGGCTGCTGTCAAGGGCGCGGGGGCGCAGCCGCTGGTGGGCGCGTCACCACTTTGGCACACCTGACTCTCGTGTTCTTCCTGCGTGATATATGGCCATCCCCTCTAAATACGATATTTTAGGATGTTTTACGGAGCTTCATGTTAAACCAAACGACTCGTAATACTTCTATAAGCTCACGAACTAATGATTTTTATCGCGTATTTTTTTGAAGGAATTTTGCCTTTTGAAGAGTAACTTAATTATTTCCGTGATGCATAATTTATAATTTATGTTATATTCTAAAGGTTAACCATACGTGCCTTCTATGATTTCTCAATCAAAAACTTCCGAATTGTCTGCTGACGTGGCATCTCTTACGTGGCTGATTTTTATTTTTGCCTGAATTCCTACTTGGCATTATTGCATGTTTCAAGTCTGCTAGCGTATCTGCGATCTGACGTAGTTTTGCTTTTGTCTCTATTCAGTTCTATCTTTCTTCAGGTTTTTTGTTTAGTTAAAACAATAATATAGTGTGGATAATAAGATTTAAGTGATACAACATTTGATCAAAGTATTTTGGTTCCCAAACATTCTGATTGTTTAATAACACTCAAGAGTGGAATAAGTTCTTGTTTTAGATAGTTTTTTTTTGTAAACATACCAACCGGTAAGTCATTCGTACCAAACGTTCAAAGTACATGAAAAAACAAAAAATCCAAACAGAACAGATAAACCATATTTGGCCCATATCGTCACCAGAGCGACGTACATGCAGAAGGAGAACGAGGAACAGTGGAGATCAAAGGCGACCACCAAGGGTGGGAGCTCTAGGAAAATCCGAAGAAGAGCCAGCCAGTGCTAAAGGTGGCAGAATTCTTCCTCGAGACGCGCATGGCTGCCGAACCGCTCTAGTACGAGGCGGCGAGAAGAGGATGCTCGGGAGACCGATATCCAGTTGGATACGGGGGAGGATGCGCAGTATCTCCGAGCTTCTTCGAGACCGAGGGAATAGACCCATAACCTGCATCACGAGGACCTGACCCATTCTCCGTCGATGCCCGAGAGAATGCCCAAACCGGCGAGAGATAGGACCAGAGGATAGGGAAGGACTAAGGGAAGGGGGACGGTGGGCTTCAAAAGGGTTTGGGGAGACGATACACGGGGGGCTGGAAGTCTGGGGGACTGGGGTGCGCGGCGGTGACATGAGGCAGGGGTGGGGAAAGCAGGCGGAGGAGGTAGAGGAATGTGGGGGGGGGAGGGGGGTAACGCGGAGCAGAGGGGGGGTCGGCCCGTAGGGGAGGGGGCTATGGGGATGGGGGGGCGGTCGGCGAGGGAGGAAAAAGTAGGGGAGGGGCGGAGGGCCGGGGGTCAGGGGAAGAGGTGGAGGGGGGCAGAGAGCCGGCGGAGAGAGGAGGGGGGCGGGGGGGAAGAGGTGGGTTGGCGGAGGGCCGGCAGACGGCGCGCTCGGGGGGTCAGGGAAAGAGGTGTGGGGGGCGGAGGGCTGGCGGAGGGAGGAGGGGAGGGAAGAGGTGGGAGGACGGAAGGCCGGCGAAGAGAGAATGGGGGGGGCGGGGGGGCGAAGGGCCAGCGGGGAGAGGGGGGCCGAGGGCCAGCGGAGCGGGGAGGGGGTTCGGGGGGGAGGAGGTGGGGGGCAGAGAGGGGGTTTCTAGGGTAGGACTCCCCTGACAGTTCCAGAGGGGGTTTGAAACCCCCCTGACAAAACCAGGAGGGTCCTAGGGACTCACCTGTCGGAGGCCTCCTGTTGAGGAGGAGGAGGGGGGGAGTTCCCGACGGGAGCTCCATGTTGTGCCCCTTGTGCTTTGATGATAAGGTGTTGTTGTTTTGATGATGGCAACTCAAGGAGTCATGCATATATATAGTCGGTGCATTAACTGTAGCTTGCACACACATATTATGTGCAATGTTAGTATAATGGCATCGGTACATACCACGTTGTTTGGAAGATGATTTCAGTGCATTGCTTTGTTTCACATATACACATAGTCCGTGCACTACTTCACAGGTTTGTACAACCGTTGCTGGTATGAATGTTTAAGTTCATGCATCATTTCATCAGCAAGTCTATTCATCGTCTTGTCGCATGCATGCAAAGTTTGTACATTCTTGTGGACACCAAAAATTACACACACAGATATCCTGCTCGGCCCAACATCAACAACGGCACCGAGTGAAGAAGCCCCGGAAAGACTGGTCACCCGGACTCCCCAAACAAATGCACACACTACCGTGAAGCCGTCTCCGGAATCATGACAGCGAAGAGAAATCAACCACCAAGAGCTCCACAATCCATGGGCCTCGAAGAAAATTAAATGGGCCACAACTCGTACTCACAACGGGCTCAAAACTGCCCATTTAGCCCTTCAGCGGCGCCCCTTGATGCTTCAGCAGCACGCCCCTGGAGCCTTTCAGAGGCACAGCCCCCATGGGCTTCAGCGGCACGCCCCTTGGGGGTCTTCAGCGGCACAGCCCCTGTGGGCTTCAGCGGCACGCTCCAATGGGGCTTCAGCGGCACGCCCCCATGAGCTTTCAGCGGCACAGCCCCCATGGGCTTCAGCGGCACGCCCCTTGGGGGTCTTCAGCGGCACAGCCCCTGTGGGCTTCAGTGGCACACTCCAATGGGGCTTTAGCGGCACGCCCCCATGGGCTTTCAGCGGCACAGCCCCAATGGGCCTTCAGCGGCACGCCCCCACGGGCTTCAGCGGCACACCCCAAGGGGGGTTTCAGCGGCACACCCCAATGAGCTTTCAGCGGCACAGCCCCCATGGGCTTTCAGCGGCACAACCCCAAGTGGGGTCTTCAGCGGCACGCCCCTTTGGGTCCTCTACGGCACACGCTTTTGTGCCCAACGGCACGCCTTTTGCCCTCTTCAGCGGAACGCTTGGGCAACCTTCAGCGATGCGCCCTCCCCCGGCACAGCGCTAAGGCATGTCAACGGCTGGACGACGTGGTGCCCATGCTCTACGCATCCTTGGCGCGCAGTGAACCCTCTGAGGTGTCAATCAGGGATTGGGCCACACAGGCTATTCTGCTGACATCCAGGACGGGGGGAGTCAAACCCCATCATAACGGAGCTGCTTCCCACCTTCGACGGCCGTGCTCAAAAGCTCCCGCTGCTGGGAGTATAAAACCACTCCCATTCGAGGAAGAGAGGGGGGAGGAAGAGACAGAGACACGCAGAAGAGAAGAAGAGAAGAAGAGGAAGAGAAGAAGCGAAGAAAGAAGAGGAGGGGAGGCTCCGCCTCCCCCTTTCTACTGCTCCGTCCACCCGCCACCGCCGTCTGCGCGAAGAGAAGAAGGATAAGAAGAGAATAAGAGGAGCTCGTCGCTCCACCTACCACCACCGTCTGTGTGAAGAGAAGAAGAGAAGAAGAGTGGGTGGAGAGAGGGAGTGAGGTCCAGGAGGGGAGGAGTCCACGCTCCGTTCCCCCCCCCACTGTATTTTCTTTTCCTCTTCCCTTTCATTTCTTGTTTTGCCGTCGTTGCGATGTATTAGCCCCCTTGGGGCACTCCTCTTATGAGAATAGAAGTAGAAGTCTTGCAAATATTTTTTGGAAATCTTCCTCAAACATTTCTCTCGTGTTTGCATCCTTCGGTGTTTTACGCCCCTTTCCCTTTCTCCTTTTGTTAGGGCTTGCTTCCCCTTTGGCATTTTTACCTTCGCTCACCCCTGCGTGCCCTCAGCGGCACACCCCAGCCGTGCCTTCAACGGCATGCCCTTAGACACCTTCCCCGGCACGATCCTTTGGACCCTTGCCCGGCACGCCCTGGCCAAGCCTTCAGTGGCACACACTCCTGTGCCCTTCCCCGGCACGGTCCTTTGGACCTTTGCCTGGCACACCCTGGCTAAGCCTTCAACGGCACGCGCTCTCGTGCCTTCCTTGCCCGGCACACTCGCCACTCTTTCTTGCCCGGTGCACTCCCTCTTTGGCCAGTCCTAGGAGTAGTCTTCCACTCGCCATTCTCTCTGAATTTTCCGAGGTTTATAAAGGTGTTGCCGCTCTATAGCGCCCACCTCCAGTTGTCGGGTTCCGCCACTCCATGTGGGCGCGTTCCCTGTATCTCCCTTACGCTCGGGTCAAGGGGAGATGCTGCCAAATATTTGTTAAGAACGATAATACATTAAAAAGGCAAAAGGAGGCAACAAACGAACGAAAAGAACAATGGTAAAACACTTTAACCGAGGCAAGGGAGCCGTAATCAACTCAAAGAGAACCAAACCGAACGGCAACTAGACAACTCGAACATCCGTCCCCACAGGAGAAAGAATGAAAGATAATCAAGAGAAAGAGAGAGACAAACACATGCACACTTAATAAAATCAGAAAAGAAGAAAAGAAAAGCCTTAAAAGAATTAGAGGGAGAGTGGGCCCTCATCGGTACACCCTTTTAGCCCCTCAGCGGTACACTCCCTTAGCCCTTCAGCGGCACAGCCCCTGGCCCTTAGCGGCACACTCCTTGGCCCCTCAGCGGTACACCCCCTGGCCCTCAGCGGCACACCCTTTTAACCCTCCAGCGGTACACTCCCTGACCCTCCAGCGGTACACCCCTGGCCCTCAGTGGCACACACTTTTAACCCTCCAGCGGTACACCCCCTGGCCCCCAGCGGCACACTCCCTTGGCCCTCAGCGGCACACTCCCTTAGCCCTCTAGCGGCACACTCCTTTGGCCCTCAGCGGCACACTCCCTTGGCCCTCCAGCGGCGCACTCCCATGACCCAGCGGTACACCTGAAATAATTATATTAATAAAGATAATAAGCTAAAAGAAAACATAATAAATAAACAAATAATGATACAAACCTTAAATAATGATAATAATAACAAACTCAAAAGAAAATAGAGAAATAATAGCAAACAATAATGTTAAACAACGATAATAAATGATAATAAATTCAAAAAGGTGAATAAATAAATAAGAATGATAAAGAAATAAGCAATAATAATAATAAGCTTAAAAGAAATAATAATAATGATAAATCGACAAATAAATGATAACAAAAATAAATAAATAATAATAACAAACTTAACAAAAAATGACAAGTAAATGAATGATAATAAAACGAACAAAAATAATAACAAACCTAATAATAACAATAGTAAATGGATAAATCACGAGAAAAATGAATAAATAGTAATAAAGAATTCACTCAAAGATATGTATAAATTAACAAATGATAATGATAACGTTTCTTAAATAATAATAAAACAATGGGATCCGCTTCGCAGCCCCGTCTCTCCTGTGACCCGGTGCCAAAGGAACAATGATGTCGCCCTTCTAGGTTGGGCCTGAGTCTTGGGAATTATCCCGAAATGGCCATAGCCCGACCTCGCCTCGGGCTGATATTCCGATTAAACCGGACTTATTTCTCCGGCCGGATCCCTTCCGAGCCGCTACTAAAATTGCCGCACGTTCGGCAGGCATTGCTCCGGGCCAATAGCTCATCAATTCCGACCCGTTCCTATCGGGATTCGTTCCCGCCCTTCCATTGAAATTGCCGTAAACTCGGCATATATATTTGTACGGGGTTGTCCCTGCCCGCGTCGCACTTTCAATACGGGCCCTTGCCCGAACATGAAAAGGTCGGCAAGTGACCGACAGAATCCGAATTAGAACGAGACGGCTCTCGCCACCCCCGGACTCCTTCCATAGGAATATCAATAAGACCTCCGTGGGCCACACTCAGACCTCGGGCCTATCCCAATCATGGTCATCGCCTGGCTCATATCCTCGGTCTACAGCCCGCTCCTTTCGAACATATTTTCGGCTCTGGAGTCTAGACCCGGGACTCTCCCCCGTTGCTCTCTGACACCGGAAATATTAACGTTGCCCACGCGAGCCCCGTTTGGACCACGGGAGGCGCCCCCAATATGGTCTTGACTCGATCTCGCACCGGGCCAATAAACTCCCCGGTTTCCTGCTACACTAACTGAGATTTAACCGAATGTTTTCAGTATCTCGGAATAATGTATTTGCCGTACCCCGGCGTACGTATGTTTCAGGTCCTCCCGTGACGATTACAATATTCTCAAGCCGGACTCCCGTTCGAATATTAAACGGCCTCCCGAATGACCGACATGTTTCGAATGCTCGCTTCTCCGGGCACAAGGCTTTTCAGCCGATTCAAGGGATATTCCCTCGTTGCCCCTTGGCACCAGAAATATTAATGACGCTCATGCAAGTCCTATTTCGACCGCGGGGGGCTCACCGCAGTATGGTCGCAGCTTGCTCTTGCACCGGGCCAACAGATTTACTGGTTTCTGACCACTCTGACCGAGGTTTAGCCGAACGTTTTCCGTTATTCTGAACAATAAATTGCCAGATCCTGGCATACATATGCTTTGGTCTTACCGCACCGATCGCGCTTTTCCCGAGCCGGACATTCGTCCGAATATTAAATCGTCAGCACATGACCGACATGACCGCGAATGCTTTCTTCTCACCCTCATACGGGGACTTCGATACCTCCTAATAGACTTTTCATGCAATTAATTTCTTGGCCACGAGGCCCTGAATCTCGGAGATTAATCAAGGGTGTTCCCTCGTATGGGGGATGTAAACGACACCGTGACCTTTATGGCGCGGTGGGTTTTGGTCCTGACACGAACCACACAATTGTAATGCCCCGGATTCTTCGGATCCTTTTCGTGGGCTCCGGATCTGGTTTCTCGGATTGTCCAACTCTGTTTTGTCTGAAATTTCGTTTCGGACACCTTTCGTGTTCGGATCGGTGCGATCCGGAGTTGTTTCGGAGGCCCGGAGGCGTTCCGCGGCTTTTTCCGCGTGTGTTTTTCCGATTCCCGGCGTGGGTTTCGGCTTTCCCTTCGGAACCTCGTTGCGGGTGAACCGGGCCGTTCACCAGGGCGCGAGTGGTACCGTTGCGATCGGTGCGTTCCGAGGATCGCGAGGGTGTGATTTTCTATTTTTCTGGATTTTTCCGATTTTCCGGATTTCCCTATAAATAGCTTTTCTCTCTCTCTCCCCTCTCATTTCTCATTTCTCTCCCTCTCTCTTCTCACGCTCTCTCCTCTCTCCCTCTCTCTCCGGCGGCCGACGGGGCGGAGTACGGGCGAGGCGGGGACGGCGCGGGCGAGGCGCGGGCGAGGATGGATGAGGATCGAGGCGGAGGCGGGCGCGATCCCTCGGTGGATTCCGAGATGGCGTCGTTCGCGTTCCGGGCGGTTTTCGGCGTGGATTAGTCGCTTCGGCGCACGGTTTCTTCGGTGGAGGTAGGGTGACGGAACACCACTGCGTTCTGCTCGTTTCCCCTGCCATTGCACGTCGTTCGGCGCGGAAACAGCTGTGTTTGGGTCCGTTCTAGCGAAACTGTGGTTTTGTGGGTTTCGTAGGGTCGGTCGGGAAACGGCGACGGTTTCCAGATCGGTTACTGTCAACGGATTCCTTGGGGCGAGAGCGTTCTTTTCCCCCTGATTTCGTCTCGATTGGTGGTCCCGTTGGACCGGTAGAGCTCCGAGAAGCTCGGTAACCCTTTTTGGGTAACTTCGGTAGAATCGCTCGTTTCTCGCGATTCGTGCGTCGTTTTGACTCCGGTCGGAGTCCACGTGATTGCCAGGGTGGTTGTGGTTGTATCCCCTTCGTTTCGGCACGAACGGGGCGTGGAAAGGCTACGATCGGGAGACCCCCTGGGTTTACCCGCCGTGATGGTTGGGCGGTCGAACCGGGCCCGTCCATCGCGAGGGCGGTTGCCTTTGGCCCGTTCATTTTCTCTTGGTTTGGGGTTGTGCGGTCGCACGATAGACCGCACATTTGATGTGCGGCCAGGTGAGAACCGCATGTCTCCCCCATGGACGGTTGGTACCCAGCCGTCTGTCCTTCCGTGGGCTTGTGCGGCCAGGAGCTGACCGCATATCCCAGTTGACCCTTGGTCAACAGTTTTGTGTCGGTTGGGTTGTGCGGTTTGGTCAAAACCGTTTTGACCGGCACTGGAGTAGGTCGGTTAGGTTGTGCGGACGATCCTTGGCCGCACATCCCCTTGGGCGGTCCAGCCCTAACCGTCCATCCTCCATTTGGGGTTAGTCCGATTAGAGCCTTGTGCGGCTCCTGCCTGACCGCATGTCTTTTGAGCGGCTGTACCCTAGCCGCACATCCCTTGAGCGGCCCAGGGTGAACCGCACATGTGCCAGTCTAACCCGGTGTTTCCGTTTTGACTGATTCGAGTCCCGGGTGTGTGGTTCTCGAACCACGTGCCGACCTGTGGCCTGACGGATGTTGTGCACGTCGTCGGGGCCAGGTGTCGTGGTACGTTGTAGTCCCGGGTGTAGAGTTCTCGACTCGTGTCACCGTGTGTTGACGTGTGTCATCGGTTTCTCCGAAAAGCGATCCCCGAGTGGGTCCTGTGTGAGGCCTTGGGCTGCGAGCCCAGTTGTCCAGTCTGGGGCTGGAGGCTTCCCTCTTTTCCTTGAGTTGGGCTGCAGCTTGGTGGTGTGCAAGTTGCCTTGGGAATCGTGCTTCTGTGCTTTCCGCGTGGGCCGTGTGTGTGGCCTTAGTCCTGTGAGTTCCCTTCCCAAGGGAATGGTTTCGGCGGCTCGTGAGCTGCCTCGGTATTCGTGCTACAGTGGTTTTAGACCTAGAGCTTGGACTAGATTGACGGCCTTGTGCTGTTGCGTGCAACGGTCTTGACCCCGAGTCTTGTGACTCAAGGACCGTTGGGTGTAGTGCGTCTAGAGGACTGTCCAGAGCCCAGTGACTTAGCGTCACTTGGGTTTTCTCGACTCTCGCGCAGGGTGTGTGCGCGGCTGTGGACTGTGAGTCCCGTTTCTTCTCCGACTGTGGTCATCGTGCGACGGTGCTAGTACGTGGGATGGTCCCCGTACTTTGTCGGATGCGGACGTTGTTTTCCGTTGACTTGAGAGTCTACTCCTTCAGTGACCCTCCACTAGTCGTAGCCTACTAGTACGCGTGTGCTAGTCGCACCAGGGAGTGGTGTACGGGCTTACCCTTAGAGGCGGTTTGTGGACCGGTTGCCGTCGGGCCCCACGTCTTGCAGCCAGAGTCCGGCTGAGGGGAAAACCGGTCAGAGGACCAGACCAGGGACGCGTGGTCTGTGTGTGCACACGTGGTTGGGGGCGGTTGGACCCACGTCGACGGGCGTGACCCCAGCTAGTCACTTGTTTGTGGTTACTTGTACGGTGTTCGTGCCTCGGGTAGGAGCTACCACGTCAGGCAGTTCACTTGCGGTGCGGTGTAAGACGTCAGGGGACGCTACCGGCTGTGCTTCTAGTGGGTGGTACTCCTGTCGAGTACGGAGTGACAGACTATCAGTTTCCGTGATTTCGACCTTCGGGTTTTCGGTCGTGTTGACCGTTGAGTTCGGTTGTTTCGCCGTGGCGCGTGTGTTGGTTTTCGCGCCAAGGGTCTAATGCTAGTGGCTTTACCGAGGTTGGGTCTTGTTGTGCGGTACCCGCGATCGGATGGTCGGGGTCGCACCTTGGACAGCGTGTCCAGGTCGGCTGTGTCCGAGGGACAGGCCTCTACGGCGTGGTTGCCGTGTGTTCTTGCTTCGGTAGGTGGTACTAGTGTGGTTCGGTAGCTTCGTCTGCGTGACCGAGGTGTACCTTCCGGTGCAGTAGGAGTAGCTGTAGTGCCGAGTTTTTGACCGGCCACCGGTTTGCTGTTCCTGCTGTAGTTGTAGCTCTCCTTTCCGCTACCGCCGTTGTTTCCGGTTGGGGTTCCGCGGGATCCCTGCTGAGTCTCTGTTTTGGAGACTCATTCCCTGCTTTTCAGGTGTGGCGGTTCTTCCTCGTGGTTCGAGGGTGCGGAGCGGAGGTTCTCTGTTGCCAGCTTGCCGGGCCGAGTGTTCACTTGGCACGTGGTACGTTTTACTGCTTTAGACTGTACTTTCGGTTGGACTGGACTCTGTTGTAGCTGTTGCTGTTCTTTCTTTCAGCTTGTTGTTGTTGGTTGTCCTGCTTTATTTCCTATTTCTTTGTGCCTCCACACTCCTTTTAGCCCTTCCGAGCCCTCCTGGCTCGTGGGCGGCGGTGCGAGTCTCGGGTTATCGGGCCTTCCCGGTAATCGGATTCTCGGGTCGTTACAGCTGGTATCAGAGCGGTGGTTGTGGGCGTGCATAGGAATTCGAAATGTTGCAGTGATCAGAGTCCATAAGGTCCAGTACAGTCGGCAGCTGGCTTAGGGTTTTGTGTTCGCTTCCCGCCTTGTTTCTCGCTTGGGTGCGCTGTGCGGCGCTGTGAGGTGGTTGCTGCCCGCGGCTTTCGTGCCAACATGGGGTCTAAGGATCGAGGTCGAGAGCCTTCTCCCTCATCGGTGGTGGCCCTGGTTGTGCTGCGTTGGGCAGAGGTTGCTGGCAGGCGTGAGTTCGCGGTGCTGCGTTCGAGGAACCTGCAGCGTGGTCAGGTGGCTGGTGCGGACTGTTCTTGGTTAAGTGGCCGTGAGCGTGCTCTGAGGGAGCTGCTGTCGGTTTTTGGTCACTCCAGCTTGAGGTTTGTCCAGCTCCTGAGGTGTTTTGATCGAGAAGTGTGCTCGGTGAGCGGAGGTCTTCTCGGTGGGTTGCTGTTTCGTCGAGCCTGATGTTTTGTCGTGCTCTGTTGCGTCAGAAATGACGTGTCGGTCCTGATCGTTCTGCTGATTTCGAGGCAGGATTTGGCAGAGATGTCCCGTTAAGTCTTTGCTCCTGTGCTTCTGTCAGTGGATGGGTTGTGTTCGCCCTGGAGTTGGCTTGAGATGTGAAGGCTCCACGGCGAGTTTCGGGACTCGAGGGTGAGCATCGGCGGTTGTCGGTTATGGCTCGTGTGGCGGCTCTTGGCATGCCGTGTTGCAGTTCGAGGAATTGCAGCGGTGGTGCATCGAGAGATGCTGTGATGGTGGTCCGACGTGACACTCGTCGAGTGTGTCGGAGGCGCTGACCTGATGGAAGCGATGGTTTTCCTTGGTGCTGGATGGTGCTGTTTCCAGCGTGCGCGAGGTTCGAGGTCAGGTCGAGCGTGGAGTTCTTCCGTTGGTCGAAGTGCGCTGGTTTCTCCTTTGGTTGGAGAGATTGTGTTGGGTTAAGGTTTGCCGTCTTGCATTGTGCGCCCGGATTGGTTGGCCTTGTGTGCCATGAAGTCCGTGCGAGACGTGCTCCTTGTCTTGGCAAGGTGGTTGTCTGTGAGAAGTTGTGCCCATTCCCTTGTCGTGTGAGGGTGTGCCGGTGCTGTTCCGAAAGGACGAGCGCTGGTTGGGCGGCGTTTGCTTTCTCGGCTGTGTGCGCGGATCTGAGTGCGCAGCGGAAGCGTGGTGGGCTCGTAACCCATTGGTTCAGGATCGTAGCATTGGTTGGTACGGGCGGATTCCTGAGTTTGCGTTGAGCATCGGAGGATGGGTTCCTCGGTGTGAAACGTGTTGTTGCCGTGCCGTTGCCCGAGAAGTCGTGGTTCTTGGCACTGGCAGGTGGAGTGTTGGGAAAAGTGCTGGCTAGTGCGCCGCATGAGTACCCTGTTCCTGTGTTGGAAGCCGTGTCAGGCGTCGGTGTCGGACCTGGATAAGGTTGTTGAGGATGTCGCCTGACGATGGTCGAGGACGTGTTGGTCAGAGTCGGTGGCTTGGTGTCCGACTTGTGTTCCCAGTCGTGCCCTCGGATGAGATCGTGCTTTGAGGATGTGGTCTCTGCCCAGGCTGTGGGTTCCTGTTGGTTCTACGATCTTGTCGGATTGTGACGGTGAGATGGTTATTGCTTAGGGACCCACGAGCGCTGTTCAGGTGGTGTCCCGTGGCTCTGTGGTAAGGGCGGAATCGGGATTGGCAGGTGTCCACTTGGTTTGATCGAAGGATGTGATGAGACCAGACGTGAGAGTGACGCTTGTGGGCGGAGGCCTTCTGTGAGATTAGCGTCGGTTGGTGGTCCTTGATAGGACGTTGGTGTCGCAAGGTTATCCCTGGTTTGGTGATTAGCATGGGGTGGTTCCCTATGAGTCTGAGCCCCGTGAGGTGATGACTGAAGACGCCATGTTCTGTCATTTGGTTTCGTCGTGCTCCCCGAGAGGGTCGAGTTGGCGCGATGATCGAGCTCGGATGCGGAGTCCGAGAGGAGTGTAGCTCGAGATGTGGCATCGGTCTATGTGTGAGTCAGCGGATGGCCTGCTGTGAATTGGATCGTGCCTGTTGGGCCGGTGGAGGTTTCCCGTTGACGTGTATTTGGCGACCAGTGGATGGTCTTTTCAGAGACAGAAGATGCTGGTTGTTGGGGCTCGAGCGTGGCGAGAGCCGTGTGCCAGCGAGACCTTTGGTGGTCGTTTCTGTGATGTGCCTTTCCGGATGGGATCTGGACTTTGTCGAAGTTTGTCTTCTGACGAGAATTGGCACGGTGTTGTGTCCGGCTTTCGGCTTGCCATGTGTGGGGTGTTTCTTGGTGTTGAGCCGATGTGCTGGTTGCGGTCTGTTGAGCTGGCTGCTTGAGCTGGTGGAGGCTCTGTGTTGGTTGCTCCCTTGAGAGGGTGTGCGACCTGTCAGCTGGTTGTGAAGCTGATGTGTGTTTTGTCTGCTGACCCTGGGGTGGATCAGTAGCTGTTGCTCGTGTCGAGGGTTGTGTTTCCTCGGTGAGCGAGATCGTGGCTGCGGCGCCACGGTGGATTCTCGCGTTGTCTGAGGTGATGCCGGACTGTGTCCTTTGGTATATGCCTGCTCTGTTGGCCTGTGTGCTCGGCGCGAGGAGCGAGGTGTTGCTTGTGATCGTAAGTCTGGCTGTGTCCCTCAGGATCGGTGTTTTCGTGAGAATCGAGGTTTTCTGTGCTGGGGCTCTGACAGCGTGTCAGTGATTCTGTGTTCTTCCCCTGGGACTTCGTGCTTGGTCCTGAATTTCGAGGACGAAATTCCTTTAAGGGGGGAGGGCTGTAATGCCCCGGATTCTTCGGATCCTTTTCGTGGGCTCCGGATCTGGTTTCTCGGATTGTCCAACTCTGTTTTGTCTGAAATTTCGTTTCGGACATCTTTCGTGTTCGGATCGGTGCGATCCGGAGTCGTTTCGGAGGCCCGGAGGCGTTCCGCGGCTTTTTCCGCGTGTGTTTTTCCGATTCCCGGCGTGGGTTTCGGCTTTCCCTTCGGAACCTCGTTGCGGGTGAACCGGGCCGTTCACCAGGGCGCGAGTGGTACCGTTGCGATCGGTGCGTTCCGAGGATCGCGAGGGTGTGATTTTCTATTTTTCTGGATTTTTCCGATTTTCCGGATTTCCCTATAAATAGCTTTTCTCTCTCTCTCCCCTCTCATTTCTCATTTCTCTCCCTCTCTCTTCTCACGCTCTCTCCTCTCTCCCTCTCTCTCCGGCGGCCGACGGGGCGGAGTACGGGCGAGGCGGGGACGGCGCGGGCGAGGCGCGGGCGAGGATGGATGAGGATCGAGGCGGAGGCGGGCGCGATCCCTCGGTGGATTCCGAGATGGCGTCGTTCGCGTTCCGGGCGGTTTTCGGCGTGGATTAGTCGCTTCGGCGCACGGTTTCTTCGGTGGAGGTAGGGTGACGGAACACCACTGCGTTCTGCTCGTTTCCCCTGCCATTGCACGTCGTTCGGCGCGGAAACAGCTGTGTTTGGGTCCGTTCTAGCGAAACTGTGGTTTTGTGGGTTTCGTAGGGTCGGTCGGGAAACGGCGACGGTTTCCAGATCGGTTACTGTCAACGGATTCCTTGGGGCGAGAGCGTTCTTTTCCCCCTGATTTCGTCTCGATTGGTGGTCCCGTTGGACCGGTAGAGCTCCGAGAAGCTCGGTAACCCTTTTTGGGTAACTTCGGTAGAATCGCTCGTTTCTCGCGATTCGTGCGTCGTTTTGACTCCGGTCGGAGTCCACGTGATTGCCAGGGTGGTTGTGGTTGTATCCCCTTCGTTTCGGCACGAACGGGGCGTGGAAAGGCTACGATCGGGAGACCCCCTGGGTTTACCCGCCGTGATGGTTGGGCGGTCGAACCGGGCCCGTCCATCGCGAGGGCGGTTGCCTTTGGCCCGTTCATTTTCTCTTGGTTTGGGGTTGTGCGGTCGCACGATAGACCGCACATTTGATGTGCGGCCAGGTGAGAACCGCATGTCTCCCCCATGGACGGTTGGTACCCAGCCGTCTGTCCTTCCGTGGGCTTGTGCGGCCAGGAGCTGACCGCATATCCCAGTTGACCCTTGGTCAACAGTTTAGTGTCGGTTGGGTTGTGCGGTTTGGTCAAAACCGTTTTGACCGGCACTGGAGTAGGTCGGTTAGGTTGTGCGGACGATCCTTGGCCGCACATCCCCTTGGGCGGTCCAGCCCTAACCGTCCATCCTCCATTTGGGGTTAGTCCGATTAGAGCCTTGTGCGGCTCCTGCCTGACCGCATGTCTTTTGAGCGGCTGTACCCTAGCCGCACATCCCTTGAGCGGCCCAGGGTGAACCGCACATGTGCCAGTCTAACCCGGTGTTTCCGTTTTGACTGATTCGAGTCCCGGGTGTGTGGTTCTCGAACCACGTGCCGACCTGTGGCCTGACGGATGTTGTGCACGTCGTCGGGGCCAGGTGTCGTGGTACGTTGTAGTCCCGGGTGTAGAGTTCTCGACTCGTGTCACCGTGTGTTGACGTGTGTCATCGGTTTCTCCGAAAAGCGATCCCCGAGTGGGTCCTGTGTGAGGCCTTGGGCTGCGAGCCCAGTTGTCCAGTCTGGGGCTGGAGGCTTCCCTCTTTTCCTTGAGTTGGGCTGCAGCTTGGTGGTGTGCAAGTTGCCTTGGGAATCGTGCTTCTGTGCTTTCCGCGTGGGCCGTGTGTGTGGCCTTAGTCCTGTGAGTTCCCTTCCCAAGGGAATGGTTTCGGCGGCTCGTGAGCTGCCTCGGTATTCGTGCTACAGTGGTTTTAGACCTAGAGCTTGGACTAGATTGACGGCCTTGTGCTGTTGCGTGCAACGGTCTTGACCCCGAGTCTTGTGACTCAAGGACCGTTGGGTGTAGTGCGTCTAGAGGACTGTCCAGAGCCCAGTGACTTAGCGTCACTTGGGTTTTCTCGACTCTCGCGCAGGGTGTGTGCGCGGCTGTGGACTGTGAGTCCCGTTTCTTCTCCGACTGTGGTCATCGTGCGACGGTGCTAGTACGTGGGATGGTCCCCGTACTTTGTCGGATGCGGACGTTGTTTTCCGTTGACTTGAGAGTCTACTCCTTCAGTGACCCTCCACTAGTCGTAGCCTACTAGTACGCGTGTGCTAGTCGCACCAGGGAGTGGTGTACGGGCTTACCCTTAGAGGCGGTTTGTGGACCGGTTGCCGTCGGGCCCCACGTCTTGCAGCCAGAGTCCGGCTGAGGGGAAAACCGGTCAGAGGACCAGACCAGGGACGCGTGGTCTGTGTGTGCACACGTGGTTGGGGGCGGTTGGACCCACGTCGACGGGCGTGACCCCAGCTAGTCACTTGTTTGTGGTTACTTGTACGGTGTTCGTGCCTCGGGTAGGAGCTACCACGTCAGGCAGTTCACTTGCGGTGCGGTGTAAGACGTCAGGGGACGCTACCGGCTGTGCTTCTAGTGGGTGGTACTCCTGTCGAGTACGGAGTGACAGACTATCAGTTTCCGTGATTTCGACCTTCGGGTTTTCGGTCGTGTTGACCGTTGAGTTCGGTTGTTTCGCCGTGGCGCGTGTGTTGGTTTTCGCGCCAAGGGTCTAATGCTAGTGGCTTTACCGAGGTTGGGTCTTGTTGTGCGGTACCCGCGATCGGATGGTCGGGGTCGCACCTTGGACAGCGTGTCCAGGTCGGCTGTGTCCGAGGGACAGGCCTCTACGGCGTGGTTGCCGTGTGTTCTTGCTTCGGTAGGTGGTACTAGTGTGGTTCGGTAGCTTCGTCTGCGTGACCGAGGTGTACCTTCCGGTGCAGTAGGAGTAGCTGTAGTGCCGAGTTTTTGACCGGCCACCGGTTTGCTGTTCCTGCTGTAGTTGTAGCTCTCCTTTCCGCTACCGCCGTTGTTTCCGGTTGGGGTTCCGCGGGATCCCTGCTGAGTCTCTGTTTTGGAGACTCATTCCCTGCTTTTCAGGTGTGGCGGTTCTTCCTCGTGGTTCGAGGGTGCGGAGCGGAGGTTCTCTGTTGCCAGCTTGCCGGGCCGAGTGTTCACTTGGCACGTGGTACGTTTTACTGCTTTAGACTGTACTTTCGGTTGGACTGGACTCTGTTGTAGCTGTTGCTGTTCTTTCTTTCAGCTTGTTGTTGTTGGTTGTCCTGCTTTATTTCCTATTTCTTTGTGCCTCCACACTCCTTTTAGCCCTTCCGAGCCCTCCTGGCTCGTGGGCGGCGGTGCGAGTCTCGGGTTATCGGGCCTTCCCGGTAATCGGATTCTCGGGTCGTTACACAATCGTCTGACGAAGTCAGATCGAGCACACCATGGGCTCTTCGGAGCCCGAATAAATTGTCACTTTGTGACTGGCACGCCTACGCACTCAATAAACGAACAAACCAACAAGAGAATAATAAGTGAAAAAAAGTGCGTCCACAATTCTTCACCCGGCATTCAAAGTCTATACATTCTGTTGCACACCTAATGTTCGTGCATGAACACTAAGTCTGCACACGGGTGCCCTGATGACTTAGCAAGTCTATACATTCTTGCATCGTTGTGCTTCACGCATACATAAAGTCTGTACATCGTCTTGTCGTAGGCACAGAAAGTCTATACATCCATTCGCTGATAACTGAGCAAGTTTATACATCCGTTAGCTCAGCTCATGGCTTAGTCAGTGCAATCCTTGTTCATTGTGCATGTGTGTATACCGCTGCTGGTATGTATGAGCATTCAAGTTCATGCATCATCACACCAGCAAGTCTATACATCGTTGTCGAATGCACGCAAAGTCCATACACTCCTTGATGGCATGCCTGTGCATTCACCTTCATTGTGCATACTTCTCCATATGCAAAATGCATTACATGCATTCAAAGTCTGTACACTCGTGGATGACATGTCCGTGCATTCATTCTCGTTGTACATACTTTCTTATATGCACACTGCATTTTGTGCATCGAGTCTGTACAGGCTCAGTTCAAATATCAAACTTACTCGATACATCGCTGTCTTTTCCTTCAGATTGATTCAAACTGATAATATGTTCAACCTGACAGGACATCTGTTCGAGGAGCTTAAGAGGGGCACATGATCCAAGGATGGAGGTCTAACCCTGATCGTGACACGTGTAGTGCAGCAGGCTGAAATGCTGCCACGTGTTCAAGGTGCTAGGGCGGGAATTCGTGGAGGACACACGCCCACCTATCTGCTCCTGCTATAAAAGAAGACTTCTCCACCTGGAGAAGATGCTCGTGCAGAGAGGATCAAAAGTTACATTAGAAGAGTAGAAGCAGAAAGAGTCTGTACGATCCAGATAGAAGAGAAAGGAGAGAGAAGAGAAATAGAAAGAAAGATAGTAGCAGAGAAGAAAAGAAACGATCAAGATAGAAGAGAAAGAGAGAAGAAAAGAGTGAGAAGCAGAGAAGTATAGAGAAGCAGAAGAAGAGAAAGGAAGGAAGAGAGAGGTAGAGAGCTCTAGGGGAAGAAGAAAAGCTTCATCGGAAGATTTTTTTTCACTGGACTTTGGATCAGATACAAGCCAGTCAGCTCTTTAAGAGCCACGTTGTGTTCTATCTTTCACAGCTTTCAGTCACTGTTATTTCTTGTTTCTTGCTTTCATTTTTAACCTTTCTTCAAGCTGTTTGTCAGCGGGCGAAGTGGATACCTCGGACAGCAAGCTGTGTTGCTCAGCAGGCAGAGGAGGATTCCTCTGGATGGGTTAAGCTGTAGTCCCCAGCGGTTGGAAAAGCTGTAATGCCAGCGGTCAAGCTGTTAGTCAGCGGTTGTAGGTAAGCTGTGAGACCCAGCGGTTTAAGCTGTGTATCAGCAGAATCCACACTCTAGTTGGAGTGTGGGGTGGACGTAGGTCTGGAGGACCGAACCACCTTAAAAATCTTCTGTGCAGTGGTTTGATTGTCTATTGTGTTTCGCTAGATGCATGCTTAGGTTCGATGTGTTTCTCTCTGTCTAGTAAGGTTGTTGATTGCACATTGTCTGTTCGATAACTATTTTGAGAGTCCCTTGACATTGATCCTAAGTCATTAATCCGTTCATCTGTAAGCACTTTAGTTGACCTAGTGAATCTGTTAATTCCGCAACTGTTCATTGGCTTTCAGTTTGTATCAGGAAGTTTTAATTGGGCAAGAGTTTTATAAGGGGAGATTCATTCACCCCCCCTCTGAATACATCACACCGATCCCAACAATTGGTATCAGAGGGGGTCTCTGACTTTCCAGATCCAACGATCTGCAGAGGATCCTGCTAATTTCGTTTTGATGCTTTACCATTTTATGTTCGGTGCGATTAGGGGTAATTCACTCACTTGGATTGTGTTTGATCTGTGTTCTATTTAGAATCCTTATTCTGTCTGAGCATGGAACTCACTGTTGATCCTCCGAAGTTTGAAGGTTCGGATTTTCACAAGTGGTTTAATCAATTTAGAGAACATGTGATGCAGATTAATCCAGATCTGTGGATAATCATTGCACACAGTTCTTATGAAGTTCCAAAGGATAAATCCTTATGGAAAACTTCAGACAGATTAAAATTCTCTGAGAATCAGAGGGCCCTGGACCTAATAAAAAGGGCGATAAATACTGATAAATTTCCTTGTATAGTCAAATGCTGCAGTGCCTCCGAAGTGGTCGAGATGTTAGCAGCCAGCAGGAGCTAGGGCGAAGTGAAATGCCTTATTGCTCTAGATGAAGATCAGATTCAAATTGAAGAAACTTCGTCACAGGTAAACTCTGACGTTGTTAACTTTTCATTTGAAGATTTGGTGGCATTGAATGAACATTTGTTGATCGAGTATGACAGAATTAAATGTAAGAAAAGGAAATTGAAAAGAGAGCTGGACATGTTAAAATCTGAAGATAAGAACTTGAATAATTATTCAACTGGAGATAAGGGTTCGTGCAATGAATGTGCATTCTTAAAGGAATTGATCGAAGACTTAGATTCTGATGATAATATGCAGAAAAACTTAATCACTTCCTTGAAAGAAGAAAATGATTCCTTGCTGGCTCAGAAGATGGAAAATGATCAATTTCAAGATAAGCTGATTGAAGAAAACATGTATCTTAAAGACCAAAATAAAAAGCTAATGGTTCTTAATACTGATTTCTCTGAAAGATGGTTGTCATTTGAAAAAGGAAAATCAGTTGTGAAGGAAAATGAGAACAACAATGAAATAAAGGTTCAACAAGAAAATGAAACTCTGAAGAACCTGAATGATGCTTTGCAACAGCAGCTGATTGCGTGTGAATCTGAGCTAAACAAATACGAAGCTAACATTGTGACTCTTAACTCTGAAATTGAAGACCTAAAGGACTCCTTGTCAAGATTTGTAAAAGGAAAGATTAATCTGAATAAATTGCTTGGAGTAAATGTGAATGTCCAGAAAGAGAGATTGGGTTACATTCCAGTTACGAAGAAGGTTGAAGGGAATCAAATGAAAAATATTTTTGTTAAAAGCTCAGAACAAGATAAAGCTTCTACTTCATCAGTTTTCCAATTCACTATTCAGAGAACTGAAAATGAGGATAAAAACTTGAAGAATGAAAGTAATCAGAAAAAGGCTGGAAGTAAAAGGAAAACCAAACTCTCAACTATTGCTATTAAGGCATTTTCTGACTCTGTTAGACCTCATGATCAAGTGCATAGTACAAAATATTTCCTCATCCAGTCACATGCACACACAAGAATCACCTCATGTCATTACTGTGGCATATCTGGTCATCATATGCATGAATGTAGAATAATGGTTCAAGATGAATTGAGTGCTAAGATTATTCATGAAAATCCCATGCATTCAATAAGAAGAAGAAGATCCATTGCTTCCAGTGTGGGAAGCTGGGCCATGTTGCAGCTCACTGCTGGCATGCCCAGGGAGGAAAAAGGAGTTCAAAACCTGAGAATATCCTTGAGAACAAAATTATCTTTAATAGAAAAACTTATGTATGTTTTGAATGTGGTAAAGTTGGTCATCGAGCCTTTGAGTGTTGGCATGTTAAAAGGAATACCAATTTGCATGGTAGAAATATCTTAACGAATGTCCACTCACAAAAATTTCATGTTCATCCTGTCAAAAGGAATTTGAACTCTGCCATTAATTGTCATTATTGTGGGAGAATAGGACATATCATGAATAACTGCCATGATTTGAATTTTGATGATAGGAAGACTTGGAAACCCTGGAGTGCACCTGCTAGAGGTGTCACTCAACTAATAAGACCCAAGAGTTTTTGGGTCCCCAAATTCGTAAATTGATCTTACCTTGCAGGTGTGCCTTGGAAGTTGATGAATAAAGGGGTTAATAATCCAAGACACTCAAGAATGAAACCCCCAGGATTGCACTATTCAGGTCAGTTCTAAAAATCTGTTCTAAATTCTATTATCAGAAACTGTTTGCTTCAGATGCTTGCATATCAGATTAATTTATCTGTGCTTAATTGAAACCTTTTGAAAAATTGATTGATTTCGCATGATGTTCTTGCTGATCATGACCAGTCTCGTTGCATAGTGCATATATATAGTGTGATGCATTGCATATCATCTAAATTGAAAAATCCAAAAAGGAATAACTCATTGCATCTAGATAGGTGGAGTATTTGAGTCTCACTAGTCGTTCACCTCTTGAACCCTTCCTGTCTAGCTATTCGGTTCACTTTCATATTCATGTGTGTTGATTTCATTCTGATTTGAGAGTTGGATTGTTTGAAAAATTATCATGTGTCAGCCTGTTATTGATTTTTGAATAAAGAATGCTCTGATGTTTGAACAATTGTTATGCACAACTGAGTGTCATACGAATGCTTTGTATAGTTGATGTTTCAAATTGATGCATGTATTGCACTGAGTATAGATAGTTGCATGTCTTGCATATAGTCCGTGCATCTTGTGTTCAAATAGCATGAAGGTCGGTGCATCATAATGTCAAGAAGAGGGTAGTAATGTCTGAACTTGGTGTGTTAGGTTTTCATTGAATACACTGCATTCAGTCAGGGGGAGTAGATGGATGTCTTTCAGAAAATTCATTTAATAAGATGACCCATTGCATCCAGGCAGGAGGAGTATTTTTGACCTATTAATCCTTTTCAATCCAGACTCTTCATGTCCAAATATGTGAATTCCTCTCTTGCTTTTGTGTATTTCACTCGAATTCTTCTCTTTTGACTAATCAACAGCTGAAATCCTTGAAAATCTGTTCAAATTCTTTCATAGCAGAATTCTGTGATCTAGTGTGGTTAAGTTGTTCAGTTGCATTGATTGGACTGAGTTGAGAAATCTAAGTTGAGTACCTTGTTTATATGTCTGAAACCTGAGAAGAAACTTCTATCATACAGAGTTAAGAATGTCCACTGATTCAAATTGGTATAAACCTAATGTATTCTCGGATTTGAATTTGAATGATTGAAAGTGTAGCGACCCGGATTCCGGATACCCGGCATACCCGGTGGGACTACCGGATACGCGTGATACCACATGGAACCCGCGAGGCCTCCCAAGAGCGGGAAAGCTCCGAAGGGAAAAAGGCACGTGTAGCGTACATTGAAGCCACCGAGATAGTACAGTAAGCAATTAAATTTCATTAGATAGGTTTGCTAAAGTAGCAGAAATAAAATTACTTTTTAATTAACTGTTCAAATTAACAATTATATCCCAGAGTCAGTCCAAAGCTAAAGACAACAAGTCTAGCACAGTACAGTCGACAGACAGGAAAGGCGTACCAAAAGGTCGGGAGAAGCCCGACACAGGTACCAGCTGGCAGCAACGGCACGCAACGAGCACGCACACTCTAGGAACCACGCGGAAGCAAACGAACAACGTCACCCCACCTGGAAGAGCTGGGGTGAGCCACGTGTCACTGGCTCAGTAGGGGTCACGCGGATCCCCACTGAAAAACACGCAGTAACACGGAACAACAATGACAAAAATAGCAGGTATAGCAAAGCAGGAAAAGCTACACTACAAAGCTGTAAAACTACGCTATAGGCAGTAGTAACAGACGGGAAGTAGGAGTAGGGAGCAAGCAAGAAAGGGGGAGAACCCGCACCAGACAAGCGGCGGCCGAACTAACCTCGGCATCCCAAACTACTCCAAGCAACAACAGAAGAGCGACTCTGACCCAGCAAAGTCAGAAGTTACCGATCTGTCGACCCGACACCAGGTCCAAAACGAAGACCTGCAAGGACAGATAAAACAACCACAACGGCCTACACGATTAGAACATCGTGTACACAACCCCAGGCTCATCTTGGACATAGCCAAGAACAAACCACATAGCCAGGGAAGCAAATCTTGGGCAAGGCCAAGACTAGCCGACACGGAAAGGAGAACATCGGCTCCGAGAAACGCGAGAGTCGCCGGTCAAGTGATAGGAGTGCCCTCACACTAGAAGAGTAGCCAGATGCGTCCACTGACGTCTTACATTGCGCCACAAGTGTCACGTCTACCAGACCGTGTACAGCACGGAGGAGACTAGACACACCAAGAACCAGGTCCAAGGAACAACGACGTTCCAAGGAAAAACGGCACCTCGCAGACACAAGACCGCAGCACCACGCTGCGAGTGACTAGTCAGGGTCACGCCCGTCGACGCAAGTCCTCAGTCCCTGACCACGTGTGCACACACTGACCACTACCTAGGTCAGGCCTCTAGCTAGTATTCCCCTCGGTAGGACCCTACCGTTGGCCGGGGCCCACGGAACTAGCTTAAAAATAGTGTAACGGGAAACTGCCCGTCCACCACTCCCGGTGGGTGACGTACTAAAAAGCCTACGTCACATGCTACGACTAGTGGAGGTTCACAAGGCACGGACTCCAAAACACAAGTGCTAGAGTACAGATAGTCTACGGAAGCCCTGTCACACGTACTACGAAGCACCACTGGCAGTACAACCACTACCAACCGACTCAGGACCAGGCAACTAGACCTACCATGCAACGATCCCGAGTCGAACGACTCAAAGGCAAGATCGTCACAACCAGCGGAACAAGCCGCCAATCGGTCTAATCCTAAGCCATAAGAAACGACACTCCGCAGAAAATAACTCACGGAGACCTGAGGGAACATCGAAGACCCTCAGCACACCTGGACACGCAACCGAAGGTAAGACGATACCTCGAGGCATCCAGAACCAGTGTCTCGGATTGGACAAAACCGCCAAGACACCCACACGCAAGGTCGCCCGTCAACCGCTGGGTCACCCCGGGTTGACCGGAACCCAACCAAAGACACACACAAGAGTAGGATAGAGAATCCTACCACAAGCAAGAAGACTCCTGGCTACCTTACAACGTAGTCCTAGCCCTCATAGGACGTCAGGAGACATCCACGGGACAACGGGCAGACCACAAGGCCAAGCCAAGACAAGCAGAAATCGGAATCACGGAAATCGGAGCACAAGGCATGTAACGCACTACCCTTAGACCGCTACATGAACCTGACGGTCTAAGCCTAGGCCGTTACACTCCACGCGACGGTCGGGGAACAGGCCGTCACACACACCGCCCTAACCAACTTACAAAAACACAAAGGCATGTAACGGCCAGCACCGGGCGCGTTACGTCGACCTGACGCGCCCGACCGGGGCCGTCAGGGCCAACAACCCTCAAACTCAAAACACACTCGGGGCATGTAACGCGCTAGACCAGGCGCGTTATGGCCACCTAACGCGGCAACTCAAGCGCGTCAGGGCCAACATGCACAAGCCAAAAACAACTAGCTGAGGGGCATGTAACGGTCCTGACCGGACGCTTTACAACTGCCTAACGCACGGGGACGAGGCCGTTAGAGACACGACGCAACCACCCCAACTCAGCCAAAACAGCATGTAACGGCCTGGGACAGGCGCGTTACACACACCTAATGCACGGGAGCACGGCCGTTAGGCAAACTAACACACTCGGTCAAACACGGTCAAACAGAACATAACGGCCTGGGGCAGGCGCGTTACGCACACCTGACGCGCTAGGGCAGGTGCGCTAGGGGAACTGCCTCAAAAGGTCAACGTCAGTCAACCAGAATGTAACGGCCTGGGGCAGGCGCGTTACACTCACCTGACGCACAGGGGCAAGCGCGTCAGAGGAACTGACTTAACCCAAACATAAAATGACAAAATAGACGTAACGCATCTCACGGGACGCGTCAGAGAGATGTGACGCGCCACCCCTGGGCCGTCACACTCTCAAAACTCCGAAGAACTCAAAATCAACCCAACGCTGTAACGGTTAGTGGTGGGGTCGTCAGGACATGTGACGGTCCCTGGAACGACCGCCACACCAGTTACGACGGGAAAACAGAGGGTTGGCCAAATAGGCCCGTTCCACGCCCCATTCACACCGAAGCGCATGGGAAACAACCCTCAATGATGAAAAACCACATAAGGAGGCTAAAAAGTCCACATGGAAGCACAAAAACACAAGATCGGGGCGATTCCAACGAATCCACCCTAAAAGAGTCAACGAGCTTCCCGGGCTCTTACCGGCCTCGAATGACCACCGATCAATACGAAACTAGCATGGATGGGATCCTAACATCCCCACGGTCAGTTCAACACTAACCAAACTATAAATGGTTACCGTTCTCCGGCGAACCCTACAAAACCCGAAAATCATGATTTAGGCTAAACAAGCCCAAACTCGAACGTTTCCGCGCCAAACGACTTGCAATGGCAGGGAAAACGGAGAGGAAGAAGTGAGGAACCATCACCCTATCTCCATCGAAGAAACCGTGCCCCGAAGGGACTAAACCGCGCCGAAAACCACGCCGCGAGCTCGAACGTTGGCTTTGAATCTACCGTTCGGGATCGTGCCAAAACCATTCCATCTTCGCTCCGTCACGCACCCAGCCAACTCCACAGCATCCCCAGCACTCGCTCCTAGGTCCTCCGTCTGCAGCCGGAGCCGAGGAAGCTCGAGAGGAGAGAAAACGGGAGAGAGAGACGACGGCGGCGAATGAGAAGGAGGAGAGAGGAAAAGGAAAGAAAAAGGAAAAGAAATTAGGAATTTTCCTAATTTCTGAAAAATCCGATTTCTGGCCCTATCTCCGAAAAATACGCAAAGATAGTCGAAACGACTGGCTCGAAGAGTACATCGTCGCTGCAGCATTCACGAGTCGAGGAACTGACAAGTAAACTCACCGTAGGGTTCCATAACTAGTACGAGAGAAAAACCCACACGGATTGTAGAACTCAACTCAGAAGCCACCAAAGGGAACCGAAACTCACCGAAACCAATTCAGAAGATCCAATGAAGATCCAGCAAGACCTACCAAGGATTCAGGGCATTACATGAAAGTATCTGAATCATAAGGTTTAATAATTTTTAACCACCCATGTCATAAAATATCTAGACTCATTCATCTGAATTCTGAAAATATGAGATCAAGGCTACTTTGGTAGAGACACATAGAATGAGTATTGTTTTTAAACATTAACCTGAAAAATGTTGACTAAATTGAAATTTTGAATTCAGAGCAATGATTTGGTCACTGAGAAATTGGATACTCTATCAATGAAAATAGAGTAATTCTATGTCATGAAGTACCATAGCTATCTCTGGTGAAAATATATTGAAAAATCTGACAGAGCAATAGCATGTCTGTGTTGAGTAACTGGGGAGTCTGGCCTCTGATCAAGGTGTCTCCTCATGTAAAAAGGCACGTCCAGTGCTAACTCTGCTCTCAAAGTTGAGAGGCAATAAAAGTTATCACACTGAGTAACTAGGTCACTTCACCTAAGACGTGTTGTGCCTCACATAAAAAGGTGTTGATCAACTTAAATTACTCTGGAAAAGTATTATGTGCTAATCAAAACAAAATGTCTTGCAAAAGTAGTCAACTCACATTCTAGTAAGGGTGTTTAATCTCAATTCTGCTCTGTGTGACTCTCAAAGGTGTCATTGAGAGTATTTGAGTAAGTTGGAGGATGTTTTGATCTGGAGCATTGCTTGATTAGCTGGTTAATCCTTATTAAAACTTAGTTTCAGATATGAGTAATGAATTTAATTGACAGATTCAGTATACATCATGCTTAAACCAGGTGGGTAATGTAGGTTAATTCATAACCCCTTATGATAGGAGAGTCTATTCTTGCATGGACTTATTACTGTGGTACCTGCCATACATTTCTCTCTGATCAGGTTCACCTGTGACAACTTATTCATCATGTCAACTCACCTGTTGAAACTCCTGTGCCTTGCTTGATGGTATTTACTCCTACCCTTGACTACATCTACTTCATTTACGGCATTGTCTCGCTCTCCACACTGTTGGAATCTTCCATCTTGCTTTATAACCAGTTCTTGTTCTATGGACTTTCCACCTGTTTCATTCTGTCCATGCATATGTGAGGTGCCTCAACCAGAGTTCAGATTGCTTGTAATGGTAGATTTCAGATTGCTTTATTGGTTAACCTGAGTTCGTTTCTGCACTTAAGGGGGAGTTCTGGGTCATCTGTATTTAAGGGGAGAGTAGTCAAACATTCATGTTGATAGGGGGAGTTCTTATATTTTATTCTTCAGTGCTCATTTTGCATATTTCTATGAGGGAGTATTGGTATCAGATTTCATTCATGTCCTTTATTTCACTCGCAAACCATCTTCTTTTTGTTTATGTCAAAGGGGGAGAATTGTTTGCTGAGTCTGTGTGACTCATTGTGTTGACATCATCAAAAAGGGGGAGATTGTTGTGCCCCTTGTGCTTTGATGATAAGGTGTTGTTGTTTTGATGATGGCAACTCAAGGAGTCATGCATATATATAGTCGGTGCATTAACTGTAGCTTGCACACACATAGTATGTGCAATGTTAGTATAATGGCATCGGTACATACCACGTTGTTTGGAAGATGATTTCAGTGCATTACTTTGTTTCACATATACACATAGTTCGTGCACTGCTTCACAGGTTTGTACAACTGTTGTTGGTATGAATGTTTAAGTTCATGCATCATTTCATCAGCAAGTCTGTTCATCGTCTTATCGCATGCATGCAAAGTTTGTACATTCTTCACCCGGCATTCAAAGTCTATACATTCTGTTGCACACCTAATGTTCGTGCACGAATACTAAGTCTGCACACGGGTGCCCTGATGACTTAGCAAATCTATACATTCTTGCATCGTTGTGCTTCACGCATACACAAAGTCTGTACATCGTCTTGTCGTAGGCACAGAAAGTCTATACATCCATTCGCTGATAACTGAGCAGGTTTATACATCCGTTAGCTCAGCTCATGGCTTAGTCAGTGCAATCCTTGTTCATTGTGCATGTGTGTATACCGCTGCTGGTATGAGCATTCAAGTTCATGCATCATCACACCAGCAAGTCTATACATCGTTGTCGAATGCACGCAAATTCCATACACTCCTTGATGGCATGCCTGTGCATTCACCTTCATTGTGCATACTTCTCCATATGCACAATGCATTACATGCATTCAAAGTCTGTACACTCGTGGATGACATGTCAGTGTATTCATTTTCGTTGTACATACTTTCTTATATGCACACTGCATTTTGTGCATCAAGTCTGTACAGGCTCAGTTCAAATATCAAACTTACTCGATGCATCCTTGTCTTTTCCTTCAGATTGATTCAAACTGATAATATGTTCAACCTGACAGAACATCTGTTCGAGGTGCTTAAGAAGGGCACGTGATCCAAGGATGGAGGTCTAACCCTGATCGTGACACGTGTAGTGCAGCGGGCTGAAATGCTGCCACGTGTTCAAGGTGCTAGGGCGGGAATTCGTGGAGGACACACGCCCACCTATCTGCTCCTGCTATAAAAAGAAGACTTCTCCACCTGGAGAAGATGCTCGTGCAGAGATGATCAAAAGTTACATTAGAAGAGTAGAAGCAGAAAGAGTATGTACGATCCAGATAGAAGAGAAAGAAGAGAGAAGAGAAACAGAAAGAAAGAGAGTAGCAGAGAAGAAAAGAAACGATCAGGATAGAAGAGAAAGAGAGAAGAAAAGAGTGAGAAGCAGAGAAGTATAGAGAAGCAGAAGAAGAGAAAGAAAGGAAGAGAGAGGTAGAGAGCTCTAGGGGAAGAAGAAAAGCTTCATCGGAAGATTTGTTTTCACTAGACTTTGGATCAGATACAAGCCAGTCAGTTCTTTGAGAGCCACGTTGTGTTCTATTTTTTACAGCTTTCAGTCGCTGTTATTTCTTATTTCCTGCTTTCATTTTTAACCTTTCTTCAAGCTGTTTGTCAGTGGGCGAGGTGGATACCTCGGACAGCAAGCTGTGTTGCTCAGTGGACAGAGGAGGATTTCTCTGGACGGGTTAAGCTGTAGTCCCCAGCGGTTGGCAAAGCTGTAATGCCCAGCGGTCAAGCTGTTAGTCAACGGTTGGCAAAGCTGTAATGCCCAGCGGTCAAGCTGTTAGTCAGCGGTTGTAGGCAAGCTGTGAGGCCCAGCGGTTTAAGCTGTGTATCAGCAGAATCCACACTCTAGTTGGAGTGTGGGGTGGACGTAGGTCTGGAGGACCGAACCTCCTTGAAAATCTTCTGTGCAGTTGTTTGATTGTCTATTGTGTTTCGCTAGATGCATGCTTAGGTTCGATGTGTTTCTCTTTGTCTAGTAAGGTTGTTGATTGCACATTGTCTGTTCGATAACTGTTTTGAGAGTCCCTTGACATTGATCCTAAGTCACTAATCCGTTCATCTGTAAGCATTTTAGTTGACCTAGTGAATCTGTTAATTCCGCAACTGTTCACTGGATTTCAGTTTGTATCAGGAAGTTTTAATTGGGCAAGAGTTTTATAAGGGGAGATTCATTCACCCCCCCTCTGAATACATCACACCGATCCCAACACTCCCCCCACCGGCCGTTCCGCAAGGGAGGGAGCTCCCTACGACAAGAGGGGAGGAGGCTCGGTGCGCAGCTCCGCCCCCAAATAAGAGTTTTTTTTTGTAGATAGTTACTATGTTTGTTAAACAAAGATCTTGATCCTATCAGATTACGATAAATGTCATAGAAATGCTATAAGGATGCAAATAGCAAAGGCAAAACTTAAAATAACTATTTTTATTGTTAGTAACCGGGCACACCTTGAAGGAGAGCGAATATGTGTGCCTTAGAAAAATAATTACGTATAAAATTTTAAGCAACGATAAACGCAACGATAAACGCAACGAAAAAAAATACGCAGAGAGAGAGAGAGCATACAAACGAGCACACTGGATGTAAGATTTTATCTTGGTTTGGTCTGCCCTCTTCGACATACCTATGTTTAATCCCCTTGTCAACTAGCAAGAGCTTTCATCATAACTAGTTCTAGTTACAGCCGTTGATTTTCCAGAGCTCGGCTCACCAACTGATCTTGTAGGTCTCACCAAACCTTTTCTGCTAGTTTTCTAGGAACTAGTGACATAACTGATTTTTGATCATATTTTATCAAACCACCCAATCACACCAAGTGATTTGATTTTTTCACAAGTGATTTCACACATGATCGATTTTTCATGAACTAGCACCCAGTTGATTTGCATGGTATCAGTAAACCAACAAGCACCCCCTTGTGTTGGTAACCCAGAGTAACGAATGCTCTTATTATCAGTTGACTGATTACATAGTTTTACAAGTTCTCCATGGAGAGAGGATATGAACTTTACAATGAAGTAAATGAAAACTAACTGACAGACAAAGAAGAGGAAGGTGAAGAATATCGTAGAAGCGCAGATGTCTCCTCTTGATTGCTTCTCGGGATGAGAAACTTCAAGGATGCAACCTTGTATGCGATGAAGTTTCCCTAGCTTAGACGTGGATGCTATGGAAGTTTGGCATTGCTCAGGGATCACTTTGATTGCAAGAAATGTGCGCGTTAAATACTCAGTCGGATAGTCCTTTCTTCTTTGAACTCTGAGCTATCTATAAACCCTCTAGTTTGCATCCTGCCTTCAATAATCCGATCCCCAGTTACAACGTTTAGTGGCTATGGTTCATCCTTGGAACTCCATTGCTTTTGCATGTGCATGTCTATGTCCAGGTGGTACGTAAGTCAGGTCTCTGTCGTAGATATGTCTGTCTGGAAATCGTTCCATTTGCTTGCTTGACGTCTCTGTCGTTGCAGTCTATATATCTGCAATTATACTAAAAGTATTTTCTCCATATACAACTATTAGTTATGTGAGATAAAGCACTAAAATTTGAAATATGTGTCTTAGCATTTGAATGAACGAATAAAATAATTTTAGACATGCGAATAAAGTGTATCTCACGAACAAAGAGTGATAAAGTATATATTATTCAATTCTATATTATACGTCTAGAAATTAAAATATCCTAACGAATATATGGCATTTAATACAGGACATGTATAGATGGTCAAATGGTCAGTGCCATTAATTTTTTTAGGACATGCATCGTCCAAAGCTTTATAATGGTTAAGTATTTTATGCACTTTGGACAATACGAGTACCGTATATGTTCCATGGCACTGTAGCATCGAAGTGTTCTCATAGGTGCTCCACTGTAGTTTTGTCGTTTAGCAGTATTAGATGGGACACGGTCAAAAGGTTATTTTCGTTGACTAGGTCAGGATGTAGGCGCTGCATCATCTAACTTCTCACTTAGATAATGTGGCTATCATCTATATTCAAACTTGGATGCTATATCGCTTATATTTGTGTACTAGATAAAATAATTTAAACTTAGGCGACAACATTTTATCATTTAGTGGTTTTGGACAATGTATAGACTAACTTTTCAATTGCGTGCTCTATCGCCTACTTGTTTGCGACTTAGACGATCTTTCGTTTACTTGTGAAACTTAGACAATATGTCATCCAACTTGCTTATATCGCCTACTTTTTAGAATTAGACGAAAGGTCTTACTTTTCATGGGTTCCATCATCCAACTTTTCAATTTGAAAGATGCATTGTCTAACTTTTAAACTCGTTTGTGACTTGGACGATCTTCCGTCTACCTTTGAGACTTGTACGACATATCGTCCAACTTCTACTCTTAGGTGAAAGAACTTAAATAGAACATGTTGATCTTTCAAAGTAGACGAAGTATCGTCTAACTTTCAAAGGAGATGATACTTCGTCTATATTTCGTTCTTAGACATTGACACTTAGACAGAACCTTTTAGCCCTTTTTGAAGATAGACGCTACATTGACTAACTCCCCATAGTAGATGATGCTTCGTCTAACATCTATTCTTTAGACAAATGGCTCTTAAACAACTTGTTCCATGTTACTCTTATACTTAGATGCAAGAGCGTCTATCTTCACTTAATTTTTCCAATTAAATATATCTGATATTAGGTTAAGTATATGGGAGACTTGGATTGCATTAAACATGTAAATTTATTTACCCAAATCTTGGTTATTAAATAAATTTATTTTGTCATGAAAACTGAGACATATTAAGATGCATTTATTTTGTCATAATCTAAAATAATTATTTTTATGAGAAAAGGTATTTTCTGAACACTTATATAACGTGTCCTACTTCTCATATTGGCCTTTTCAGATATGAATTATTCATTTTAACATAAAAGGATGGTGATGTGTACGCCTCTTTGGTACTAGTCACGTGGCCTACATCTCGCCAAATCTGGCATTCCCACTAGAATTTAAAATTTCAATGCCCCATCATTCTCTGCCAGCATCATGGAATCAGTGCCGTATTCAAGACCACGATACGCTCTAGCTTGGTGGCATTTCTTGCACCCTACACAAATTGTCCAGACTGCCATGCCGCCCCAGGTGGTCTTTTCAAGTTCGCATCCCTATCACTTCCAAGCACTCCCAGTTGGCTATAAAAAGGAGTCTCCGCGACCTCATCCAAGTATGCGAAGATAGTGTAAACAAGGCTAACCCACTAAGCGAGAGAGCTCTTTTGAGAGGAATAGAAAGCCACGCAACTAGAGCCATGGCCATCTCCACCCTCGCTAGGTCACCCATATAAGCCTAAGCCACCTCCATCTCTTGAGAGCCATTTCTCCTTACTCCCGTGCGTATACTAACTTAAACATCGAAGGGATCTCCCGAGGAAATATAACCTTGGTGGGAACTGTACTGTAGGTTGAAGCTTGACTAGGCTCTCTCAAGACTCCCCATAAGGTGGACAGTTGAGGGGAGAAACATGGCAAGGATCTCTCGTGACCTTGCTTGGAAGCAACGATGCGACCAACCCAGAACCACAAGAAGCGAGTGTCAGGCCATGCCCTACCACAAATAGCCCTCCTCTCGAGCTGGTCGAGTCTTCTTGAGGATGGTCAAGCGAGGAGGTTGCACCATCCTACACCACGCCTAGGTGTAGCGATCGGTGGGCCACTATCTAGCCCTATGACGCGATGGCAGGGAGCCGCTAAGCCCTCATCTTTCAATTTGGGTCCTACGTAGGTCAACCAGTGAGAAGGAGCCCTCCGAACAAGAAGAGATGAGGATGTTTTTCCATCCTTCGGAGGATAGCTCATCCCCAACTGATGCAAGCTTGGTCCAGAAGTAGACCCACCAATGTCTTCAAGCCCTGCTCCTTTATAGAGTCAGATCGTATGCAGGGAACACACCATGATGTGGTTCATTGCTCAATGCACAACTCCTAAGAGATGAGGCTCATCAGAGGATCATATTTTACCCTTCTTATGAAAGGCTTTGTAACTCAGCCCCGATGTATAAATGCGAGTGTAACATACGCAACACTCTGGCGCCGTCTGTGGGAACTCAAGATAAAAATCTCCCAACTCTTACCAGACCAGCAAGCATCGGTGAGCAACAGTTGAGCAAGCTGCCAGGAACAACAAGCTTCGCGGAAACCCTCGCCACCTCCATGGCAGGAGCAAAGTTGCATCAACAAAAGCCTTATTTGTGGCGTCATAAGAGGAAATTGGGTACCAAAAGTGGCACACAATGGCAAAACCCTACGTTGAGAAACTTATATGTGGACCTCTATCTGACAAGAGGCATGAGGGCAATGTTTCCCCTCCCTTGTACCCTGCAAACTAATAATGAGATAGAGTGTTTATTGAAACTCTTGCCACTAGAATGGCCAAGCCAATGGAATGACAACCCTTCACACTGCAAGCCCTAGTGGCTTTGCCATCTAATCCATTGATAGAGTCCTATAGCCTAGCTCCTCCACCGCTAAAGTGCTATAGCCCTAGCTCCTTCTTTGCTACAACAGCATATCCCTAGCTCCTTCTCTCGCTAGAGCATCGTAACCCTAGCTCCTTCTCAACAAATGTGCTATAGCCCTATCTTCTTCTCCACTATAGTGGCATAGCCTTAGCTTCTCCATCGCTAGAGTACCAAACCCACCACAACGTAAGCGAACCTAGGAGTTATGCCACTAGGAGACTAAGATAGCAAGCAGAGCAGTAGTGCAACAACCCCGACATCATTGAAGCCTACCGTGATACCAACATGGTTGCGTACCAACCCGTACATCCAGGCAACTGACTGGTAAGTCGTTGCACCGAAAAACTCGATAGCCCTTCTTTCCTAGGCCCTAACAAGGTAGACCTCGATTTCAACTGAGCATTCAATCTTCCTCACCGATCTTAACTGGGTAGAGTCCTATGAGCCTCAAGGCCACCCTAAAGTGCATTAGCTCTAAGCCTCAATGCCGACCTTGCGCGGACTCTATTTTCCTCCTCGGTCTTAATTGGGTAGAGTCCTCTAAGCCTCAGGGTCAACCTTGAAGCGCATTTCACTTTCCTCCCTAATCTTAACAAAGTAGAGTTCTCTAAGCCTTAGCGTCGTCCCCGAAGTGCATTTTAGCTTTCCTCTCTGGTCTTAACCAGGTAGAGCTCTCTAAGTCTTAGGACCAATCCTGAGTGTAGTCAAATTTCCTCCCCGATCATAATCGAGTAGAGCTTTCTAAGCCTCAGGTCCAATGCCAAAGTGTACTTTAGCTTTCCTTCTTATTAGTCTTAACCGGGAAGAGTTCTCTAAGCCTTAAGGTTGACCCTAAGAGCATTCAATCATCCTTCCCGATCTTAACCGGATAGAGTTCTCTAAGTCTCAGGGTCAACTCTAAGAGCATATAATTTTCTTCCCCGATCGTAACCAGGTAGAGTTCTCTAAGCCTTAGGGCCATCCTTGAAGTACATTAGCTCTAAGCCTCAGGGCCAACCTTGAGCACACTCAATTTTCCTCCCCGGTCTTAATCGGGTAGAGTTCTTTAAGCCTTAGGGCTGACTTTGAAGTGCATTTAACTTTTCTCCCTGGTCTTAACTGGGTAGAGCTCTGTAGGCCTTGGACTTGACCCTGAGAACATTCAATCTTCCTCCTTAGTCTTAACCGGGTAGAGTCCTCTAACCCTCATGGCCAACTATGAAGTGCATTTAGCTTTCCTCCCTAGTCTTAACTAGGTAGAGTTCTCTGAGCTTAGGACCAACCCTGAAGCATTCAGTTCTCCTTCACGTTCTTAACGAGGTAGAGCTCTTTAAGCCTCAGGGCCAACTTTGAGTGCAGTCAATTTTCTCTCTCTAGTCTTAATCAGGTGAAGCCCTCCAAACCTTAGGCTTGCCCTAAGCACAATCAATTTTTCTCCCCGGTCATAACCGGGTAAAGCTCTTTAAGCCTCAGGGTCGACCTTGAGTGCCTTTAATTTTCCTCCCACGTCTTAGCCGGATAGAGTTCTCTAAGCCTCAAGACTGGCCCTGAGTGCATTCAATTCACCTTCTCATCTTAACTGTATAAAGCTCTAAGCCTCATGGCCAACTTTGAGCGTAGATAATTTTTCTTCTTGATCTTAACCAGGTAGAGCTCTTTAAATCTCAGGGCCGACCTGTTGGACTTTGTGTTTTAAATTTTAAAAGATTTGAGTCTCTCTTTATATTGTTTAGTCCCACATTGGAAAATGGAAAAAATTTCCATTTGTTTTTATTTGGGACTTGTGTCTTTATTGTGTATACCTTTGAGGAGACTATGGATGTTGACCCGTTTGGGCTAGTGGGCTCCTTGGCCCATATCCTCTATTTCACACACGCGCGAATTGCCTTGCCTTGTCGTGGCCATGTCGTGCGTGCGTGTGATTCTTATTAGATTATTTTATTTTTCTTTTAGTTTATTTTGTGACCGTTTGACTACACGTCTCTTGGATTCTCTCCGCGTCTCTTCGGATTCCCTTCCTTGGGCGGTTGTGTGTGACTCGGTCTAGGGTCGCTTCCCAAGGGGGTATATGACGAGGGTCGTTTTCTGGGAGAGGCACGGTTTTCGGTTCTCTCTAACCCGAAAGCTATCTCTCACGAACTCCTCTCTCCCATCGTCTTCTTCCTCTTGCAAGAGCTGTCGGTCTCTGTGATGTTCGCCCCCGGCAACGCGAGTTGGAGTGCACCTTCGCGTCGTCACCGGTTCTGGGTCGTCGTATCTTGGGGGAAGTTTCGTCGCGAAGCCTATCTGCACCGGAGTAGGGGCGGAACGACTCTAAAGAAAGTGAATACGCGCTTCGACCTGTGTTTGATCCTCTTGATCTTAATTCTCGTTGATTTCTGTGCTTCGATCTAGTAGAATATCTCTACCCGTGCAATACTATTTTCTATCAGTTTAGAGTTGTTCCTTTCTATTAGATCATTTCAATGGCACCATAGATTGTTGCTCGTCCCGATAAATTTTCTGGTCCATTCTTTAAACGTTGGCAACAAAAAATGCGCTATTGGTTGACTTCTTTGGCTCTGTTCTCCGTCATTGAATCTGCCCCCCCTGCGGATGATGAAAATGAACTCGCTAGGTCGGTAGATGTAGTCAAGTTTAAGGAGAGGGATTACCTGTGTACTGGTAGCATCCTCTCGTGCCTTTCTGATAAACTCTATAATATCTATTGCACTGCTAAATCCGCCAAAGACCTGTGACTCGCCTTAGAGAAAAAATATGGTTCCGAGGATGTTGGTTTAGATAAAATTATGGTGGCTAATTATTTTGACTACAAGATGAAAGATAGCGCATCCATTGTTGACCAAGCCCATGAAATCCGGTCCCTTGTTTTGGACATTCAAAGGTGCGGAATGTCTATTGATGAGAAATTCCAGGTCTGTGCTTTGATAACAAAACTACCGCCTTCCTGGAATGATTTTTCTCTATCTCTACAACACAAACGTGATGAGATGACTGTTGAACAGTTGATCTCTGTTAGTCAAGTTGAAGAGAGAAATAGGGACATGAATAAAACTAGAAATCCTCCACCTGAACCTGAATTCCAATCTAAAGCCAATTTGATTGAAAAACCTACTTCTCATTCCTTTAATAAAACTTTCAAAAAATCCAATGACATCAAAGGGAAGAAAAAGATCAAGAAGGAATCAGAGAAGATTACATGTTATGTGTGTGGGAGGCCTGGACATAAAGCGTACAGGTGCTATGAAAAGAAAGGCAGAAACAACAAACCCTACAAAGGAAAGAAGTCTGCTGCTACTGATCAACAGGTCAATGTGTTGACTGTTGGCACCACATCTGATGAAAGGTTTATTTCCTTTAATCCTGAAATACACGTGGCATGTCTACCAACAGATTGGTTAGTAGATACGGGAGTAAATGTCCATGTCTGCTCAGATAGAGCTTTGTTCTCTTCTTATCAGGGCCTCGAAGGCAGGAGCGTGACAATGGGCAACTCCACTGCTGCCAGAGTAGAGGGTGAAGGACGTGTTGACCTGAAGCTTACTTCGGGGAAGACCTTAAGTCTCTACAAAGTGCAGCATGTGCCAGATGTTAGGAGGAATCTTGTTAGTGGGTCTTTGTTAGTGCAGCAAGACTATGAACTTGTGTTTAAATCCAATAAAGTTGTAATCACTAGGCATGGAAACTTTGTAGGAAAATGATATTTATGTAATGGTTTATTTGTACTTAATGCTTCAGACAGTGTTTCGTCAAATGAATTTTATTCTTCTGTAAGTTTTCATGTAGAAATTAGTGACTTGTGGCATGCTAGACTTGGTCACGTTAATTTTAATACCATAAAAAGAATGATGCATTTAGATTTAATTCCCAAGTTTGATGTGAAGCATGCTGATAAATGTCAAGTATGTGTGCAAGCTAAACAACCAAGGAAGCCCTTTAAGTCCGTTGATCGGAACACCTCTATATTAGAGTTAATACACTGATATTTGTGAAGGGACAGGTTCCTTAACTAGAGGTGGGAAAATGTATTTTATTACATTTATTGATGATGCTTCCAAATTTTGTATTCTGTATTTGCTTAGAACTAAGGATGAGGCTCTGGAAAAATTTATGGCTTTTAAGTCCTTATCTGAAAAACAAACTGAAAAATTACTTAAAAGATTGAGATCTGATAGGGGTGGTGAATACATGTCTAATGCCATGACTGATTTTTGTGTCAAAAATGGAATCATCCATGAGTTGACAGCTCCATATTCACCTGAATCAAATGGAGTGGCTGAGAGGAAAAATAGGACATTGATAGACATGGTAAATTCCATGTTATGTAGCTCAGGATTACCTGAGAATATGTTGGGAGGAGCTCTGCTTTCTGCATGTCATGTCCTTAACTGTGTTCCTCACAAGGCAAAAGATAAATCACCTTTTGAAATGTGGTTTAAAAGAAAACTAATTTCTAAATTATTGAGAGTGTGGGGCTGTTTAGCCAAAATAAAAATTTCAGAAAATAAGAAGAGGAAAATTGGTTCTAAGATAGTAGATGGAGATTTTATTGGTTATGCTGAAAATAGTTCTGCTTATATATTTCTCATCATTAAATCTGATATTTCTGATATTTCTGTTAATACTATTTGTGAATTTGGTGATGCAATCTTTTATGAGGATATATTTCCTTTTAAAGTTAAAGATACTGTATGTATAGATTCATCTTTTATTCCTTCATCTAGCACTTCTAGTCATATTCCGCATGATCATATAGACATAGAACCTAGAAGGAGTAAAAGAACTAGAATAGAAAAATCATTTGGAGATGACTTCATTTCATATCTAGTAGAGGATGATCCTTTAACCTTTAAAGATGCCATGTTGTCTAGTGATTCTACATTTTGGAATGAAGCAGTTAATGGGGAAATTGAATCCATTAGAAGCAACCACACTTGGGAACTGGTGGATCTACCACCTGGTGCTAAAACAATTGGTTGTAAATGAATTTTCAAAAAGAAATTGAGACCAGATGGCTCCATTGACAAATATAAGGCTAGATTAGTTGCTAAGGGCTTCCGACAAAAAGAGGGAATAGATTTCTTTGATACCTATTCTCCCGTGGTTAGGATGACTACAATCCGAGTGCTAGTTGCACTGGCTTCTATATATGATCTAAAAGTTCACCAGATGGATGTGAAAACTATATTCCTGAATGGTGAACTTGATGAGGAGATCTATATGGATCAGCCAGAGGGATTTATAGTTTCCGGCCAATAGCATAAAGTATGCAAGTTGGTGAAGTCCTTATATGGACTTAAGCAAGCCCCTAAGCAATGGCATCATAAGTTTGACGAAGTCATTTGTTCTAATGGTTTTTCTATATGTGAATATGATAAATGCTTGTATGTTAAATTGTTTGATAGTACTTGCATTATTTTGTGTCTTTATGTTGATGATATCTTGATATTAGGCAATGATTTGATGTTGATAAATGAAACCAAACATTTTCTGAATAGTAAGTTTGACATGAAAGATCTTGGGGAGGCAGAGGTGATATTGGGGCTTAGGCTTCTAAAGTCACCTGAGGGCTATTCAATTTTACAATCTCATTATGTTGAGAAAGTCTTGAGAAGGTTTGGTCTATATGACTGTAAACCTGTTAGCACTCCTTTTGATCCTAGTGTCATACTTAAAAAACATCATGGTGAATGTGTTGAACAACTCAGATATTCACAGTTAATTGGTAGTTTAATGTATTTGTCAAATTGCAGTAGGCCTGACATCTCTTTTGATGTGAATAGACTTAGTAAATATACACATTATCCTAACAAAATACATTGACATGCACTTGAAAGAATCTGCAGATATTTAAAAGGTACCTTATTTCATGCACTGCACTATGGAAGATATCCTCCTGTAATGGAAGGATACTGTGATGCCAGTTGGGTGACTGGAAAAGCCCAAGGTAAGGGTACCACTGGCTTTGTGTTTATGATGGGTGGTGGGGCAGTTGCCTAGAAATCCACCAAACAAACTATATTAGCTCGGTCTACCATGGAGGCTGAGTTAGTGGCAGCAGAAGTGACAGGTAGAGAAGTAGAATGGCTGAAGAACCTTATGGTTGAGCTTCCATTGCTGAGTAAGCGAATTTCTGCTATCTCTCTTCACTGTGATAGCCAAGCTGCAATAGCTAAGGCTAAAAGTGAGAAAATAAATGATAAATTGAGTACTCATATAAGATTGAAATTAAAATTTGTGAGAGAGTACTTGAACAAAGGAATAGTCTATTTAGACTATGTGAAATCAGTAAAGAATCTTGCTGATCCTCTAACTAAGGGATTGAATAGAAATTTGGTTGAACAATCATCGAGGGGGATGGGACTTAAGCCCATTTTAAACACCATCAATAGTAATCCAACCTGATGTTTGGAGATCCCATAACATAGGTTCAATGTGAAAACTAGTTGAATGGGTGTATACTAGAGAGCACTTGTTGGAGACTGGTGTCTCAATGTCCATCCCTATGATGAAGTGCTTATTCTGGAACGGTAAAGGATGAGTTACAACTCTTAATGAGTCCAAAGGCCTTTGTGGCGAGGTGTAGATACGTTTCAGTGCACCTTGGAGGACTCACCTATGTGAGTGTGATTGTGTGGCCGTAATCTATGGGATTTTTTGGGCTAGTCTCTAGAGCGCTCATGAAACAAGATACATAGCACATGGCCAGAAAGTGCTACCCCGTGAGAACACCACTATTGACTAATGATATGTGTGTTGTATGAAACCTTCTTCATAAGGGTCTAAGTTCAAGACATAGTTCACTTAGATCTGTGGAGTAGGAGAAGTACATCACTATGTGAAGGTTCAAGTCGGAAGACACCTTCACTTATGCATGTCATCTCAGGCTCTTGTAGATTCATGTCTCAACCTTTTAAAATTTTTTCTGGGTGGGCGAATGTTGGAATTTGTGTTTTAAATTTTAAAAGATTTGAGTCTCTCTTTATATTGTTTAGTCCCACATTGGAAAATGGAAAAAGTTTCCATTTATTTTTAGTTGGGACTTGTGTCTTTATTGTGTATACCTTTGAGGAGACTATGGAGGTTGACCCGTTTGGGCTAGTGGGCTCCTTGGCCCATATCCTCTATTTCACACACGCGCGAATTGCCTTGCCTTACCGTGGCCATGTCGTGCGTGCGTATGATTCTTATTAGATTATTTTATTTTTCTTTTAGTTTATTTTGTGACCGTTTGACTACACGTCTCTTGGATTCTCTCCGCGTCTCTTCGGATTTCCTTCCTTGGGCGGTTGTGTGTGACTCGGTCTAGGGTCGCTTCCCAAGGGGGTATATGACGAGGGTTATTTTCTGGGAGAGGCACGATTTTCGGTTCTCTCTAACCCGAAAGCTATCTCTCACGAACTCCTCTCTCCTATCGTCTTCTTCCTCTTGCAAGAGTCGTCGGTCTCTGTGGTGTTCGCGTCGCCACCGGTTCTGGGTCGTCGTATCTTGGGGGAAGTTCCGTCGCGAAGCCTATCTGCACCGGAGTAGGGGCGGAACGACTCTAAAGAAAGCGAATACGCGCTTCGACCTGTGTTTGATCCTCTTGATCTTAATTCCCGTTGATTTCTGTGCTTCGATCTAGTAGAATATCTCTACCCGTGCAATACTATTTTCTATCACGACCTTGAGAACCTTCAATTTCTCGTTGGTGTTAATCAAATGGAGTTCTCTAACCCTCAGGACTAGCCTTGAGTGCATTCAATTCACCTTCCCAATCTTAATCGGGTAGAACTCTCCAAGCCTCAGGGCCGACCCTGGGTGCTGTAGTCAATTTTTATCTCCGATCTTAATTATAATAGAGCTCTCTAAACCTTAGGGTCGACCCTAAGAGCATTCAATCTTCCTCCCCAATCTTAATAGGTTAGAGTTCTCTAAACCTCAAGGGCGACCCTGAGAACATTCAATTTTCCTCCCCCATCTTAATCAGGTAGAGCTCTCTAAGTCTCAGGGCCAACTTAGAAGAGCATCAACTCTAAGTCTTATGGTCGACTTGAGCGCACTCAATTTTTCTTCACGGTCTTAACCAGATAGAGTTCTCTAAGGCTCAGGGCTAACCCTGAAGTGCATTCAGCTTTCCTCCTGGTCTTAATCGGATAGTGCTCTTTAAGCCTCAGGACCAACCCTGAGAGCATTCAATGTTCCTCCCTACTCTTAATCGGATAGAGTTCTCTAAGCATACGGGCGAACCATGAAGTGCATTAGCTCCCCTCTAAGTATGATTTATTCGTAAAAAATCGTATAACATATCTCATTGATATTTTTTAAAATAAAACATAAAATATCAAACATAAAATAATGATATAGATAGTTTTATTTTCTCCTATCAATATAGTAAGAATCTTGCATCGATTGAAAACACTTGTGCTTAATCGATTTTTCTCATAGTTAGATTCTCGAGCCTGTGTAAAATATACAAATTTTTAATAAAAAATCAACAATACAAAGTCTCATTTTGATGAGCTAGAAGCTTAAAACATATTTTTATTTTATGTCACATGAATATCCTTGATTTATAATATATCTAGTTTTAAAAATATTATTTTCAATCATTAGAATGTATATACTTTATTTTTTTCAAAAGCTCGTTCCATCGAATTGTTGGAGGGAATCATTTTTCCTTCTTGTACGTCTCTCTCTCTCTCTCTCACGCGTGCATTGCACACACTCCAATTTAAGATACTTTGAAAATCAAAACAAGTTAGATTAATTTGAGGATAAAAATAGATTTATCAGATATTTTAATAATTAAAATCTCTCTCTCTCTCTCCCTCTCATTTATATTCTGAAACGCTGATCGACGATCGAAAAAAAAGCATAACTAGGGGTTCCACACGCTCATCTCAACTAAAAGATAGAATCATACAAGAACAAAATAAAAAGAAAAACACGACTAACATCCCCTTCCCCCCTTCCCACCCCTCTACTTGGCCGGAATAGGCGCCGTATGAACGCTCCGATGCGGAGAGGGACGGCGACGTTCGCACTTTTTGGGCTCGCTCGCCCCTCGTTGGCTCGCGGGTCACATCCGCAAAATTATCAGGTCCCTCTGCGCAAACCGGCCACGCGGTGGTTTGTCCCCGCATATAAATACGTACCCCCGCACACACCTCGAAAACCATCGCACCACCGTACGATTCCCCCCTCCCCCTGATCACCCAAATCCGACGACCGCAGCTGCCCCTGCGACCTCACGAGGGGGCAAAACCCAACTCCAAGCCACCCCCCTCGCACCCAAACACCCCGTGGTCCCCCCATCTCGGACCTGGCTGGACCCTACAATAGGATTATCCGGTCGGGCCTGTCTGAGGCCACGCTGTTCTGCCCCCGGGATCAACGCGCGGGGCGGGTCGGGACAGGCCGACTCGACCCCCATTAGTCGGTTTTGCCGGATCGGATCTTCCGTTACAGCGATCTGCCCTTCCCGGGGGTGGTCTGTCGGACCCGCAGCCCGATGTGGGGCCGTCGTCACGGTGAGGGCCCCCGATGTGGATAACGGGGAAGGTGGCAGCCGCGGGATCCAGGTGAGGGATAATTCGGGTCCGGGCCGTAATTTATGGCAGATTCCCGAAGTCTCCAAGCGCTGGAGGGCAATTAGGGCAATAAATAACTTCCCAATAAACGGCAATTACTCTAATATTAATCCCCTTCAACCGGGAAACTAACCCGGGCAGGAAGGGTAAGCGGTGGGGGAAATATTGGGAGCTGTGAAGTGATTAAGATAGATTACTATATTTGGAATCCATAGATTTTATTTGCTAAAATCTAATGGAACCCAAAAACAGCTCTTGTGGATAATCGCAAGGCCAGCTTTTCTGGATCTAATCTACCTTAACAAACATAATTAAAAATTTTAGAAATTAAGATATTAATATTGATGTATTCTGATAACATACAATTCCAACCAATTTATTGTTCACGTCCTAGAGTTTAAAATAAGTGACATCTTGAATCAATTGAGAGGCTGACTCCGAGTTTTGATTGGTAGATTAATATCAATTTAATAACATCCCGTGTTAACACTGCGTTATAAAAATATTAAGGGTGAGTTTTATAACGGAGTAAATTAGGGACGGGTGATCTATCCGGAGTGACTCACCCGATTCTTAATTTTAATTAGATTATTTAACTCATTCCATCTATTTTCTAAGAATGAGTTAATCTACTTTAATCCTATCCGATAATATCAAATTAAGAATAACCCACTTGATCCTGATTAATCTTTCCTATCCGAGCTTAACTCGTTATCAAACATGACCTAATATATTTTACTTGTTAATGAAAATTTGAAGTTAATTTACAAACTAATTGTTGTGATTAATTGGATAGAAGAATCTTCTATTTAGGAGAAATATTTGAGAGATTATTCAAAACTTATAAATAGCCCGACTAAAAGAGAATACAAACTTAGGCAGCATCTAGTAAATATGTTTTTCATCGATCAAAGTTTGGGGACAATTTATAAACCTATTTAAGAGGGCACCCAATCTCATCCACCTATTTCTCACCAATCCGATTTTCGACACAATTTATTCATCAACCGATGTAAAGAGAGCATCTAATCTCATCCCTGGGATGACGTGGCAAGCTTTTGCCTCGAACCGCAGAGCCTGCAGAGAGAGAGAGAGAGAGAGGGAGAGGGAGAGGGAGAGGGAGAGGGAGGTGACGACATGCGGGACACCCCCACAACACTGATACCCCCTCCCGCTTGCGGCCTCGGGTTTCTTCCTCTCAGCATCGCCTTTATTATCATTATATTATTAATATTATTAATATTAATATGATTATGATTATTATTTATCCCCTTCTCCGCTTCCTCCCTGCGCTGCTCGGCATGCAAACTGGTGAAAATTTAACAATATAAAACCCCTCACAAACTTCTTCCCTGCCGCTTCTCTCTCTCTCTCTCCCCTCTTCTCACCATCTTTGCTGCCTGCCGGTTTCTTTCTTTCCCCTTTTCCGGAATCCTTCTGTTCACGTGAACGATGTGAGATCTCGTCTTCCTCTGCTGCTTCGACCCCTCCGCTGCGTAGCAGCACCGCGGTGGTGGTGCGCCCTCCCTGTTGGAAGGCGGCCGGCGATCCCTCCCTCCCTCCCACGCCGGCTGTCTTTTCGGTGGGTGGGTGGGTGGTGGTGTGGATGGCGATGGATGACAACGAGAGCAGCAGTAGCAGGGCTGTGGATTCGTCGCCCACGCACTCGTCCCGGCAGCAGCGACACAAGCTGGATGTTTACAACGAGGTGCTCCGCCGCCTCAGGGACTGCGAGGACGCGCGGCTTCCCGGCTTCGACGACGAGCTGTGGGCGCACTTCAACCGCCTCCCCGCCCGGTAATTCTCGCCGCCGTGGCCCCCCGGGGCCTCTTCTCCTCCGTCCCTCCTCCCGTCCTCGAACTGTTCGCTTTCTCGGGTGGAAAGGCTAACTTTCTATCATTGGCATCTTCTCTTTCCTGCTGGTGTGTTAAAACACGATCCTTCCGAACGAAGTTGTGATCTCGAACTTCGGTCTCTACTCTCTGTCTTGGAAATCCTATCTCCATCTCGTTCTCTGTCGTGAAACGATTCGTTTCATTTAAACTGCAAATCTTCCCGGCGCATGTGATTTGCTGTACCATGCCGAGGGCTTGCTGGTTGATCATGGAATTTTATTGGAAAGCTGTAATTGATATGGTCTGGTGCCCGTACAGGTATGCGCTGGATGTGAATGTGGAAAGGGCTCAAGATGTTTTGATGCACAAGAGGTTGCTGCAGATGGCGGTCGACCCGGCCAATAGGCCAGCGTTTCACGTCCGCATTGTTCAGGTACTTGAAAAGTTGGCTGTGCTTGGCTACCATTTGTCTCATTGTTTGCTCCACCCAGCCCGCGGCGTCGCCTCTTCTAGGTAAATATATCTCTACGGGAACTACTGTGAGAGGATACTCGAATTAGTCCCTGGTGTTCGTGATAACGTCGGGCTGGCTTTGTTGCTTGGTAATATACTCGGCGAGTTTGTTTCCAGATGCTGTGCCGTGAGATGTGAATGTTACCACTTGGTCATGAGATTGTTTTGCTTTGCCAATTGCCTCATAACTGTTATCCCGAAATTCTGTGCTGCTCTAGAGAGCCTGCACTTTGTTTTAGTTTCTGCTTGATAAGAGACTGTTAAGATTTATCATTTATGAAACGAAGAAGATCGCTAGTCTTGAGGTAAGTTGATGTTGGAACGAGGTGGTCTTTTCCTTGGAACACCATAATTGAGAAGCATTTTCTGAAAAATCTTGGACTCTTCTTCGATTACAGTATCCTGTATGGTTTGACATTGTGATACACTTTTCAGTTGTGCAATCTGGTCTAAGTGTAGCTGAATTGAAAAGACATTACTGCCGTCTTCTGTAAACTTCCATTGCAGTTCTTTGTTCCCTTTCTCCGTTGTCACTAGTTTTAATTGTTTAACTCCTGTGAAATTTATTAGCAAACACTCGAACCTTACAATTTGCCAGTGTACTGATCATCAGCCTTGGCAAACTCTGTCTGTTGACTTTGTCTTTTATTTTCTTTGTGCAATATCAGTTTTCAATGAGTATCCAGAGATTATCCATTATGAAAATGTTCAATATCACTTATGGCCTATTTTGATCAACCTTCGTTTCACTTTTGTTTTTATAAAGCATTGGTTTCTTTCATTCTTTAGTGCATCTGGAGGTAACATTCCCTGAGCTAAATTAAGAATCTTCTCAGTTAATAATTACTTTCTATTTAAGTTAACTACCCACAGCCAACCACAAAAGAAAGTCTTGATTATACTTTAGATGTGCATAGTTGTTGGCACATACTAAAAGTACACGCTCAGTGAATTCAAGTACCAAAACATCACAAATAGTATACAAGTTAAAAGTTTTTTTTTGATAACATGATGAATAAGTGAATATAAATATTCCAAACTAGACAAGTAGTATACAACTTTTCATCATTAACAAAGTCTGTTATCATTCCATAAATGATGGCAATGGCCTCTAAATAAAAGGTACTTGGATCCTTTCTAACCCATTCCTGTGAATATATTGGACTGACAAAATACGTTTTCAAGCATCATTGTTCATTATACTAGAGAAGAAGGAGACCTGATATTGGATACTAATAAGTAAAGGAGGGTTCATTGCAATACACAAATGTGTGAGTTAGCTTCATGCCTTCATCTGAATTTCCTAATCCTTAGTTGTTTGAATGCAAGCTTCAGTTGGTTTGGTGAAGCCTCAATTCAGTATAGGCCAACTTCAGTTTAGTTAGGTGAAGCCCAATTGCTGGACAGGCTCCAGTTCATTGTGGGGTAGGCTTGAGTTGCACTAGTGCAGGCTTAGATTAATTTAGGCCAGGTATTTATTGAGTCTGCTGAATTTTTAGTTTGCTTGGGGGAAGCTTTTGTTGAAAATTTTGAGCTTCAATTTAGTTTGATGCATGCTTCAACTGTGTTAGGTAGAACTTCATTTCAGTTTGGGACAACCATGTAGTTTTGGTGTTGCCTCATTTTGTACGAGACTTTGGTTCAATTTAGTGCAGGCTCCCATTGGTCCAGTGGACCATGGGAGGGTGGGGTGCAGCAAGTATTATTCAACATCAGTTCAGGAACCAGGACAGGCATCACTGTGGCTAGTTGATGTGACACAACCTCGGACCTAATTTAACAAGCACAACCACAAGGCTATGAAGCCTACGCAAGCGGACCTTTGTATGGCACACACACTTAACCCGAGGGTAACTCGGGGATGCCGAGTCGAGAAAATGGGACAAGCCCCTTGCTGGTAGAGGGCCAGCAAAGTCTAAGTCAAACCTCCCCTTGAGGTGCGGATATTCAACTCAATGTGTTGGCCTTGGCCGAGGGACGCGGATCACTCACTCACACCCACGGGGGTCGCACAAGTGCGGTAGAGCCTTAAGATCGGGCGCTCTCTTCCTTACCGACGGCGCAATTGGAGAATATTAAATGAACAAGAATAATTGAGAGCAAGGGACGAGTTCTCACCTAGCCGGTTTGAAGAAACCGACTCCGGTCGGAGACGGGGGCGAGCGGGGAGGCGAGGGGAAGCACTCGCACACCGCGTCGATGAAGCTTCCAACCTGTGAGTGTAAATAATACATGAACTACCCCCATGCAAGGGGGGAGATCTCGGGGAAGGGAAGCCAATGAATACACTCAATACGACCTCCACGCAGGGAGGGGCCTTCAGCCGGCCAAGCGGGGAGGGGAATTCGAGCTAGAAGTGAAGAGAGGGAAGTCGAAGCCGAATCTGTCCGCTGATTGTGTCTCAGGACAGACCGTCAGGTATTTGGACGCTGTGGTCAGCTCCGAATTTTGTTGCAGACGAAACCACTTGGAGATTCTTCGTAGCTTGATCTGGATGATGCTCGAATTTTTTAAATTTCTTCAGGCACCGTTGCTGGTCGGGGTAGGGGCTTGAACAGGGTGGCAGACCCTCAGATCTGACAGCTTCAGGTTCCCAACAGCAGGAAGCAGAGGTTGCCACGGTCGCTCCCGAGCTCAGAATCAGGTGCCGCCGGAGTCGTTGGAACCGTTGACGAGTCCTCTTCGAAGCAAGACCGACGGGGATGCCAGCTGATGTCGGGGTCGACCGGTCGGCTCTTAACACTGAGGAGGGGTCGGTGCAGACTAAGTGGAAGTAGAATCGAGCACCCGAGGGAGAAAGTTGATAACTTTCAGGTGCGGTCGCCAAATGGGGCTCTGCTTCTTGGAGATGTTAGAAAACTCGTAGTAGAAGATGTTTGAAGAAGAACTCTCGATCCGATTCCCAACACAATCGTCGCAGTCGAGCTTCCAATCCGGCTCTGGTCTCCTGCTGGGGGGGGTTTGCGCAGTTGTGGGAGAATGGCTCTCCTGGTCGATCACGAACTCGGAATGGGACGGGACCACCACCGTTGCGAAGAAGACAGGCAGACGCTTCCGTCGATATATGGTATGCCACCTGAAGCTCCCAGGGGACGACGGGGTGGCCTCTGCAACCTGCGGCCAATCTGCTGCCTGCAACCAGAACTTGAGAGGGTGGAGATAGGTAATGGGGAATGGGGTAGATGGGAGGGGAAATGAGGTGGTTGTGTGTAGGGGCAACCCCCAGCTGTGAGGGGGTCTAGGAGGGGGGGGTTTCAAGGTGTGGGAAGGGGAGAATGGGGGCTGGAAGGGGGTGTTTGCTATGGGTGAGAGAGGAGCTGCGAATTTGGGCTTGGAGGGAGAGGGGAGAGTGAGGGGGGCACAAGTGGGTGGAGGGAAGGTGAGTTTGAATTTTCCTTAATGGAGGGTATTCAATGGTGGTCTTGGGGATGGGAGGGGTTGTGTTGGGGAAGGGAAGGGGTGTTTGGGGTAGTGGGAAGGGTGCTTGGGGAAGTGGGTGGGGTAGTTGGGGGTTGGGAGGTGGAGCTAGGATTGGTGGAAGCTCTCTTGGGACTAGGGGGTGGAGTAATGTGGGGAAGGGGAGTGGCCTTTAATGGGGGTAGGTGGGAGAGTGGTGGTTGGGAAGGGAGGAGAGAGAAAATTTTCGAAATTGGGTGTGGAGGAGAGAAAGGGGAGTGAAAGAGAGAGATTAAGAGAGGGATGGGTGGGGAATCTCTCCCCTAGGGTCTCTCACCCAAATAATGGAATCTCTCCACTAGATAAGAAGTTTGAACTCTCAAAATGGCAAGTTTTTCATTCATTGATTCATTACCTCAAAATGGAGAGAGTGGGGTCCTATTTATAGGGATCCCACAATTTACAATAAGACCCTGACTTTTGGCACATTGACTAATAACCAACAAGGTAGGGGCGCCCATGGGCCAAGTCCACTGGGTTGGGCCCAATAGCTAGTCTAAATTAGCCTAAAGAGACTTAAACTTAGGGAAACAAACCAAAGACCTAGATACATGACTCTAATAAAAGGGAAATTACAACGATATGACTCAATAAAAATAAAGAAATACAACATAAGACTCGTAATAAATGGCTAGACCATGACGTACGCCTCCGGGGTGACGAGAAGGGCCGAGAGTGCCAGGATGGATGGTGATGACCCCATCATACTCCCGGGGTGCGGAGAACTCGACTCCGTCGAGTAAGAGTCCTTCCCTCTTCGGAAAGGTGCAGAAGTGGTACCGCTCACATGTCTTCCGAAAGAAGCCGATTCTTCCTCCTAGCGAGGTAGTGCCCGTACACCTTGCTCCGAGTGATGATTTCCTGTTCATCCAATATTCTCTCAAGTTGCTTACGTCGGGCTTCTCTGGGCTGACGGTGCTCTCATGGGGAGGGGTGGGTGCTCTCTCAAGGGAGGAAGGGGGCTTGAAATCCTCACTTGGTGCCACCGTGGGTCCCTTGTGTGGCACAAGGCCTTCCATATTGAAACTGAAGTTAACTCCGTATCCCTCGAGGAGGCCTAACTTATGAGTAGTGGGGCTAGTGCACCTCAAAACCTGGAAGGGGCTGATCCCACAAAACCTCAATCTTGAGTTGTCTCTATGTGAGAGCCTCTCATTCCTCACCATCCCGGAATCACCCATTTGGATTTCTTGGTGGCGCCAGTGAGTCGGTCGGTCTTTTGTAAATTTCATGACTCTTGTTGATGTGCTTGCAAGGTTATCATGCAATTTTGTGAATGCTGTCCTTTTAGTGGTTATGGGTGGACCTGGACAACCATAGATGGACCTATCATGCCATGATGCCATATGGACCTTGATGAACCTTGGTGGGCCGGGGCAACCAAATGTGGCCCTATCATGCATGGACTTTCTAACAAAGGTTGGAGGGCCGCGGCATCCGTAGGTGATCCGGTCATCTATGGGGGTGACAAATGCCGGGGGACCCGGACATCCAAGAATGCTTCTATCATGCTTAAGACTCATGATGAGTGAAGGTAGACCATTACATCCGAATTTGGACCACTCATGCTTTCTACTTGACATTTGGGTGATATGAATGAATGGACCCAACATAATGTTCATGGCAATTGGTGTAGTAAGCCTAGACACATGCATGCTTTTCTTAAAGGTGACTTTCATGTGTATAGGTGTGGGACAACCTTTGAACTTCCATTGGAAAGGATCGAATGGATCTAAGAAGGTGGTCATCATGGGGTGGGGCACAACCTTATTACCTAGGGGTATGTGGCCCAAGGTCTTGGCTCCCAAGGTGTAACTCGGGTCTAGGATGGGGTGAATTGGGTCAAACGTGGTGGGTTGGGATAGGGAATGGTGGGTGGTGGATAAGGTGGTTGGGTTCCATGGGTTCTTCGACCCCCATTGGAAGGGATCATAAAAAGGGTTATCGAGGGGGAGGGGCCCTATGTCCTCAAAATCCTTAAATAGTGGTGGGTCATCCTCCTCTAATGAGACAATGTGGCCAAAGTTCTTAGTGGGTGGGTCGGCCATGAAGGGAGGGTTTGGCTTTCTACCCGAGATAAGAAGCTCTAAATTGAGGAGAAGGCTGGGCTTATCGGGTGTTGGGAGGAATAGAAGGAGGTCGCTAGTGTAGCAATCAATGGTGCAAATCGAGGTGATAGACCCGATGCATAAATGTAGGAGGCCAAGGCTCCTAGGTTGTTCGGCCATAGGGGTCAACATACTAGTGAACTCAATTTGCCATGCTATGCCCCTAAGAAAATCCTCTAAGGTCTCCACTTGATAGGATGCTTGGATTGTGGTGTGATAGGAGAAGAATTGCACTATGGGAAAATTTTGTTCTACGGGAGGGCAAACATGGGCCGAAATCTCTCTAATTAGGCTCTCCCTTAGTCAACTAACAAGGGGTTCTCCTAAGATGAGCTTGGCCCCAACTAGAGAGGGTGGTGTAGGGTGAAGATTATCATGTGGGGTTTCTTCTTCAACTTGGACATGGATTTCCTCCAAGGTAGGGAGTGGGTTTGGAGTGTTCACCACTATTGGATCGGGTATGAGTTCTTCTACTAAGGAGGTGAGACGGTCTTTTGGGGTGATGAGGGTTGGTGTGTGGTGCTCCCGGGGTAGAGGGTAAAGGGAAATTTGATTTGGAATCGGGAGGGGAAGTAGTGGAGGTTTAGGACATGGGAGTTTTGGGAGAGGGAGTGGGAGATGAGTTGGTTGGGGTGGCTTGAGTTGGTCGGTCTTGGGGGGAGTCTCCCTTATAGGAGAAGATGGAGGGGTAGTGGTGGTCCTTATTGGGGAAACTGGGTTGATTAGGGGTTTCTTCCCCTTGGGATCGGCCGGTTGTGGAGGGGTGAAAGTGGGGGCCAATTGGGTTTGGATAGTGAGATTTGTGGAAGGGGGTTTTGGTTGGGGTGTGGGGACTCTCAAGGGGTTAGGTGGGGGGGTGGATGCTTGGATTATTTGGGTCTTAAGGGATAAGATTTGGTGGTGAAGTGTAGTGGCGATAGTTGAGAGGGAATTTGTTGGGATTTGTGGGGGAGGAGGCCTAAATGCGGTCTCAAGCGGGCCGGGTGGGGATGGAGGAGTGGTAGTGCTCCTCGGGGTGTTCGAGTAGGAGGGGTGGGAATATTTAGGGATGTAGATCTTCCTAAGTTCTACCTTCATATCATCCCATGAGGAAATGGGCTCTTGCCTCCTAACCCTTCTTAATCCCTCTATGTGTTCCCACTTACTCTTGGCTTGACCCCGAAACCGTCCCTTGGCCTTGCGGACTCTTGCGGGTCCATATATCCAAGTCTTTTCAAAATGTCTTTCCATGGTAGCCTCCCATCTAAGATAATCACTAGAATGTGATCCGTCAAAGGTAATGTCCTCATTTAGAATGAAGTTCAAGGTTGGTGGACCGATCGGACCCTTGTGGAGGGCCGAATTGTATGGACTTGACCAAAGAGAGGTAGCCATGCTAGCGGTTGATGCATCGGAGACTCTAAATGCCATGGCCCTAGGACAAGACTTAGTAGAGAAGTCTAGAACTTGCTCTGATACCACTTGATGTGACACAACCTCGGACCTAATTTAACAAGCACAACTACAAGGCTATGAAGCCTACGCAAGCGGACCTTCGTATGGCGCACACACTTAACCCGGGGGTAACTCGGGGATGCCGAGTCGAGGAAATGAGACAAGCCCCTTGCTGGTAGAGGGCCAGCAAAGTCTAAGTCAAACCTCCCCTTGAGGTGCGGATATTCAACTCAATGTGTTGGCCTTGGCCGAGGGACGCGGATCACTCACTCACACCCACGGGGGTCGCACAAGTGCGGTGGAGCCTTAAGATCGGGCGCTCTCTTCCTTACCGACGGCGCAATTGGAGAATATTAAATGAACAAGAATAATTGAGAGCAAGGGACGAGTTCTCACCTAGCCGGTTTGAAGAAACCGACTCCGGTCGGAGACGGGGGCGAGCGGGGAGGCGAGGGGAAGCACCCGCACGCCGTGTCGATGAAGCTTCCAACCTGTGAGTGTAAATAATACATGAACTACCCCCATGTAAGGGGGGGGGGATCTCGGGGAAGGGAAGCCAATGAATACACTCAATACGACCTCCACGCAGGGAGGGGCCTTCAGCCGGCCAAGCGGGGAGGGGAATTCGAGCTAGAAGTGAAGAGAGGGAAGTCGAAGCCGAATCTGCCCGCTGACTGTGTCTCAGGACAAACCGTCAGGTATTTGGACGCTGTGGTCAGCCCCGAATTTTGTTGCAGACGAAACCACTTGGAGATTCTTCGTAGCTTGATCTGGATGATGCACGAATTTTTTAAATTTCTTCAGGCATCGTTGCTGGTCGGGGTAGGGGCTTGAACAGGGTGGCAGACCCTCAGATCTGACAGCTTCAGGTTCCCAACAGCAGGAAGCAGAGGTTGCCACGGTCGCTCCCGAGCTCAGAATCAGGTGCCGCCGGAGTCGTTGGAACCGTTGACGAGTCCTCTTCGAAGCAAGACCGACGGGGATGCCAGCTGATGTCGGGGTCGACCGGTCAGCTCTTAACACTGAGGAGGGGTCGGTGCAGACTGAGTGGAAGCAGAACCGAGCACCCGAGGGAGAAAGTTGATAACTTTCAGGTGCGGTCGCCAAATGGGGCTCTGCTTCTTGGAGATGTTAGAAAACTCGTAGTAGAAGATGTTTGAAGAAGAACTCTCGATCCGATTCCCAACACAATCGTCGCAGTCGAGCTTCCAATCCGGCTCTGGTCTCCTGCTGGGGGGGATCTGCGCAGTTGTGGGAGAATGGCTCTCCTGGTCGATCACGAACTCGGAATGGGACGGGACCACCACCGTTGCGAAGAAGACAGGCAGACGCTTCCGTCGATATATGGTATGCCACCTGAAGCTCCCAGGGGACGACGGGGTGGCCTCTGCAACCTGCGGCCAATCTGCTGCCTGCAACCAGAATTTGAGAGGGTGGAGATAGGTAATGGGGAATGGGGTAGATGGGAGGGGAAATGAGGTGGTTGTGTGTAGGGGCAACCCCCAGCTGTGAGGGGGTCTAGGAGGGGGGGTTTCAAGGTGTGGGAAGGGGAGAATGGGGGCTGGAAGGGGGTGTTTGCTATGGGTGAGAGAGGAGCTGCGAATTTGGGCTTGGAGGGAGAGGGGAGAGTGAGGGGGGCACAAGTGGGTGGAGGGAAGGTGAGTTTGAATTTTCCTTAATGGAGGGTATTCAATGGTGGTCTTGGGGATGGGAGGGGTTGTGTTGGGGAAGGGAAGGGGTGCTTGGGATAGTGGGAAGGGTGCTTGGGGAAGTGGGTGGGGTAGTTGGGGGTTGGGAGGTGGAGCTAGGATTGGTGGAAACTCTCTTGGGACTAGGGGGTGGAGTAATGGGATGTGTGGGGAAGGGGAGTGGCCTTTAATGGGGGTAGGTGGGAGAGTGGTGGTTGGGAAGGGAGGAGAGAGAAAATTTTTGTAATTGGGTGTGGAGGAGAGAGAAAGGGGAGTGAAAGAGAGAGATTAAGAGAGGGATGGGTGGGGAATCTCTCCCCTAGGGTCTCTCACCCAAATAATGGAATCTCTTCACTAGATAAGAAGTTTGAACTCTCAAAATGGCAAGTTTTTCATTCATTGATTCATTACCTCAAAATGGAGAGAGTGGGTTCCTATTTATAGGGATCCCACAATTTACAATAAGACCCTGACTTTTGGCACATTGACTAATAACCAACAAGATAGGGGCGCCCATGGGCCAAGTCCACTGGGTTGGGCCCAATAGCTAGTCTAAACTAGCCTAAAGAGACTCAAACTTAGGGAAATAAACCAAAGACCTAGATACATGACTCTAATAAAAGGGAAATTACAACGATATGACTCAATAAAAATAAAGAAATACAACATAAGACTCGTAATAAATGGCTAGACCATGACGTACGCCTCCGGGGTGACGAGAACGGCCGAGAGTGCCAGGATGGATGGTGATGACCCCCATCACTAGTGGCATACTTCATGTAAGTTTGGTGAAGCATCATACCAGGACAGGCTTCACTTTTGTTTGAAGCCGGATTTGCTTGAATTTGATGAAGCTGCGGGTCGGATTAGGCCTGACATCACTTGAGGTCAGACTAATGAACAGAGGCTTCCTCAAAGAAGGCTTCTGCCAGACTTGCAAAATTTGAAGTTGTGGAATTGCATGGAAGCTTCTTATGAATAAGTGATTGGTTGAGCTTAACAAATTTGGAAGTTTGTTGGATGCTTGAGAACCTAAGGCATTTGTACACTCTAAAGAGACATGATGAGGTAGGGCTGCAAGTTTGGGCATGTCTAAGCTATTGTCGGAGGGTCTAGTTGGATGTTAATAACTAGAAAAGTAACCTGAAGGTCCAAGTAAACTGATGTTGTTGCCATCTGGTTATGTGCTCTGGAAATGGTAGTTTATTTTATTCTCCATTGTTTTGCTTTATATTTTTCTCTTGAATTGTTGTGCACTGGTCAGGAATTATCCAATAGCTACACAGTCTAGTTCTGCTGACACACTCTCTCCCTCCCTCCTTCCACTCTTTCTCTCAGGTTCCTTCCGCTCATGATTCATTTGATTCTGATTCTCAAGGGGAAGAAGAGGCACTAAGCTCTTATACTAACCTCAATAAACAAAGGTTGTTAACCTTTCCTTATTTTATGTCTGAAAATTTGCCTTTTCTATAATATTGTGTTGATTTATCTGTTGGTTTCATGTTGTATCGATTTCAATGTATTGACGTACTTAATTCTTCAGTGTTCATCCTCCACCTGCTTTTGGCTCATCCCCTAATCTTGAGGCACTTGCTCTTGAAGCCAGCAGAGCCAGTACTCATGTTCAAGATGGTGATAGTGCTGCAAATGCTTACCTGCACTTACCCGGGTACTTGATTTTCTTTTTATCTGATCTAATGAAGTAAGGTTGTTAGGCTGTTTATCTCAACTTGCATATATGCATGCTTCTCCACTATATCTTTGCAGTCTGATATAAACCTAGGTTTGCTGGATCGAAGATCTGGATTGACTTGGATCTCCCCTGATTCGGTATGAGTCGGTCTGACTTCGGCTGACTCAGTTGAGTTGCCTCTTTGAGGTTTTTTTATTATTTTTTTGTAAAATCAAAACTTCTTGCAGTGTTTGGACTATTTACCCTATATTTTAACTCGTAGAACTACTATCATCAATCTAAAGTATCTATGAATTATCTAGTCTATGTTTTCATTTTTAACTAATTTTTGAACATTATATCATTATTAGATAATCATAAATCAATAAACTCGAAAATAGAGTTTCATGCTCTTCATCCATGAAATGCAAGATCTATGGCTAATGTTATGTCATTATTATAATGTTTTAATTTGAAAAGTTTAACTAATTTTTAATTATTATATTAAAATTTAAAAAATATTTAAAAACTAAATAATTAATAGTGGATTGGGCTGATACACACTAGATCATGATTCAGATCTCCCATGATCCAGACGAGTCGGCCATATCACACCAAACCGGTACAATACGGCAAACCCCGCTATAAACTACATCTGACTATGCCCTTCTCTTTTTCTAAAGATTCTTTTTGTCAGATTATATGTTTGAATTGAGTATAGCTCACTCGAAGTTGTCATTTCTAGGAAGCAAAATATTTCTAAACATCTGATGTTCTTGATAAGTTTGGATGTTGCCTTTTGGTCCCCTATAAAGGGTACAAAATGGATGGGAATATTGTGGCAGCAGATTTTTTTTATAAATTATTATGTTTAGAGATTTTGATCATTTAATGCTGTTCATGTATTTCATCAGATATTGCTATTATCACATTTTTTATTTTATTATTTCCTATTCTCCTACTTTAATGTTTCACATTTATTTCGGTTAGGGAACTTTGTTAAGGGGGAGTGTTTGTTGAACAGACTGAAGTTGGTGGGAGTAATTGATCAATTATCCGACAATGTTTATCAATGCTACATAAATTAAAACCTAGTCTCCTTCCACCTTTAGAATATGTCATACTTTTAGTGTAGTGACTCACGATATTAGGGGATCTCTTTATTTACTTGTACTTATGTTAGGCTATTGCCGACATCTTATAGCATACCATTCCGTTCATCTCCTCTAAGTTCCTAACATGGTATAAAAGCTAGTGGTTATTGTTGATGTTGTCTGTATCTTTTTCACAACAACCGTGCTTCTGGTAATCTATCTAAGACTAGGGCCTCAAGTGCATCCACATTGTCAGCCATTATTGTCTTCTTCGGCTTGCTACTATTGGTAACTGCCATATGGTGTCACTGCATTCTTCCAGCAGCCGCTGTTGTTGGTTTCTCCAAGAGCTACTGCTGCCGCCTTCCGTGTTCTCTTCCATGGTCATTGGGACCCTTAATGTCCTCTTTTGCAGCTATGGGTGCTTCCGGTCTCCAACCGTGCAGTTGGTGTTGCTATTGCAAACATTGCTGCCATTGCCACTTCTCCCACTATCTCTGCCACCGCTGCAGTTGCCTTTGGCTGTTGATGCTTACTATTGCCACTGCATCCACCATTCTGTGTGATCGTTGCCGCCAATTATTGTCACCATCAGTTGCTTCTGTGCTCCTGTGATGGCTGCTCCCACCCATTGGTCACCAGCTGCTGTTGCCACCTCCACAGCACAACAGGCAACGACCTCCTCTGTGGTTTCCCTTACCGGATAAGACCATTTTATGGCATAGAAGGCGCTGAATACGTGGATGCTAACTCCATTGGGGATCATATCTGTGGTTAAGCGAGGTTCCAGTCACTTGCCATTCTAGTTAAACATAGCTGCCACATCAGTGACAGGCACCAGCAACACATAGGTGCCATGTCAGGAGTATGGTAAACATTACCATATAAAGAGATAGGCAACATTTGCAAGATGCTAAAGCTGATTGCACAGGCTGCTGGAGTCTCTGGAGAGAAAGATATGAACCAGTTTTTCAGGAAAGTCAAATATGTGGAAAATATATGTTTTCGTGCCTTATATATCCTTTATAGCTGGTGCCGTTTTATTCTTGGTCTGGAAGAAAGTGTTTAAAACTTCGTAGTTTTCTTCTTTCTGATGGTTGAATAGTAACCTCCTCTTCTTCCACTTTGATTGTACCATTTCTATTTAGGCAATAAAATTAGGAGTACAATCCACAATTTCTTAGAAAAAAGAGATTTTTGGATATATAGAACTTTGTTAGAATGCAAACCCGATTTATCACTCCTACATTTGCATTTGCATGCACATCATTAAAAATGCCAACAATGTGCAAAAAGACCACATGATAGTCTTTTTGCTCACGCTCAAGTGATCTTTTTACATATAAAAAATGGTGCTGAGAGACCATTTGGTGTTTTTTTTTGGCACACTAGTGGCATTTTTAATTATATGTGTGAAAATGCAAATAAAGGGTGACAAAAATATGCAATTTGCATTTTAATAATGGTTTATATGCAAAAAATTCTAAAAATAAAAAATAAACACAGATAGACATCACATTTACACCTCTAGCTCCCACTGCTACCACAGCTACCACTACTGATCTGTCTCAGCTAGCTACTTAGGTTGAGTTGATTCAGTAACGTCTTTGGACTTCAGTTCATTGGTTTGCCCAGTGGTTTCGTATCCTTTCCCATGTCTGCTTCTCTTGGCAAACTTCTGATTGGATTCTCGACTCTGGGCTTTCTAACAACCATGGGTTGTTTACTTGGACCACCATCTTTCCATTTAACAGATTATTAATTATTCAGATTCTTAAGAAGAGTGTATGAGTCCTCGTGATTGGTCTGAGTTTTTTAGAAATCTGATACAGGTGCCAATGCAACAAATGTTGATCACCAGATTACTTTTGATGGCTCTTTGGTGTTGGACTGCTTTCTTCTCTACCCAGTTTCATATACATACTGTTGATGGCCCTCTTCTTTATGTCTCTTGATGAGTCAATTTGGCACAATCATTCCTCATCCGGCTCCTCCAAACACCATTTTTTCCACATGTTCTTCACATTTGTCAACTTTTTGTGAACAAAGTTCTGATAGACATCTTATTAATTTTGGTTATATAATTTCCAATGCCTGTTCTTGCTTTGCACAGATCCTGTATATAAGTCAGAAGATTGGGACATGTCATAAAGTGGGTGGACTTTACCATCTTGAGCATTGTCCTCCTTCAGCTATCCCTTCTCCTCCATCATGTAGTTTTGTTCTCTTCATTGTCAATTTTGGATCATTGGCATATTTTTCTGCCGCATCTGAGTTTATGTTTTTGTCTGCTGTGCAAGCCTCCTTAGGCATTTCATTTTTACCCCCTTATTGACATGTATGGCTGTCGGTTGGGAAAACATTTGGCCCTTCCTTTTAATTCTTGTGACTATGTACATGTATGTCCAATTGTCTTCTTACTATCTAATGTTTGGGGTTCCACTCCTTTCCATAATAGTTCTATCATTATGTAAGCTTTCATTGATGACTTTCCACAGATCACTTGAGCTTACCTTATTTGTCAATGATATGCGTACATTCCTCTTTATGGTCAATTTACTGCTATGGTTCAAACCCAGCTGAATTCCTTTTGACTAATTGTTATCAAGAGTGTCTTTCGTTTGAGATGTGTGGTCTCACCTCCCCTGGCAATCTTCCCCAGAAATCATGTCCTAAAGCATGAATATAATGTTGTCACTCTTGCAACTTGTAAAGAAGCACTGCCATATTTTTGAGACCACTCATGCCATTCTTGTTGTAGGCTACATTCCCCTCGTTTAAGCCGATGTTGTGTTTAGTTTGGGAACTTTCATCAATATTATTCCTTCTATTTTGTTGGGATGTCCTCTCTTTGGCTGCCTTTCATTTGTGCCCTCTAGAGTACATCACCCCTTCTATCTTTTGTTGTAAGCGTGTTCTTCTTGCCCTCAATTATGAGCTTTAAGTCTATTGCTATTATGATCCTATAGTCCAATCTTTTGCATCTTTCATCATGCCACATTACTCAAGAATGTGTCAAGTATTGCATTACTTCATGGGAGCTCTCCTTTCCCCGTGATCTTTGTCTTCTCCCTCCCGCTACTTGCTCCTCCTTTCCTGTTCCCTTTTTTCCTGCCTCCCGTTAGTCTGCAGCTTTTACCACCTTTCTCAGTTTCTTAGTCTTTAGTCCCCTGTTTCCTATCCTCCGATCTATACTCTATTTTCATTTTCTCTTCCACTCACTAAGCGAGTATTAACATGGAGGAAATCATTATTTGACTTTTGTGAACTCAATTTTTTTTTGTGAGCTTGTGAGGCTTAGGCTTCATTACTTTTTGAGGCTTACCTGTTGGATGTATGTTCAATTATGAAGAATTCTGTCCGTCAATGATGGACTGATCTTTAAAAAAAAATGATGGACTGATCTTGATCTGTGAACTCATCTGGCCATTAGGCTGGCATGGTTCTCGACAGAGCTAGCAAATTTTCGTGATTTTATACAACTGTCATCACATCATCAATCTCCGGGACATCTGTATCTTGAGCATCTCTTTTACCTTGTCAGTTATTCTCCAAGCAGCCTTCCTTTAAGCACCGAGTATTGAAGGGACTGTATGAACTTTCTTCCTTGAAGGGCCAAGGACTCCCTTTTTCTTTTCGAGAGGCTCTGGAACCCCTGGGCTGATCTGCTCTGAACCACTGAATGTTTGGGTTTACACAAGTCCTGTCTTGGGCCCTGTGTTGGCCTTTTGGGGCTCCACAGTCTGCAACCACTTTTACCGGTTTATAACTGAGCAGTTTCTGTAGCCTTTTTGCATTGCTGAACCTTCAGTGACAGTTCTGTTTTGTGTGAAGTTTCCTCCATTTGGCTTCCTTGTATTCCTTATGTTTATTGATTTATTACTTTTATAATTTCATGTTCTAAAGGGTTTATTGTTGTCTGCTGTATAATGATCCTGTAGGCCGATGCATGAAATTACCTTTTCAGCAGATGACAAACCGAAGCTTCTCAGTCAGGTAATCTCTGCATATCCTTCCTAAGGCCCTTATCTTCATAAGGTCATCCAATCAAGGAGCACTGGGATGCCAAAGAGCATGTACTCTCCCCTTCCTATATTATCTTATTAATCAAGGAGGGTACTAATTTGCTAATTCGAGTATTATGTGGAAGACTATGATATTCGTGGAGCACTGACTATGGAAAAGCTAATCAACTTTAGTTTGTATTTAGAGTTGATGGTTTTCTCTATTCCTTTTAAACCCTCTGGTTTGCTACGTAGTCTTGTTAATAGATTAACTGTTGTAATGGAGTAGCAGCCTGGTGAGAAGGAAGACAGAAGGAAAAAGGACAAGCACATTTAATGAACACTCATGTGAATAAGAAAGTATGGCCAAATTATCTTGGGAAGAAGATTGTGGGTGGATGGCATGGGAGTCACTCAACTTTTCAATTTTTTTCCCTTGGTTTTGCACCTGATGTTTAAGACACAAATGATTGATTATGGAGGCAATTATGTTTTGTGACCGACAGTGATCGATGTTGTTTCTATTCATACAAAGAAAAACACAATTTCCTTGAGTTACCTCTGGTCAAGATTGTTCTGTTAGAATTGAAAAGTTGGTTTGGTTCAAGATGGTTCTGTTTGAACCATATTTTTATTTTTTATTAAATTTTCATATATATTTAAGTTAATACACATAAATGGATGAATACAATAATTTAAGGATTTTTGCCTATAAAACACCTAAGAGATCACATATTTGTAAAAATTTCCCTGTACAATTTAAACCCCTATATGTTTACAGAACATGTAAATAACCGGCTGATTTGGTGAATTCGGGGCTATATGCATGTATCCTGATAATATAGGAGGTTCTTTATAAGCACTCGTTGTATAGGGGTTTTCTCAAATATATTATACAGTAGGGGATTATTGCAAAAAGCCATAGCCTATGCAATAATTTAAATATATATACATAATATGCAATAATTTAGTTATGTATAAATGTATTTATTTGGTTTTGATTTAATTTTGAAGTTTCTTGAAATGGGAAGAAACAAAAAGAAAAGATTTGTTCCAGTTTTGTTCTTTGATTTGAACAAAATAATGCATATCCATAGTATACAATCTTGGATAGAATCTTAAAAACCGTGGTGTTCATTTTACTGCCTACAATTCATTGCCCCCCGCCCCCCCGCCCTCGGTCGAATGAATTCATTTTCTTTTATTTATCTTTTGAGCACTGAACCAGTTCTTAATCATGATGTGTACGATTAATAAGATAAGGATGTATTTTTTTGAAGTTAATAAGGTGAGGATGTAGATTTTGTCATCTTTTTCTCTCTAGTCTTCTAGAGCGAGAAGCTCTGGCGGACATGGTTTGCCCTTCCGAGGGTGTTCTCAGAGCTCAACCTCCTTTGGTCGTTGGAACAGTTCCTCTCCTAGGGGATGCTCCGTGTGAGCATGGGCGTTGTCATGGGCTGGCTGGTGGCAGGTTGTTGGTGTGCTTTCGGTGTGGGAGATAGGGCCATGTCTGGAGGCTTTGGTCACTGGAGGGGGCGGGTGTTGGGAGACCGGCTCCTCTAGCCCGGTCGAATGTTCGGAGTCCACCTAGGCAGTGTAGGGAGGTTGTCAACATCGGCCAAATACTGACTTAACTGGTCCTTGACCATGTATGTGAAGTCCCGCGATCAATGACACCCAAGAGGGGGGTGAATTGGGTGTATACAAACTTTTAACAAATTTATGCCCGATTCAAACAGGAAGGAATAAAAGCCGTAATGAATTCCAAGACTATATGAAAACAAAGAGATCTAATAGAATCTATCGCACTCAACCGATCTTCGGTACTATGGCGGAGGTGAGAATCCGGAGATTCAACTCACGCAAGATGTTATCTTCCTGACAAGGTTTGCCTTGTTGATCCGAACCCACCTTTTAATATACCCAAGATCTTTAGTATGGAAACGATAAATTATGCTAGATCTAACACAAACAATGCAACCAAGAAAACTACGCATATGTTGCACAGAATGGGGATAGAGGAAAAGGAATAAACCACACAATGGACAGAGATTTTTAGGTGGTTCGGATGCAGCAACAACAACCTACTTCCACCCCTCACGATCTGTGAGGATTCCCACACTATCTTGTAAAAGATTACAAGATCAAAACACACACACACACACGTGAGGAGTTCGAAACTCTCACAAAGGTGTACAAACATCGAATCACAAAGAGATGTGAAGAATTAGACACACACACACACACACACGGATCTGCGTAGATTCACACACACACAAGTATTCAGATATTACAAGAACACACACTTGAATCTGAAATAGAAATCGAATGGAAGACACAAAGAGAAAACTTCAGATTCAAGCTCCCCCTTAGTTGATGAAGAAGGTTTTGGATGCAGCTTGATCTCCACTTGGCTTGGGGTTGATCTGCTCCAGATGTGGCTTGAAGGATGGATGAAGAACTTCCTTCCTGGAGCACTATTCACGACTACAGTACCAGCACTTGAATCTCCCCTTGATAGCCTTTCTTTAGCCTCCTTGGATTTTATTAGGGTTACAAGCCCCAAAGAGATGTTTTTATAACTCTTGAATGGTCAAGAGACAAGGCAGGAACCAGATCCACAAATCATGGTAAGTCTGGTGACTTTTGGATTAAACAAATCCAATGAAGAGGGCTTCCCACGTTGTAGAAAACAAAGTCAAACATGGTTGCTTCGAGGCTGGCGGTCGACCGGTAGGAGGGGGCGGTTGACCGGAATTTTACAGGAATGAGACTTTTCGTTGCTGGGAAAACCGGTCGACCGGCCCCAGCTGGCAGTCGACTGCTGGCTGGAATTCCTGCAAAATTGAAAGAGTTAGACAGTAGATCATGATCTGTGAGCTAATAAGTTTCTGACACATCCTGTCTCAATTAAAACAAGTGAGTTAAGCTTAGCCTGGGCGGTTTAGGAACCAAGATGGATTTATGCATTTGGAAGGAATTAAACATTTAAACGTAGTGCATGATGAAACTAGGTTTTGAATGCGTAAGAAAGTCGAACTTGATTGCTAAGACATGGCACGTGATAGAACACACATCCTGGGTTTTGTTATCATCAAAATCACCTGAATATACTCAACAGTATGCTGGATGCGGAGATGCCTGTGGGTGGCACCAATCGACGTCATGTGTAGGAGAAGGTCCTTCGTCTGTTGGCCTCGTGGGGAGATGGCTCGGAGGTTCGTCGAGTCAGCCTCATGGGTTTCGTGGCAGTTGGCCGGATGGAGGAGTAAGCTAAGGTGGCTGTGGCGGTGGCGGTGGGTTATGCAGTGAGGGAAGGGTCCCTCCTTCTGATCCGGCACTAGGAGTTGGATAGGGGCACTTTCCTTGACCCCAAATGTTTGGAGGTGGGGATCTCCATCGAGGGGTTTCCGCATAGTTGTCAAGGTGACAAGGCGACCAAGGCGAGCTTGGGGTCCTTGAGCACCTAAGTGCTTAGGAGCCCGCCTAAGTGGCACTTAGGCATCAAGTTCATAAACAAATATGGTCATTAATATTGTAGAGGCGAGAAAATAGTTTCTCGAACCCCGTACCACATTTTTAATATTTGTTTGTTGGGGAAGATTGTCCTGCCACCCGTGGAAGCCTGCAAACACCAGATAACGACGTCAGAAGGAGCCTTGGGTGTTACTCCATGGGATAACCCTTTGATGCTTAAGTCAGAACCTTGTGAGGATCAAGGGAGGACGGAGGAGAGAGAGGGATGAGACGAGAGCCGATCGAGCAATCCTGGAGTGAGGGGCGGGCTTCCGAAAGAGTGCTCGCCGCACTCGGCGGGTGCTCGGATAGTGCTCGCTAGGCTGGAAGGATGCTTGGAAGCGGACTGGGGCTCTCCTCTGTAGAAAGCGCTCTCTGTAGTTGTCGATCTGTCGATGCGTGCGCAAGAGTCTATTTTTCCGTGTCTGTCTGTGTTCGTGTGTGTCCTCTTGTTCCTTATCGAAGGTCTATTTATAAGGGTTGTCCTGGCGGTGGAGGTCTATCCCTTAGCAGGGAAGGGCGTGAGTTGTGGGGTAACGTCTCCCCCGCGATCGTGGGGAGTTGCTCGTTGAGCATCCATTCCTCCGAAGTCGGGCGGCCTTTAGGCGAGTCTTATGGCATCCGTGGGGCGTGCTCGCCTTTACTGGAGTTGAGGTCGATGATGGCGGGAGTAACGTTCGGTCGTCGGAGGGTCATCTGACGTCCAATATGCGGTCGTAGGAGAGTCATCTGACGTTCGATATGCCTGGGTCGATGTCCCTCGTGGGCTGGGGAATCCGATTGCCGGCTCTATTGGGCCGTCTGTGGTGGGCCGTGGCTGTCGGAGGCCCGTTATGCGCGTTGTGGACCTTGGGCCTAGTGTCAACGGGCCGCGCATGGGCCATAGGGATTTTACCCTCCTTACTACCCCCCCACTCTCAGACGCCGAGCACTTTTCGAGGTTTGAGAGGCAGTCCCGGTGGGCCCGTTGAGGGGGAGTTTCTAAGAGGATCCCCTCGTATTCACAGGGCAGGTGGGCCCTGCCACCTTCTTGGCTTCGTGGCGCCCAAGGCACTGCTAGTTGAGGTGTCAGGCGGCGACTCTGTCATCATGACGCAGCCTTTTTGGTCTGGGAGTGCTGGCGTGAACGGTCGCCTGAGCTTGGCTGCCGCATTTGGTGATGAGTGCCCTTCCCCTTGTGCCGTCTCGAAGTGGTCGATCCACTTTCGAAGCTTATAAATACCGACATAAGGATATCAGGGGAACCCTACCTTCCTCTCTCGTATTCGTCGTGGGTGTCGGGTGCTTCCTCGTCGTCTTCCTCCTGCCCTGGTGAGGACCTTTCCATCATTCTCTGCTTCCAGGATCCATGGCACCTCGTAGGAGGATCCTTCGCGTTGGCCCCACGTCTTCTGCCAAGGAGGAGGAAGTAAGTCGGGCCGGTGTCCCGAGCACTTCGGGCGCCGGTACCCCTCATCCTCGCTCTCCGCCCTTAGTCGCTTACAGGGTGGTCTACGGCCTCCGTGAGGCTTTTTAGATCCACGCCGACTACGATATCATCTTCCCAATTTCTGACTATTGTCTGGGGGGTCGCATTCCGGGTAGCATCAGTGTTCCCATCGAATCCTTTAGGGCAGGGTTCCGTCTCCCCGTGCATCCTTTCAAGGAGTCAGTCCTCCATTATTACGGTAGATACCCAGGGGACCTTTCCCCCAACTCTTGGCGCATTTTGTGCGATTTTGTTCACGTTTGTAACCCAGCTTCGGTTACACCCAATGTCTTCCTCTTCCGGTAGTTCTATAGTCTTCAGCGCTGTTCGGCCGAGATTTCGTACTTTTACCTTCGGGCCAGGAAGGATAGGACCATTATCCATGTCTCTTCCCTCGTCTCCAATATCAAGCGCTGGCTCAAGCGCTTTGTCTTTATTATGAAGGTAGGGGGTCGTGGCCACCCCATCGACTGGAGTTTTGCCGTGGCCCTCTACCTTCCTAGGGTCGACAGGCTGCCTACTCCGACAGTTGAGGAGGCCAGAGCGATTAAGGCCCTTCTTCGCCACCCTCTCAGGGATGCCGATACAAGGCTTACTTCGGCGGTACTCTGGGAGCTATGGTTGAGCCCTCCACTGTCCCACTGTACAACCCGTATTATTTCCTTTGCCTTTCTGTCTTCTGTTGGACTGACCTTCTTATGTCGCGCTGCAGGGGCGTCAGAGTCGTCGGAGCTGCGGTTTGAGACAGTCGAGCTATCGGTGAACGTCTCTCGCCCCCTCGATCACATTGAGCCTGGTGCCGACCAGGTGTATGTTGCCGTTCCTCGGGAGGCAGTTGCCTTCGAGCCAGGGCGATTGCCATATCCTCTTCCGACGGCGTTTTCAGTGGAGTGCTCGCATCCACCCGGTTGCATCGCCATCCACCACGCCCGTGCCCAGCACTGGTTCGGGCACTCGCGCGGCAGGTCCGCAGGTAACCTCCGAGAGTTCGTCGAGCACACCCGTTGAGACCTTTCCAATGGTGGGGGAGCAGCGCTGTCGGGTGGACCTTGGTGCGGTGGCGGTGTTGGATCGCCAGCATCGCCAGGAGAAGAGAAGGAGGACTGCCGTTGATGCTTCTTGCAGACGGACACCGCCTCCTCTTCGAGTTGCGACTCCTCTGACCTCAGAACCAGTCGAGGCACCGGTTCCAGTGCCATCTGCCCCGATCTGCTCGCCGCAGACAGGGGTCGCCCCTCCAGTCCCGGCTGAGGGGGCAATTGATAAAGGCAAGGCGCCATGCCTTGACGTAGCTACCAACTTCCTCCCGTCCGAAGACACTTCAGGGGTCGTCGCTGGTCAACACACGGCTGCCTGATCGCATTGGCGTCTTCTCCCCCGCAGCCCACGGGGACTTGTACAACCTGGCGGCTTAGAATCTTTGCTCGGTCGCCAGATCTTCGGCCTATGGGGATACCACTTCACCGGGATCGCTCGGCAGCTGACTGAGAGTGACGTCGAGTGGAAGAGGCTGGCGGCCCAACTCCACAGGTTCTCGGGCGAGCGTGCCAAGCTCCAGGAGCGCCTGGAGTCGCAAGGGCGAACCTTGGTGGAGGCTGAGCGCGATCAGGACGCCTTTCGAGTCCAGATTTGATCGCTAGAGGGGTCCCTCCGCGCGGTGGGGGAGCGGGTCGACGCCGCTGATGCCCGGGCGGCCGGTCTAAGGGCCTTGGTGGACGTGGCCGAAGATAGGGTCCAGGCGGCGGAGGTTCGGGCCGAGAGGCTGAAGGCGGCGATGGCCACCGTAGGCTTACCAGGACGAGCTGAACGCGACTGCAGTTGAAGTCTACGGTCTGGCGAGGGACCTCGACTTCCAAGAGGGATGGTCAGTTGCCCTCCAAGCTGCTGCTGACAACCTGGGCATCTCGATGCCTCCCTGCCACCCCCGTTAACGCCATTTGAGCCTGCAGCCCACTATGGCGAGGAGGAGTTTGGCAAGGAGAAGCCGAGCACTGCGGAACGCGCCGTTGGGGCCGAGCATTCGGTGGAGAGGGAGTTGGTTGATCTGACTAAGGATGCTCCACCCTCTGCGGCCGTTCTCGAGGGCGTGCCTGTGGCTCAAGACCAGGCACTGGCTCATGCCGCTGAGGAGGTGAGCACTTGAGGGAGTGCTCACCTCTACTTGTATTCTGTTTTTATCCCTTCTTTTTATCTGGGTACGTCCGAACAGACGTGGCCCTTTCTTTGTATGCCTTTTGCTTTATAACAAAGACTTGTCCTTTCTTCGCAAACTCTGACTGTATGGATCGCCATGTACTTTCCACGTAACTCTCCTGCTTTCTTTTCTCTGCTTTAAACCTTCCTTGGGATATGAACTGGCGGCAACAGTTAGGTTGAGGGGTGTGAGAAGGCGCGATCTTCGGGATCCCGTCACTTAGACTCTCATCAAGCTGGGAAATCGTGAGGACCCTTTTGCCCCTTCTGGGAGCTTCATCTTCTTCTTATAAATGGCGACCCTCCGGGGAACCCTGAGGGCATCCCAAGTTTCCCCAGCGGTTGAAGGCGCGTTCAAGGAGATGTTGTCCGAGAAGTCCAGTTCTTCATCGGAGGAGGCCCCCTACAAGCGGCTTTGCTTTCAAGAGGAAGCCATGCTGGCGCCAGACCTGTCGTCAGGGGAAGGCAACAACGGCGACGTTTCAGAGGAATACAAGCAGGGTGCAAGGGTGGCGGGACGCCTTGGCGAAGGTGAATCACCTGTTTTGTAATAAGGGGGTGTTGAGCCTCCAACCCGATAGGTTCTGTCCCAAGGAAGACGAATAACCGCTTGTACCCCCTCCCCTTATCAATAAAATTTCTTTTTCTGCAACCTTTCTTTGCATGATGGACGCTTGAGCTTTGTGTGGTGTGGTTATCGTTAATGGATCTATACCTTCCCTCGATGTGTGAGTCAAATGAAGGATATCATCCGTTGCGGGTAAGGGTTACCTTTATGAAGGGGAGTTCTTCCCCTATAAGTAGCAGGGTTTGTCGATGGTTCTAAGGCATCATGTGTCTCCATCCCCTTTGTCATCGTCATGGCTCAGCAACCTCCCAAGTTTATAGTGGAGAAGGAAACCCCAAAGGTCTCTAATGCTTCTGCTGTTGTCGTGGTAGGGGCGGACGTTGCTCCTACTGGGCAGGTACATGAAGCTCCAGCAACCGCGCCGCCGCCCGTAAGGGTTGAAGGGGGAGGCGCCGTCGTCGAGTCTGCACCGACTCCGGCCACTTCTCATGAACTGCTTGACTTGGACATCGACTTCGCCCGGGGTTGGATGGACGGCCATCGTGATGGCTTTAATGCAGCTATGGCCTTAGTGTGCCCAACTCACTACCCCGATTCTCTACACGGGTCGAGTGAATATGTAGACAGCGACTGAGGGCTCTTGTATCAGCAATAAAACATGATCTTTTTCTTTCACTTCGTCGTTTTCCTCTCACGTTGTTAGCACCATGGTATGAACGTTGTATGGACTTTGGCCAAATCATCCGTGTGTGGAGTGTTCGTGAGAGTAGGTAGACTCGTTGTCAAATCTACCTCGAGCGCGCGTGAACTGGGTGTACGTCCTGCTTCCTGGGAAGACCAGGACTCTTACCTGCCCTGTGGGACTGTGCTATCTTTGAACAATCGTAGACAGGCGTACTCCCTTTTTTTCCGAAGAGGGGGGAACCCTCGTTTGCCTTTGGCTAGGTGGACGTCCTGCTTCCTGAGAAGGCTAGGACTCTTACCTGCCCTTAGGGGCTCAGAAGCCATCCTTCAATGAGCTCAGAGGAGCGTACGCCCTCCTTGAAGAGGAGAGGATTGTTGCTCGCTCTAGGGGACTTAGGAGTCACCCTTCATTTCTGAGGGAGCATGAGTGCTCGCCTCTTGGAAGCTCAGAAGCTGCCATCGTTTCTGAGAGAGCATGAATGCTCGTCCCTTGGGAGCTCGAAGCTACCATCGTTTCTGAGAGAGCATGGGTGCTCGTCCCTTCGGAGCTCAGAAGCTACCATCGTTTCTGAGAGAGCATGAGTGATCGCCTCTTGGAAGCTCGAAAGCTACCATCATTTCTGGGAGAGCATGAGTGCTTGTCCCTTGGGATATTGGAAGCTACCATCGTTTCTGAGAGAGCATGAGTGCTCGTCTCTTGGAAGCTCGGAAGCTACCATCGTTGGGTTCGGTGGGTGACTGGCAATGATTCTCTGAACTGGGTCTTAGAATGGCGAGGAGGAGCAATAATTTACTGATAAAATGTTTACATAATTCCAAGTCCTTGGTACTTCTCGCCCATCTAGCGTCGTCAGCCTATACGCCCCTTTTCCGAGCACTTCTATTACCTGATACGGGCCTTCCCAGTTTGGGGCCAGTTTTCCCATCGCCGCTCTGGGGTCCGCCACGCTGGCTTGTCGTAGTACTAGGTCTCCATGGAGAAAGTGGCGCTTTCTAATGCGAGCATTGTAGTATTGAGCCAGTTTTTGTTGATAGGCCACAAGTCTCAGCTGAGCGCGCTCCCTGCTTTCCTCGAGCAGATCCAGGTTTTCTTGCATCGCCTGATTGTTTCTGGCTTTGTCAAACTGGCTAACCCGTAGCGTGGGGTTGGATATCTCGACTGGAACAACTGCTTCTGCTCCATATGTGAGGTGGAAAGGCGTTTCCCCCGTGGCGGTTCGAGCAGTAGTCCGGTGTGCCTATAGGACGCTCGAGATGGAATCAACCCAAGATTCGCCAGCCTGCTGCAAGCGGGTCTTGATGCCATAAAGGAGCGTTCTGTTGGCATTCTCTACTAGGCCATTCGCTTGGGGGTGACCTACAGACGTGTAGTGATTCCAAATCCCCAGCTCCGAGCACTTTTCCTGGAAGAAAGTGTTTGCGAATTGCCTGCCGTTGTCGGTTGTAAGGACGCGTGGGATCCCAAACCGGCAGATTATGTTATGCAGGACGAATTTCCATGTTGCCTTGCTTGTGATTTTCCCAGTGGTTCTGCCTCGACCCATTTGGTGAAGTAATTGATGGCGATGATGAGGAACTTCTTTCTTCCCTGAGCCTCTGGGAAGGGTCCAAGTATATCTACCCCCCACCGAGCAAATGGGCGAGGCTCCATTAGCGTGTGCAACTGCGTCGCTGGTTGATGATGTAGGTTCGCAAACTTTTGGCACTGGGGGCAATTCCGAACGTAGTCAAGGCAATCTTGCTGCAACGTTGGCCACCAGTATCCTTGTCGGATGAGGTTCCTCGCGAGTGCTCGCCCACTAATATGGCTTTCACAGAGTCCCTCATGGACTTCTTGGATCGCCTGCTTGACCTTAATGGGGAATAGGCACTTCAACAGTGGAACCGAGAGTGATCGTCTGAATAGGCGGCCATCGATGACCGTGAAGTGTGCTGCGCATGCTCGCGTGCTCGCGTGCAGCGGGCGTCAGCATGGTCACTGGGGAGTTGTTGTCGCAAGAGGAAATCCAAGATTGGATCCATCCACGAAGGCTCATAATCGATGGCGTTTACTTGCGGGCTCGGCTCCTCGATGCTTGGTGCCAGCAACTCTTCTATCAAGACAGCTCTTGAGTTAGAGGTGGCTGTTGGTGACGCTAGGCGAGAGAGAGCGTCAGCTCGGACGTTTTCCTCTTTCGAGATATGCACCATTTCGCAGCGGGAGAATACTGACGTGGCTTCCTTAGCCTTTCAAGGTACTTCACCAACATCGGTTCTCGGGCTTCGAACTCTCCCCTGATTTGGTTGGCGACGAGCAAGTGTTGACCCCTAATTTGGCATCAAGAGCAACGAGCCTCACAAAATCAAACAAGGGCTTCAGTACGTCGACACGCTCGCAAGAGTGTGTCGACCCAACAATCTAGCCTATAAAGCCATTCTAGCTAAAAGGGCTCATTGAATAACTAAATGTGTCGACGCACGTCACAAGGCGCGTCGACTCACACTTGAAGAATAGAGATGCCTGCTAGGGCGATCAACAGGCTGCGTCGACACACCTCACGGGGTGCGTCGACGCACTTGAAGAACAAAGAACAACCTTCTGAGGCTATCAACTAAGTGTGTGTTGACGCACATCCTTGGGTGGGTCGACGCATGCGTGTTGCGGCTCACAGCCCAGCCCGCGCCGATGGTAAGGTGTGTCGACACACCTCACTGGGTGCGTCGAAGCACTTGAAGGACAAAGAACAACCTTCTAAGGCGATCAACTAAGTGTGTGTCGACGCACATCCCTGGGTGCGTCGACACATGCGTGTTGTGGCTCACAGCCCAGCCCGCGCAGATGATAAGACTTGTCGACACACCTCACAGAGTATGTCGACGCACTTGAAGACAACGAGGAGTCTTCTATGCAATCAACAGAGTGCTCGACACGCTCTATAAATGCGCTCAAGGCAGAGTCAACACGCTCTTCCCGATGGCGATATTCTGAAATATCGAAGTCACCTGAACCGGCTTTAAGCAACTTACGCCGGGATAACTTGACACCCGCGTCCAGAGAGGACGATGAAACACGATTGCCTGCGAGTGTGCTCGGCACGTTCGATATCAAAATGCTCTTCCCAATGGCGATATTCCGATCTGACGTCAGGCTACTTACGCCGGGATAACACAAAGCATGCGTCCAGGAAGGATGATGTTAAACTCGCATTGCACGTCCAACGATACGTCTCGGAAAAAGGGACGACGTGTCCCCACCCGACGGCAAAAGGCGAAATACGCAAGTTGGCTCCATCAAGAGCGATAAACAAAGTGACCCGGTGCCGAGGTGGCTGCGCCGATTCTGCTTGACGTCGAATCAGGTAGGCCCCATTTGGCGCCGGATCAACAAGCTTCACTTGGAGCCGGACCAGACTAGGCGCCATTTAGCACCGGATTACCCTAGGCGCCACTCGGCGCCGGATCACCCTAGGTGACCATCCCTCCTGGAAGCCGAGGTCCCTTGCCGGACCGTAGAATTCAACCGCAGTCGCGTTCAGCTCATCCTGGTACTCCGAGGACGATCGGAAGCACTCCACGGCCTCCAAGCCAACTGTGTCCATCGCCGCCTTCAGTCTCTCGGCCCGGGCCTTCGCCGCCTGGGCCCTATCTTCGGCCGCATCCACCAAGGGCCTTAGCCCTGCCGCCTGGGCATCAGCGGCGTCGGCCCGCTCCATCGCCTCATGGATGGACCCCTCTCGCGATCGAATCTGGACTTGAAAGGCAGGGACGATCACGCTCATCCTCCAGCAAGGTTCGCCCTTGTGACTCCAGGCGCTCCTGGAGCTTGGCACGCTCGCCTGCGAATCTGTGGAGTTGGGCCGCCAGCCTCTTTCGCTCGGTGTCATTCTCAGTCAGCTGCCGAGCGATCTCGTTGAAGTGGTATCCCCACAGGTCGAAGGCCCTGGCGACCGAACACAGATTTTTGTCCGCCATGTTGGACAAGTGCCCGTGGGCTGCGGTGGAGAAGACGCCAGTGCGATCAGGCAACCGCACCCCCTTGTCCATCAAGACGTACACCTCGTGTTGACCAACGACGACCCCCAGAGTGTCTTCGGGCGGGAGGAAGCTGGTAGCTGCGTCAAGGCATGGCGCCTTGCCTTTATCAATTGCCCCCTCGGCCGGGACTGGAGGTGCGACCGCTGTCTGCGGCGAGCGGACCAGGGCGGATGGCACTGTAACCGGTGCCTCGACTGGCCGGGGCCGATGAAAACCCCATCGGAGGACCTTAACTCCAGTCCCACCAGGGGTTACCCCACTACCTTTGGCCTAGACTTTTCGTCCATGCTAATGCATAAACCACTTCCCTTGCTTTGGCATTAAACCCAATGCCAATGATCAAACTACTTCGACATCGGACATTTCATCCTAGTTGATGAACGTTTGGCCCAGACCTTCCGTCTAAGTCGATGCATAAGCCGCTTCCCTTGCTTTGGGATTAAACTCAGTGCCAATGAGCAAACTATTTCGGCATCGGACATTTCGTCTTAGTTAATGAACATATTACCTTTGGCCCAGACCTTCTGTCTAAGCCAATGCATAAGCCGCTTCCCTTGCTTTGGAATTAAACCCAATGCCAATGATCAAACTATTTCGGCATCGGACATTTCGTCCTAGTTGATGAACGTACTACCTTTCGCCCAGACCTTCCGTCTAAGTCAATGCGTAGACCACTTCCTTGCTTTGGCATTAGACCCAATGCCAATGATCAGACTATTTCGGCATTGGACATCTCATCGTAGCCGATGAACACACTACCTTTGGGCTAGACCTTCCGTCTAACCCAATCCATAAACAGCTTTCCTTGCTTTGGCATTAAACCCAATGCCAACGATCAAACTGTTTCGGCCTCGAACATCTTGTCCCAGCCGATGAACGTACTACCTTTGGCTTAGACCTTTCGTCTGAGCCGATAAATAAGCCTGCCTTCCATATTTTGGCGTTAATCCCGCGCCAATGAACAAGTTCTATCGGCGCCAAACATCTTGTCAGAGCCGATGAACATTACCTGTAGCGCGGACCTTCCGATGTCAATAAACCGAGCTTACTCTCCTTTGGCGAGCTAAGAAATGAACAACAACGCTTTCTTTTTATTAGGGGTCTCTCTCGACCTTGTTTTTGTATGTAAAAAAAAAGAAACAAAAAAGGGCTTAAAATTGAGATGCCCTGTCGGATTTGTTTAGGGTCTTTCCTATGCAAGTGCAAAAATGGCTCAAAACCCTGTCGTGACAAAAACCCGTGAGGGCGTTACGAGCAAAAAGGGTACCCTGTCACGTGAAAATCCGAAAGGGCGCGTAGACAAAAACACGAAGGGGCTGGCTTCGGCGAAAACCTGAAAGGGCGTTTGAGTCAGTAATACAATAAGTAAAAAATAATTAAAAAATAAAAATGAATGACGATAAAGTTCCTACATGGATAAACTCCTTTGGTGTCGAACCTTTTGCCGCACCAATGATGACCCCATCGGAGGATACTAGCCACAGCCCCACCGGGATTTGCCCTACTCCTTGTTGATATAGACCTTCCGTCTGGGTCAACGCATAAACCATATTTTTTGCTTTGGCATTGACTTTATACTAATGATCAAACTATCTCGACATCGGACATCTCGTCGTAGCCGATGAACGTACTACCTTTGGCTTAGACCTTTCGTCTGAGCCGATGAATACTCGTTGCCCTGGGTCTAGACCCTCCGTCTTTACCGATGAATGAACTAGTTTCTTTGTTTCGGCGTTAACCCCATGCCGATGATTAAACCCTTCCGGCGTTGGATCTTTTATTCAAGCCGGTTGATACACTACCTTCGGCCTAGACCCTCCGTCTAGACCAACAAATGAAACCCCCTTTTCCCCTTTGGTTGGTATTGACGCCGGGCATCTCTCCCCGCCATATACCCCACCGCTTCTCGGCTACGTTCAATGAACGAGTTGACTCTCTTGTTGTTAAATAAGCTAGCCAGAACGGCTTCGCACCTATACCACTAAATAAACCTTTTTGCTGAGCTCTCCCGCCAACCTTACTCTATGTTGTTTTTGAAACTGCCTTATGGCCCCTGTGATTAGTGTGGTGGAGTGATCCCTTCATTTCTTCACTGAAGGGGTGAGCGCTCTCTCGCATTCACACTCGGGCTACCTTTCCAGTACCAAATAAGCCCTCTCCTCGTAGGTGATTCAATGCCGAGATGAATAAACGAAGGAACCATTTCTCATAGTCACGTTCCAATGGCCATAAGTAAAAGAACTAAAGCATGGAAAAGGGACACACAAAAAGAATCATGTTTGAAAACATTAGCTATTTATGCTGTAAAATTGCATTAGATAACCTTCGGGGCATACCCCTGGCGTACAATGGCCAGAACAAGGCAGAGAAACAAAGAAGAGAATATATATATATGGCTCGGGGCTGAGCTCATCTTGCGGAAAATCTCTTCGAAGGGGAGGATGCCGACAAAAGGAAAATCCATCATCTTCCTCAATTGTTCCTCCTGCGCTTGGAGCCTGCCCAATTCGGAACGCAGAGACGCTACCTCCCCCTCGGTGACTGACATTTTGCCTATATCCTCAATTTGAGCCATCTCAATATTCTGAAGCTCGGCACGAACTGAGGCGAGTTCAACTTCTAGCTCCTCGGCTCGACGCTTCAGAAAGTCGACACGGCGTTGTGATCTCCTATGGCCTTTTGGCGTCGGATTACCTCGTCTTTTAAAGGCTTCAGAGCTTGCTGATATTCGAGCTCCTACATGCGAATGGTGGCGAGATGGCTGGGCAGCTAGTTGCTAAGGAACTCGCGGCGATTCACATACTTTAACAATAAAAGCACACGCTGTGACCATTCGTCCAGGGGACAACCCATCACTTGGAGCAACTCCGTCATCTTCTCTACCACCGTCTTTCATCATCATCATCATCAGAGCCTTATCCCAATTAATTGGGGTCGGCTACATGAATCCTGTTCCGCCAAAGATTTCTATCAAGTGCAATATTCGTATTTAAACCCAAGAAACTAATGTCCTTCCGAATAACATCGCACCATCTCATTTTAGGTCTTCCCCGAGCTCTTTTACTAGCATCCACTAAGATTTGGTCACATCTTTTAACCGACACTGAGTTAGGGCGACGACACACATGTCCAAACCACCTGAGTCTATTTTCTCTCATTTTACTAACAATTGGAGCTATCCTTAAGTCCTTACGGATACGTTCATTCCTAATCTTGTCTTTCTTAGTCTTGCCGCACATCCATCTCAACATCCTCATCTCTGTTACACATATTTTGTGGATGTGTTCCTTTCGTACTACCCAACACTCGGTACCATATAACAAAGCATGTCTCACAGCCGTTCTATAAAACCTCCCTTTGAGTTTCACAGGCATACGACGATCACAAAGGACATCTGATGCACTTCTCCATCTTAACCAGCCTGCCTTAATCCTATGTGTAACGTCATCATAAATCTCCCCATTCTCTTTTATGATAGACCCTAAATATCGAAAGCTACTACTCTTCGGAATGTTATGTCCATCAATTAGAACCATGTCTTCTTGAACCACGCTCCCATTACTAAAATTACAGTGCATAAACTCTGACTTACTTCTACTAATTTTAAAACCTTTAGACTCCAAGGCAAGTCTCCAATGCTCTAACTTAGCATTTAGAGCATCAATACTCTCATCAATTAAAACAATATCGTCTGCAAATAGCATACACCAAGGGATATCCTCATGCAATTGTTTAGTTACTTCATCCATAACTAAGGCAAAGAGATACGGACTTAGTGCAGAACCTTGATGCAAACCTATAGAAACGGGAAATTCACCAGTCTCCCCAGCAATAGTTCGAACACTAGTAATAGCACCGCCGTACATATCCTTAATCAAATCAACATATCCTTGAGAGATTCCTTTCTTTCTTAATGTCCACCAAATCAATTCTCTCGGTACTCGATCGTACGCCTTCTCTAAATCAAGAAAAACTATATACAAATCTTTTCTCATCTCTCTATACTTCTCCATTAGCTGCCGTAGTAAGAAAATAGCTTATGTAGTAGATCTATTTGCCATAAAACCAAACTGATTTTCCGATACAGTAGTCATACATCGGAGGCGTTTTTCAATTACTCTTTCCCAAAGTTTCATAGTATGACTCATAAGCTTAATTCCACGATATTTGTTACAACTTTGAATATCTCATTTGTTTTTATAGAAATGAACTACAACACTTTTTCTCCAAACTTCTGGCATTCTCCGTTCCTTTAAAATTTTATTAAAAAATTTAGTTAGCCACTGAATACCATTATCTCCTAGGCCTTTCCATACTTCAATAGGTAAGCCATCTAGTCCTAAGGCCTTACCCACTTTCATTTTTCTTAAAGCATCCTCCACTTCTGACATCTTAATACGCCTGAAATATTGATATTTATCAAATATTGTGGACTCTTGGGTACCTTCTAAAGATAAATCATTGACGGAATCTCCATTAAGTAACTTCTGAAAATAGCTATGCCACCTCCCTTTAATCTCAAGATCCTTAGTTAAAACCCTTTCATCTTCACCTTTAAGGCACCAAACATGATCTAAATCTCTAGTTTTCCTCTCTTAATTTAGCAAGTTCAAATATGTCCTTTTCACCCTTTCGGGTTCTTAATTTATTATATAAATCTTCAAATGCCTTTGATTTAGCTTCGCTAACTATTTTCTTAGCTCTCTTTTTAGCGATTTTATAGGCTTCTAGGTTTTGATCATTTTTGTTAGTTTGCCAAACTTTAAAGTATTCCTTTTTTACTCTAATGATATTTTGGATTTCCTCACTCCACCACCAAGTCTCTTTTTCTAAATTCCTTTTACCTTTAGATTCGCCTACGAGTTGTTTTGCAACCCTCGTTATACAATTTGTAACATTATTCCACATTACATTAGTTTCTTGTTCTAAATTCTAAATATTTTCCTTTAATAGATGATTTTTAAATGTTTCTAAACTTTTACCTTTTAAATTCCACCATTTAATCTTGGAATAATTATTTATAATGATCTTTCTTTTGAATTTAGGGATAGTGACATCCATTACTAACAACCTATGTTGAGGGGCTAGACTCTCACCAGGAATAACTTTGCAATCTTTACATAAAACTCTATCGACCTTCCTAATGAGAAAATAGTCAATTTGACTTATATGTGTTCCACTCTTGTATGTTATTAAGTGTTCGTCCCTCTTCTTAAAGAAGGTATTAGTAATTGCTAGATCATAGGCCATAGCAAAATCAAGAATAGTGTTACCCATATCATTTCTATTTTCAAAACCAAGCCCTCCATGAATCCTCTCATAGCCTCTATTATCTTTACCCACATGACCATTAAGATCCCCTCCAATAAAGATTCTCTCTTCACTAGGGATATTTTGGATCAAACTATCAATAGCCTCCAAAAATTACTTTTTAATGCTCTCTTCTAATCCTACTTGAGGTGCATATGCACTAATTATATTCAAAGTATCCTCACCTAAGATAAGTTTAATTAACATTAGTGTATCCCCCAATCTATTTACTTCCGCAACTCTGTCTTTTAAGTTTTTATCTATTATTATAGCGACACTATTTCTAGAATTATTATTACCCTATACCAAATTTTATATCCATCAATGTCTTTAGCTTTATGTCCTTTCCACTTAGTTTCTTGTAGGCAAGCTATGTTAATCCTCCTGTCCTTCATTAACTTCACTAATTCTAAACTCTTACCCGTTAAAGTTCCTATATTTCAAGTAGCTAGACGGATCCTATGTTTTTGGACTTGCTTCTTTACCCGTGTGCGTCCAACCCCACACGAGAACCCTTACCTATTTGACACCGCAATCGGGCGCCATTGCGGTGCGTCGGTTACGGGGAACGCCCTAGCTAGCCCTTGCTCACTTGTCATTTCATCCGGGTTCCGATGTAACGCATTGCTTACGGGGAATACCCTAGCTAGCCCTTGCTCACTTGTCATTCCATCCGGGTTCCGATGTAACGCGTCGCTTACGGGGAACGCGCTAGCATTAGCACATAATGTATTTGGATCAGAATTCATGTTGGAGATGTGACAAAATTTTACTGCTGGCTGTCGACCTAACGCAAACCCTCCTCTTTTCTCATCCGGCCTTGGGACCGGCCATGGCAGAGTTCTCTACCACCGTCTTTAAGCCTTTGAAAGTAAGTCGTGGGTCGGATGACACCATCGACCTAAGCAGGGTCAGGTTTTATCTCACCGGAAGATCAGAAGCGGTGAGACCAGCTGATGGCATGGAAGGAAGAATAAATCCGACGGCGTTGTCCAGAGTAGCCCAGATATCAACATCCACCATGACTAAAGAAGACGGGAGGGCCGAAAGGTGACTGCTCGGGGCTTCGCCTTCAGCAGGAGCACTGTGTACAACTATCGCAAAAGAGTTCGAGCTAGGCGCCACAAGATAATGCATGGAGGCCGGGGCGGAAGCTTCAGCAGACGCGGAGGCAGCCGTTAACGCAGAAGTTGAAGCTTCCCCCAAGTGACTTGCCTCTGCCTGAGAGTCACGGGCCAAGGATGGTGGAAGAACTCGTTCTAATATGTCCCCAAGAAATGGCGTATCCAGGCGCCGGGCAACGGGTGAAGCACCGAAGGTAAACCAAATACAATAGGCCTCAAGATGAATAGTGGACTCCCTATGGGTGTCCCCACAACAGGCAATAAGCTCGGTTCTGGAAAGGGACCTATAATAGCTTGGGCCTCTCTACTGGTTGCAGCAACCTGCAAAACGGGGGTATCCCCTAGAATGATTGGTACCTGTTCATACAAAATGAAAGCAATGATTAGACAATGTCGCACAATTGGCCGGGCAAACGACAGACATGCTGACACTCGCATCAAGTTCAAACATGCTCATGCTTGAGGCGGTTGAAGAGATGGTGAGCGGTGGCACCGGTATGGGGGTGTCATCGAAGAGGCCAGCCGCTCGAAGGGTGTCTTCGATGTCGGGCGAACCGGGCCCCGAATCAACAGCCGCGGAGGTGTCCTTCCTTGCAGATGCGCCGATGGGCCTTGCTAGGCGAAACTCTCCCTTCCCAGCAGAGTCGCCGTCAGAAGATTTGACGTCCTCGGTCGACGACGAACTCTCTGGAGGAGTTTCGGAAGGGCCCTCCATGGGATGACCTGGAGTGGTGCCCCCGAGAGTCGCTTGCGATGGCCAACTGCCCTGAGGGGAGAAGTCCCAAATGCTTTCTTGCTTTCAAAACTATACGCCTGCCCCCCCCCCCCCCTAGGAGGAACGGTGGGGAGACTCTTCAATCACAGTGTTGGCACTGTATCCCCTGTTAAAATGAAGACCGTCTCAACCGCCACCAAATGAATCTCAACACAAAGGAAGCGGTAAAATAGAAAAGAATTGCTGGGCAACTGACAAGGATTTCCCTCTCACATTTACTCATAGGAATGGGTGATGGTGGAATGTCTCTAGTCAGGCCCGTCACAGGGGCCTTCATAACCTCCTCCCCGAAAATGTCCGTCGAGGGATGCTCCAAGATGTCACCTGGGAATTTGAGGGTCGCTGGATTCAGACGACAATGCCGCATGTATGCAAATGAATTACAAGAAGCTTACCCAAAGGCGAGCCCGGAGCAAGCCTGGACGCCGAAAACTCTTCGAAGGATGGAATAGTCAGGGTTACAGGAGTAGCCGGAGCCGGCTGCTCAGACTCCGTGCGCCTCTTCTTGGCTGCCTTTTTCAAACCTTCCTTCGTCTGGGAGAGGGCCTCTTTGACAGGTGACCTGGTTTGCCTGTGTTTACGGCCATCCGATAATGGAGTGGTCGTTGGGGCCGACTTTGGCTCATCAAAATATGTAGGCTTCTGAGCCATCGACATTAACTGTCGGTAGCTGTTCATTTTTTGATCGGTGGGCTTGTCTGCGGAAGAATACATACAACAAATAATAATCATGAGAGGGTTATTACCTGCAACTTAATGGACCAAATAAACAGATGAAGAAGAGGATGGAATACCTGCCGGGCCACTGTAAAGTTTAGAAAGAGGCCATTACGTCAGGGACACTGCTTTGTCCCTGGAAGCTGCTTCCCTAATCAACAAGCAAATATCACCAATTTTTCGGCAGCGTTCAGAAAGAGCTGTCAAGTCCATATGATTGCAGGAAGAAAGGCAATGAAATAAGTTTATGTGGTCAATGCCCCACCCATCAACATAGTTGAAAGAGATATGTAGATTCTGATCCAGTATTGCCTCGACTCGGTCTTCTATACTCAGACGGTGAACCTGAAGCAAAACAAATAGCCTGGCGGCGGCTATTTTCTTCCTTCCTCGCCTCTTCAGCTTGGCTGCGGCTGCTCCGACTCAGGCGAAATCATCATATTTTATCTCACTTCGGAAGAAGTATCTCAGCCATATGCCCATGCGAACCCTCTTCGGCTTGACTCTCTTCAACTTTTTGTTGCCGCCTTCATGATATGACAAAAATAACTCCCGATAGACTTTCATCAAGTAGCGGTATGAGAAGCCTAGGGTATATCTGTCGTCCCCGTCAGTTTCATCTTTGGCCAGCTTTGGGAAGCATACTTCTTCATAGGGCTCACCATCTATGGGTAAGCTTGACAACTGAAACAAGCTCCTGAGGTCCAAGGATGTTTCTCCCTCTGCAGTATTAAAATGTGTTCAACTCAAAGTTGAAGACTTCCATCATGCCGTAGCACAACCCCTTGGAGACGGGGTACCTGAAGCTAGAGGCATATATGCTGTGGTAAACACCTGCGGTGAGTAGGATCGGAGCATAGTTGCACAGAACATGGTCCGTGAACTCTATGGCATTCTCACGGAATGAATGAGCATCATAAGCTTTCAGGTTAGCAAACTATCCCACGACCAGTTCATGCTTGAAACAGATGGCTAAGCAGTCCAATAAGAAAGGTTCCTTCCTGAACCCCCGTTTCAGTGGAGCCAAGAACAGACCGAAGCAAGGTTTCTCTTTGTACACTCGGCCTGCAGCATTGTCCCAACGGACTGGGGTAAATTCCGGTGCCCTGGTCAGCTTGCCCTCTTCCATACCCAACTCTTGAAGTCCTAACATCGCCTCCCACATGCAGGGCTCTCCCAAAGAATAAACTGGTTTTGTCCTCTGCGTGCTGCCTGCTAAGCTGTCTCTAGACTGCAGAATAGCACGCTCCATCTGAAGGGCCGTTGTGTAATCGTGCTTTCTACCAATGTTGAAGTTCTTCAGGAAATGGATTAGGTGGCGATCCTTGGGGTAATCAGCATGGCAACTGCTTTCCCGGTCGAAATAAAAGCCCTCTTCAGTCAGCGAGAGGAGGCCAAAGTCCATAGTGTCAGTGTCAGAATCCGAAGACTCGGCCAGACTGGGTATCTCTGTGTGCTCCCTATTCAGATCGGCAAAATTAGCCCAGGTCACTGTTGGGGGACCAGACATCGGTGCAACCTCAGAGGTGGCGGACCCAAGGGAGGAAGAAGTGCCTGAGGAAGCCATTGTCTGTAAAAGGCATCAACATTTGTATTAATTAGTACGCATGGGCGATATATATATATATATCAATGAAAAGAGAGAGGAAGGAGAAAGAAAGAAAAGAGAAGAAAAAGAGGAGAAAAAAAAAGAGAAATGAAAGAAAAAAAGAGAGAAGGAAAAAAGAAGAATTTAATATTTTTGTCAAAATTTTGGCATTCTCCCTTGTATCTGGTGTATGGAGGAGATTAAATTAACACTCGTCCACGCCTACGACGAGACAGTCTCAGAATGTCCGGGTGTGCACAAAAGCAGCAACACCGTCTGGGATCTCTGGAATACCCTACATCCTCGAGGACTAGCCTGCTAAAGGGTGGGGACCCAGTGTCATGTACCAACAGTCAGGCCTCCTTGACGTCGAATCAAGACTAGGTGAGGTGGTGACGAACCGGCACCACTGTGGCTACAATGGTTGATGTCGAGGAGAGGGGAAGAGGCTCGACTGGCACTGAATCGGCGCTGTTGTCCTTGGGCATTCGAAACGACAACGATGGTTGGCGTTGAGGGAAAGGTGTTCGACGGGCACCGTATTAGTGCCACCGTTGTAGAAGGAAAAGGAGGAGGAGGAGGAGGAGGAGGAGGAGGAAAAGAAGGAAGAGGGCAGGAGGAGGTGTCCCTTGAACCGGCACCGATTGTCTAAAGACGCTCGGAACGGTAGCGGCAAGGGGCACTGAAGAAGAAGAAGAAGAAGAAGAAGAGAAGGGGAAGGGAGGAGCATTGACAACTCCAACCAAGGCCGCTGTCGTCGGAGGCGAAGCCCTCACCGGGGGGGTCGCCACGGAAGGAAAGAAAAATAGAGAAGAAGAAAGGAGAAGGAAGGAGAAGAAAGGGGAAACAACAGCGCCCAACCCAAAATGGCGACAGTGGCGTCTGCTCGAAGAAGAGGTCGTCTAGGACGGAGAGGGCCGAATGGCGCCGGTAACGAGAGAGGAAAGGGCTTCGGCAGCCTGCGAAGGAAGAAGGCCAGGGAGGTGAAGTGGTCTTCAAAAAACCCTCAGGCCTCTTTATAAAGGGAAAGCCTGCCCCTTATCTGGCAGCCCTCGAGCCCCATCTGGCCACACTGGAGCCCCCCTTATTCGGCAGCCCTCGAGCCCCATCCGGCAAGGTCACTTGATGGCCCCTCGTTCGGCAAGCCCTGCGTGGTCTCTGAACCGGCAAGGCCACCTGGTGGCCCTTTATCTAGTAGTAATACTCCTTGAAGCCCCATCCGGCAGGCCACATTGAAGCCCCATCCGGCAGGCCACCTTGAAGCCCATCCGGCAGGCTCCTTCGAGCCACTGAACCGGCGGACTCCTTCGAACCACTAAATCGGAAGGCCACCTTGACACCTTGAAGCGGCAAGCCCTTCGTGATCTTGAACCGGCACAGGGTTGCACCCCATCCGACAAGCCTCCAGGCCCTTAAACGGTGCTCCACAACAAAAAAAAAAATAGTGTGCACCCACGTGCCCCGCTTCCCTCGTTCCTCGCCCACACCACTTGTGGGTGGGGGGGCATTTGTTGGCGTCTAAAAAAAATTGGCACCACGATACAACAAGGTGAGGCCACCTTAAGAAATTCAAGAAGCCATCAAAGTCAAAATGTCTCAAAATCAATAGCTTGGTAGAGTGGTGGCTGATCACCACGAAATGGCGTCCCGAGGGACGAATTGAACTCATAATCGTAGGAGGCTGAGGTACTCCTGAAAATGCACTGCTGCAGATTCAACCTTGAAGACTCGGCAGCGAAGAAGTAGAAAAAGAGGCCAGAACATGCCAAATATCAGTAAGGGTGGCTACGGTGCTGTATCACTTATGTGTTGCCATATCACCATAAGATTGCGTCCCGAGGGACGAATTGAACCCAGAATGGCGAGAGGCCAAGGCGCTCCTGAAGACGCACTAGTACAGACTCAACTGTGAGAGCTTCGACAGCGGGCAAAGTCGAAAGGGGGGAGCTCGTGGTGAAGGGGTTCGCAAAAGCACTCAAACCCTTTATAAAGGGAAGATGGGTTACCCCCATCTGGCAAGCCGCTGAGCCTGAAACGGCAGGCCCTTGAACTCCCTTGAAGCGACCCCCATGAAGCCCTCATCCGACTGGCCCTTGAAGCCCTTGCATTGGCAGCGGCAGCCCATGAAGCCCTTGAATTGTCAGCGACAAGCCTTCGAGCCTGAAATGGCAGGCTCCTGCCAGCCCCTGAACTGGCAGCCCTTCAGGTACCCCTATCTGGCAGGCTCCTGCGAGCCCTTGAAGCCCGTCAGCCGGCAGCGCCCACTTGCACCCCTATATAAGAGGCTGCGCTGGAAAAAAAAAGATGCCAGAGAGCGAAAAAGAAAAGAAGAAGCGAAGAGGAGAAGAAGCAAAGCTAGAGCAAGGAGAAAGAGAAGAAAAAGTGGGAGCCAGCGAAAGGGAGTGGAGAGGTGAAGGAAAGGAGAGAAGAGTGAGGTGAGAAAAGGGAAGAAGGGAGCCTGCACTCCCGTTCACCCCTCTTGCATTTTTTTATTATTGTATCATCTCTTCTGTATTCGAGAAATGAAAGTGAAGATTTATGAATGATTCCACATCTGCTGTGTGCTGGTTGTGTTTTCCTGTCCCCACTGATCGCTTCTCCTCCCCTTTCCCATTATTTGCTTTCCCTTGCACTGTTATGTGATATTGTTTTCTCCGTCTAGTGTTGTTTCGGCTTAATATCATGCGAGAGGGGGAAGCACGATCCGATGTTTTAGGAGGAAGGCCTTACTCTCTCCCATAGAAATGCAGGCTTGGAGTTTGTCCCGTGCTATGGACATGACCCCAAGCCAAGGAAATCGCTTTAATCGTCTTTTGTCGTAATCAACACGTCGTATCACTACTCCGCCACTTTCTCTGAACCCCTCTGATGAGCTATTCGTAAGGGGGCACAGAGTCCTTGTGTCCTTCCCACGGATTGCAATTGGGGGAGGAAAATTTATCAGTAAACTAGATATTGACGCCCGCACATTTCATCTCGTTTTTGCCTCTCACGGCGCCGTCCTATCAAGGAATTTCCGATGCTCTGTTTTCCTTTGGTTTGATCCGACGGCACTCCTCCTATGGTCTCGTTGGCCAACGATCCGGCGGCACTCCCGTCCTGTGGCCTCACTAGCCAATGTTTAGTCCACACCCCTTTGATGGCTTCTCCATTGGGCGATCCGACAATCCCCCATCCTCAACTTCACTGCATGAACCAGCGCCCCTCAAATTCCCTCTCGCTAGGTGATCCGACGCCTCTTCACTCCCTCCCTTCAGCCCACAATCCGGCACCCCCTTGCATTTCCACATTTTTGGTGTCTCTAACCAAGTGTTTTGACACCCCCTTTGTATTATTCTCCCATGCTTTTTTCCTATTTCCAGGAAGTGAACCAACACGATAACTGTGCCACACTACTTCCCTTTCAATCAGTGATCCGATGCCATTGATGGTTCGATTGCATGGTGATCCATCGCCCCTCTGCCACTTCCCCTTCAACCAATGATCATCATCATCATCATCATCATCATCATCATCATCATCATCATCATCATCATAGCCTTATCCCAATTAATTGGGGTCGCCAACATGAATCCTGTTCCGCCAAAGATTTCTTTCAAGTGCAATATTCTTATTTAAACTCAAGGAACTAATGTCCTTCCTAACAACATCGCACCATCTCATTTTAGGCCTTTCTCGAGCTCTTTTACTAGCATCCACTAAGATTTGGTCACATCTTTCAACCGGCGCTGAGTTAGGGCGACGAAACACATGTCCAAACCACCTGAGTCTATTTTCTCTCATTTTGCTATCAATTGGAGCTATCCCTAAGTCCTTACGGATGCGCTCATTCCTAATCTTGTCTTTCTTATTCTTGCCATACATCCATCTCAACATCCTCATCTCTGCTACACACATTTTGTGGATGTGTTCCTTTCGTACTGCCCAACACTCGGTACCATATAACAAAGCAGGTCTCACAGCCGTTCTATAAAACCTCCCTTTGAGTTTCACAGGCATACGACGATCACAAAGGACATCTGATGCACTTCTCCATCTTAACCAGCCTGCCTTAATCCTATGTGTAACGTCATCATAAATCTCCCCATTCTCTTGTATGATAGACCCTAAATATCGAAAGCTATTACTCTTCGGAATGTTATGTCCATCAATTAGAACCATGTCTTCCTGAACCACGCTCCCATTACTAAAATTACAGTGCATAAACTCTGACTTACTCCTACTAGTTTTAAAACCTTTAGACTCTAAGGCAAGTCTCCAATGCTCTAACTTAGTATTTAGAGCATCAATACTCTCATCAATTAAAACAACATCGTCTGCAAATAGCATACACCAAGGGATATCCTCATGCAATTGTTTAGTTACTTCATACATAACTAAGGCAAAGAGATACGTACTTAGTGCAGAACCTTGATGCAAACCTATAGAAACGGCAAATTCACCAGTCTCCCCAGCAATAGTTCGAACACTAGTAATAGCACCGCCGTACATATCCTTAATCAAATCAACATATCTTGAGAGATTCCTTTCTTTCTTAATGTCCACCAAATCAATTCTCTCGGTACTCGATCGTACGCTTCTCTAAATCAAGAAAAATTATATACAAATCTTTTCTCATCTCTCTATACTTCTCCATTTGCTGCCGTAGTAAGAAAATAGCTTCTGTAGTAGATCTATTTGGCATAAAATCAAACTGAGTTTCCGATACAGTAGTCATACATCGGAGTTTCCCTTCAACCAATGATTCGACGCCATTAATGCTTCGATTACTAGGTGATCCGGCGCCCTTTTACTGCCTCCCCTTTAGCAAGTAATTCGACACCTCATTGCCACCTACCGCTATCGGGTGTTACGACACCTCCCCCAGACCGAACGAGCTTTCACGTCTTCAATGCTGGTGTTAATGTGCTCCGGTGTGTTTCAAGTGTTAAGCCAATTGCCCGTTTGAAGTCCAAGCATTGGGTGCCCCGCTTTGTCATCGAGCAAACAGAACCACCAGGTCCAAGGGAACACACCCCTGGCCCAGCTCAAAGTGTCCGGGCGATCACAATCCCTTAGCAGGCTAGTCCTCGGGGATATGGCATCACAGACCTTTGCGAATGTTGCCGCGCGTGCGCATTCGATTAATTAAGGGACCGTCCCGGACTCTGCGTGGATGAGCACCCATGTTATCAACCCCTAGATGCCCCAGGTCTAGGGAAGATGTTGTCGGAATTCTGCAAAAAAAAAATCTTGGATAAATAAAAGAGTTGAATGATAAAAACAATAATAATAATTATAATGAATTTAAAAAAATTACAGAAGAGTCATAAAAAGAAATGTGCACTAAAAAAAGGGTGATCCAGCACCCACGGGCGGTGTGATCCGGCACCCCCTCTCTCTTCTGTTTCCACCCACTTTTCTCTCATTTTTCTTATATCAAGTGATCCGGTCATAAAAAATAATAAAATAATAATAATAATAATGAATAATAAAGTATGAAAAAGATAAGAAAATATAAAAAAGGTATTAAAATGGATATAATAAAAAGGGGGAATGCTCATATAAATAAGAGTAAGAATAAAAAAAACAAAACACTAGCCTTGGTCATAATGAAATAGTTGCTCGCATCACAAAATAACAAAAAAAATATTCTGCATTTCCATGCATACATTAATACAAGTTTCAGGTTATTAGGCCCTTTGTCCTGGCGCTCAATCAAGGATTTTCTCCCTTTGGATAAATATAATTAACACCGTGGCCTTTATGGCTCGATGAGTTTTAGTCCCGACTAGATGTCCCTCATCGTCTGGTTGGTCTGACGGCGCGCATGTGGCTTCAAGTCCCTTAACCTTGAAGTCTAAATAGACTATCACCTCGTGAGTGGTACGCTTGCATACAAAGAAAAATGAGAGATAATAAATAAGTAAATAATATAGATAAAAAATGTCCCACAACAGAGGTGCTATAGTAGGAGAAGAGTCTGAGACTTCACCCTTCCTCCAAGCCACAAGACTTCACCACTTTGGCGTGATATGTTGTCTTGTAGTGATGTTAATGCTTTCGGGGTACGGGCCCAACTAGGAAAAGGCGACCAAAGCCTTTTTTGGAAGGATAGATGGTGTGGAGATTTTCCCCTGGAGGCTTTGTTCCCTAACCTCTTTGCAGTTGCAGCAGACCCTCTGAGGGTAGTGTCCTAGGCTTTTGACCCCCTCATCTCAGGAGGGACGTGGGCCCCGACCTTCAGGAGGGATCTAAGGACATACGAGGTGGTGCAGCTCCAGGACCTCCTCTCCTTCCTCCTGGACTTCCATCCTTTGCCAGACAGTGAGTTTGAGTGGATGTGGAGGTGGCATAGGGACAATTCCTTCTCGGTTAGATCAGCCTACGTCATTATTTCTGATGGAGGTACTCGCCATAGCCTCTTTTCTCGGGTCTGGAGACCGAAGAGTCCATTGAGGATGAAGATCTTGCCTTGGAGGATCTCCCGTGGGCTACCTGGAATAGACTACTCCGCTTTCCTCTGGGTATTTAGTCGACTTGTTGCCTCTGCGGGGTGGATGACGAGACCAGGACCACCTATTTGTAGACTGTATCTATTCATAGGGGGTATGGAGGGAGCTTGTTAGGAGGACACGTAGCATCTTTGGCTATCAGAGGGGAGTCCACCACTTGATTGGGGGATAAGGACGGTGTGGTGGCTCATCCTCCATGCCACTCTGTGGACGTTAGGGGGGAAAAAAATAATTGTATCTTCAGGAGGGAGGTTAGAGCTGAGGACTCAATTGTTAATTTTGTTTTTGATAGAGCATTGTTTTCAAGATGTCGCCTAGGCGACAAGGGACTCTAAGGCGACTAGGCACTTAGGCGAGTAGCCCATTAAGACACTCATCTGGCTGCCTTGGTGCACATTGGCCACCCTGAGCCCGTCTATCCTGTCTTGGCAGGACACCCACTCATTGTTTTGAGGTCTGTTTTAGTATTTGAGCAAAAGTTCAGGGGTAATTTTGAAAAATTGACAAATGATATGTTAAGATTGAAAAGGGAAGATAAGACTTCCGTTTCCCTTTCATTTTTTTCTCGGATTCTTCTCTTGTCGGTTCCTCTTCTCTCCTCTTAAGGACATTGATTCATATTTGCATGGTGCACTTTTTGAAGCTAGTACTATTTTTGTCTCTCTTTTTGATAATTCACAGGTGGAAGATTATGAAACTTTTACGTTGATGTACTTATAATTTACCTAGAAATGTGTCATATTTATGCTTCTTTTTAATATAGAGCATAACTATTTGAATATCAAATTTTAAATTAAAAAATTTATATTGATTGATTGATATTCATGAATTATTATTAGTTTTTTTCTTATTAATTTGTTATTGTTTGCCATTTATTCTGTTTTTACTTTTCAAAATATATATGTTGAAGATTTGTGAATATCAAATTTTCTATCAACTAAAAATAGAACTTATATGTAGAAATATAGTTCTAATTCTCTTGCAATGTACTTAGTTTTATAAAGTAGGCTTTGTCTAGGCGCCTCGCTTTATTGCCTATGCAGTAAGGTGGTGGACCACCACCTTGATCGTCTTGGATGCCTTGACAACTATGTGATAGAGAGAATGGGTTGAGCTTCTTTGTAATGTGACTTCCTTCAACTCTACTCTTTTTGTTTTGCTTGGGATTTAACGTACTACACACTGTCTTAGTGTGGCCATCTTCTATATAGGAATTTTTTGGGAGTGGTTTGACCATAGTTGTACATCCACCTTTTGTACTTCCCCCTTTTTTATTTAATACAATAGTGGTATTACCACTTTCAAAAAAATAAAGATAAGGATGTATTCTTTTGAAGTGTGTTTGTAACATTTAAATTTTTTGTCCAGTTGACTTCTTTGCTGGCCGAAATTGGCCTAAATATACAAGAAGCTCACGCTTTCTCCACGAATGATGGCTACTCATTGGATGTCTTTGTTGTTGATGGTTGGCCTTACGAGGTATTTCTACATCCTTTTTGCCATTCAAATGATTAGAATTCACTTATTGGAAATTCTCATAATGGTATGCTATGTTTTCTTTTAAGTTCGATTTATGGTATATCCATTTGTATGGTTGGACGTTCTTGATCTTATGATGGCATATTACATTATTGATTGGCTTGCTAATTAACCTTTTCCCTTGGGAAGGTGAGAAGTGTTGGGTTGCACCACTAGTTTTCTTAGTTAAAGAGGAGATACAACCGTAGTTTGGGGAGAAATTCCTCCAAGATGTCTCTCATGAAGTCACAATACAATAGTCATTTAGGTCACGTTTGGTTCGATGATAAGTTTTGAGGAGAATAGGTGTAAGTCATTCCGGATTAATTTATCCCTATCTCTATTCTTGTGTTTGTTTGGTTCGCGAGAGGATAACTATGGCGATATCTCTATTACTTGTTTGATAAAAAATAGGGATAAGTGCTGAAAAAGGACTAAATTATCCTTCTTATCCCGGGTTGAAGGGCATGACGTTATTCTGTGTTTGGGTGGAAATAAGGTGCACTTAGGCAATTTTTTCTTTCAGCATAGTGGAATGACTTAGTTATTATTAACAATCATAATTAGCAATAGCACTCTTGTACTCTTTAATTAAATGTATTAATAATCATGATTATAAATAATCAATATACTATTTAATATATCATCTTAAAATTTATTTTATTTTAATAATATTTAGTAGTGCTGAGAATATTATTTATTAACTATAACCTTCATATTCACATGTAATTAACACTAATTAAATTACGATTTATTAATTATTATGTTAATGATTTTTGTTTGGACCTAATTATAATGCATGTATCAATCTAAACCTGTAATTTTCAATTCAAAATGTTATTTTTCCTTTCATAAATATATATTTTATTAAAACTCATATTTACACTACTTTTAATTGTTTGCTAAATATGTAATCATACACCATATATATGACATGTAATTTTTTTTTAAAAATCCTTTATTAAAAATAATGAGACTTTTTTGTCCAATTGTTGTTGTCCTTTTATATTCTAATTAAATTTGTTTTCCTTGCACAAACCCATGTGCAAGCCATTAGATTTTTTACAAAGGCATATTACACAATATACAAACGTTGCCTGTTGAATTGTACTACTAGCACCAACTGAAACTGCCACACCAATATCATTTCCAAGTGGAAGACTGAATGAGGATGATGGAACACAATATAACACATTTAAGAAAAGTTTTCAAAAATTTACAAAAGTTTAAATATAACACATAGAAGAAGATTGAGAAGTCAGATGGAAAATAACTAGTTTAAATCACACACACGTACATATTTGGCATGAGAAATAGAAACACAAGTGCACGATCCGGTCCCTGTCCTCACTGAAGGTGCACACACACACACACACACACACACACACACACACACACACATAGACATCTGCCATGAGAAATACAAACACAAGCTACCCTCGGTGAACACACTAACACACTCCATCAACTGCTGCCCAAGATAGAAGTTGCCACAAGGTCAATCAAAATAAATGGTTTACATCACAATGACACATACATATTTGCCATTAGAAAAACAAACACAAGGTACCCTCACTGAACACACACTGTATCACACGCACGCACGCACGCACTTGCTGCCTACGATAGAAGAATGCCCAGGATAGAAGGACATGCAGAACTCAATGAAAATAACCGGTTTACATCACACACACACAGAGAGATAGAGAAACATCTGCCATGAGAAACACAAACACAAGCTACCCTCACTTAACACACTAACACTCCATCAACTGCTGCCCAAGATAGAAGTTGCCACAAGGTTAATCAAAATAAACGGTTTACATCACAATGACACACACACATATACATATTTGCCATTAGAAACACAATTAAAGGTACCCTCACTGAACACACTGTATCAAGTTTTCAGACACACACAACTTGACTATTTAGCTGTCATCACTAAATACACACACACACACACACACACAAGGACCGACAGGATAGAAGAAGCTGCAGAAGTTAAATGAAATTCATCATCATCATCAGAGCCTTATCCCAATTATTTGGGGTCGACTACATGAATCCTGTTCTGCCAAAGATTTTTATCAAGTGCTATATTCATATTTAAACCCAAGAAGTTAAATGAAATTAACCGGTTTAAATCACACACACATGTAGATATTTGCCATGAGAGACACAAGCACACAGTCGCTAAACACACACCCACACCCCATACATCATTGTACTTGCACACCATTTTTTCTTATGAATTATGCATAAATTTGTGATTTACCATTGACATATCTGCTGCCCACTTGAAGAACCTACAACTCATTGTTGTTCTGTTGGCCTGCAAAGGAGAGGTCTTGAAGTAAGATACATTTGATAATGTAAGCCAATAGGAAGAACCATGAAGAAATGTGTGTCACGTACCTTTGATTCTGGACATAGATAAAATACTTTCCCTTAGTCTTACTAGTTTTTGAGGTCTGCCTTCTACATGGGCTTTTGCCACAAGGACAAAGTAATAACTCATCCACCCACATGAAAAATCAACATGACTTATCATTCCCAAGCTGTGAACAAGTATATAAGAGAATATGACATACATAGCATGTAAACAAACAACACTTTCTAATTGAGAATAACATACATCAAGTGGGCAGCAATATTGCTGCTGTGAGAGATTTTGATAAGACATTCCCCTATGCCACATTCACACAGAATATGATCATATTTACCATCGTCCATCACTTTTGAATCCATTTTTCTTATACCTTGAAAATTGAGAAGTAGAGTTACACAGAATGTGATATGTCGTGCTCTTAGTCTCAAATAGACATCATTTATGTCTAGAGATTCATTGGAGGACATATCTGCAGTCGCATTCCAAGTCACCTACAGTAAATCTCCGCATTAGTAGGGGTTGCCCTTAGGCCATACAATCTACTATAGGTGTGACCTACAATCAGGGAAACAAAATGAGATGTCTCGACAGTACTTCTCATCACATAAATGCTCTTTCCCATCATCATAGCCCATTGTCCCTATTATTGATGACGATCATTCCGTAACAAGCAAATATGAAGATGAAAATAAATGAAATATAAACACACATACAACAGAAATCAAAGCAACTCCAAGCCGGTCTAGGCTTAGCCCTAAAAAAATGGCTACCAATATATTTGCATTTGTAGCAGCCTGAACTCCGTGGCGCAAAGAAAGTTGAACCGGGCTGCTCAAAAAAATTATGTGAGTGATAAAAGTGTCCAAGTGTCAGTATGATATCAAGCTGTCAGAGTCATAATCATTCATATCAAGTATATAAGGGGTGAGGACGCCATTCCAGGAAGCTATTGCCATATCTAAAAAATTGTCAAGGAAATTGTGTTACATAACAAGGCGAATTGCATTAAAAGTGAATAAAATGTCATCACACCACGAAGTAAACAAATTGTCCATGTCATCAGTACAACATGAGATTTTCAATCATCATTTTGTGCTTCCACTTGACTGCGCTTGCAATGGACAAGATACTTGTCACATACAAACAAGCATGATTAAATGTGATGAAATGAAGAATATTAGCCCAAAGGTTTAGGCGTAGAAAGTACCCTCGGCTATTGTGATGGGTCCAAAGTCGAGTGGCTATACGGTCCTTGAATCTCTCCCCTCTAACAACTTCTCTGCTACTAACATTATCCTCTTCATCCACCTCCTCATCTCTTGGATTATTCACGTCATCTTCTACTTGTTCGAAAATAGGATCAAGACCTTGCTCCTTTCTAATGAAGTTGTGCAATACGCAACATACCATTGCAATCCTCGCTTGTGTCTTAATTGGATAATTGCGACGCTTCACTAGAATTGTGAAACGTGACTTGAGCTATGTAGTCAGAGGCATGAGGCAATCGAGGTGACCAAGGGGTCGCCTCTTGCCTTAAACACCTAGGCGATGGCCTAGGCACTTGAGGCATTTTATTAAAAAATATATATACAATTGAAAAAATATAAATATTTGTCTAAATATCATAAAAAATACATACAAACAATCAAGATTCTCAATAAAATTAACAACAATCAAGATTTGAGGTGAAAATACACTGGGTAAGTCAATCATGATCTCTTGGGACTGCCTTCTGGCAGTGAGGCGTTTGAGGAGAAAGCGAGGTGATTTGGGGCCGCCTTCCCTCAAAAATCGCCTAGGCGAGCGCCTAGGCACGCTTTTGATAACATAGGACTTAAGCATACGAAGGTACGCTCGACGCAATTGTGTAGTTGAGCGTGCCTATGGTTGAACATGTCCTTCTTGTCCCGATGTGCAAGTCTGGTCCCATTACACATGTACTTCGATAGATGATATTTTGTGCCACGGTATGGTGCTAAGAATCGGGAGGGGGGGTGTATGCATACCCTACATCAACCAAGAAGTATTTCCCTACGGCAAAGAATGCGTGCAAGTTTGAGTATCTAAATTAGATGTAGATATACTATCAATTGAGAAACATTTACCTTCCGGTACAGGAAATCTATCTTTTTCAATGGCCCACCTCCACACTTTCATGTTTGGAGCTGATCTCTCCCAACCCACAACAATATAAGTGAACATACGATCAAAATTCACACATCCCATGACATTATGAGATGTCTCACCTTTCCGATTTCGATAACTAGAGTGGTCATTTATCGGCACCTTTGTAGAAATGTGCGTCCCATCAATTGCATCCAAAGCATTCTAATCACAAAACAAACAAAAAAACACTAGCACTTAACGGACAATTAGGTAGGAATTAATCATTGCATATATTTATGGTTATATTTGTCTAGCACATCACCTTGAAGAAGGGGTAGAATTTTAGATCATGCTGGATTTTTAGATCCATTGGATTTTCAACAGTTGGCATTTTGATGTAATCATGACGTATGGATAATATTGTCATGAGAACATTGTTAAAGTGTCGACTTATTGTCTCTCCTGAATGTTGGAACTATTCTCTGAGTAACTTATTACCAACTCCATGACCAATCTCAAGAAGAAAAATAGTCAATTGCTCAGTGGTCGACATGTTCTTGGTGTCACTGAGTACACCCCTGTCTATCAGTTTATCCTTTAACCTTAAGAATAGGTGGGGATGAACCCGAAAATTTGAGTATGCTCTTCCCATATGACAGTCCATTAGCTATTTAACTCACCTATGACTTCAACCAACATCTGTGTGCATTGGGCTCCCAGAGATAGGTATGCAGGAGGACAATATTTGAAGGACTACTACATGTTCAACCTCCTCCCAATATTCCTCCTCGTCCATCATAAACTTCGTGAGGAATTCAAGTGAAGGTCCAGTTTCAGTAGTTTGAGTGCAGTAGTTGAAAATCATATATCATAGACATGAGCAAAAATAAACGGTGAATGAGTATTTCATCAAGCTAGCATGTAAATGATGTATGTAGCTGAAGTATTTGCATTGCATGTTCACATGTAGTTAAATAAGTAAATATAAATATGCACATGTAATTGAACACTTGAAAAGAATATGTAAGACTTTCAGAAGTAGCCAAGGTGGCTTAATATCCATACGGTTTTCAACTCTTCTGGGAGGGCCAGGAAAATGGAACAGTCCTCCACAGATCGGACAAGGTCAATAGCTCTATATAGATCTTGTGGAGGAAGTCCAGGCAACTTGATGAGCATATCAATTGTCTCATCCATTAGCGGGGTAGTTTGTTTGTCTGTTTGTTTTTTGCATTTGCAACATCTTTCTTGCCAAAGCCATCCTTTCATGACCTAGGGCTACTAACTTGTCAATTGAATCATCATTATCCTGTGAAGCTCGCTTCCTCTTCCTATTGACATTGTTGGATGAGGGCATGTTCCTAGGAGTAGGGGGAGCCCCTTCGTTCGACTGATTATTATTATTGGGAGTTTCAATTTCTAACTGTTGTTGATTATTGTCAGGTGTTTAGAGTCATTGAGGAGACTACCTACATTGAAATCGATATCTGACTCATCCTTCACAGCATGCTCCTCATTACTAGTGTCACTACGCGTGTCAAGATAGGAGGTATTTTCGTTGCATGCAGCGACATCACCTCTAGACATAGAAGTGGAGCAAATGATCTCCATCTCATCCATAAATAAGAAGGGCTTCCCTTGAATTGTTCTTCTCTATTGATCTGAAAATTTAACCCACATGCTCTTCATAAATGAAAAACTAAAATCAATTTAGTAATATACATCTTTCATACCGCTATGAGATCCTCTCAGCTTTCGTTTGTGCCTAGGACTGTCATTTTTTCTCATCATCCCAATCCCATCTGGATCAGTTCCTTGACATTCAAAATTAAATAATATTTTTTCTTCAGATTCTTTAAATGATTCTTCAATTTTTCCATTGAGTAGCCTAACTTTGTCTTCTCATTGAAAACTCTTACTATGTCTCCATGGACCTTTTATGAAATTTCCATTAACAAAGTCGTCATTGTTAACATGGTGTTCTACCAATAGGTCTACGAAAAATTGATCAGCATCCTCCAATTTGCCACCCTACGTTTATCTTTGGATACGCTCATAATCTCTTAATACAGGAACATAATAACTAGTTAGCAGAAAGAGGTTAGACCAATCCAAATCTAACACATGACACATGCTTAATTTATCATGTTATCAAACAGAAATTTCTATTTACAAGCACTGACCATGACATTACAAATAAATGCAAAACACCTATTCACGTGTTGTGCACAATGTAATACAATAATCTATTAACAATAGCATAGTCTATAACATGGCATAAACAAATCAAGTTAAAATAACATGGCCTATTGAAAACTTTCATACTACGCATGTTACAAAACACAGAGACATGAGAATATTCAGATTAATCATGCTCAGAAATGAAAATCAAGCATCATACTAACGAAACAATGAAGGAACAGCCCACACACTGATGAGAAGGAGTAGTCCACACGTTGATGGGGGGGGGGAGCAGTCCACTCAGTGAAGGGGAAGGAGCAGCCACACCGTTACTCTCCCAGCAATAGAGCAGCTCACAGAGGGAAGGGGAGGGAGCACCACACACAAAGATGAAGGGGGAAGGAGCAGCCTACACATTGTACACAATACAAAAACCGGATAAGAAACCACATAATATCATCATAGCCAAGTAAAGGGAAGGACTCCAAATACAACTATAACGTCATCATCTTTCAATCGCCAACCAGAATATGACCCCGCGAGCAGGGAAGGAAGGATGGTTGCGGAAGACGTCGTCGCCAGATAAGCGAGAGATGAAGACCCCGTCGCCACCGGAGGCTACCAATATTCGTCAGAGTAGACGACCTCGTAAGGCTAAAGTAAATGATGGCCGGGGACGGTGGGTACCCAAGACAGGAAACGGAGCCCTAGGGTTTTGGTGCGTGGAGAAATACAGTGTAAGAGGGGGGGGGGGGAATTGACCCAAAGAAAGAGAGAGGAGAGAGCTCCGAGAAGATGTTGTCACCGGAGGAGAGGACAGAGATAGCGCACAGTCACATGAGAGAAAAGGGGCGACAAATGGGAGAGGAGAAAGACTCCCAAGGAAGATGTCGTCGTCGGAGGAGAGTCGTTGTCGGCTAACCGGAGCTAGGGTTCAGTAGCCTTCCGCGCACGAGACGATCGGGGAGCTAGGGTTCGAGCGGGAGTCGGGAACCAGTCGCGAGAGGAAGGAGGGCAGGATCGGGCGAAATGAGTCAGTAGAGAAAGAAAAACGTGGTTATGGGACCCGGGATAAGTCATTCCACCATTTCGGTGGAATGATTTATTCCGATTCCTAACCCATTTTCGGGGATAACCTTGTTCTGCTTAACCCCTTTTTTACCTCTCAAACGCATAATAGGGTTCTACCGAGGATATCCCCATTCTATCCCGGAACCAAACGTGGTCTTACTTACTTATGAGATGCATCTGAACAGAAATGGAAGAAATTGCTAGAGGTCACTAATATCATTTCAAAACGTTACATAACACTAGAAGATAAGCATGCTAAACATCCTAGAGGCACTAGCTAGATACCCTAAAAATTTCTAATTTTCGGTTTATTAATTAATCTTGCCTTTTGTTCTTCATTGAAAGAATGTTCATTATTATTCTCTTTATTTCTTAGTAGAATTGTTTACCCTATGCTTTCATGAAAATTACTATATGCTGTTAAAATTGTTTAGTTCTAACTCCAGCCCATGATTTCTCTTGAAATGTCGGAAATATCATGTGCTTTGGACATGTCTGAAGGGACTTCCCCTTCTTGGGTTAGTTAATCCCCACACTCACGCCATCCAGATGAACACAATTATATGAGTGTATAGATAAGTGTACTAAACACTTCTACTTAATCCCCTTCCTAGGTGTTCTCCACCATGCACATGTTTCTTGAGATACAGCGATCATTTCTAATACCCCAAGCCATGGCCAAAGTATTTTATCGGCTTTGGTAATGGAGAGTATTTTGTAAACTGATAGGCTTAATGATAAATTATTAGATAATTCAAGGTTGACAAAATTGGATCGGATCTGCCAATCCAGTTGGTTTATTGCCAAACGGACCAGACCTGACCCCTCGATCCCCGATTCTCATTTGAGATCAGCCGGATTAGGGGGATAGGCCTGGGATAGGGCCGGATTGGCCGAACCTGCACTGGGTTCATCTAATCTGGTCCAATCCAGGTCAATTTTTACCCGTCCAGTCCCCTCCCCTCCCCCTTCTCTCCTTGACACTGTAAATTGGGAAACCAGGAGGAGAAGACACGAACAACAACAACACTGTTGCTACCAGCGCCACCTCTTCCACTTTGCTCCATATTTTTCCACATGCAAAAGTGGATTTGAGATTTTGAGAGGGTGCAATTCTAAAATTGCATATGTACATTAGCTTTTATATGTCTAAACCTTGAAAATAAATAAAAGCTGGGTCAGGCCAGATGACTGCAGATAGGGCCCAGATCAGGGTTTAGGCCACCGAAATGTGCCCAACCCCCGAGTTAACCTTCCTTGGATAACTTCCATTCTGAATCTGATTTCTATAAGTTTATTTGTCAATTTATGTACATATTGTATATGATTTGGATCCGTATATTTTTTATTTGTATCATGATTGTGGTACCAAGCCCCAAGTTAATTATGAACTGTGTATTAGACAGGTTTATCTATAAGTATCCAAAATCCTGTCCTGTATCAATGTATTTTATTGGTTAAAGATATGGTAGTGCAATATATTAGGGAAACAACCATGTGTGAGGGAGGGGTTCCAAAGTTCGTCTCGGGGGCTAACCGAGTGCCCTTGGGAAGCACGACTCATCGGACCTCCGGGGGAGGTTTCCGGGGATCCGGGGAGATGCTTGTGGGGGCCCTGGTGCTTCCGCTGCGGCCGCAAGGGGCATCTGCAGCGCTGCTGCAGATCTCTGCCAATGAATAGGTGTCAACCTGATCCGGGGAATGGAGAGAACAGTGGAGGGAGGTTTCCGCCCCAGTGCTCATTTGCAGATGTCATTTGGGGTAACTCGACGCACAGTCGCTTGGGAAGCATGGCCGGGACTGTTTGGAGGTGGACAGCCTGCTGGAAGACATGATGCAAAGGAGAATGTAATGGCTTAGGACATGTCTGCGAGTAGATCTGGTGGAAGGTGAGTGGATGTGGACAAGGGTCACGACCCCTTCTAGACAAGGGAAAGGGGATGGAGGCCTATTGGCAGGTGATGCAGGTGGGTGGAGGGGGTTCCCTGGTGGGGGGGCGGAGTGAAGAGGTGGTGGAAGCGGTGGTCAAGGGTGGATATGTGGTGGCGGAGGGGGTTTTGCTTAGGCTGAATAGGTGGAGGCTACAGGTGGGGTGGGTACGTTCTCGGACCAGAGAGGGTGCAGACTCAGGCTGAAACTTCTAGGTGTCCCCCTCATCCTATGTGACGAGCTGTGCGTCTCCCTTCTCATTCGGCATTTCGGGGTCGTGGAGCAAGGTTCAGTGAGGATGGTGGAGGGCAGATGACTCTTGGCGGTGGAGATGGTGGCCTAGGTGATCAATATGAACTTTGAAGGATGTTTTGGCCATCCTCACAGTCAATGTGGCCGGCAAAATGTTCCTGATCAAGGTCGACCAACAGCCGGAGTTGCAGAGGCTGCTGCCCCCGGAGACAAAGGAGGAAGATCGGTACGGCCAGCTTACAAATTCAAATGGCTGACTAGACTGATTCGGATGCGGTTCCTGTCTAGATCCAAACACAAGGATGACCCAACAAAGGCCCGAGGAGGTTCGGTACCTGGCTACCTAATGATCCGGACCCATCGTTGACTCGACAACCTACAACTTACCCGAATCAAGAGTCACGAGCTTTTCGGTTTATCGGAGGAGTACCGGGTCTGACTTGGACCCACTACTATTTGTCTTCTCAACTCGACTCTCCTCTCCGCTATAGCGATCTGGGCTGAGGTAGAGGTGGTCCTCCTGCCACGGCAAGGTGGAATTGGCACGACAGTAGTCGGCGCCGTAGTAGATCTAGGTCCGTGCCGACTGCCGGAGTGGACCTTCGACGGCACGTCCCTTCCTGCAATTGGAGTCTCTGTTGGATGAGGATCTCCGGTAGCCTATAGCCAGGAGAGGCCCTTGACCGATTGGGCAAGGGTGAAGCCTAGCCAATGGTTTCCTTAATGCCTATGGTGACCTGGCGACAGTGGCAACCCTATCGTCACGCTTTCTTGACACTCTTCTGTTGAAGGTGTGCGGGCGGCTATTGATGAACATCGATAGCTCCGCTAGGCTGGAGATGGCTATAGCACAACGGAATTCGGAGCCAGACACAACATTGTTGCATCAGCACTTTGGCGCCTCCCTATTGATGGAGTGTGGGCAATTGCTGTTGGAGGTGTAAGCACTGGTCAACCGGATATGGCGGTTGACAACCGGGCAGAAGGGGGTAAGGAATCTACAGAGGAGGGGGGCATAGTGCCAGAGACTTCGGGAGGGGTTGAGGAGTCGGGAGAAGGGGAATCGAAAGGAGTGGGACCGACAGAGAAGAGCATATTGGGAAGAGAGGAGGTAAAGGAGCTAGTAGGGGCGGTGGAGAAATTGATGGAGGCACAAGTTAGGGACTTGGCAGACATAATGGGGATATCATTTGTGGGTCTGGAGAGGGATCTGAGAGGGGTGTTCATGAAGGTACAAAAGAGATGGATGATTAATATTGCGAGGGAGGCCAAGGCATGGATGGTAGTTTCGGCCGAAACGTATCGGTTTCGGACCTACTCGATACGAAATAGGGCTTGCTCACTGTTGCAGGTCCGAAACTTAAAAAAAAATATTATTTCGGGAGAAACCAAATCCGGTTTCGGGCGTTTCGGCCTGATACTGGGCGAAATCGGGCGAAATCGGGTGCGAACTCCCCTTTTAAGGGGAGTTCAGTTCCACCACATCCCTCATATCTCAGATCTGAGGGGTGCTGCCACCAGGGGAGGTGGAGGAGGGGTAGGGGGGAGCTTTATCCTTATAGATGGACGGTGCAGTTGCACTGGGATCATCACTTGGTGCATCATCATCGCCTTCTAGCCTTTGGCTTTATTTTTCTCTCTTTTGGTGTGACTTTTGGCACTCGGATCATCACTTGGTCCATTTATAAGGATAAAGTAACAATTAGCATAAGTAATTAAATAAATTCTTTTCCTCTTATTGATAAAATCATTAAAGGCCAACCTGGAGCTCGGCTTGAAGCCTCTTTTCTAGTGTCCTCGATAAAGGACCAATAACTTTTAAGATGTCTTGAAGCACCTCGCCATCAACGTTTGTATTGGCATTGTACATAAATCGAGGGTTGAGAAAATAACCTGTATTTTTGTATAATTAAGTAAATGTAAGATGTAAATTAATCTAAAAAATAATGAAATTTATATCAATACAATTAATCACTCACCAACTGAATACAATTGATAGTGTAATGTGTTGTTGTCCCATCTGTTGTCAACAATTTTCCACCATTTTGCATACTCTCTAGGAAGGGGTTCCTGCAACTCTGATTTGGCACAGTCCATTGACTCGTACAGATATCCCATATAATTATTCTCATCGTCATTCACCATTCTTAGGACCTTCACGAGGGGTGTGACTACTTTCATGTAACGTGAGACCTTGTTCCAAAATTTGTTGTCTTCCACGATGTGGCACACATCCAAATAATCCATCTGAACATCAACATTGGATTTGTCTATATAATCCTGCATGGATTTGTGGTACATGAAAGACTTGAGCTCATTGTTATACCTGTGTAAGGACTCCAAGGAAATGAAATTCGAAGCAAATCTTGTTGGCCCTGCACGGATGATATCTCGGCCTCCACTTGCATGCTCTCTGAACATGTTCAAGATCCTAGGATGGCCATAAATGTACTGAGTGATTTTCTGTGCCCTCTCAATTGTCTTCTTCACATTTTTTTCCTTACTAATGTCTTCAAGTATCAAGTCCAGATAATGTGCTGCACATGTCAGTCAATATAAATGTTTGCGCTTCTGCATTAATTTCTTCTCTGCAGCCTTGTAACTGGTTTCATTGTCGGTGACTACTTGCACAACATATTCCTCTACATTTTGTTCTACCATGCCATCCATCAAATGAAACAAATAATTTGCATTCTTTTCATAATTTGATGCATCAATTGATTTCACAAATACTGTACTTTCGATACAATAAACCAGAAAGTTGATCATGGACTTCTTCGTGGTACCAGTCCAGCCATCACACATAATGGTGCATCCTCTCCCCATCCAGATATGCTTCAAGCTTTCAACCCACTGATGAAGCTCCCCAACCTCTCCCTCAAGACCACGGCCGCATATGTCTCGACGTGATAGGGCCACCAAGTCAAGGCCAGCATCTGCTATGGCATCAAGCATAGGCTGCCAATATTCTGATTCAGTTGCATATGTAGGGACACCTGCATGGAAAAATCATTTGCAAATACTTTTAAATGCATGCCCTGTAGCTTCAGCTGATTTTTTGACCCCTCTCAATGATTGCTTGATTTTTGGCTGTGTAGCACTTTGCCTTCTATGTAGATAACTGTCTATGGGGCCTACTCTCTGCGGGGCTGCACCAGTGTCAGGACGTCGTGTTACACTAGCTATACTAGAGTAGCTCTCTGAACCTATCGGTACTTCTCCCTTCCTTCGAGCCGCTTGTTCACGCTCTACTGCTTCGGTCAGCTTTGGATCTGAATCCTCAATGTCTTCCTCATCATCCCTCTTTCTCCTTCTACTTACTCTGTTTGAAATCTCTTCAGCAATTTCAGCCTGATTTACAGCCTTTCGTTGCATCCTATTTTTTTTTACCCAGAAGGCACTAGCGCATTTCTCTGCCACCTGTCGGGGACATCTGTCGCATTGCTTGACCTCTCCTCTTATCCCTGCCAAATGCTACTTTCATCTAGTAATTTCGCTATGTATCTCCTTACCACAATGATTACATTTGACTTTTCTTCTTCCAGCATCAAGTAACGTGAGGTGGGCCCACCTCGGATCGTCCTGCCCTTGATGCTCCTGACCTTGTTCACGTCTAGCCATGATGCTGCATTAAGACAGTCAAAGACAAATAGTTGTATGTACAATGAAAAAAATGCAATGAAGCATAATTGAGCTTCAAATTACGTTGAATTGAGATAATTAGACAAAAGTCACAATTTTTTATCGTTAATTCGGATAAAATTTGAGAATTTTGTCTAATTACCCTTCATTAAATGCAATTCCCAGTATGCTCCCGCCCTAAAATATTTAATGAAACTTAATTGAGCTTCACTTGACACTAAATTTACCTAATTAGATAAAACTCTCAAATTTAAATAGCAATTAGGCCTTAATTTGGGGATTTACCCTAATTACCCAGTGTGTATTATAATTAACAGCATGCTCCCGCCCTAAAGCATTCAATGAAGTTTAATTAAGCTTCAATTGATGTTAAACTTACCTAATTAGACAAAACCCCCAAAATTAAATCATTAATTAGGCCTTAATTTTGGGATTTACCCTAATTACCCGGTGTGTAATACAATTTGCACCATGTTCCTATCATAAAACATTCATTGAAGCTTAATTGAGCTTCAATTGATGTTAAACTTATCTAATTAGACAAAAGCCCCAAATTTAAATCGCTAATTAGGTCCTAATTTGAAAATTTATCATAATTTACGTATAAAAACTAATAGAATCTAACATAGCCTTGCCTACAACAAGAAAACTATCAAATAAAAAAGAAATACAAAAACTTACATCCTCCTTGAGGAATATTTGCACGAATGATGTGAACGGCGGCGGCGGCGGCAACTACGCACTCTAAACATCAAGGAACGACGGCTGCGGTGGCGGCAAGATCTCCTCCAGGCAGTAAAAGCTCCTCCCAAGCTCCCCCCCTACCCGTCCTCCACCTCCCCTGGCGGCAACACCCCTCAGATCTGAGGGGTGTGGCGGAACTGAACTCTCCTTAAGAGGGGAGTTTGCGTCCGGTTTCACCCAATTTCTGGCGGTATCGGGCCGAAACATTCGAAACCGGGTGAAACTGGATTCGGTTTCGCTTGAAACAATAATTTTTTTTAAGTTTCGGACCTGCTACAGTAAGTAGGCCCTATTTCGTATCGGGCAGTTCCGAAACTGATACGTTTCGGTCGAAACGTATCGGTTTCGGTTGATACTGTCATCCATGGGCATAATTGCTCTCGTGCCCCTATGAGCATAGTCTCATGGAATGTGAGGGCGATCTGTAGGGGAGAAAAGATGAGAGCGGTGGGGGAGTTAGTAAGAAGGTGTAAAGTTGACATCCTATATCTGCAAGAGTCCAAATGCGAGGGAGATGATGAGATGATTGTGGGGGAGATTGGGGGTGCCAAGCTATTGAAGGGGGTGGCCTATTCGGTGGAAGGGAGGTCAGGTGACATTATGATCCTTTGGAGCCAGTTTGAGGTAGGAGAGGTGGTGGAGGACAGATTGTTGGAAGTGAGGTTATCACCCTCCACTTTCGTAATGTCAGGGATGTATTTTCATGGGATTTCTCTGGAGTCTATGGACCACAAAGTAGAGAAGAAAAGAGACTTTTGTGGGAGGATCTGTTGCGGTATCATCAGATTTCAGGCTAACCATGGTGTGTGGGAGGTGACTTCGATATGGTTGCCACAACTTGGGAGAGGATATGTGATAAGCCTTAGATAGGGTAATAAATAAAATACTTAGCATTATTACATATGCTACTCTGATCGATATTAGGATGTCAAATACTCATTTCACATGGTCTAATATTAGGGCTGAACCCTTATGCTATGGCTGGATAGATTCCTGGTGTCGATCGACTGGGAGGATAACGTTTTACATGTGTAGTCTTGCTCTCTGGCAAGACCAATGTTTGATCACAAGCCCACCTTGTTGAAGACTTCTTGCAGGTGCGGAGAAGCCTATCCTCAGAATGGAAAGACACTGATTTAGAGAGGCAGTCTTGGTCAACTCAATCAGATGTATCAAGATTGGTGACCAATTGATTTCGAGGGATGAGGAGATCAGAAAGTAGGCAAGAGAGTTTTTTGCACATCTTTTCACTAAGGAGGACATGGCTAGGCCTCTCATAGTTGATGATCTTCTTCCATGTCTCTCTGTTGAGGACAAAGAAGCTCTTTCTCCCCCCTTCTTCGAAGAGGACATCCACATAGCTACCTACTCTCTTGTAGGTGACAAAGCTCATGGCCTGATGGATTCCCCTTGGCATTCTTTTAGAAGTGTTGGGACATTATTAAAACTGATCTCATCTTAGCAGTATAGGAGTTTCAAGAGGGAAGGGTGCATTTAAAGGGTATAAATAAGACTATATTAGTCTTCATTCTGAAGGAGCAAGGTGCGCATACCTTCGGGACTTTAGACCCATCAGTCTTTTGAATGGAATATACAAAATGATTTCCAAGCTCCTGACCATGAGATTTGACATTGTCATTGATAGAATGGTGTGTGGCTATCAGGGGGCTTTTATCATGGGCCACCACATACAAGAGAACTTATTGGTAGCTTAGGAATGCCTGCATGTCATCAAGACACATGGGAAGAGAGGAATGGTGCTTAAGACTTTGAGAAAGCCTACGATAAGGTCAATTGAGTTGTCTATTTGCTGTGCTGGGGATGATGGGTTTCGATGAAAGGTGGATTGGGTTGATCCGATCGTGTGTCATGTCGGCTAGGTTTGCAGTCTTAATCAATGGGCAGCCTTCCTCTTATTTCCATAGTGATAGGGGTCTTCGGTAGGGAGACCCGATATCTCCACTACTCTTTGTTATGGTTGCACATATCTTAAGTAGGATTTGGTTAAGAGTTGAGACATATGGGCTGATTTGAGGCTTCTAGATTAAAACATGTGGCATCCACATCTCCTGCTTGTAATATGTTGATGATACTATCCTATTCCTAGTAGAGGATGAGAGACAACCTTTTGTCACTAGACTAATGTTAGAGTTGTTGAAGGAAGTGAGCGGATTGAAGGTGAATTTTAGCAAAAGTCAATTAGTGGGGAGTAACATGGGAGATAGAGCCCCTACGGAGAGCAGCTTTTATACTAGGCTATCACACAAGAGATTTTTCCATCTCTTATATGGGCCTACCACTATCTCCTGGGGTCATACGCTGTAGTATTGGCATAGTGTGATTTAGAGGTACGAGGCTACATTGGCAGGATGGAAGGCAAGATTCCTCCTACGCAGGGAGAACGGTGCTTTGCAAATCGGTGCTCAATAGTCTCCTTATCTATTATCTTTCTATCCTTTTAGATTCTGAGAATCATTACAAGGAAGCTTGAGTCTATGCAAGCAAGATTGTTTTAGCATGACAGTGGTGGTAGGAGCAGGGGATGGCACGACGCAGCATAGGGCATAATTTGCAAAAGTAAGGAGATGGGAGGGTTGAGCACATGGTTGTCAAGGCGTCCAAGGTGACCAAGGCGATGGCCCATCGTCTTTCTGCTTAGGTGACAAGGCGAGGCGCTTAGGTGAAGCCTAGTTTATATAACGACATACATTTCAAGAGAACTATTACTATACATTTTATATATATAAGTTTTATCTTTAGTAATAGAAAAATTGATATTCACAAATCTTCAACATATATCCATATTTTAAAAAGCAAAATAGAATAAATGACAAACTATAAAAAATTAATAAGGAGAAAACAAATAAGAATTTACGAATACCTATCAATCAATGTGAAAATTTTAATCTAAAATTTGGTATTCAAATAGTTATGCTCTATATTAAAAGAAAACATAAATATGACACATTTCTAGGTAAATTATAAGCACATCTACATAATAATTTTTCACTTGTCAATTATAAGAAAAGACACAAAAATGACATTAGCTTCAAAAAGTGTACCGTGCAAATATAGATCAATGTTCTTAAGAGGAGGGAAGAGGAGCTAATAGGAGGAAGAATTCGAGAGAAAAGGGAAAGAGAAATGGCAGTCCTATCTTCTCTTTCCAATCTTGACATATCATTTGTCAATTTTTCAAAATTACCTTTGAACTTTTGCTTAAATATTAAAACAGACCTCAAAATAAAGAGTGGATGCCCTGCCAATGCAAGGTAGACAAGCCCAAGGTGGCCTATGTGCACCAAAGCAGTCATATGAGTGTCTTAATGGGATGCTCGCTTAGGCGCCTGGTTGCCTTGGGTGCCATGGAGTGCCTTGTCACCTAGGTGACACCTTGCAATCAATGGCTGGGCATTAGAAATATTAGGGACTTTAAGCAGGCTTTGTTGTGCAAGTGGTTGTGGAAGCTTGGTTCTGAAGATAAGGGGCTATGGTTACAAGTCGTCCGTCAGAGAGACTATGGGAGAGTAAGGGACTGGGATTTGGCCCCAGCCACTCAGCACAATATCTCCCCCTTTTGGAGAGACATCTTGCAATGTAGGGATCTCATTTTGGTTAGTGTGCGGGTTTGATTGGGGAGTGGAGAGGTGTCTATTTTGGAAGGATAGGCAGTGTGGTGATTTTATACTAGTAGCCTTTTGCAATTGCTTCTGCGCAGGCAGTGTTAGTTTTCCAGGTTTTTGAAACTCAGCTATTAAGGGGAGTTTGGGGTCCAACTTTTAGAAGAAATTTGAAGATAGAGGTGATTGAGCAGTTGGAGAAACTCCTCTCTTTTCTCCACGATTTTGCTCTGGAAGCTGGCAAAATTGACGGAGATGGGACAAAGGGACGTTTTTAGTCAGTTCAGCTTACAATTTTTTTGCAAATGGAGGAATGAGACATAGGCTAGCATTATAGATTTGGAACTCTAGGAATCCCCTTAGAGTAAAGCTACTTATATGGAGGATCTCACACAGGCATCTGTTGACTTGTGATAGGCTGGCCCATAGTTGTCAAGGTGGTCTCTAGGGCCTTCTTTGTTTCCGGGGTGGGATGAGTTATTCGACCCCCACCCATCGAATTAGTTACTCCACATGGGTTAAGGGGGCATGTGTGTGGGGGAAAATTGTGGGGCCCATAGTTTTCTCTCACATCAGGTTACTATTCCCGCTATCTTACCCGGTAAACAAACAAGGCCTAGGCGACCTTATAAGGCCAAGGTACTAGCCAGCCTTTCTGCACCCCCCCCCCCCCCCCGAAAGGCGAGCAAGGCTCCCACCTCGGCGACCAGGTGCCCGCCTAGGTGAGCAAGGAGGCTCATGGTGCCCTGCTTGGGTCACTTGGGCTGCTTGGCTTGGGTATAGCCTATAATATTGTCCCAAATTTTTTTGGCCTAAAGGGCTCCATGATGCGAGGTGGGGTCATAGGTAGCCCACCACTCCTTCAACACCTCTCTCTGAATGTGTGTGCCTCTCTCTTTGCCCCCTCTTTACTCCCTTAAAATTTATATTTTTTTCATGTATCTTATTCATAATTTGTATATTGGGGATGTGCATTTTTTGGATTTTTAAATAGGTGCCAAGGTGTCTCCTAGGCAATGTCTAAGCGGATGCCTTATCCCCTAAGTGCTTAGGGTCCCCATGAACGCCTTAGGTTGCCTTATCACCTTGACAACTATGGGCTGCTCCTTTTCTAAGGAGAGATGGTCACAATTTTGGAGCAAGTGGCTAGGTGTCACCACCCTGCAAGACAATGTGAAGCAATTGATTGGAAAATGGCACAAGAGACGGATTCTCAAGGGTGATACACACGTCTACACACGTCTAGTGGCTCATTCTCCTTGCGACCCTCTGGTCCTTATGGGGAGAAAGAAATAGGAGGGTCTTCAGGAGAGAGGCGAGAAGACAGGGTTGCTTCTTTTATTTTGGTGAAAGTGAGAGAGTGGTCTTCGAGTTTTTGTAAAGTGGACACAATGCTTCATTTTTTGTTTTGCTGGGGGGTTGGTGGGTGCCACATCAACTTGGTGAGCAGAATTTTTTATAGGGATTTTTTGGGAACTCTTTGCTTACACTTGTATATCGTTCAGTATTTTAATACATCTTCATGGTTTCAACCACCTTCAAAAAAATGGTAGTGGAATATGTTTTAGATTTTCTTTGGTAATGAAACAGAGATACAAATCCTGACTTCTTCATACATTCTTTGTTATCTGCTAAACCCTTAATCCTCACAGAAGTTGGCACATCTATACGCCTATTTCCTACTGTTTGCTTCTATCCTGTGCATTGTAGGTAAAGCTCATAAATGGTTCATGATTTTTGAGTGGTCTGCCAGTGGCTTGTTCACTACAGTGCTCGCCTCAGGAAGCATAAGTCGTATTTTCAAAGAATTCTGGGTCTGAGATGATAAGAGTTGGGCTCCAAATGTTTGCCTTTTCTTACTCGGTGTTGGTGCTAGGGGAATGGTTATCCTAACTTAAAAAAAAAAGGGTTTTGAAATCATCAGATGATCTTTTCATAAAGTTTCAAGGTGTTTCCTTAGCCTAATCGAAAAAGATGAGTCAAGGGTCCAATTGGATCAGACTGGATTAGCCAATCCATACAAGGTTTGCCAACTCGATGAGTCGGATCGACCTGGGCTCGGCTTGGTACGGCATGAGTCCGTTTGACTTGGACAGACTTGGGCCGAGTGGCCTAGTTGAGCTTTTGAATCAGTTGGGCTAACTCGGGCTGATTTGGACCAACCCGGTTTCTCCGTTGTACAGTGCAAACCAGCCAACCATGATCCAAACAACATTTGGTTTGACCAATCACCTAATGGCATTTGAGATGGCTACAATGGCTAGCATCTGACAAGGGTGGAGAGATGTAAAAACATTGATTTGTTGGGATGCTCCATTGCTTATTGTTTAGGAGATGGAAAGTAACTAGGATCTGGGATGATAATTAGCTTACACCAGCCTTTTTGTAAGAAATTTGAGTCTCTAGCTGGAGGATGATGGTATCTGATGCTTGGAAGAAATCTTACTGGAGATTGAGCATTTCACTCAAATTAGTATAGTCCTTGACATTCATCTGTTTTCTGTATGTGAGGATAGGTTAGATGGAAGGCCAATGGGGAGCAGTCAAATGTTTGTCAAGCAAATTAATGATGTGGGATTGGAGGGTGTGGGGGGAAATCTTGTCTGGAAAATCAAAGTTTCTAACAAAGTAAAGATGTTTCTTTGGAAGACAGTTAAGTCTGCCCCACTCGTAGTTGCTGAGATGTATTCAAGGTTTGCATGTCAGATGCATCTGTTGTGCTTCAAAAATTGAATGAATGGACCATCAGTTCATCAGAGGTGACATTGTAGAGGATATCTGGAACACCAATAAAAAGTGTCCATGGACTGGTGGAAACCTAGAGATACAAGTGAGTTACCGGAGGGTTGACGAAGGACAAACACTGTGAAAGAAGAAAGCAAGATATGGGATATGATCATGGTGTAGCCTTCTGGGCAATCTGGCTTGAAATTAATATTTGGGTCAACTGTCACAGTGTTTCAATATCCTGAAGGGAACAATGAAGATCTCAGATGATTGGTCTATGGCAGAAAGTGATGCTAGCCTGGGGGATTTAGACCTAGCTACCATAATTAGGAAGTGGAGATACTTCACTTTGTGATGTTGTCATATTGTTCTGTTTCATTTAGTAATTGTTTTTTGGCCTTTTTTGGGGGTAAACCATCTCTATAACTATTCCCTTGAGGGATGAGTTTGTGTAACCTGGGCTCCAATGTGCCCCAGCCCCCCACTTCCTTCTTGAAGTTATATTTCAATGAATACTGGCTTTGCCACCTTCCCAACAAAGTCATCTTGGAGAAGCATTGGATCCAGTTTATGACAGTGCATTGTGAGTTGAAGACTTCAACTGACGCATGGAAGAAGGGTGTGGCTGGATGGCTGTATACTTAGAGTGCTTGGGGCAGGAGATTTCACAACAGAAGTATATGAGATATGCTCTAGCATATGAGGCATGGTGCATGGTGTTTGTGTACATGTGCACACCTGGAGAGCTCTTATTATCTCTGATAAACTTGAGCATTGTATATTAGATACTCTCAAGAGGACATTTTCCTACTTCCATCTGTTTTATACTTCTTACTAATTCCCAAGTAATAACAAAAGTGGAACTCAAGCTCAATTCCTGAGCCTACAGATAATTTCTATTGTCCCACCATTTATTTCATCTTTATCTGCTTGTAACTCCTGTTGTAGTCTTTTTTGCTACTATGCTTTTTACTGATTTGTTTGTTTTAGAGTTCTTCCTCTGTCATTTGTAAATCTAATAAGTCCTTTCTATTTGATTTTATTTGAAATAGTTAATTACTTGTCAAATATTTTCAGGAAACAGAACGTCTTAGACGTGCAATAGAAAAGGAAATTCGAAAGTTTGAGGTAACTCTTCTTGTTGGTGCTTTTATTCAGTGGATGGTATTATTTGCTGGATCCCCCCCTAAAGTTTCTATATGTTTTTTTATATAAAAGGTTTCATTTGGGTCCTGCTTTCTCATTACTTTTTGTCGTCTTCATAGCTAGATGTTATGGTGCATTGTTATTGTGATATTAAGTATAACTAGAACAGGGAAATTTTGTATGATGATTTTCTGTTCATGCATCATCTGTGGACTTCAATGATCCCAACTCTTACTGGTGCTTATTTATTTTCTATTTATGGTGGTCAATGTGACTTTAAATTTATCAGTCAATCAGTCAAACCATTATACTCTGTAGGAAAACAAGGGTATTTCTGTAATAGACAGGGATAATTGGATAATTTACTTATATTGGAGGTTACTTGGGTTTTCTTGTACTTTTCTCTTTCTTTCTTGTTGCTTCTTTATAGGAGGGCAGAGTTGTAAATTGTACATTGAGGCTTGATATAAAAACTAGGGCGAACTTCCTAGGAGGGGTGATAGCGAGTTCGCGATCTCCCTCTTCTTCTTTCTCCCATTGGCCTCTCTCCCTCTCTCTGTTCTAACATGGGATCAAAGCAGACCGGCCCTAGATCTGCCCGGAATACTTTTCTCTCCAGGCCGCAGCTCTTCTAAGGGCCTCTCCTTGAGGCAGAACCCTCCTGTCCTTGTTCTTTTGCTCCACTAAAAAAAAACAGGAAACCCTAATTCGCGGGCCGTACCACGGTCTTTTCAAGGGGGCTCCTTCTGCGGATCTGGAAGGTCTTTCCAGCGGTCTGTCTCGTGGATCAGGAAGGTCTCTTCCATAGCAAACTGCCCTGCTCCACTGCCTCTAAGCTGATGTGCCAGATCTCCATCGTCTGGCCCTCTCTTTACTCTGCTGTCCCTGTTCTGGTACAGAGAACCTTGACAGGGTGAACTCTATCTATTTGCACCTTTTTTTTTTGCCCAGGATAGGACCGCTATTATTTGCTCACCCTGCTGTCCACCCGCTGGTCATTGCTGCTATTCCCTGCTGCGGCCAGACTTGCTAGGGCTCCTTCGCTAAGGCTCTACGTTACATTCCGGCAGCTGGACAAGTTAAACTATGGGTTACTGCTACATGGTGGATATTTCTTCTACAACCTTAGAGATGTCCTCTCCAGTAGTCCAACTTGTGCCCTTGACATCCGCTGGCAACTGGCCAAACTGCACTGCAGATCACCTCGGAGAAACTGACTGAGCACAATTTCTCTTCATCCGCAGTAGCTACTGAACTTTATATTGTGGGTTGTGACAAGCTAGATTTTATAATAGGTGATTAGAAAATGCTAGATGCATCAGATCCTCTCTTCCCTGCTTGGAGGCATGACCAAGGATGGCAAACTCGGTTTCGGACTCGGTTTCGCCCGGGTCCGAAACCGAGTCGACTCGGTTTCGGTTTCGGTTTCGGCCGAAACCGGCCGAAACCCATATAACAGGTTAAAAAAATTAAATTTAATTCTAAAAAATCTGAAAAAAAATCATAAAAAATATAACTAATCACTTAAAATCACAAAAATCATAAAAATCATTACACATGCATTTGACTGTATAAGTTAATGCAATAACGTTGAAGTAGACAACTACAAAAATTCAACTTCAAACATTGAACATGTGAAAGTTAAAGTCATATTCCATTGTACATTAATAGAAGCAGTACAATAAACCAATTTAGACAAAATAAATGTTACAAAAATTCATTGATTCTTACCTAATATGGATAATAATTACTAGAAGAACCTTCTCCCTCATCGTCTGGCCCTTGATGTCGATACCCATAACCAGGTTGCATGTATGGTCTATATTCACTATAACCAAACAATGAGGTAGCCAAGTCCTGCATCCCTCTTTGGATCCCTCTTGTAGTGTTTGGTTGGCTTGATTCGAATCCAGTATCAACATAGGAATCTTGAGGAAGAGAAGAGTCACTGGTCGGATATGGATGGAACTGAAATGATGGTTCATAATTCTGGGCCCCATAAATAGCTGCTTCCTGTTGGTCACCTTCGTAACCTGGTGAACCATATCCGTGTTGACCTTGACTATATCCAGTAGTACCACCTGCAGCACCTGCATCACATGTACCACCTGCAGCACTAGTACCACCTGCAGCACCTCCGGGATGATCATCATCATCATCAGAATCATAAGAAACCAGTCGCCTTTTAACCTTTGAGGATGTTTTTTTCTCTTTTGGAGTGCTTTTTTCAATCAACTTTGACACGAGTCCTTTTCCCCTTGGCGTGTGCCTCACATAAATCTGCTTCAACTCCTCAATTGCTGGGTCCTCTCGAGCAGCAGCATTTGCCCTCTCAGTTTGCCCATGCACTGATGTACTTCTTCTTAAGGAGGACATTCTAGGAGTGACTGGCCTGCTATCTGTATCTGAGTGTCTAGCAGGCTCAAACTCGAACTGCTCCTCAGTGTCATCAATCACCCTAGACTGGTGCGCATGAGTATCTCTGGCCCTCTTTGATTTGCATCTTAATTCGGGATCTCTTGTCTCATCTTCATCAAGTATGCCCTCTGCCCATCTTCTATCATCAACATCAAAAACGGGCTCATCAACCTACTCTCGTGTCTCCACCCAAGACTGCAAGGGATTATTATCATCAAATAAGGCATCCACATCAATCTCTGCGGCGGCATCCTCGGCGACGCGTTTGTCTCGCAACTGTTGTCTCAACCTCATATTCTTTATTCTCAACCTCATATTGTAGTGGCAGTACACTAATTTCTCTAACCGATTAGCCTTTAGCCGATTGCGAACCTTTGAGTGTATAAGGCTGAATGTGCTCCAATTCCTTTCACATTGGCTTGCTGATGTGGTTTGACTCAACACCCTGATTGCAATGAAAGCCAATGCAGAACTGCCCAATTCTCTATTGTTCACCATGATCCACCAGTCAGCTGTTACACCAACCAACCATAAACAAATAAATATAAGATGTAAATAAAAATTAATTAAGGAAGATGTAATTACAAAGAAAGCACAAAGATGAAGTATACCTGGGCTCACTCTTCCCACTGCGTATTATAATTGGAAGTCAGAATACGTCCCACTTCTCATTCTATAGGAGGTCATCTACAAAAATTACATAATAGATTAGCATTACTACGTAAGTAAATTCTATACCTCTTATTCATGAAATCAAACAGGCCAACCTCTACTTCCGCCTGAAGCCTCTTATCTTATGTCCTCGATAAACGACCAATGACTTTTAAAGTGCCTTGAAGCACCTCGGCATCAACATGTGCATTGGCATTGTACATTAATCGAGGGTTCAGAAAATAACATGCATTTGTATATAGTTAATGTATGGTCAATAATATATGAATACAAATAATCACTCACCAGATGCATGCAAGTCGTGGTGTAATGTGGTGTCCCATCTATGGTCAATAATCTTCCACCACTTTGCATGTTCTTTGGGAAGGGACTCCTGCAACTCCAATTTCGCACGGTCCATGGCCTCATACAGATATCCCATATCATTCTTGTCATCGCCATCCACCAATCTTAGGACCTTAACGAGGGGGGTGACTACTTTCATGTATCGTGTTACTCTGCCCCAGAATTTGTTGTTGTCCACGATTTGACAGACATCCAAATAATCCATCTGAGCATCAACATTGCCCTTCTCGATGTATTCCCGCAGGGCATTGTGGTACATGAAAGCTTTCAACTCATTCTTATACCTGTGCAAAGAAATAAAATTTGAATCAAATATGGATCATAACTACAAGGATAAAGAAGTAATAATTGAGTTCAATAGTATACCTATGCAGAGACTCCAAAGAAATGAAATTTGAAGCAAATCTAGTTGGCCTTGCACGGATAATATCCCGCCCCCCACTTGCATGCTCCCTGAACATGTTCAATATCCTAGGATGGCCATAAATATATTGGGTAATCTTTTGTGCCCTTTCAACCGTCTTCTTCACATGTTTGTCCTTCCCTATGTCTTCAAGTATGAGATCAAGACAATGTGCTGCGCATGGGATCCAATATAAATGCCTGCGCTTATGCATCAATTTCCTCCCTGCAGCCTTATAACTGGCTTCATTATCAGTCACAACTTGTACAACATTTTCTTCACCAATTTCGTCTACCATGTTGTCCATCAAATGAAACAAATAATTGACATTTTTTTCAAAATTTGATGCATCTACAGATTTTACAAATACTGTACCTTCGATGCAATACACCAAAAAGTTAATCATGGACTTTTTCGTGGTACCAGTCCAACCATCACATATAATAGTGCATCCTCTCTCCATCCATATATGTTTGAAACTTTCAACCCACTGATGGAGCTCCTCAACCTCTCCCTCAAGGCCACGCCCGTATATGTCCCGACGTGACGGCGCCTTCAAGCCAGGGCCAGCATCTGCTATGGCATCCAACATAGGTTGAAAATATTCACTTTCAGCAGCATGTGTAGGGACACCTGCATGAAAAAATCATTTACAGATGCTTTTAAATGCATGCCCTGCAACTTCTGCAGACTTTTTGACCCCTCTTAATGCACTTTTGATTTTAGGTTGTGTAGCCTGGGGCCTTCTGTGGAGATAACTGTCCATGGGGCTTGCTCTCTGCGTCTGCGGGGGCGGGGCAGCAACATCAGGACGTCGTGCAGCTGTACTGGTGTAGGTCCCTCCTGAACCCATGGGTGCCTTTCCTTTCCTTCGAGCGGCTTCTTCACGCTCCCTTGCTTCAGTCAGCTCCGGATCAGAATCTTCAGTGCCTTCCTCATCATCATCCCTCCTAACCCTTCTGCCAGAAATCTCCTCAGCAATTTCCTCCTCATCCTCAGCCCTTTGTTGCACCCTCTCCTTTTTCCCCAAAAGGCACTGGCGCATCTTCTCTCGCACCTCTCGTGGACAGTGGTCGCATTGTCTCACCTCTCCTCGTACCCCTGCCAAATGTTGCTTGCCTCTGGTAATTCCGCCATACATCTCCCTAGCACAATAATTACATTTAACCTTCCTTCTCTTAGCATCAACTAAGGACATGTGGGCCCACCCCGGATCCTCCTGCCCTTGCTGCTCCTATATTTGCTGACGTCTAGGCATGATGCTGCATTAAGAAGTTACACAGTCAAAGACAAACAATTGTAAGTACGAAACCCTTAATCACCCTTCATAAAAATATAATCCCAGCATGATCCTATCCCACATTCGTCAATGAAACTTAATTAACCTTCAATTGTGGCTAAGAAACTCGAATTAGACAAAAGGCCCAATTTTTATGAACTAATTAAGTCTTAATTACTAATTAAGTCCTAATTACCCTTCATAAAAATATAATCCCAGCATGATCCCACCCCACATTCATCAATGAAACTTAATTAACCTTCAATTGTGGCTAAGAAACTCGAATTAGATGAAAGCCCCAATTTCTATGACCTAATTAGGGCTTAATTAGCAATTAATTCTTAATCACCCTTGGGAAAAATTAATTACCCGCATGATCCAACCCCAAATTCCTCAATGAATCTTAATTTAACTTCAATTGAGCTTAAGCAAACTAATTTAGACAAAAGTCCCAATTTTTATGACCTAATTAGGGTTTAATTAGCAATTAACCCTTAATCACCCTTGGGAAAAATTAATTACCCGCATGATCCCACCCCAAAATCCTCGATGAACCTTAGATTAACTTCAATTGAGCCTAAGCAAATCAAAATAGACAAAAGTCCCAATTTTTATAAACTGATTAGGGTTTAATTAGCAATTAAGCCTTAAGCCCTTAATCACCCTTGGAAGAAACTTAATAAGAAAGGCTTGCTTACCCCAAATTTTTAACCCAACCAAAAGAACACAACAAAACAATCAAACAAAACCCAATGAAATTAACCTCAAACAAAACAATCAAACCCTTGAAGTTGTGTTGGCTCCCTCTCGGCCTCTCCCTGTCGGACTCGGGCGGTCGGGCCTGTCCACCTCTGCCAACCTTGCTTTCACCCTTGGTCGGAGTCGCTGCCAGCAGGAGCAGCCGCAGCAGGAGCAGCCGCAGGCAGCAGGAGCAGCCACAGGCACAGCAGCAGCAGCCGCAGCACAGCAGCAGCAGCTCGCCAGCAGCACAGCAGCGGCAGCAGCACAGCAGCGGCAGCAGCAGACAGCACCCGCGACAGACAGCAGGGGGGGGAGGGTTTCGGCCGAAACCTGTGGGTAGTGGGGTTTCGGGGGCCAACACAACCCATAAGTTCACGTGTTTCGGCCGAAACCAAACGGTTTCGGGCCGAAACCGACCGGTTTCGGGCGAAACTAGTATCGGTTTCGCCCGAAACCGATACCCTCCTTTAGTTTCGGATTGCTACAGTGTTTAAGGTGTTTTTCGGATCGGTTATGGCCGAAACCGATACGTTTCGGCCGAAACGTATCGGTTTCGGCCGAAACTGACAACCATGGGCATGACAATCGCATGGTGATGTCCTGGCTTGTCAATTCTGTAAGCTCTGGAATTCGACTGACAGTTTTGAACAAGTCCACTGCCGCAGATATGTGGAAGACCCTAGTTGGTCTTTATGGTCGAAAGAAAACTAATGTCTGTTTGTATCAATTAAGTCACAACATTCATGAGTTAAAGCGGAGATCACATACCGTGACAGCCTATTTTTGTGCTCTTACCTCATTGTGGATTGAGCTAGATGTCTACTGTATTGCTAAATGGACATCACTGGCTGATCAACAGACATATCTGTCCCTTAAAGAGGATGATATGATCATAAAATTCTCCAGTGGACTGAATTTAGAATATGATGCTTTACGAGGATAGGTTATCAACATGGATCCATCACCTTTATTGGAGGAGACGTTTTTTAAAGTTTTGAGTGAAGAACAATGACGCCAAGTCATTGGTAGCAAGCTAGCCACTCATGCGCATTCTGATGCTGGAGAATACTTTGCCCTTGCTACCGTCACTACTACGCTTCCTTCAACTGGCAAAAAGAAGCGGAGACAAGAAATGTGTTCATTGTGATCACACAAACCACAACTCAGACTTGTACTGGGAAAAGTATTCTAAAAAGATGCCTACTAAGTTCAGAACAAATGAAAGGGAAGCAAAGCCACGAAGTAATGTGGCTGTGACTCAATCCTCAAATGGGCATCCTACCTCTGCATCAATAGTGCTCTATGTAGTTAGAGGCGAGAGGCGACCAAGGGGTCGCCTCATGCTTCAAATGCCTAGGCGATGGCTTAGGGTGTTTGAGGCAGCATTTCATCAAAACTATAAATAAGTCAGAAATGTACATATTTCATTAAATATGTCAACAACACATGTAAAACCTATAAAAATACTTAATTTAGACATGTACATGTGTTATAAGAATGGGTTGGGTGGCCCAAGTGGGCTCGACCCAAAGGCGTCCATGGCCCTGCCTAATCGCCGAGGCGAGATTGGCTGTGGCGAGGGAAACTGTTGGTGCCTCGCCTCGCCTCATCGCCTAGGCGACACCTCAAGTGCCTTTGATAACATAGCCAGCTCTCTCCTCTTCTGATATTGTTGCTCTTCAACATCTTCTTGCAAAGCAACAGGGACCTGCATTAGCATCCTCCGCCCTGTTGCCATCAGGTATAAATGGCGCTGCTTTGAGTGCTATTGCTCAACCCCTTGGGAGCTATTGGGTAATCGATTCTAGTGCCACTGATCACATGACCGATATATCTACTTTTCATTTCTACTCCTTATTTTCGGGTCAAGACAAAGTCCATTAGACTTTTAGATCACTTGACCCTCTTCTCTACTCTTCATGTGTCGTCTCTTTCCATAAATTTACTTTCAGTGAGTAATCTTACTAAATAGTTGATCTATTTTGTGACTTTTTCCCCCTTCTCACTGTGTGTTTCAGTACCAGAAAAGCAAACAAGCTGTTGGTATTGGCCGTGAAGTAGATGGACTTCACTTCTTCGTGCCGGGGAGTATAGTTGCTTTCCAATCCTCTGCATCATCATTATTAGACAACAAAGTTCAGGAGATTATCTTGTGGCACTCTAGATTAGGACATTTATCTTTTTGTTCGTTGAGAGTCCTGTTTCCTTTATTTTTTTGACTCAGTTGATATGCCATCTCTTTCATGCCAAACTTGTCAACTGGCAAAGCATTGTAGAACTACCTTTTCTCCGTCAATAAATAAAAGTTCTACTCCTTTTGAGCTTGTTCATTTTGATGTGTGGGGACCTTCTCCAGTTCTCTCCTTGGATGGCTACATATATTTTATTACATTCATTGATGATTACTCTCGTTGCTCTTGACTGTATTTGTTACGCTCCTAGGATGAAGTACCTCGTGTTGTCCAAGTGTTTTGCAACATAGTTAACACTCAATTCAACACAAAGGTGAAAATACTTCATATACTTCGTTCTGATAATGCTCGGGAACAAAATGGCGTTGTTGAAGATGAAGGTGTCCTTTACGAGTCCTCTTGTTCATATTGTCTCAACAAAATGGCGTTGTTGAATGCAAAAATTGCTATCTCGTTGAAACTGCTAGGGCTCTTCTTTTCCAGCAATCCCTGCCCATATCCTTTTGGGTAGAGGCAGTTCATATGGCCAAGAATATTAGGAACAGGATGCCATCCAAGGGTTTATGCGGTTGTTATCCCTTTGCTCTTCTTTATCCCAACAAACCTTTGTTTTCTCTTCTTTCTCGAGTGTTTAGGTGTCTTTGTTTCATTTATACTTTGGGTTCGATGTTTTGCTCGGTTAATCCATGGGCTGTTCATGGTGTTTTCCTTGGTTACTCTTCTACTCAGAAGGGTTACCTGTGCTATGATTCTATCTCTCGTCGTTTCTTTGTTCAGAAAGATAGTACTTTCTCTGAGTCTGAGTTTGACTATTCCCCCCAGACTCAACCTCAGAGGGAGAATTCTAGCATTCTACCTACTCCCTCTTCGTCTTCTTCTATTACTCCTTTGTTTAGCCTTGCCCCAGATGGATCTTATGGTGTCCGTACTCCTACTTTATTGACTGATCCAGAGAGTGTTGAGAAGCAAAAGCAAATTATCACTTACAGGCGGAAGAAGTTAAGAGAAAAGTTCTCTATTGATCAATCAATTCCAGAGGGTGCTTTCCTTTCAGATCCTTCTACTCTTGATGACTTAAATCTTCCCATTGTTGTTAGAAAAGGTGTTCGGGACTGCACTAAACATCCCATCACTAATTTTGTTACTTATTCCCATGTTTCTTCTAAATACTATTCTTTTCTCTCTTCATTGTCCTCTACCCATGCTCCTACTTCCTCTTTTGAAGCTGTGTAAGACCCAAAATGGTAGTGTGCAATGGATGAGGAGTCGAGTGTCTTGAGCAAGAATGACACTTGGGCCCTAGTTGATCTTCCGAAGGGTAGAAATCCAGTTGAATCTAGATGGGTCTATATAATTAAATACAATGCATAGGGTGTGATATAACGGTATAAAGTTAGACTTGTTGCGAAATAATGTATTTAGACATATGTGATTGATTGTTAGGAGACTTTTGCTTTTATGGCAAAGCTGAAGTCGGTCAAGGTGATTCTTTCACTGGCAGTTCAATGCTCTTGGCCTTTGTATCAGTTGTATGTCAAAAATGCCTCTTGAATGGTGATTTGCAAGTAGAAGTTTGCATGCTGCCATCATCTGGCATTGATATAAAAGGGAAGGTTTGACATTTGAAGAAATCACTCCATGGGCTGAAACATTCTCTAAAGCTTGATTTGATAGGTTGCGCCTTGATATGGTCAGATTTGGTTTCAAATAGTCAAGCACTGGTCATACTATGTTTGTCAAGTGGATAGGGGGGCATGTAACTGTACTAATCTATGTAGACGATATGATTGTCACACGAGATGATGATGCTGGATTCAAATAGTTAAAGGATGAATTGGATGCTGAATTTGAAATCAAGGACTTTGGTGAACTGAAGTATTTCTTGGGAATCAAAGTAGCTAGATCGAGGAATGGAATCTATAGCTGCCAGAGAAAATATGCATTGGACTTGCTGACTGAAACAGGGAAGGTGGGGTGTAAGCCTGCAGCAATACTAATTGAATTAAATCATGGGTTATCAGAGACAGAGGGAGAAGAATTCTCACCAGAAGATATTGATTTGTATTAGAGATTGGTAGGAAAACTCTTATATCTGTCATTGACTCGGCCAGACTTAACCTATGTTGCAAGTGTGGTCAGTCAATTTATGCATGCTCCACGAACAGTGCACATGAAGCCTGTAGAATGTATATTGAGTGTTAGTAGTCGGGCACACCCTAGGGGGGGGTGAATAGATGTGCCAATGAAAATTATAGCGTATAAAAATTATAAATGTTGAACGCAGCGGAAATAAGAACGTAGGAATGCAAGCAACCCCAGAGACAAGGATTTTTATTCTGGTTCGGTCTGTCCTCCTACATAGACCTACGTCTAATCCCTTTGCAACTCAAAGGATTTCATTAACCTTTTCAACCAAAGTTACACCTGCTAATTTTCCAGAGCCCAACTCCCCAACTGATCTTACCAAGTCTCAACAAATATTACAACTAGTATCTAGGACTAGCAAACCGTGTTGTTCTTCACGGTCACAGTGAACCAACAATCACCTAAGTGACTTAGATTTTTAGGTGGTTTTGCACCTAATAGCTTTCCAGGAGCTAGTCACCTAGTTAATTTTCACGGCATCAGCAGACCAACCTGGCATACCCAGTGTTGGTTACCCTAGAGCAACTAATGCTCTATACACTATTTGTTAGACGTATTTAAGTTTCTACAATTTTGCTCCTTAATGAGCAGATGGTGGAATTTACAACGCACAAAGAAAATAAATACGCTGACAGACAAAGGAGGAAGATAGTAGGAATGTCCTAGACATGCAGATTCCTCCTCTTTAATGCTTCCTGGGATGAGAGACTTTAGGGATGATGCTTTCAGTATGACGAAGTCTCCCTTTGGCTTCAATGCGCAGGAAGCTTATGCTCTGGAATCGCTTTAAGTGCAGGGAAGACGCTTGAAGATGATTGATCGTTCAACTCAACGGATTGGATTGGTTCTTCTTTAACTCCAAGTTATTTATATCTCCAGGCTTCATTGTATTCGTGTTTACACGCGGAATTCTCGGAACATCCGATTTCGTTGGATGAATATGTCATATATTTTGACATTTGTTAATTCCGCGCTTTTGGAGTTTATCAGACGATTTAGGGTTCGTGTACTGGACTTTTCCTCACCGACCGAAGTCGGTGTTAATTTACATCGGTACAAGTCCGAACACCTTTGATTAACTGTCGAAGGACGCCTTTTACCTCTATACGTTGTGATATAAATGATCTTGACGATCGCCCATTACGGGTACATACTCTTGCAAAGAAATTTGAAGACTTTATTTCTTGAACATAGATAATTGAGATTACAATCGGTTCTTCAGGATCTTCACATATGATCCCGATTGTGTAATCGGGTCTTGGAAATTACATCCAGTTGCAACTAGAGCCTTTGAATTTGCTTCAATCTGCACTTGGGTCTTTGAATTTGCTTTCGTCCTGATCGGGTCATTAAATTTACTCTTGTCTCCTGATCAGACGGTTGGACTTGAATTCCGTTAGGATCGGACCATTGGATCGCCAAAGATGATCACTGCCGGTCTGTCGGAGTTGCTTCATGGCCATAATCACTCTTTTAACTATGATTGGACTCTTAAGTTGGCTTGATGTCCATAAAGGACATTCCCGTCTGAGGCGGGGTATATTTGTGGTTTTCCCTCCATCAGGGCATTTTTGCGGTTTTCCCCAAACTTTGGGATGTTCTTGCAATTCCTTGTTTTCTTGGAGATAGTCTCGTCATGCCTTGTCTTGTTAGGCACATCTGCCATTCTGACTTTTCGGCATATGTTTGACATTTCTTGACTTCTCGGAGATAACCCCGTCATGCGACTTCTTGGGCATTCTTGTCATTCTGACTTTTCGGCATATATTTGACATCTCGGAGATAGCCCCTTCACTTCTTGACTTCTTGGGCATATCTGCCATTTTGACTTCTCGGAGATAGCCCCGTCACTTCTTGACTTCTTGGGCATATCTGTCATTTTGACTTCTCGGAGATAGCCCCGTCACTTCTTGACTTCTTGGGTATTCCGAGTATGAATTTTCTTGACTTCTCAGGGTTTATTTATAATTTCATCAATTTCTGAGTTTCCAGACATGATAGCCCTTGGCCATGAAAAAGATACATGGATTTGGATGGTTAGCCATAAGTCGAACTCAGGAAAGCGCACACCGCTTCAGAGAAGGGGCGTGGTCTCGTTCCACCGAGTCGTGCAAACGGCGCCAACCGGAACAAGAGCGTTCTTTAGTGATTTTGAGACAAAGCGGGAGCTTTGTGTAGTTTCTAGATTGAGCAATGATTTTCATGCAGCTTTCCCACAAATGTGGTATTTCCGCAATTTCTGATATTTTAAGGTCTTTTTACATTTTCCCACCATTAGGGGTATTTTTGTAATTTCCCTATCATTGGGGGGTATTTCTGCAATTTTCCCACTATCGGGGATATTTCTGTAATTTTCCCGCTATCGGGGGTATTTCAATAATTTTTCCACTATCGGGGACATTTCTATAATTTTCTGCCCACCGGGGATATTTCTGTAATTTTCTGACCACTGAGAGTATTTCTGTAATTTTCTCGCCATCGGGGTATTTCTGTAATTTTCTGACCACCGAGGGTATTTCTGTAATTTTTTCACTATCGGGGACATTTCTGTAATTTTCTGTCCGCCGGGGATATTTCTGTAATTTTCTGACCACCGGGGGTATTTCTGTAATTTTTCACAATCAGAGGATATTTCTGTAATTTTCTGACCATCGAGCCTTGAACATTTGTAAGACTTGCAATTTAATTTGTAATATCATCTTCATTCAAATGCAATAAGCATTAGGCCGTTTCAAAAATGACATAAGCATAAGGCCATCTGAATATTTGCATAAGCTATCGTCCCTCTTCATTTGTGCTTTGAATGATTTCAAATGCAATAAGCCCAATTTGATCAGCCCATTTCAATTGAAAGAAGCCCATTTGATTTTCATCTGTAAGCCTGGAACATTTTCAGAACCTTGAACTTGTAAGATTTCTATTCAATTTGAACATTGAACATAACTTTGAACTTGCAAGATTCCTTGAACAGAACTTTGAACTTGCAAGATTTCTATTCAATTTGAACATTGAACATAACTATTTCTATTCAATTTGAACATTGAACATAACTTTGAACTTGAAAGATTCCTTGAACAGAACTTTGAACGTGCAAGATTTCTATTCAATTTGAACATTGAACATAACTTTGAACTTGTAAGACTTATATTCAATTCGATGTCCATTTGCAAGCCCATTTGGATTGTAGGCCCATTGAATTGTAAGTCCATTGGATTGTAGGGCCATTGTAAATGGAATCATTTGCAGGGGGTGAAAGATTTCTTAAGATCACCATTCCCAAAGGAGGTGACTGGAACACCCAAGGGAGGGTTTTTTTATGGTGACCATATCCCAAATAAGCCAACACTTCTCCTGTTCGCAGGACTGTTGCTTGGGGAGCAGGCAAGGCAGGGCTGCCAGCCTGTTGCCTTCGCAGAACTGGTGCTTGGGCCTTCAAGACAAAAAAATTCCTTTATGTGCTGTGTGGCTGCTACTTTTCTTGGCCTTTTCTCCCGCACTTGCTGCTGCTTCCCCTTTGCACTTTCTGTCCTCTCCATTTTATAGTGGTTGGAGGTGGGCCGGAGGACCCCCTTTTTCTTCTCCTCCGGTGGAATCCCAAGGGGCAAGCCCCTTGAACTTCTCCTCCCTGCCTATTCCTCTTCCCTACTGTTACTGCTCCTTTTTTTTTTCTTTGTGAAGGCCGCATGGGCCATGGGCGGAGGCAGGACCCTCCTCCGGCCTGCGACTGGGCGGAGGGCTCCCCCTCTAGCCTGCACAGAACCGGAGGGGGCCCCTCCGGCCTGGACAGGACCGAAGGAGGCTCCTCCGGCCTGTGCAGGACCGGAGGCCCCCTCCTCCGGCCTGCCAGGTCCGGAGGAGGCCCCTCCGGCCTTGGCAGAACGGGAGGAGGCCCCTCCGGCCTGTGTGCAAGGCGGAGGATCTCCCTCCGGCCTGTACATAGGTCCAGAGGGGGCTTCTTGGCCTTCATGCCTATAAGAAGGGGGGTCGTACCTCACTAAAGAAAATTGCTTTCACCTACGTGGATTTGGAGCTTCTATCCTTTTCAATTGTCTTTTTTTTTTCGGCAGGATATCCACCTTGGCTTTGAGAACATGTGGGTGATAATCTAAAAAAAGGCTTTATACACCCAAACACACATTCCGATATGTATCTTCCTTCAAAAACAATTCTGAAGATATGAAGGATATTTTTGTAGGGTCAACAATTCGTTAAATATATTTGTCTTCAAACGGTCAGATCCCAGTCACAATATTCGGCAGGTCTGATTAGTTGCTAAGCTTCCACTTCCTTTGTGAGTGTGTGCACATCGTTCTCAAGGTAGTAGGTGAATCAGATCTTCTACCGTCGAAGATATGTCTGTCTTTCCTTTTTCTTCTTTTGTGCAAATTGCCCCCAGATGTTGTCGTCCGGATGCTCTAAAAGATACTTAACATGTTTCTCCCATACAGGGATGTCAGATAAAGTAACATATTTTAAATACAAATTTTAGTGTAAGCAGTATATGAAAAAAGTAATGCAGACTTCACACATGAAATATATCTCACTAGTAGTACACGAGGAATACAATATGTATTTTATATGTCCTAAAAATAAGGAAAGTATCCCAACGGATATTATGCATTTAATGCAGACATTTGTAAGTTGACTATTCAACGCCTTGTACATGTATGTCAGACGGTATACAACGTCTATAATTATGTTGGCACAATTTTAAAGAAAAAGCGTATGGTTTACGTTTATGCGCATGGCGCTGTGGAGTTTAAGTGTTGTGTAGACATTTTGCTATATAAATTGTCATTTAACACAATCAACATAAATATATATTTGACCAAGTCAGAGTGCAAAGTATATTGCCTATTAAATGGAAGATTAAAGTAAGGTGATAGAGTTTGTCTTCTAGTAAGAGTAGACGAAATATCGTCTACCAATTCATTTAAGCACTCTGTACTTGTTTTTTACATTAGACGAAGTATCGTCTATCTATGGTTTTGTCATTTTCTTGGATAGACGAAGTATCTATCGCTTCTACTTTTCTGAGTTAGACCAAGTTTCGTCTATCGCTTCTACTTTTCTAAGTTAGACGAAGTTTTGTCTATCACAGATTTTGTCGTTTTCCTCTTAGGCGGAACTTCGTTTATTCGCTCTCGCATCGTCTATCCTTTTCACCGTAGACGATGTATCCTCTAACTTTTTGTCTACCTTATTTGCGTTAGACGATGTATTGTCTAACTGCTTTAACTTAGACGATATATCGTCTATCTTATTTGTGTTAGGCGATGTATCGTCTAACCTTTTGTCTTTCTTGGAGACTTAGATGAAATATCGTCTAAATCATTTTTGAGTGTTTGCAACTTAAACGAAATTCTTTTAGCCTTTATAAATGGACATTGGATCATCTATCTCACTGGAGTAGACGATGTATCGTCTAACACTTATTATGTTGGCTATTTAGACGATATCTTTCTTGATCTTGCTATGCTATTATAAATATTAAATCAAATCTTAATTTTTAGGCTGTGTACGAGTGACCTGAGATGAGTTAAACATGTAAGTATACTTAGTCATATTTGCATTATGTTTTTTGTTCCAAGATGAAAAAGCTGAGACATTTAAAATATGCTTATTTTTCATAAATTCAAAATAATTAATTTGTGATAAAGACATTTCCGAACATTGAGGTACTTAAAATCATGTCTAGAATGTATATTGTGGTACTTAAAATCATGTTTGGGAAAAGGAATTCTATTTCAGAAAGCTGAAAGCCTGAGTCTTGAATGATATGCAGATATAAATTGGGTTGGGTCGCGAGATGACAGGAGATCGACTTCTTGCTATTGCACTTTCCTGGGTGTCAACCTGGTTACTTGGAGTAAAAATCAAACAATGTGTGCAAGATCAAGTGCAGCAGTAGAATATAGGGCCCTGGCTCTTGGGTTAGTAGAGTTGATTTGGCTAAAACTCTCTGTTGGATCTGGAAGTCCTAGTCAAACTGCTCATGAAACTCTATTGTGATAATAAAGCAGCAATAAACATTGCAAATAACCTTGTTCAGCAAGACAGAATAAAGCACATTGAAATTGACGGACATTTCATTAGAGAAAAATTGGACTCCGGATAACTTTCTCAGTTTCTCTACCTCATGTTAAGTCACAAGAACAAGTTGTTGATGTCTTCACGAAGGCTATGACTGAACCTTAATTTAGGTCTACTCTTGACAAGCTGAGTATGAAGGACATCTCTGTTCACCTTGAGGGGGGGCATAGGAAAGCAAGGGTATTTCTATAATAGGTAGGGATACTTTTTTAATATTGTTGATTACTTGGGTTTTCGTGTAATTTTCTCTTTCTTTCTGGTTGCTCTTTTATAGGAGGGCAGAGTTGTAAATTGTACATTGAAGCTTGATATAAAAACTAGAGTGAACTGCCGAGGACGGGTGATAGCGATCTCCCTCTTCCTTTTTCTCCCACGGTCTCTCTCCCTCTCTCTGTTCTAACATACTCTATATGTATGCTATCTGTCTAGACTCTCAGGGACTCGATACTGAGTTATCTATTATTCACCTTCGATTTGTTTCGTCTTATGTAAAATGAGGAACTCACGGTGGCATTGGACTGACATGATAGCTACATGCAGGTTACCTTGAAGGACTTGTCAGTAATTAGAGGAATTAACTTGTATGTTGGTAGCAGAAATGAAATATCCTTAAGGCTGTGATTGACACAGCTTCTAATTGGATTCAGTTTTGGTCTTACACAGGCTTAGCCCAGTCATTTGGAGGAGAGGACACGAAGCCTTGGAAGCCATTTATGTAGTCTTTTGGTTGTTTCTTGGCTTCCGACTGAAATCAAAAAAATGGAAGTTCCTGAATGGAGGTGGAAATAGGGTTACTTGGGAAGGTTTGACTTGTGTAACTAAATCAGCTATTACTACTCCCAGTCTATAGGGCAAGGTATTTAGGCATGTTTTATGTAAAGAAGAGGTGGCTTCCCACTAAAAGTTTAGCCAAGTACACCCTAAAATAGCTTAAGCAGACATGTCATAGGGGCAAGGTCTTTAGGCATGTTTTAATGTATCGCTTTCAATGTACTCTTATTTCAACCACGATGCCAATCTTTGCCACCAGCCTATATCTTTTCTATATGATTGCATAGAAATGAGATTTGATGTTTGCCTACCTCAAACATGAGAAAAATAAACACAACTAATTGTCAAGGATGGGAGAAGATCACAACTTCTCTTCTCAGCCATTAACTCTTGAAAAAGGAATTCCACAATTTCTCTTTATTTTATTGCTTTTTATAAATTTGAAGGTAATCCAAGGTGCTGTTTGGTTGAATGGTACAGATATAGTGCCAGCATGAAGTATTTTCATTGATTAGTGAATTGTGGAGTAAGCAGTGTTTGAGCATGAAGTATATGTGTATAATTCTGTGCTATAGTTTGATCATCAAGCAATTATTTGATTTTGCTTGTGCTGGACGTTTGAGCTGAAAGCAATCTCATATCAATTTCATCTTGGTAATAAAAATGGCTGTAGCAAGCAGTCACCCCTTCTAGTTTCATGAACAGCACTTAAACATATGTCAAAAGGAAGCTTCTACAGAAAGAAATGCCATGGAGTAATCTCAGGACCAGGTTAGCTTCACCTTTAGCTGTAAATAATGACTTACATGTAGGAACACATTCTGGTCTCAGTCAAAGCCACCAAATTACCTTCTCTAAGAAGCACATAAGATGCAGGTCTGCTGCACTTTTTTAGCTTACATTACTCTAGTATGCCTGGTTTTGCCATGAAATTTCCTCCTTTATATTATGACATAAGATGATGCTTTTTGGTTTTGCTATCAAATTTTTCCGTAATTGTTGTGTCTATTACACTATCTTACTCTTCAAGCAAATGGGGAATTCTCTTGCGGTCTTGTCCTTTGTGCCAAATAATTCTAATAACTCTTTAATTTGCCTCATTCTTGAATTGTCTCCCTGATGCTCACTACTTGTTGGACTAGAGTGCAATAATTGCCCCTGTACATGTTTGTGGATAAGTAATCTGTATTGTAGTCTGGTGTGAACAAGTAATAACATGGTCTCACATCACAGAAGCAAGTTTCACCAAAGCCTCAACCATTGTCTCCTATAGTTGATCATCAGCAAATTGGCAGTGATTTAGCACCTGAATGTGTGCAAATACCTACAGATGGAACAGATGTATGGGAAATTGATGTCAGTCGACTGAAATTTGAAAACAAAGTAGCGTCAGGATCATATGGTGACCTGTAAGTTCTCCAAAATTTGTTGATTTTGTCCTTTTTCAAATGAGTTGAATGTGATGCTTAAGTGATAAAGCTGCTCTTCAGCTATAGAGGGACATACTGCAGCCAAGATGTAGCCATTAAAATATTGAAGCCTGAGCGTCTAAATGCAGAAATGCAGCGGGAGTTTGCTCAGGAAGTCTATATTATGAGGTTTGAACTTTAGGCTTATATATATGGACCTATATATATATATATATGAAATCAGCACTCGTCTTTCTTACTGTTTCAACTTTTCTTGTATAAAAAATAGCTCATCATTTAGTGTTAACATTCTTCTTGTTTGGAATTATAGCCCATTGCTTATTTTGTGATCCTGACCGTAGAAATAGTTGAAACAGAGCCCGAGGGATTTTGTCTTTTTAGTTGAGTGGTGGTCAGACACAGTCTCTTACACCTTTTTTATGTTTGTTCTGTTCAGGGTCCCTAGGTGGGGTTATTTTTGTCCTTGTAATCTTCTTTTGAGAAGCCTAGCAATATAATAGTGTTGGTGTGGGCCATTGAACTATGAGTGCTGTGCGTCTTCCCTCTTGCTTTTATGCCTTATCATGTTCTTCCTCTCTGTTGTGTCTGTGCTCTGCTTCCTTATTTCCTCCACAGAATCAGTCAAAATGTCTGAGGGATGAGAGTGAGAGAGAAAGAGAAAGAGAGGTGTATCTGCTCTGTGCCCCTGTTTTCTTCACAGAATCGGAGCAAAATGTCTGAAGGGTGTGGGTTCTGGCCCCCTTTCTTGGGATTCGGCTTCGGGGGGGGGGGGCTGAGATCCCAGTTTTTGAAGAGCAGTAGCGATAGGATTTAAGGGTGTACTCAGTGATTGAAATAGGTTGTGTTGGAATCATTTCAGTGAGGGGGAATACACTCATGTTGACTCTACCTTGTCTGGTTGCTATCTCTCTATGGAGAACCATTTTCTGGAGAAGACATTCTTTTCAAGCTGTGAAGTTTTGTCATCCATCGAAAGGCCAGCTGTTGTCCTGGGGAACAAGATTCCATCTTTGCAGATTACTTCTATGAAGCTTATTAATGGGGGGAACGAGAGAGAGAGAGAGAGAGAGAGAGAGAGAGAGAGAGAGAGAGAGAGAGAGAGAGAGAGAGAGAGAGAGAGAGAGAGAGGTGTATCTGCTCTGTGCCCTTGTTTTCTCAACAGAATCAGAGCGAAATGTCTGAGGGGTGTGGGTTCTGACCCCCTTTCCTGGGATTCGGCTTCGGGGGGGGGGGGGGGGGGGGGGATCCCAGTTTTTCAAGAGCAGTAGCGATAGTATTTAAGGGTGTACTTAGTGATTGAAATAGGTTGTCTTGGAGTCATTTCAGTGAGGGGGAATACACTCATCTTGACTCTACCTTGTTTGGTTGCTATCTCTCTATGGAGAACCATTTTCTGGAGATGGCATTCTTTTCAAGCAGTGAAGTTTTGTCATCCATCGAAAGGCCAGATGTTGTCCTGGGGAACAAGAATCCATCTTTGCAGATTACTCCTACGAAGCTTAATGGGGGGAACTTACATGATTTGGTCTACTGCAGCTCAGATGCTGGACAAAGGAAGTTTGGTTATATTAATGGAAATGAAAGTACTGGCTCGTGGGTATGCAAACTATGGGTCATGGTACTTGGAGAATGATATCGTTGTGTCTTGGATCATCAACTCTGCTACTGGTGATGTGCAACAGACGATATTCGGGAAGAAGACATTAGAGAAGATGTCAATTGTATTCCGCATAATGTCACACGGTCACACAAAGTTACAATGCCAAAGTATTTGTAAATAGTTTTTCCATGCAGGTGTGCCTACACATGCAACTGAATCAGAATACTGGCAGCGTATGCTTGATGCCATAGCAGATGTTGGCCCTGGCTTGAAGGCCCCGTCACGTCGAGACATATACGGGCGTGGTCTTGAGGGAGAGGCTGAGGAGCTTCAACAGTGGGTTGAAAGCTTCAAGCATATCTGGATGGAGAGAGGATGTACCATTATGTGTGATGTCTGAACTGGTACCACAAAGAAGTCCATGATCAACTTTTTGGTTTATTGCATCGAAGGTATAGTATTTGTAAAATCAGTTGATACATCAAATTATGAAAAGAATGTAAATTATTTGTTTCATTTGATGGATGACATGGTAGAACAAATTGGAGAGGAACATGTTGTGCAAGTAGTCACCGATAATGAAGCCAGTTACAATGCTGCAAGGAGGAAGTTGATGCAGAAGTGCAAGCATTCATATTGGCACCCATGTGCAGCACATTGTTTAGACTTGATACTTGAAGACATTGGGAAGGAAAAAAATGTGAAGAAGACAATTGAGAGGGCACAGAAAATCACTCAGTATATTTATGGCCATTTTAGGATCTTGAACATGTTCAGAGAGCATGCAAGTAGGGGTTGAGATATTATCCGTGCAGGACTAACAAGATTTGCTTCGAATTTCATTTCTTTGGAGTCCTTGTACAGGTATAAGAATCAATGTTGATTCTCAGATGGATTATTTGGATGTGTGCCACATTGTTGAAGACAACAAATTTTGGAACAGGGTCTTACGTTACATGAAAATAGTCACACCTCTCGTGAAGGTCCTAAGAATGGTGGATGGCGATGAAAAGAATGATATGAGATATCTGTACGAGTCCATAGACTGTGTCAAATTAGAGTTGCAGAAATCTCTTCCGAGAGAGTATGCAAAATGGTGGAAAATTGTTAACGGATGGGACAACAACACATTACACCATGAATTATATGCAGTTGGTGAGTGATTAATTGTACTGATATAAAGTTCATTATTTTTTAGATTAATTTACATCTTGTATTTAGTTAATTATACACAAATGCAGGTTATTTCCTCAACCCTCGATTTATGTACAATGCTAATGCAAACGTTAATTGCGAGGTACTTTAAGGCACCTTAACAGTCACTGGTCGTTTATCGAGGACACTAGAAAAAAGGCTTCAGGCCGAGTTACGGGTTGGCCTTTATTGATTTTATCAATAAGAGGATAAGAATTTACTTAATTACTTATGTTAATTGTTACTTTATCCTTATAGATGAACAGTTATAGATTGAGGACTGGGACATATTTTGACTCACAATTGCAATACGTTGTGGGAAGAGGCCAGGTATACTAAATGTTTGTGCTTAAATTGAGTCAATATGTATTAATACATCATGAAGAATTGATCTTTATTTACATCTTACATTTATTTGTTTATGGTTGGTGGAATAGCTGACTGGTGGATAATAGTGAATAGTAGGGATTTGGACAGTAATGCATTGGCTTACATTGCAATTAGAGTGCTGAGTCAAACAACATCAGCAAGTGAATATGAAAGGAATTGGAGCACGTTCAGCCTTGTACACTCAAAAGATTCGCAATCGGTTAAAGGTTGAATGGCTAGAAAAATTGATTTAATGCCACTACAACATGAGGGTGAGAATAAAGAACATGAAGCTGAGACAACAGCCGAGGGACAAACGCGTTGCAGATGATACAACTCCAGAAATTGAGGTGGACGCATTATTTGATGATGACAATACCTTTCAGTCTTGGGTTGAGTTACGAGTTCAGGTTGATGACCCCATTTTTTATCCTGATGACAGAACATGGGCAGAGGGTATATTAGATGAAGATGAGCTAAGGGATCCATAATTCAAATGATCAACCAAGAGGCCAAGAGTGACTCATGCGCACCAGAAAGAGGACCCAGCTTTGTTTGTTGACGAGATTGAGTAGCAACCCGAGATTGAGCCAGGTAGATACTCAGAATCAGATAGCATGCTAGTCACTATTAGATTGGTCAAGTCACCTTTATCCTTAAGAAGAAGTACATCAGTGCATGAGATGACTGAGAAGACTAGTGTTGCTATTCAAGAGGACCCTACAATTGAGCAATTGAAGCAAGTTTGTGAGACACACGCCATGGGAAAAATGATTGCTTTCAAAGATGAAGGATAAAGTCACACTAAAAGAAAAAAAAAATAGAGCCAAAGGTTAGAAGGTGATGATGATGCACCAAGTGATGATCCTAGTGCTACTGTAGGTGTTACTATTGGCGGTGGCATATATGCACCTATTTCCTCCTTCCACGCTGACACGGGTAGAGGATACAGTCATAGTGAAGGAGGATATGATTCACAAAGTCAATATGGACATCCAACAGATTATGGAGGTGGCCAACACGAAACATGCATGTATGAGGGGGGTCGTCAAGTAGGACACCAATTTCATCCAGTTCCAGCCAGTAGCACTTATGGGTCAACATCCTATTCTAATCCTCAAGATTATGCTTTTTTATGCAGATTCTGAATTCCAATCAAGCCAACAATCATATACTCCAAGAGAGATCCAAAGAGGGATGCACGACTTGGTTGCATCATTGTTTAGTTATAGTGAAAATACAAAATTTATGTAGCCTTTTTATGGGTGTCAACAGTAGAAGCTAGATGATGAGGGAGATGGTTCTTTCAACTATTATCCATATTATTGCATCATTATTTGGGTAGGGATCATTTAATTTCTGTAATAGTTACTGTGTTTGTAATGTTTATTGTACTGTTTGAACCTACTTCATGCTTAATATGTACTCAGAATATTAGTTTAACATGTTCAATGTCTACTTCTAGCACTTAATCAAGTTTATTCACACTCAAATGCATGTCCACTGATTTTTTCTGGTTTTCTATTTTTTTATATAATTTTTTGATTTTTTGATTTTTTTTGAATGTTTTGAATAGGTTTCGACCGAAACTGAAACCAATACTGATACGTTTCGATTTTGGACCCGGCCGAAACCGAGATCGAAACCAAAATTGCCATCCTTGCTAACATTGGTTTGTCATATCGGATCTCGACTTTGTCTTGGGAGGGTTGGAGAGGAGATTTCGAAGAGATCTCGGAAAAATCTCGGGAGATCGGATTTGGTAGTTTCAGAAAATTTTTCATATGTATAGCCTATTTCTAAAAAAATCTTAGTTTTTTTATACTAACCCCTCAATTTCACAAACATGTTTTTGTAATTGACAACTCAATGTCTTAACTATATCATATACCACACGGAACAACAATATGGATAAAATAAATATAATAACTTTTTAAAAAATAGTGCAATATATCTAAAATTATACCTTCTAAAATTTAAACAATTCTTCAAGAATTCACTATTTTCTCACGAGTGCCATCTTGATCAACAATTTTGACGATTTAAACTAGAACAAATGACCAAAAAAAAAATCAAACCCAGATAACCCCCCTCTCCCTTCTCTCTCTGTCCCCCCCTCTATCTGTTTGTCTCCCCCTCTCTCCCTCTCTCTATTTGTCTCCCTCTCTCTCTGTCTCCCCCCTCTGCATCTCTGTCTCCCTCTGTCTCTCTCTCTCTGTCTCCCCCCTCTCTCTCTATTTCTCTCTCTCTCAGTCTCTCCCGTCTCTGTCTCCCCCCTCTCTCTCTATTTCTCTCTCTCAGTCTCTCCCGTCTCTGTCTCTGTCTCCCCCCTCTCTCTATATTTGTCTCCCTATATCTCTATCTCTCAATCTCTCTCTGTCTCCCCCGTCTCTGTCTCCCCCCTCTCTCTATATTTGTCTCCCTATATCTCTATCTCTCAATCTCTCTCTGTCTCCCCCCTTTTTGTTTCCCTCTATCTCAGACAGAAGGGGGGGGGGAGAGAGAGGGTGGGAGACAGAGATTGAGAGAGAGGGTGAGAGACAGGGGGAGAGAGAGATTGAGAGAGAGGGTGAGAGACAGAGAGAAAGAAAGTGTAAGAGTGTGGGAGACGGAGACAGAGAGAGGGGGTGGGAGACAGAGAGAGAGGGCGGGAGGAGAGACACTGGGGGGAGAAAGGCAGACAGAGAGGGAGTGAGGGACAAAGAGAGTGCGGGAGGAGAGAGATGGGGGGGAGACGGACAGATAGAGATAGAGAGAGAGAGGGTGAGAGACAGACAAAGAAGAGAGTGCGGAGAAGAGGAGGAGACAGAGGGAGTCCGAAGGAGAGGGGAAGATAAAGAGTGTCCAGGGGAGAGGGGGAGGGCTCATAGAGAACTCGGGGGAGAGGGAGAGCTCAGAGAGATTGAGAGACAGTCTAGGGAAGAGGGGGAGATAGAGATAGAGAGTTCGGGGGAGGGGGAGAGACAAAGACTGACCAGCAGTCGGCAGGGAAGGAGCTCCGACAGCTATCATCAACTTCAGCGGGAACCCCCGCTTCAACGGAAGCCCGATGCCTCGATCTTCCTGTCCGCTTCGAGATCCGACGCTAGCGAACTTGATCGCACACCTCTCTCCTGCGATTGAGGCGGCCAGCCGGTGGGGAGAGCCATTTAGGGTTCTGGCGAGCGCGTGCAGAGATGTGGGGGAGAGTGAGAGTGTCGGGGGTGTGAGAGGGAGAGTATCGGGGTGGGGACGAGGGCTCGACCAAGGGGGCTTTGAAGTCATTTCCCGGTTCACTCGTTCGCGCACCGGTTCGCCTGCCGAATCACGAACCCGCCCAAACAAAATGAGAAATGGGAACTCGGGTGTTCCGTTTCTCGCGGACATGCCGAGACCGAGATCTCGCGAGATGGCATTCCATGCCACTAACTCGGACCGCACACAGTTGCAGCTGGGGTGGAAGTCGAGTAAATGGGTAGCCGAGGTGAGTTTGACCTCGAAAATCCAAAATAATGGATGTCACAAGTTACATAGTTATTTTGGAGAAACTTTGAAGTATGAATAAGAACATGAACATTTATTGGGGACTTCTCTGAAAATTTTGATATCTTTTAGTTTTTATTCCTGGGACGGGGGAGAATCTCTATATAGGAGAAAAAATGTGGCATGGGCATATCTTTCATATTTTTTCTGTAAGCTTGTTTAATATTATTTGTGAGATTTTAAGGAGCTGTCATAGATCAATTGGTTGCTATTGGGAAACCTGTGTCGGTAGGATCAGATTGGATTGGCAGATCTGCAATCTGATCTGATCACGTTTGACGAGGTCCTCATCCACTGATCACCAACCCTGACGTTGATGGGAGGGGAACGGAGGGTGGATGGGGTCAGCTGATCCAGCAGATTCTTCCAACCATTGAGCCCCCAACAGGTAGTCCTCTAGCCATTGGAGGTTGTACCTAGCTGTTACTAGCAGGTCCTCAATGTCTAGCAATCTCTAGGAAGGGCCAAATGAGGTCTATAAGACCCTCATTTTGCCCTTCCTACCCCATTCAACACTCTCCTCTCAGTCTCTCTCATCCCCTTCAATATGTTTCATTTCCTTCACCCTCTTTCACTTTCACTCCCTTCTCACTCTCTTTTACTGTCTTGTACTCCTCACCTTCTTTCATTCTTATTCACTCGTTTGCTACTCTTCTCTTTCGCTCTCATTCTCTTTTAATTACACAACAAAGGAAATGAGTTGAGGTCATGGAAAAGGGAGAATAAAGAAGGGAAAGAAGATAGAACTTGTGTGATTCATGGGAACAATGTGAAGAGAAATCCAACATCCTCAACCTTCAATGAATTGTAAGGATAAAGTAAGAAGAAGATTGTAACACAGGTTCCTCCCTCGTATATATGATGGAAATTGTTCCTAATGTTGGAGGCAGTCCTGGTGTGTATGAAGGGGGAGAAGATTGTAGCCTATAATCTTATTGTTCTCGTGCCTCTTCAACTCTTAGCAAGGTTGTGGTGTAGTATTTTTCTTATATTTTGCAAGTTTAGTCCTCTTTGGCCTGTGTCCTTTATAAGGACTTAGCTTTATGTGAGGCTATGATGAAATGTAGGTGTAAAATACTCATTCAATAGGCATCTCACTATTTTGTTTAAAGTTGTGATGTTTCATGCTCAATGTGAACATTTTTTGTTTAGCACATTCTATTCTATTTTTTAAGATATTTCTCATTTGCTTGTTTTCTTGTGGGCCAGATGGGCCAATCTGAGAACTCCGAGTGGTCGATTGGTAAGGACCCCTGCCTCATGGTTTGGGGGGGGGGGGTTAGCAGGCTCACATTTAATTCTCTATGGATTTGGGCCCAAGGTTTGCTAGCCTTGGGGAAAAAGGATGCATTGAGTTGGGCATCTGCTGGGTTGGAACCCAGGTCTCTCACCCTCCATGTAGACCTAAGTACCACTGCGCTAGGCTTCCTGCCATTAAAAACATGAATGGGGCCCATCTATTCTCGGCCAACCATGGTTTGGCTGGGATTGGCCTAAACTGGGCAGGATAATGTCTGGATCAGCCAGCCCAGGGCCAACCCGTCCTGGGCCTCGGATCCTTAATGAATTTCCTGGGTTGTTTCATTTGCCTTGTGAGAACCAGAGGAATAGTTCTAGAGATGACAGGAGGCAGCAGAGAGGGAGTTAGGAAGGTTCTCTTCAAATCAACTGTTTTTTTTTTAGGCAGCTAGGAAGGGTTTCTAACACATTGCATATCTTCTATCGAAGATGTATGATATTCCTGTAATATGGGTTCAGAAAACATGAACCATCTCATCTAGCATTATCAATGGATTGATTATCAATTTGCAAATTCTTCTCCCTTCGGTGTCGTAGTTCTCTTTTTGATCTGGCAAAACCATTGCCCATAGATAGTAGAATATGCTGTGTCATCTTGCCCTACCGTATATTAGGAGATGGAGATCTTTCCTAAGATGAGTTTTCTGCTATTCTCTTTTTGTAATTTTGAGATAGTGTAAATGCGTCCTATGTTATATCATTGTATCCAAAACTTTATTAAAAACATGCATCCACTTGTATTTCTATATCCAGTTAATTGCAGTCTGCAGACCAATTGCCAAAAATTCTTGTCATGTTTGCCATTAAGTCAATGTACATGTATGCTGTTGTGTATCCAGTACGGATTTTCTTCCTTTTTGTTTGTTTTTTTATTTTTTGTAGTATTCTTTCTTATGTATTTATCTCTGTGTTTTCACTTGGACAGGAAAGTTAGACACCGGAATGTTGTACAGTTTATTGGAGCATGCACCAGGCCTTCTAACTTATGCATTGTTACAGGTACTATAATGGGCTAGTGAATTTTGAAAAGCATTGCATAACTCTTCTGTCAGTATATGAATATGTCATTGCAGATGCATTGATGACTAATTTACTTTAATATGTTTCATATTCACTTTTAGAGTTCATGTCTGGAGGGAGCGTATATGACTTTCTTCACAAACAAAAAGGCATGTTTAAACTGCCAGCATTACTCAGAGTAGCGATTGATGTTTCCAAGGGGATGAACTATTTGCACCAGAATAACATTATCCACAGGGACCTGAAAGCTGCCAACCTTCTAATGGATGAAAATGAGGTAAAAAGAAACTCTCTAGGATTTTTTATTTCAATGGTGTGCATTACATGTGACCTATGACAACAAGAGGGGCAATGTTTGAGCTTTCATGATCCATACTCCATAGCATATTCAAAATAGTGTTTGTGTGGAACATTATTCACATCATGACATTGCATGTGTTTTTACTGTTATGTTGTTGTATTCAGTTCCCTTTTGCCATCAGTTGCATATAACATTTTACCAGTGTCCTTTGGGGCTGGGAGAGTTGGATAAGCACTTTGTGGGCCACTTGGACAAAAATGCAGGTGGGTACCAACCTGGGTTCACGTGGGTTCCAACCTCAGACTTTGTCAATCTGGGGGAAGGGGGTTAGGGGACATTGTCCAAGAGATGTTTGGCTTGCCCAGTTGATGGCTCAGGCTACCAGTGATTTGGGCTTCAAGGTGGGTGTGTGGGTTTCCTCCTGGTGCTAAAAAAAATTATTTACCATTTTACCCAAAATTTTGCATATGCGCTGAAGATGTTTACTGAATTTTGATCTGATGGGTAGCAAAGCATGTCTGGAACTTTGTTCCATACTTGTTCATTGAATTTTGTTGTCTATTTACTGAATGAAAGCTTCATTTTGTTGTTGTCCCGGTTTTGACCTGTAACTTTGTTCCATGATTTGTTTATTGATTTTCATCTTCTATTTATTGAACGAAAGCGTCATTTGATTGTTGTCCAGGTTTTGACCTGACTTTCAGGGACATTTCACTTTTGTTTGAAGCATTTGATGTTCCTTTTAAAGGACATGTAACATGAGCTAGTCAAAATTGGGTGGATAAACAGGAAGTTTTTAAATAAATTTGCACTAGGAATCTTTACATTTCATCAAAATGTATGGAAATATTTTTGTGATTTAATGTTTTGTTAATTTGTGAGAATGCTTTGCTGGCTAATTATTTCAGGCTTCTACTGGTCCTGGTCTTCTTTTTGTGCTATATTATCTATAGCATTGTGAAGTAAAATCATTTTAACCTTTTAAATGTTTGTTTTGTACACCCATCCTTTATTTTGCTAGGTTGTCAAGGTTGCTGATTTTGGAGTTGCAAGAGTAAAAGCTCAATCTGGAGTTATGACTGCAGAAACAGGAACATACCGTTGGATGGCTCCTGAGGTATGTTATAGATTTCTGTTTCACAATTTATGATTTTATGTCATCTGTGTACTGAATCACGGACATTTTGAATTTTCCTTTTCAATGGATAACTGCATCTACAAACAGCTCTTGCAGCACTATTTGACTCACATAACCTGTCCTTGTGATAACAAGTCGAATATTCTAGGAAAAAATCAATGAGAAGTTGTAAAATACACATAAAAACAGCTAACACTCTACAGAGTGATAGATAGAGGCTGAAGCTTCTGGTTTGAGTCAGAGAAATGCTGAGGCACGAAGAGAATTTGTGATAGTCAATAGCATTTTACACGGTCATACTGCCCACTTTCAGAAAAACAATATCTTACTTAGTATTGTTTTTTTATTTGCATTTCCCAGTTTCTGAATCATTAATGCTTCCAACTATATCAAAGTTTTTTGTGTGTTATTCCTACTTTTACATAGATTGCTCAAATGCTGGTGGAAAACAATCCCAGTCCATCAAAACGTGCTCAAATGATAAACAAAAAGAAGTTTATTAAGAGAATCAAGAGATACATTTATATTTATGCCCTTTTTTGTCTTTTTTCTTTTCCTAGTTGCCGTCTAAAAAGAGCAAAGTCTTTTTGTTATCAAGTTTATTTTGCTTAGCAACAAGTCTTTCTTGGATGTGGTCAAATGTTTGTCAATATTTTGTTAAAAATGTAATCTGGAGTTATTTTTTTTTTTGAACGTGGGTTGTACCACTGATATATAAAAGAGAAAAGTATACATGTAAGGGAGGAGCGCTCCCACATGACTCCCAACTACGAAAGGCGGCAGACCACTGTTTGCCTCGGGTATATGGAGAATAATATTTTTTATCAACAATTATACAATGTGACTGAGGGTATCTGTACAAACTGAAAATTGATGTGAGGAGCTTTAGGCTGGCTATGAACTGATATCAGTTGAAAAATATAGCACTACAATAATTCAGTAAGATGTGACTATTGTCTCTCATATTTCAGGACACATTTTTTTTCTATTATTCAATCAAGAATTTGAGTGAGTTTCTTCCATTACATTTCCAACATTCAAGTTTGATGAGTATTGCACTCCAGTCCTTTGGCCCTCCACAGAACTTAAGATGTCAAATGGAGGGCTCCAATTTCCACTGAAGGACCAAAATATTTTGCTAGTCCTGGTTCGGCATCACACCACCCCCCGCTTGCTTTGGCCTTCCTGCCCCTATGAGCTTACTTTTCTGCAACCTCCTTGTATGGGAAAAAACTGGGCTGTATTTTTTTTTCTTCACCGATGGGGATGAGGCTATGTAGCTTGTGTGAGTCAGTGGTGATGTGGTGGATAGAGAGCTGCCAGAGTTCTCTGGTCATGTTCTTCAGAAAATCTTTATTTTTTCAGTACTGTTACACTAAACTGAGATATAGCACTTGAATATCAGACTTTAGATTTCAAGCTTCTGTGTTATCAAAATAGAATGTTTGATTTTGATGATACTGAAAAAGGGGCGGCATTTCTTTCTAATTATTTTTACTCGGATGTTTGAGAATTAAGTGGGTGTCAGTTTTGCAAGCATTAGGCCAATTTTTTTGAAGATAAAAGTGGTAGTAGAATCAGGCAGGAGAAGAGAGGTTTCTTTCTGAACTATCAATAGCACATAAATGGTTGGCCGACTCATACCATAACAAGGAGAATCCGGGTCAATCTGAATCAGCCTGAGTCAGTCCAATTGATTCAAAGGTCAACTGTCTGACTCGGCCCAAGTCGGGTCGACTCATATTGGACTGGATCGAGCCCGGGTCAGTCCGACCTGCTGAGTCTGTGAACCTTCAGTGCAATAAAATGACCATTGTCACTTATTGATTGCCTTTAAGACAGATACTATCCACATAAATTGGAATTCCCTGGAATATGCTGTCATTGTGTTCCCACCAGATCTTCTAGATTCAAAATGGAAATTTTCATGGAGTGAGGACCATTCATATGTAGCTCGTCAATCTTGAAACCTATCCAAGGGATTATAAAATAGGCTTTTTTGCAAATAAACCATTGTTACAGGCGAAATTGTAGATATATCATTCCTGGAAATGCATTAGCATATATATCACCACTATTTTGAAAAACTTTCAGATATGCCATCGCCGTAACCCCCCATTACCACCTGTCAACTTAACCATGGTTAGGCCTAACTAGATATGAGAAAAGACAAAAATGTCCATGGTCATATCTCTTAGGGTCTGGGTTATTTGCAAAAAAATCCTAAATAGAATCTTAAAATAGAAATAGCACATCTAATAGGGGTATATAAACAAATAAAGAAATTTTAGGGCTGAAATGTGTTTGAAGGGTCATCTTCTTCCCCTTCTTCTCGATGGGTTTCCCAAACCCTAAGAGATGGTGGTGATGCCGTGGAAAGGGGCGGCAGCCTCGTGGCGGCACCGGCGTCCCCCCACCTCCCACTGGTAGCCTTCCCCCTCCCCCCACCAGCGGCCTGCTAACCCCCCTCCCACTCCCGCCCCCTTACCCATCCCCCCATCGTCGCCATACTGCCGCACCTCTCCCCCCCACCATCGCCGGTCTGCTACCACCCCCCCTGCCCCCCCTCCTCCTGCCTCCCCCTTCTCCCTCCCCCCACCGGCGCCCAACTACTGCCCCATCCCCCCCCCCCCCACACTGCCGGCCTGCTACCACCCCCACCACTGTCTCTCTCTCTCTCTCTCTCTCTCTCTCTTACAGTGGTGTGAATGAGGGGTTTTTTTAGTCATTTGATCTCTAATTAACGGAAATAAAGAAATCTTTGAGGAATATTCAAGGTCCGATCGATGGAAGTTAACCATAGTGACATTTTTGCATGTTTTTCAAAATAGTGGTGATATATATGCTAATGCGTTTTCAGGAATGATATATCTGCAATTTCGCCCGTAACAATGGTTTATTTGTAAAAAACCTATAAAATATTATGGTGAAAATCACTGGCTAGGCTTCCAGTTCAGTTAGGGGAAAGATGGGGAGCAGTGATGCTGGAATAATTCTGGGAGGATGACATGGAGGCCCAGCTTCACACCATTCTCCCTGACTCTCTTTAGGTGCTGGCCATTTTAGTCTAATTGATTGACCCAGAATGCAGCAGTGATAACTATGAAGTGCTATTTATCTCTTTCTTCCAGACAATTGATGATCATTTATTTTGGTTGATCTTTGGCCTGATGCTTTTTGTAGTATAAATCTAAGTTATAGCACGGTTTATACAATTGTGAATTATTTGATTTTAGAATTTGACTTTGCACATACGGGGCACAAAATGACTGTGTAGTGGCCATAACTTAAAACCATAAAATTCTTGTGCCTGTTGTGTGACATTATCTTACAGTATCTGCTTACATAAGCTTGCTATGGGTCTGTGCTTGAATTGTTGAAGGGCGCCATATCTTTTTCTCCCATCCAGGCATTGATGGAAGCCAACTTTAATGCTTGTAATTTCTGGCATAGGTACCTGTGTCTGCACTGGCAGACTTTTGATAAGCTTCTATTCTTCAGCATCAGCATTGCAATGTGAACAAGAATTCATTAGAATCTCTAACGGATTCATTCACTTTTTAGTTCTTTCACCACCCATATCTCTATTATTTTTTTTGATTCATTCACTCTTTTACTTAATCAAGAAAATTTTCATTTTCTGTTTTTAGTATGCTAGACAGATGATATCACATTCTGTTATTACACGGGCCCCAAATGTAGACAATGAAGTTTAAAGATGTTTCCTTTCTACTTAGCACTCACATGTCTTCCCCCTCATATGGTGGGTTGATGTGCATTTTGTAGATGAATGTTATGCAAGTATTTAGAATATGCGTTGCGGTCATTTAAGCATTCTCTCAGGAGTCAGGATAATTGATGCGCTTCCTACCTTAATCTATAACTAATTCTTATTGCTGCTTGTCATGCGGTGCTTTGTTTTGGTTTGAGGAATCTGATGGAGGTGCTGAGAAATATTGTTGCATATATTACATTATTTATTATTTATTTTCTATTTATCAAAATTGTAAATTTTCTCAACTATTTTGTTGAAATGTTGTCCACTTATTTTATTTTATCTTATTATATTGTTGGAATAAACCTGCACTTTAGGTGGGACCTGACTGCCTGACTCCCTCAACCTTACTTTCTTTTTGACACCCATGGGTGTTGAATCTGCGACATTGCTTCCTGAGGTGATGTTGCAGACGAACTACTAAATGGGTGGCAATCTTTTCTATCATCCAGCTATGTTATTTTACTTCTTGTTATCTCCATCAAGTCAATTCTTATTGTCCTGTTTTTCTCTGAAGGTCATAGAACACAAGCCATATGATCACAAAGCTGATGTCTTTAGTTTTGGAATTGTTCTGTGGGAGCTGCTAACTTGTAAGGTAGACATAACACCATGATTTCCTTTCTCTTGAATGTTTTTGCATCTGTGTGTGCTGCAGCTGTCCCACTCTTTTTTCCCCTTCTCTAGCCATGAAGTTATCATTCCGCAAGAATGAATTGGCTATTCTCTATAGTATGTAATAACAATTGGAATGCCATTGTGATGACAATTTCAGCTTCCTTACGAGTACTTGACACCACTACAAGCAGCAGTAGGTGTGGTTCAAAAGGTACACTCTCTATTAGCCCTTTCCGGTTTGATATATAGTGTCATTTTGTGCTTTTCTTTACAGATACGACAGCTTTCTGGACTTGTTCTAATGTGCTTAACATAACCAAGTGCTTCACCCCAAAAAATTACTGGGCCAAGGGTAACTGGTTTCACTTTTTGAATTTGGGTCTATAACTTTTTGGTCAAAAATTCATGGGGCTAATTCAAACTTATGATCAATGTTAGGAATCTTTTTATCCACAGTTAGCAGTTGTTGCCTGCACATAAAGATGTGCCGGAAATCATCATATTTTTATCCACATTTAGCATCACCCTGTTGACAACTTGGTAACCCCTTCCTTCCGTGTGCCAACTTTTTCATTCTCCTTGCACAAACCCAAAACAATTTTTTGGTCTGCACTTGTGCTATCCTCTATTTCTGCAATCCACAACCTTCAAGTTTGTCCTCTTTAGCTTTGTCTTTTGGTCTCTATTTCCATGATCTTGCCAGGGCAATTGCTACAGCCCAGCTGTATCTAAACACTCCATTCTTAGATTTCAGTACAATGAGTTAAAAAAAGTTTTAAAATGACTCAAATGTTGTGTGTGGTGCGCCAAAATTGGCAGGAACACCATCTGCAAGAAATGTGGCGATCACATGGGCGGATGCCCTGCACGAACATCTTCTGTGCATGGAAACAGTCGGAAATCCCTTTTTTGGGGTGGGGACCTTATATCTTGATCCAATGGTCCAAAGGTAGAATACAGCCAGGCAATGACTGTGGTTGTAATCTAGCAAATCTCTCTCTCTCTCTCTCTCTCTCTAGCTAGATATGTCATGTGCTGAATATCTTGCATATGAAAATGTCTCCAAGGAACGTTCTTATAGACTAGATGCCTGATGGGAAACCGGGTTGTAGATTTCTTAGAGGAAAAATCCTATATCTAAACCTGGTTCCATGCTGTTAATGTTCTTGATGTTGATGATGAATGTTGTTTGCTGGATGCTATTTGGTTATAGATTTGGCTGCTTTAAGGATTTTGGTTCTTGCTTTCATACCGTCAATGTTCTTGGTGTTGATTATGAATGCTGGTTGCCGGCTGCAATTTGGTTATAGATTTGGCTTCTTTAAGGGTATTGGTTCTTGCTTTCGTACTGCAGATTAATTTGTTTGCGTGGCTATTATTAACTGCCATTTGTATTTTTCTTAAGAGACTCTTTACGTGACTGCCAGGGTTTGAGGCCTACCATTCCAAAGAATACTCATCCAAAGCTAACAGAACTTCTCGAACGATGCTGGCAGCAAGACCCCAGCCTGAGGCCAGATTTCTCCGAAATCTTGGAGATACTGCAGCATATTGCTAAGGAGGTACACTATCCAAGCTAGTGTTATATTTTGTTGTTTGTTGTTTATGAGCCTTGGCTTTTCCTGATTGATAGGTTGGAGATGACTCTGATGATCGTCGTAAGGAGAAGTCATCTGGCGGTTTCCTTTCAGTTCTCAGGCGGGGCCACTGAGGCCTGATGCTGTCTACATCTCTGTTTCTGTTCCTGGGGCATTCCCATAATACATTTACATTGTACTGTACATGTGCTCTGTTGATCTACGTCGTCCTAATTTTCAGGTGTCCTTTCCAGCTTCACCCATTTCCGTTATCTGTATGTCTCAACGCAATATGTAAGCAGAGCACTTGTGTACACTTATGATAGTGCTTAAATGCTGATCAAATGCTTTGATAAGTAAAGGTTAACGACTTGTTTTTGAAAGTCAAATTTGTTTCTGGGAGTAATATTAAGATACCGAAGAAGTTCATATCAGAACCACTGGGGCCTTTCAGTTTTCGTTACTGCTGTCATATATTCACTTCATCATTGATCATCATTGTTGGTTTTGCACTGTTGCTGGTATTCGAATGTGGAGGTGGAGTGTGTGAAAATCTGCTAAAATCATGTGTTGTTGGACCACATGGTAAAGATGGGAATGTGTTTGCCTTCAAACGGTGGCCACATGGACCCCCATCACTGCCCGTCTCTCTTCGACCGTGCGATTCCTCTTATTGATGGAGCCTCTGTGCTCCCGGGATGACGGCACGGATGTTACCAATAAGCAGTGCTGGAATGGGCGACCCAGATTAGCTATTGTTTCACCGGTGTTGATGTTTTTGTTTTGTTCTCCTTTTTCTCTTCATATTCTTGCAGGCTTGGTTGTCCAATTGCTGATATCGGTACAAGCTGCAATCTTTCGGCCGGATGTGATCAAGTTGTGAACCCGTGGACCATTTGCTGCAAGAAGATTTCCTAAATTAATGTCGTGAACAGTGTCTTCTCATCGGAGGTAATCAAATTGCTCAAATGTGATCTTATCAGCTTTTTGAGTGTGAGGATGTTGAGCCTGATCTGCTTTTTGACCAGAATGTGACCGTCTCGAGGTGATGTTATGAATCTCATCTCTGACTCTTGGTTCTGTCGTCCCATTGTGAGAAGAAGATTTTGTTTAATGTTTTCTTATGGAAGTTGTTACCGATCCTTCTGTTCTGGCGTACCTCCTATTGCTGCACAGGACTAGTTGCAGAGGTATAATTTGTTTCTCTCTCTCTCTCTCTCTCTCTCTCTCTCTCTGTGTATTTACACATTGGAGTCCTGATTTTCATATGGCGTACGATGCTGCCGGAAGTCTGTATAAATTATACCTCCGAAAGTAGAGATAGGGAGGCGAGGAGAAGGATAAATCCATTCTTCTCATTCCATCTTATCTCCAATTTTGGGTAGAGCTGGGAGATTTTTTGATCTTTTCATTCATGTTTGATCACAGTACAAGGATCTTGAGTATATATTTAAGCCATCGTAGGATTTGTTATAATAACATATTTTTCATAAAACCTAATTCATCACATGCTGTTAGTAGCGGTATTAGAATTACAACTTTAATGCATCTTTTTTTTTTGTTGCACAAATCAAATGCCAATAGCGCCCATGTCTCATTATCATTCATCATCATACGTAGTGGCCTCATGTGGCCCCCCAAGCAAACAAGACCCCCATCTCATTATTGGTAGTGAGCTTCCCCCCCCCCCCCCCCCCCACCCCCCACCCAACCAAACAAGGCAGAGTCCAGACTTGTTTTTCCCAACAAAGAATAGAAAGTCCAGTCAGTCAGTGGTAATCCCCCACCATCTCGACAACACGTCGGCATCTCTGTCATTTTCTTGGGGATATGTTGTCACATATTATTACACACTTGTATCCGGAATAGGATGTTTGGATTTGGGTACATCCAAATACTTAATTGTCGATATAGGCTATGTGTTACTCAATTCTGTGGGACAGGATTCTTTAGGGTGACAAACATAGTACAACAGACTTTATTTATCACTTCTTTTGGGTTGGAAATCCTACTCTACTAACTTTGTATTGATCGGATTTGAACTTTAATGATCACTTGGGTGTACATGGAGAAGGTCTTTAGTATCGTGAGGCTTAATGTGGCTGGGCATGGATCTCATCTTCAATCGAGCACCTCATGCCTCAGCATAAAAGTATGAGAATTTATTTACCGTGAACTATTTTCTTCTTACAAAATAGGTGGAATATGTTCATTAGGTTAAAGAAAAAAAATATGATTCTCGTTATACTAAAATACATACCACATGATCAACGTATTTAATACACATCCATCATATATTCATGCATATTAGGCGTGTTGTATATGTATCTCTTTGGATAACATCAAGAAGATGCTCCCGATGGTTTTCTCGTAATATCATAGTTTAAAAAGAATTTTGTGTAGAGTATATTTTACGTAGAGTGTTCATATGAAAATCCCTTTTCATAACCAAATAAGCAACGGGTCTCAGAAACGCGGCCCAACAGGCCACGGCCCACAGCGAACCCCCCCCCCCTCCTACCCTCTCTCTAGATCATTCAAACTCAGTTATTAAGATAGGTTAATCGTTATGGAATGAGTTGTTCTTGTTTGACTCTTTTTTCTTTAACTTGGGTCGATTAAAGATAAAATTAAATTTTGTGAATTCATAAAAAGTGGAAGAATAAGTCACCCGAGGTCGGTTAGAGATGTATCACCCGGGATGGCGTCCCCGCCACTACCCCATTCCGAAATCAAAATGGCCCTTATTCTGCACTCAAACACTGCACAGATACGAACCTCTACAGCTAAAATCATAGAAACTTCTTAGATAGAGAGCAATACATGCCGCTTTTTTTTCACTCCACAGTCACACAGTCATTCTTCTCTACGAGACAACTCTGAATTCCTATTCATAATTTAGCTACCCCTCTACCTAAAAACATAACGTCTGTAGAATTTTTTTATATTTTGAATCTTTCTAATGACCTCTTCCAAGAAATTATTATTATTTGCATATGCTGCTGCAAAAAGATCGTCATGTTCCATGCAGTGAGTGTAATCAAACTGATTTCAGTCCCCTCGTGTGGAGTGTCTGCCTCCTCTATGGGGTTGTGTTTACCAAGTCGCTGCTTAATTGTTCTTCTCTCTTGTTACAAGTTCCCACGGGGAAACGAGATGAAGCCTTCCAATATTTTCCAACCAGATCAGTAATTCAACGTACCGGGCAATCAATTTTGCGATCCGAATCTCTGAATCCAAATAACAACACCACTTTGTTAAAATGTCGTCAGTCGTTGTTGTCGTTGTTTTTTTGTGGGTAAGTTAATAGCAAAGGTGAGAAATTTAGAACTTCTCACCGGCGCTCGTAATATTTGAACTCACAATCTCTCTCGTGTAAAGGAGAGGCGTGAACCACCAAATTATAGGGTGAGGTTCAGAGTCCTGACTTGCTATTCCAATCAAATAAAACAAAATTCCAATCCACGTTAATAAGTTGGCCTCATTTTGATAGGGGGTTTTAACCTTTTTTTTCGGAAGTAACTCACCCGCGTTAAGTTACACCCTGTTTAATTAACCGGATTTTGATTTGTAAGTTTAAACGGGTTAACTTATCTCACCTCTTTCAGTGGATTAGAAAATCAAGAGTTAACCCACTTCCAGTCGGGGGAGGGGTTACGGAATCCAACCAATCAAATCCGCGAAAGAGATGAATCACGGATAAAATCGGGTTAATCTCGGGATAACTCCCAATCCAAGCTAGGCCAATAGTTCTCCACCACCTTCCTCATGTTCTTGGGGCTACGTTGTCCATGCATCCATGTTATATGCTTGTACTCATTGCAAGTGTTTGGAGTCGGTAGAACCCTAGACTTTTTTTGGGGGGGGGGGTTGGGGGGGAGGGGTCAATGAGAGGCTATGTGTGGCACCATTCTTTTGGGACAGGACTCTTTGAGTTGACAAACACTACATTTAACTAACAAGGAGAATATCTTGAACAGCCAAGTGTCGTGAACAAAGACAAGCACCTTGTTATTGACTGGACAACTGTACCTCTGTTGGGAAGATTTCATATTCAATCTGTTAGTGGTGCTTTAAATCAAGATAATTATGATATTCCTGCGTGACGTTGACTCGATACATTTGACATTTTTATAAATAAATAATTATTAAAAATGAATTTATAAATATATTTTTTATTTACAGATATGTCATTTTTTTCGTAAAAATTTGTAAAAAAATTATACTTAAATAATTTTACATGATATTTATATACTATTTGGTTTTAAACAGTGATATATCTGTTAGTACATTTTTAAAAAATAATTTTTTAGAAATTCATTTTTAATAATACTTTATTTATAAAAAATTTTATATCTTACTCTTGAGATTGCCATGCCGATCTTTTATTACTCATAAGTAATAATGTGCTGTACGAATAAAGTGGATCGAATATTCGAGACAAGTGCAGGGGTGCTTCATAAATTTGACACCGATAGAAGAAGCTGCGACCAATCAAGTGAAAGGTTGTAGAGCTCTGAGTTTGTTAGCCTTACCGGTCATAAAAAAAATAAAAGATTGTAAGAAAATGGGACATATCTATAATAAAATAGATCATCATGATGGCAGGACGTACATAATAAAAAAAGTATGATATTTGAAGAAGGGTACCGTAAGTAACAAGACAAGCACCATATTACACACAATAAAATAAGACCTTGATAACAACCAGCTTTGATGGGATTCCCACTCCCACATGCAAGGGCAGCAAGAGTCAAACCCCATCGGCGGGGGGGGGGGGGGGGGGGGAGGCTGTGAGTCATCACTCTAGAGTCTAGAGAGGACCTCCCTTTCGCTGTCGAGAAGATTAGGATCGGCACCTTCTATCTTCTATTTAATTTGATTAGATCGGAGTAACTACATATAGATTATATATGTATAGTAGTATACATATATAAATATATATATTAGTAATTAAAATAAAATATGTGTATAAATATAAAATTTTATATATTAATATTTTTAATCTTATCATACATATCTTTATGTTAGAGAACATATATCTCTCTCGTTCTCTTACAGCATCAGAGTGACGGAACATGTATTGAACATATAAAAGATAAAGTTTTAGTTAGATATATGAAATATTATGAGAACATATTATCTTAATTATGTAAGGAGATTAAACATAGTTCGATTATTAATCTTTTTTTCTCGGTCTTAATTTACTTAAAATGAAGATAAACAAACGGCAAACTAGGGTAGGTTTAATATGAGAGTAGGAAGAATACAATAAATATCAAATATAATATATTAGATGATGTAATTATTAGGGCCGTCAACGAGTCAGACTCGGATTACGTTTAGGTTGACTCAGTCTAGACTCGACTCATCAATATTAAAATTTAAACTCGGTCCGAACTCGAGCTATGTCGAGTCGGGCAGGGTCGAACTAGATACTATTGAAAGAATATAAAATCCGACCAAGTCTCAACTTGACTCGAAAATTTAAGTAAAAAATAAAAATAAAAATACATTTATTAATATATAAACTTATAATATCACTAAATTAATTATAATTTTAAACATTAATTATTTAACTTATTTAAAAAGAGAATTTTTAATTTTTAAATAAAATAAAATAACATAAATTTAATTAAATAATTTTTAAAATTTGAAGAGATAAAAAAAATGGATTGGACCGACTTACGGGTCAAACTCAAAACTCGAGTCTATCCTGTGAATCTAATCGGATCAAATTTTTAGATCCGACTAAAAATTAATAGGTCTAAACAAATCTCAAGACTTACGTCGTTACATGTGAGGTGGCCCCGGTACATTGATAGTCTTAATAATTATTCTTATATATGACAATAAGTTTGAAGAAATATTAGATTATGGTTGCAGCCGCGAGTAGGTAGGACTTTCCCGACTTGCCGCGTACGCGAAGACCTGCGGTTGGGTGGCGCGCCGCCCGCTGGCCCCTGTGAGGGGGACACGTGTACCCTCCCAAGGCAACAACCAAAGTTCTCCTTTTCGTTCCATTCTGTTGGAACTCTCACAATCGCGGCCCCGCCATGTGGACACGTGTAGGGGAGGTAGACGTATGCCTGTTTGATCCCCCCGCCTCCTTATTATTTTATTATGACCTTGTTTTATTGGTAAGTTGGCCCTTGGCCCCTGTGAAAGGAAAAAGATGCCAATTCACGGGCATGTTAATTTGGGGGGGGGGGGAATTTAATTGAGTTATTTAAATTTTTAATAAATAGGATCACTTATTGGAAGTCGGTTGGATTACTTTACGGTAATCATATTAGTCAATCTTTTTCTCACGCTCCCTTTTTTTCAGTGAAAATCTTTGAATGAGATCCTTTTAATCAGAAGTCAAAAAATCATAACATACACAAAAGAGTAACATTACTTATTAAGTACTTTTATTTATTTAAATTTTTTAAAGTGAGATTCAAGTCAAGTTATTTTGACGTGGATTTCACGTCATCATCTTATCTTGAGTCTCACATTTAAAAATTAATTTGATTTATATATATTTTAAATTTATATTATTCTTACTCTTTACTTGACATTTATGTGGCATGTTGACGTAGAATTTGACGTGAATTTTAATAAAATTTTTAAAAAATAAAATAATATCACATGCGATGTATTTTAGTGTGAACTTCATCTCATTACTTTATCTTGAGTTTCACAGTAACAAAATAAAATAAAAAACAACATGAATGATATATATATATTTAAATTTATATTATTCTCATTTTTTTGTTTGACTTGTGTATCACGTTTAAAGATGACATAAATTTTAATGGAAATCTCAATAAAATAATTTTTAAAAAATAAAAATTTATATGACATGTGATGTACTCAATGAGTACACCGCACGCACATGTTGTAAGTAGTGTTACTCCTAAAATAAAGTTTGAATTTTGTGTTAAGTTGAGTTAAATCCATCTCGTTCATTAAAAGATTTTTGAAATGTACAACCCCCTTAAGATTAAGTTTGCATTAAAATTCATGTTCCATTTGTAACATTTTCATGTATACCCTCCTCTCATGAATTTAAATTTCATGTATACCATTTTTCATAAATTTACACTCAAAATATCTTTAAAATATTTTGTCATTTTTTATTCTCCTTAAGATAAAAGTGATGATAAAAATATAAATATAAAATATTTTTTACATAAATTTACTTTTAATACGAGTAAATATGAAGAGAAAATGAAATATTTATTATCTCTGCGGACGGATAAATTTATTACCCGTCTTATATTTCATTGGATCACATATGCAGTGTGTGGGCCTCGTTTGTTGTCAGATTTTTAATACTACAAGAGTGATAAATAACTATCTAAAGGTGAAAAATAACTATCTAAGAGTGATAAATAATTATGTAAGAGTGATAAATAATTAACTCTTATTAGTTTTCACGTATTTTTGAAACAATGAACAATACTTCTAATGCTATTTAAGAGTGATAAATAAATATTTAAAAGTGAAAAATAGTTATCTAAATATGACAAATAATTATGTAAGGGTGATAAATAGTTAATTTTTATCCATTTTGATATTTTTTTGAGATGATAAATGAGATTTTTAATGTTATTTAATAGTGATAAATAAATATTTAAAGATGAAAAATAAATATATAAGAATGATAAATATATGAATATCAATGATAAATATATGAATATGAATAATAAATAATATATATATAAATTTTTAAAAAATATTTAAAAATTTAATCAACGAGTTAATTTTTACTCTTAAATTTAATGAACGAGACTCACGTGCAGCTCCCCTCCGACCATGCTTCGAACTTCAAACAACCCCCCCCCCGCCCCCCGCCCAGTTTCCTCTGTGCTGATCACTACGAGAAGCGACTGACACGTGTCAGTGGCTACGTCAGCTCAGCTGCCCACGAGAAACACTAAACCCCTACCTCCCTTCGCCCCCCCCCCAAACACAACACCCGCATCAAAAGACGGGAAGCAGTAGTAACGCCAGGGGTCTTAAAGCTCTGCTTTCTTCTTCTTTCCTCCCTCCCTCCAGCATTCTCCCTTTTCTGCAGCGGCGACGCCAACGCTCACCACCGCTGGCATGGACGCCCTCCGCAGGTCCTTCAGATCCCGCAGCCCCTCGCCCGACCTCGACCAGCAGGAGCGCCAGTCCATCCTCCTCCACCACCGGGACCCCGCCTGCGACGACGCCGACGCCGGCGCCCGCCGCCCAGAGGTCGTCGTCAAGGTCGACGGAAACAGCCGCGAACCCGACGTCAACAACAGCAGGGTGTGGCGGGGTTCTAGCTACGAGTTCTGGAAGGAGGAGAGCACGTCGAACGGCGGCGGCGGCGGCGCGGGGTTCAGCTTCCCGCCGCAGCCGCAGAAACCGCGGCGGGGGATGGAGGCGATCGGCGAGGATCCGCCGTCGAAGCTGATCTCGGCGTTCCTCCACAAGCAGAGGGCCAGCGGGGGGGAAGTCTGCCTGGACATGGACCTGGAGATGGAGGAGCTCGGGAGACCGCCGGCGCCATCCTCCATCGTCAACTCCAAGGAGCTCCGGGTTTCATTCCAGGAGCCCTTGGTGGAGGCCGCGCTCCGCCGACGCGGCAGCTACGACGGCGCGTCGTCGGACTCCGACGCCGGCGATCATGACGAGCGTGGGAGCGGCCGCATTGGTGCGGGGGAAGCGGAGGTTCTGAAGTGCTCGTCGAATTCGTCGTTTCGGCGGAACTCGAGCCTGTTGCGCACCAGGACGAAGTCGAGACTGATGGATCCGCCACCTTACCAGTCGGGTGGCGTTGCCGGAGGCGAGAACGACCGGAGGTCCCCGCGGGCGCCGAAGTCGGGACAGATGAGGTCTGGAATGATGAACGGCAAGCCCCTTCCGCAGCAGCATCACGAGGAGGAGGACGACGATCCCTTCATCGACGAGGACCTCCCGGAGGACTTCAGGCACGGCAAGCTCGACACTCTCACCGTATTCCAGTGGGTCAGCCTCTTCCTCATCCTCGCCGCCCTCGTCTGCAGCCTCGTTATACCCGTGCTCGAGCGCCAGACCGTCTGGAACCTCCATCTGTGGAAGTGGGAGCTTCTCGTTCTGGTGCTCATCTGTGGGCGCCTCGTCTCCGGCTGGGTCATCCGCATCGTCGTCTTCTTCTTCGAGCGCAACTTCCTCCTGCGCAAGCGCGTACTCTACTTCGTCTACGGGTTGCGGAAGGCGGTCCAGAACTGCCTCTGGCTGGGTCTGGTGCTCACCGCCTGGCACTTCATCTTCGACAAGAAGGTGGAGAGGGAGACCAACAGCAAGACGTTGCCTTACGTCACGAAGGTCTTCGTCTGCCTCTTGGTGGCGACGCTGATACGGCTCGTGAAGACGCTTCTGGTCAAGGTCCTGGCATCATCATTCCATGTGAGCACATACTTCGATCGGATTCAGGAGTCCCTGTTCAACCAGTATGTGATCGAGACGCTGTCCGGCCCTCCTTTGATCGAAATCCAGCACATTAGGGAAGAGGAGGAGCAGGTCATTGCCGAGGTACAGAAGCTCCAGAACGCGGGGGCCTCGATTTCGCCGGAGGTCAGAGCCGCAGTTTTGCCGAATAAGAGTGGCAGGGTTATCGGCGCTGGGAGCAAGGGGACCTCCCCGAGGACCTCGACAATTGAGAAGAGCGGAAGGTTTTCTGGTGCGGTGTCAGGGACGGAATTCTGCCGACAGCAGGATGAGGGGATCACAATTGACCACCTGCATAAGCTGAACCAGAAGAATGTGTCTGCGTGGAACATGAAGAGATTGATGAACATCGTGCGACATGGGTCTTTGTCTACACTTGATGAGCAGATAACTGATGCAAGGGGAGAGGATGAGTCTGCCACGCAGATACGTAGTGAGTATGAGGCAAAGGTTGCGGCCAAGAAAATTTTCACGAACGTGGCTAAGCACGGGTCTAAGTAAGTCTCCTTTGTTTTCCATTTACTTTTCTCACATGGCAAGCAGTTGAGGGTTAGATAACTGTTGAATTTACATATGACCTGTTACATTGTAATCTTGCTCTGCATAACATATATCTAGGATTTTAGGTGCCTTTTTGTCTGTTAATTTTTCTGTAGAGAATAAAATATTTCGTGCTTGTTAATTTCTGTCCTTTTCGCCAAGATCAAGTGTAGTATTGTTTCTTAACAATTTCACACCTGATTTGTAGGCCAAGGGTCTTGCAGTTCCCTGGGGATTTTATTCATTTTATTTAGTCAGGACTTGTTTCAATTTGCATCATCAGAAGGCATGGTATTCGACTTTATTTGGTCAATGCCATTTAAAGAAGCAAGTAGGACTTTGTTTGAAATGATGCTTGAACATTACCGTTACCATTATTTTCAAGAAATAGCAAAAAAAAGGAGAAGCAAAAGGACTAAATGATTTTTTTTTGAGAAGATAGGTCTACCACTTGGCTGTTGAAAGCCTCCAGTACTCTCCTGTTCCAGAAACAGGAACATTTTCAGTACCAGCTGAGAATAATCATGGCAGTCATGCTAAGACATGATTCATGTAGTATATGTTAGAAAGTGCTTAGGATTCATTTACTGTATCTTTGAGGGAGCTTCCATCAGTTTATACAGTGTGTGCTCATAGACCAAGATTCTACCACGTTTACCTGCATTTAATTTGTCATAAGCAGTATGTTTGCAAGGCCTTGCTGCATCATATTGACAGTAGATCTAGTATAAGTAGATTTACGTAAGGCATTGCCTAGATAATCATCATCATCCACAAACCCCCGCTAACGTGGATTGGCTCTATAGATCCTGTTCTGCCATTCCACTCTATCATGCATTATATTTATATCCAACATATCTAATTTATTATCATTTTTCACGCCCCCATCCAAGATCTTTTCACTCATATTCTCTCTCTTTAAAACTCCCATGAAGATGATGACTATATTTCTTAGCAGGTGCTCTTGTCAATCCTCCCTGTGCAGGTGCAAACCATCATAAAATGGCTTTCACGGATTTTATCCCCACTACTACCTTGCGCTATCATATCCCTAGAGTTGCTTGAGATATTCCCCTTCTTACCTTCACGGAAGAAAAAATGCTGTCTCTTCTTGACTTCCCACACATACCCCTATGTATTCTAATGAAGAATACAAGTCTTTCCTTAAGAACCAGATAGTCCAAGTCTTTCCCTATCCAACTGACGAATTATAGAACACCTTCCCCCCAAAAAATGACCAATTATAGAAAAACACTCTACACCACTTCTCAAATGTATTACTACTCCCCCGCAGTTTAATGTCGCAATTGCCTTGGGAGAACGTCTGGTGCTCCATTATGATTACTTTGTCAATTAATTTTTCAAGAATTCTTTTCCTAGTCATCTATCTATTTCTGCAAAGACCATCCATATCTTACAAAGAGTTGGTGCTATATGAACTCTGTTTGAATCCTGGCGCAAACAGAAAATGCCTTTTTGTATCCTGGTGTCAAAATGACCAAATCCAAATTCCATTTCATGGTGATGATTGTGTTTGGCTCCAGAGGTATTGACTGTTAGTGCTAAATTTTGCTTGCTGTAATTCCTTCCAAAAGATTTTGAAGCTTCCTTTGGCCCTCTATTAGATCCCTTCTTTTTTTCATCCTTCTTAACTTTGTTTCACTAACTATTTTCTTAGGATCCCTTTTTGTGGTTCATATTCTTCTAAGATCTGATCATATTTATTCTTTTGCTATGTGCTAAAGTTGACTCTTTTTCTTTAATAGGCTTTTGAATTTTATTAGTTCACCAAGTCCCTTTTCCTAAGAGTATTTACCTTGAGATTCACCTAAGATTCCTTTACCTACTCTTTTGAAATGATTAGCCATTATATTTCACATTGTTTTATTTTCTCTTCTGAAGTTCATATTTGTTCGGCTTTAGATGATTTTTAAATGCAGTTTCTCTTCTCAATTTTCCCATTCAATCCTGAGACAACTACACAGTACACCCCTTCTGTTCCTCTTTTGGGTGTAAACATCCATTACCAAGATCCTATGCTGAGGGGTTATAACCTGCATGCAATCGTTTTATTTGTCCTCCCAGAGGACAAATATGAGAACCAGTGAGCCATGTGCTTCATTTTGCCTTCTTCTAGAGATCCCATCAAATTTCTGAGATCAGTTCCATGTAAATTGTAAAATAAATATAACACCTCTTAGACAACCAAGTGTAAAAAAAAAGATTAGATTCCTATATCTTATAAGCATCTTGAGCAATCCTTTTGCCATTTCACTTAGAAAAAACATTTAAAAAAATCTTTTTTTGCCATTTGCTTTTGCAAGTTCTTTTAGATTTTATATCGACCCTTATCCTCTTATTTTGATTATTCAATTCATGTATTAGCAACTTCTGTCTTCTATTTTAGGGTCTTCAATTCAAATCTTATTCTTCACAGATGCACCTCCTGCTTATTTTATATTCTGAGACCTTTTTCATGGATTCTGATCAGTTTGTTTCATGTCTAGATTGTTCCTGTAACTTGTTCACCTCTCAAGTCTAAACATCAGCTTAGTCTGTCCTTATCCTCTAATAAATTCTATGTACTTATCACCATGTAGTCCGAGGTGAGGCGACCGAGGCGACCAAGGGGTCGCCTCAGGCGATGGCCTAGGCATTTGAGGCATTTTATTAAATATATATATATAATTCAAAAAATATAAATATATGTCTAAATATCAAAGAAAATACATACATACAAATAAAATTAACAATAATTAAGATTTGAGACAAAAATACATACATAAAAAATAAGATAAGATTTGAATAAAGGAGGTTTAAACCAAGACTGGACCAAAAGAAAAAGAAGACTGAGAGTGAGGCATTTGAGACGAAAGCGAGGTGGTTTGGGACCGCCTCACCGCCTCAAACGCCTAGGCCAACGCTTAGGCATGCCTCTGACTACATAGAATTATCATCTATAAGGCCATATAAACTTTATTGCTATTCTAATGAGGATAAATACAGACAAATCTTTTGCAGCCTGACTGATGTGGAACAACAACGACAGGTCCCACATGGAATGAACCGGCCTCTCTAGGTGCTGCCAGGCCTGGTTGGGCTGTGGCTACCACTGGCCCCCAAAGGGGGTCCTGACGTGGCTGATGGCGATGTGGTCTGCCTGACCGAAGGATGGTGGGCCAGGCAGCCATATCAGAACCCGAGGGCGTGCTGGTAGTTGCTCGAGGGGAGCAGGGGTGCGGCAGCAGCCGCAGGCGCCGGGGAGGGGTGGGGGGGGCGATGGCACGACCGCAAGTGGTCTCCAGTGCCCGCCGCGAGGTCAGCCGTCATCTGGTGTCGGTGCAGCTGAGTGTTGGATTGACCGTGGTTGTACAGAAAAGGCTGTGGTCGCGGAGGACCGGCGGCAGCGACGACACGGGTCTGTAGGGTGGGCTGGCGACCTTGGTCGCGGTGTTGAGGAAGAAGGAGGTAAGGGTGGAGGGGTAGGGAAATCGGGAGGGGCGGTTGTGTAGACAGGGGGGTTGGCTGCGGCCGGGGAGAGAGTGACGGGAAGAAGAGGGAGGACGAAGGAAGGTGGGAGTGATGGCGGCTAGGGTTTGGGGGGAACTTGCCCCTCTCGGCCTCCCTTTCTCAGTGCTCTCTCATCTCTCTCTTAGATAAGGGAAAAATCACGAAATTTGCAACCAAAGTTCTTCATTAATTAGAATAGAGGATTACAATACTATTTATATTGGTTAGACTAACCCCAACCCTACCAAGATTCTCTTGGAACCAAATATCCATAGACCCAAGAAAATTGTGTGAAAATCACATCAAAATTATAGAAAAGTAGAAAAGAGATTAGATAAAAATTAATATAATAATAAAATAAAAATGACTCTACTAGTTGGTTGATCGTCTTCCGCTAGGTCGTTATCGAGAAGTCTGTCGGTAACAAGGATGGTTGTGCCGGTATCGGTTTCGGTTTCGGTCGGGTGAGATTAGAACCAGTTTCGGTTTCGGTCCGAAACTAATTTAATACTATTTTTTTTAAAGGATTGCATTTGGTTTCGGCCGAAACCCACTCTCTGGTGTCGTTTCGGACCGGTCCGAAACGTTTCGGTTTCGGCCGAAACTGCCTTCCATGGTCGGTAAAGCCAATTCTTTGATGACGCCGATCTCACTCTTGCATCACTAACAGAGGTCAATTTCTTCTTGTATTTTTTTGGTCCTTCAATGGATTTCGAGCAATGATATTTGAAGTCCAATGTCCTATCAAAATGCTCATGCTTGGGCCACCTTTTGCAATTGTCTAAGTTAAAAATCAATATTCATGCATGTGTAATCAGAAGAAAACCTGCATAAGGACATTCCAAGCCTTGAGAAGTTGAAATACAATACAAGAAGGGATTTTTAGTTTTATCAAAATTAGGGAAAGCCCCCCCCCCCCAATCCACCTATTTAGCCAAATCCCCCCAAACTCTTCTTCGTTACATGAAAAAGTTCCTACTGTCGGTCACCGTTAGAAAAGGATAGGTTAACTTAACCCAACTATGATTTAATCTAACCCAGAAGGAGGAAAGGACCAGAGAGAGAGAGAGAGAGAGAGAGACCCCAAACTCTTCTTCGTTACATGAAAAGTCCCTACTGTCAGGCACCGTTAGAAAATGCCAGGTTAACTTAACCCAACTATGATTTAATCTAACCCAGGAGAGAGAGAGAGAGAGAGAGAGAGAGGCCCGATTCCACCTTTTTGGTGTCGGTATTGGCTGGTATCTATTAAAGGGGCTGCGGATGGTCGGGAGCTACGCGGGTCGGAGGTGACGACGGTGGAGGTTGGGGGGAGATGGATGATGGAACGACCGAACGGGCCGAAGCGATGGTGGGAGACGATGAAGGTGGCTTCGGATAGTAGAGGCAATGATGACGGTGGCTTCGGTCAACGGGGACGGCGGCGACGACAAATTCAGTCGACAGAGAACTCCCAAGTCCCAAACCCTAGGGCAGGAGGGGTGTCAGCGGCCAGAATTAGGGTGGGGGTGGGGGATTTATAATCTTTAGTAGTCGGATTTGGCTTTCGTCAGGTTCTGGGCTATGCTTGGGTCAACGGACTCTGGTAGAGAAGTGGGTGGACTGGGTGGGGAACCAGAGGGGCAAGAGGGAATTTGCCTGGTACTGGTAACTAGAGGGGGAAGAGGGAATCCACCCGGCATATCAGTATCGGTCAGTATGTACCGGTACTGGTATCGGTACCGATTGTGGTACCAGTACTACATCCCTTTCCCCTCAAAGCCAACTGGCACGACAAGCTTCCCCTTCCTCCAACTCGGAGCTGCCTCGTCGTCCATGGAGGGCTACGACATGGCCGCAAACCCCAGCGAGGAGAACAGTGGCGAGTCAGCGTCCTCGGACGGTAGCAGTATCTAGAATTTGGGGGTCTTCGACTCCACCACGATCAGCCCAAGTGAAGATCGGAACTTGTCGGAGGACTCGTTGGAGAAGAGTGAGCACGAAAGAGAGAGGGGGGAGGGCACCTCCAGCGAGAGAGAGAGAGAGAGAGGGTCTCCCCCTCCAATGTTGGCACCTACGTAGAGAGAGAGAGATGGAGAGAGAGGGGGGAGGGCGTCGGAGTAGAGAGAGAGAAAGATAGCATGAGAGAGAGAATGGGAGGAGAGAGGGAGGCATCGGAGGGGGTCTCTCATTCCGACGTCGACACCTGTGTAGAGAGAGACGCAAAGCTAGTGAGAGAGTGTGAGATAGAGAGGAAGGGCGCCAAAGGAGAGAGAGAGAGGGAGAACACGCCCTAGGCAGCATCAGCCCCGGCCCATCCGCCATGTCCACCCTTTCTCTCTCCACCATCCACTCGAAACATTGCAGCATGGTGAGTGCCCCTAGCACCACTTGCAGCACCAGCAACAGCCCGGGGCAAGAAGATCAGCTCTGCCATCACCCACTCCATGCCGTGCTATGTGGCCTGGCATCTCCAGCGGTTGGACCTTCGGTGATCGCTCCTCTGCTACGGAGAGAGAGAGAGAGAGAGGCCCTTCCGTAATTTTGATTTTTTAGGGGCTAAAAACTAAAAATCCTTAGCAATCCTTGGAGTTGTTGCTGTAAGTTAGAGAGAGAGAGAGAGAGGTAATTTGGGGAATAGAAAATTAGCGGGGTGGGAGGAAGGGATATTCTCGAGTATATTTGATTTTTTGGACGGTTATTAACTCGAGAGACTTTTTACTAAGAGTTTGAAGAATTTGGGGGCATTTGGCTAAATAGATGGATTAGGGGGGCCCTTTCGTAATTTTGATTTTTTTAGGGGCTAAAAACTAAAAATGCTTATCAATCCTTGGAGCTTTTGCTGCAAGTGTGAAAAAGTAATTACTTGCATGCAGCTCAGAAATTCTCGCATTTAGATTGTTGCTTCTCAGAAAAAAGAAATCCTTTCAAATTTATTCATTTCCATTTTACAGAAGAGGGTGCAGATGTTTACTAGATATAAGCTGACAGTATTAGTAGTATGGTTTGTCATATCGTACCAGATTGGTGCGATATGGCCGACTTGTACTGGATCATGGGCCACCCGAGTGTATATTTGCCCAATCTGGTTTTAGTTATTTACATAGTAATATAATATTCAAAAATTAGTTTAAAAATAGAAAACTTGTAATAATGATATAATGATATAATATTAGTCATGGATCTTGCATTTTCATGGATGAAGAGCTTGGAACTCTATTTTTGAGTTTATTGATTTATTGATTATTTAAATCCTAAATAATGATATAATAGTCAAAATTGTGTTTTTCTGTCAGACAAAATTTAGTTAAAAAATGAAAAAAAGGATTGTAACATTATATTGTTGACTTACATAATTTATGTATCATAACTAGGTCAAAATCTATGGTAAAAAACCCTAAAATTTCATGAAAGTTTGATCTTGCAGACAAAAAATGTCATCAAATTACTTGAATTGTGCCACTCTAGGCTGAGTCGGCCAGATCCAGTCCGAGTCAGACTGGCTCATACCAGATCATGGCCCATCCGAATCAAGCTGGATCAGCGATCTGGCAAAATGTTGATTGGTACCACATCTAATATTTCAAAAGTTTGTGGAATTTTTGAATGCCCGCTCCTTTTACTACTCCTGAGATATGGTAGAAGAATTATGTTATGGTGGAGAGCGGGGAGTGAATGCAGCAGAGAATGAGATATGGCAGAGGAATTATGTTATGGTGTAGATCGAAGGAAGGTCCAGAGGAGCACCACCGCCTACGCAGAATGGTCGACGAAGACAAAGTGCCCGATCCATTAGACTGCAGTTGAGGTAGGTCAGCCTGTCATTCATGGTGATATATGCAGAATGACTAATAGACATAATTTGATTATACACATCTCTATTTAACAGCACATGTATGATAAAAGCATGCGTCTATGTAGTCACTGATAGGCAGTGTGCATAGAATGAAAAGTTACAATTGGAAGGTGTGTTTTGTAATGCGTCCAGTGAAGCAAATCCATCCACTTTTGACATTTCGAGTGCCAGTGGCTATCCAAGATTTGCAACATAGCACAAAGAACTGATCATCCACTTGATGGATGGTGTTTGTGACCTGTCTCACAGTTTGTCATTGACAGACAGAAAATGATACTGATTATTGGTCCACGTATGTCACTTTCTGGTTGTGAAGGTTATGGCCAGCGGGGTTTGTCAGCAGTGCTTAGATGCTCATCTTATCCATGACAGAAATGTTCTAAGTTCCACCTATCATTGATAGTTAAGCAATTAGGATACATAAAAGTTGAAAAAAATATCTGGGTGGGAAGGAGTGCATCTGAATTATCAGGGAACTGAAGCTTGTTAAAGGGAAGCATGTCTTTGATGTCCACCTGGTAACACCAAATGCATGAAGCAGTGCTTAGATGCTCATCTTATCCATGAAATAAGAGCTCTAAGTTCCACCTGTCGTTGATAGTTAAGCAGTTAGGATACATAAACGTTGAAAAAATATCTGGGAGGGAAGGAGTGCATCTGAATTATCGGGAACTGAAGCTTGTTTCAGGGAAGCATGTCTTTGATGTCCACCAGGTAACACCAAATGCATGTCTTGTACAGGGGAGTGGTGAGCAGCACCTGAACAACAACCTGCTGCTTGATCTGGCACATGCCCAAAGCCATGCTTTTCCCTCCCAGTCTAAGCTGGTGGTCCCATGAAACAAAAGTGGATAGGGCAAGAGCCCTAACCTTGGAGGTTGCCCTATTGTCCTTTTTTATTTTTTTGAGGAACGGGAAGGGTGTGGAGTTGTATCCTTGTATCCTCAAAACATATTTAGAACATTGTTTACCATATCGGTGTGACTCAGATCTAATCGGCCATATCACATCGTAACAGGGCTGGGCTGAGACAGCTTAATTGGCCTTACTCGGTTTTGAGTCGACCCAAGTCGGTTTGAGATGGCCTGAGTCAGACCTACTTGTATCGTACCAGGGCTGGTCCTAGTCGATGCGGATCACCAATCCAGTGAACCTTAATTTAGAATGACCATGTGTAAATTGCTAGTCTATTACTGAAATTGTTTGTCAACTTCAACATTTTTGCTCCATAGAAAATTCGTACAAAACCTATGTTTACTAATGGCTATAAGATTCATTGCCATGAAGGCGATATTATTCATGATTCTTTATGATTCCTTGCCAAAGAGGATAAATTTGTGATCATATGTCTTCTGAATTTGGGATTGCATTAGACTGAGAATATTGAGGTGTTTCAGAAGAAGCAATGTGTTTCCTGCATGCTGATAGGGATGTGTCTTCCTAATTGAAAAATCTGTGGATGAGTGAGCAATAATGGGTGCCATGTGAGAAGACAATTTTATTTACAATAATTAAAAGCTATGTGAGTCTAGATTACTTTTCTTGAAAGTGGGTAGCACCACTGTGCAAATAGAAGAAGGATGAACAACATTGAAGGGAGAAATACCAAAAAAAAATTATGTACAAGGTTAAGTCTAGGTCACTTTCCAAGATAAGACATTGACAATGTAGTCCACTCATTGGATGAATACACAATGAACCCAGGACACAGTCTGAATATTCATTTTGGTGTGGTCTGCCATTTCTGTGTCAAGAATGGACGTTGAGTATGAACCAGATTGTGCTTTGAAAAGTTGTATACTTCTAGCTTATTGAGTAAAACATTTTGATGTCATTGAAAGGGCATCATGTGAGGCATCAGTTTTAATATTCACTATATTGAGGTTTGTCATTCGAGATTGATAAGGGATATTTAATGTTAACCTTCTCCTACTTTGAGAAATGAAACACCAGTAGTCTGTCCAATATTGTAAATCTATAATTGAAATACTGGCTGTCTAACTTTCCAGGGCCTTGTTTGCTATTGTTGACAAATCATGATATTCTGGAGTTACCTATGAAGTTTAGGACTGTTCGTAAATGTTAAGTGAGAAGTCTTTAACATCTTATCAGTTTGCATATTTATTTCCTAGGGATTCAAGGTTATATTTGGCTGCCCATATCTATGGATATTTGTTCCTTCACATGTTGTAGTTATGTGTTGGTTCACTGACTTGATATCTGTAAATATATCTTTTACAGAATATGGCTGTTTTCTTTATCTTGTCATTATTTTCTAGGTAGAAGTATGCACCATAGAATTTGCCATGTTTTCCATACTTTTGTGCTTTTCTCAAAGACACATTTGAACCATGGAACCTCATGTTTTCCCATGTGTCAATATAACAATTGACATCCACAACTTTGATTTTTCAGGTACATTTATCTCGTGGATTTGATGCGTTTCATGAGGGAAGATGAAGCTCTGAAGACTATGAGTCTTTTTGACGGAGCACAAGAAAGCAAGAGAGTTAGCAGGCGCTCTCTTAAGAATTGGGTGGTAATTAATATTTCATTTTCTATATATTTTTCTTGTCATGGTTGCAATGATAGCCTATTTCTGCAATTGTCATCACAGCGACACATGAGTGAGCTTGGAAATAAGTACAATAATCTTTTATTTGTCTGCTGCAGGTTAATGCATTCAGAGAACGGAGGGCCCTTTCTTTGACTCTTAATGACACTAAAACAGCTGTGAACAAGCTCCACCAGATGGTGAATGCTGTTGTGGCCATTATTGTTTTTGTTATCTGGCTTCTGATTCTGGGCATCGCAACAACTCATCTTCTAGTCTTCATTAGCTCCCAGCTCCTCCTGGTGGTTTTCATATTTGGTAACACTTGCAAAATGATATTTGAGGCTATCATCTTTTTATTTGTGATGCATCCCTTTGATGTTGGTGACCGTTGTGAAGTGGACGGAGTTCAGGTATGAATTTATTAGGCGAGATGACTTAATAGTATTTTGCTTGAAACTTCATGAGATGCTAACGTCTGTTGCAACTTTCAGGTGGTGGTAGAGGAGATGAACATCTTGACAACAGTCTTTCTGAGGTTTGACAACCAGAAGATCACTTACCCAAACAGCGTGCTCTCAACTAAACCCATCAGCAATTACTATAGAAGTCCAGACATGGGGGATGCTATCGACTTCTGCATCCATGTTGCAACTCCTGTGGAGAAGGTTGCTATCATGAAAGAAAGAATAAAGGCGTAAGTAGTGAACTAAATGCATCTTTGTTTTCCATTAAGTTCTGGGAATACGGCATAGCCGCTTGGATCTAAACGCTTCCAAGCACTTTTGCATTGGCATTTTACACTGAAGAGAATACCTAAAGAATCCAAACAGCATAAACTGGAGAATTATTGTCTCATTAAGAGAAAACATTTGAATTTCCTTCACAAACAAAAAACATTTTACTTTCCACCTATGAAGTGAATATATATATCTTCAAGAGAGACTTTTGTTTCCATGCATTGATAAAAAGGAAGTGATTCACCTATTTTTGGTATTTACCCTTTTTCCCTTCTGACTCAAAACTTTGAGTTCTCAAGCAACTACCGTATGGTAGGCAATTGGAGATAAAAGATTTTTTAGTCTGTCTTCTTATCCTGTTCTTCCTCACCATTTGAACCAAAGTGGAAAAAAGAAAGAAAGAAAGGAAGATGCAGTTCCGTAACTTTGCATGCACATTTCTTGTGAAGATCTACGGTAGTATGTGGACAGTATCCACTTTTCTGCATCTTGATTAGTGATGTTACCTGGTTTTCTTTGTTCATAAAAATTTGCAGTTGTTTTTTCCCCCCCTCCCCCTCAAACTCGTCTTATTGCAGACCTTTTTTGAGGTCTCTTTGTTCACAAGTTCCCTGTTTCCTGTTGATTGGGTTCACTGATCACCTTCGTTCATACTGTCGACCATCCAAGCTTTCTATTTCCTGTTCTCACTTGATTTGATTGTTAGCTTTGACATTACTGGACAAGCAGATATATGTTTTAAGGTTCCGTTTAAGCTTTGTACCCGTCGAGTTGTCATATCCAAACTCCACATCTTTGCGACTTCTTCACCTTGCATGGACAATTGCCACTTGGTTGAATATGTTTACATGCAACAACTTGTGCAGATATGTTGACGGGAGGAAGGAGCACTGGTACCCCAACCCAACGGTGGTGCTCCGAGACGTAGACGACATGAACAAGCTGAAGGTCTCGGTGTGGTTGCAGCACCGAATGAACCACCAGGACATGGGGGGGAGGTGGGCAAGGAGAGAGCTCGTGGTGCAGGAGATGGTCAAGGTCTTCAGAGAGCTCGACATCGAGTACAGGGTGCTGCCCCTTGATGTCAACGTCAGGAACATGCCCCCATCGTCGTCCACGCGGCTTCCTTCCACTTGGACGTCTTGCAGCTGAAGCGCGGGTCGTGCAACACATCGTGGATTCAATGCGTTAAAACTGTTGTTGATCATTTTTTTCTTCTTCTTCTTCTTCTTCTCCGGCAGAGTGGGGTTTCTGACGAGTACAGTGACCAGATATGACGCTGGCTTGTTCTCCTCCCTGTACATATATTTCTGCTCTCTGTTGCCCCCCCGCACAGTCTGTCCAAATATGACTAGAGCAATATTCAGCGCTGCTTTCAGAAACATGGGTATGCTGTGCCCAGAAGTCTGATCTATTTGGGGGTTCTGCGCTGTTAAAAGTGAGTACTGCTTTGTGCGATGCCCTGCATGGGCATTGCACATCCTTCCATTTGTTTTGGATTTTTTCTTGGGGTGACTTTCACTCTAATTTAATTTGATCTGTCGGTCAGGTCATCATCGGATGAAGTGTGAGAGTCACATGACAAAATTTAACCTCATATGAAGAGTGACAATCTACATTATTTATAACTTGTATTTTTGATTTTTTTTTGTGATTTTTATGTCACAACAGATGTTGATGTGGTCCACACGTCACATCATTTTAATTTGACGTGGGAGTCGTCTATTTTTTTCTCTCAAAATAATAAAAAAATTGCAATGTCACTGTATGTAATTACAGAGGGGTTACACCACAAAGCATTACTCGTTAAAAGCAGCGTTGTTACCGGCAGCAGCGTCTTGTGCCCTGGGCATCGAGAAAAAAAAATTTAACGCCTTTTTTGTTTTTTGACATGTCATCTCTCTCTCTCTCTCTCTCTCTCTCTCTCTCTTCCTATTATTTGACATGCCCCTGCACCGGTGGCGGTGCGGTCAATTTCTTTTCATAAACTCTCTCTCTCTCTCTCTCTCTCTTCCTATTATTCGACATGCCCCTGCACCGGTGGCGGTGCGGTCAATTTCTTTTCATTAAAAAAACGTTTAGATCTCATGCAAGGCGCATACAAACCCAACCGGCCAATGCGATAGCTCAAAAAATAAAAAATAAAGTTGATTTATCCTAAATAGGTTTAAAGTGATTGGCTCATTGTTTGAGATTTATTTATTTAAAAAGATATAGTTTCCTAATCATTGATTCAATTATACTATATATATATATATATATGTCAGATGGGACCTGACATGATTATTTTTTGGAGAACTGCATCGGCCAACGTCATAAACGAGGACCGATGTAGCAGCATCACAAATGAGGGTTTAGCGGATGCAGTCAATGCTCTGTGCCTCGCCTCTGATCCTTCTCAAGTACGGGTGCAGGCGAAGGGGTACACTCTCACCGAGGAAGCGTTTGGAAACGCTCCGCAGATTCATAGATTTTATAAAATCTGCTTTGTGATGATATAGGGAGTGAGATAGTACAGATTTTGCAGCGTCTTTCGCTCGATCGCATTTGAAATAAGACAGGTCATTTTAGAAATTATTTTTGTAGCGGTCAAAATTCGTCACTCTGATCATAAACACATCCTCAAAGATTTATTTGATGAGAGAAGGGAGAGACATTGTCGAAAAGGGACATGCAGACATGATCAATAGTCAGAAGGAGCTCAGGGAGATATCTTAGGGGACAATCCTGTGACAATCAAGTCAGATAATTGACGAGGCAACGGCGAGCACTCGGGAGAAGAGAGGATGAGGGACCACAGTGAGAGAGGGAGAGAGAGAGTTTGAGGGGTCGAACTTGCATACATCTTTGACTGACGCATGGCCAAGGTTTTATTTATATCTCTGTTTTGGGGTCGACTTTTTCTTTCATTGGGTTGTCGTGGCCGTGGAGACATGAGTCGTCCCGCCTGCTCGCTTGACAAGATAGAGGGGTATGGACGTTGACCTGCCGTTTCTTCGTCGGAGAGGATAGTTTTGTCATTAATGCGGCAGGGTTCACCAGAGACGTGGGGTTATTTTGTCGGGGGAAAACGGCGTGGACAATGTCCTCCCCGCCTTTCGCCAGATTGGTGTGACTTCTGCCATTAATACGACGAGGCCTGGTAGAGATGTGCACCGTTCCCGTTGAAAGGTGGAGGCGCATGCGGGTACGGTTTTTGAACCTGAGTCTACGTGTGGTAGGCTGTGACCGATCGCGTGCTGGATTGGGACTGCTCGAGGTGGACTTGGTGCGCTGGGCCTCGATGGTGGGCCGCCAAGATAGGTCTTATTAGGCTCCCCCTCAATTTTTAAATAGCTTCTTCTATCATCGACGCTTTTTAAACAATTACATGGAATTTAAATCTTCCACCATCTATGTTTTTTAAACAATTACATGGAGTCTTCTATTATCATTGACATTTTTTAAATAAGTATCTAATCAAATAGAATTACGGTTTAAAATTATTGGTCACTTTAATTTTTGTATTTATTTTAATTTTTAAATATTTTAATATATTTTATAAAATAGATATACTATGAAAATAAAAAACTTTTCATAAATACCATCGCTAATGTTACTGATTAAAAATTAAAAGTTAAAAACATCATTAATTATAGTTTAAGATTACTATTCACTTTAATTTTTATTTTTATTTTATTTTTAAAATATTTTAAAAGTCAAAAACACCTAGTCGCCCGTACGCCTCGGTAAATGCTTGATTAGGTCGCATTTAATGGTTGGTGGTGGATGTAAACATGGTTAAACAGTGATTTAGGTTGGGGGTTAAATAGAAAATCTGCTCAAAAGTTGATTCGTGAAAACTTCTACGGATTTTTATTATTCCTTCTCCTTTTGTGTATTTTTATTACTTAATTAAAATATTTCTAAAATTTTTGAAAATTTTGAAATAGAGATAACGCTGCATTTGAAAATCACGAGGATGTCAAGAATTCTAAAGATTGAAATCCCTTTCATATGATCTGTACCAAACGTTGCCTAACAACCAGTGAGCAAGCACGGTAAGAACTCGATCTAACAGGATTTTAGATTTAATAAGTAGATGAGTTGAACTTGAACATAGGAATGTTCAGGTCGTTCACGAACAAATTCGATTAAAACTTGATTATATTTCTCTAATAATATGGTTACAATCATTTAGTCATTTACGTAATTCGACCATGTCCTATGTGATGATATAATATATAAGAGACAGACATCTCTTTTCATATTTCAAATAAGTTGGAAATTATGAAATAACTTAAGATTATGTAATACTCAAGGAGCTCAAATTAGGCTCAGTTATTGAACGAGTTGGGTTTGAACAAAGACTCGTTTACTGTTCAAACAACTTGAGCTTAACAGAGTGGTACTTGACTCAACTCAGCAAATTTGCACCCCTTCATATTGGGTTTCTGGTGTAGGTTTTGCCGCTAAACATGTATAGAGGTTCAAAGATGGAGAGAGGGGACTCTTTTGAACCTTCCACTCACTAAGATTTGCTTTCGGGGAAAGTGGAGAACTCAATCTCTAAGGCCCTTTTTGATAACAGGGTAAGGGTAAGTTAATCGACCCCGAAGGGTCGATTAAGATACCCGACCCCGGTTAGGGTCGTATGTGTGAGGGGAGGTGAGAGGGAGGCGGGGCCCACCTGTCCCTCGGTTGAGATAATCGGCCGACAAGCCGGTTATCAAAGCCGCCCTAAGAGCCCACAACTTGCCGTGGTGGTCTCACCATCTCCTCTCTTCAGGGAGGTCTTTAAGTTTGATCACGAGTTCCTCCGCTCCTTAAAAAAACAAAAGACCCAACCTCTAAAATTTGCATACAATAAATCTCAACGTGAAAGAGGCCCCATGGGTGTCGGGGATGAAAACCCTATGATGCCTAAGTCAACAAGGATCACTTTGATAATAAGTTAAGATAACGAGGAAGAATAAATCATAATAACGAGCTAATGACAAGATAACCATGTAAATTAAATAGTGAACATGTACGAGTGAATATAACTTATAGAGTTGGCCATTTAAAATGTGAATTCCAAGTAATAATGCCCCTCGGACCAATCAAGTCAAGTATTATGAAGAACACGTAATAAGCACATCATGCATTAACGTGCAGGTAGATCGTCTAGATCGAATCACACACGTAAGTTGGTGTAATACCACACTACGAGTCACTCCTATGGGAGTAAGTATTTTTGAACTTCCCTCCGATTAACATTAATTGTCAAGTGAGCCCAGAGCCCTATATAATTTCTAGATAATTTCATATAATAGTTGTGGCCAAGTGGATTTAAGGATAGTTATGTTCTAGAACATCAAGTGGCATAAATAACGTGCATAGATCATGTAAAAGGAAATATCAAGAAAAGGAGATCAAGTGTAGAACTTAAGATAAGTTCACGAAGAACAAAAGTCTATGATTCATTTAGAGATTCAAGAGGGTATCGACTCAAAAATATGATGACATTAAAACACGTCAAAATAGTTAACTATGGACTCATAGAACTTGATAAAATGCGGTCAATCATATGGACACGATCCATGAAGGACAAGGTTGAATGCTGTCAGAGTCAGAGCTATGATCTCATGAACGTAGTTGGCTGATGGACGCGTTCAGACAGGAAGGTCATGTTGAACGTGGTCTCTAGGCACACCCCCTTCAGGATCCAGAAGTTGAGCGTTGTTTCTGGGTCGACCATAATCATAATAGGCTGAACATAACTCATCAGAACCTCATTCTGTGTTTTCAAAGGTTGGTCGAATCTCATCTTTCGACAATAGGACAAGATTCAAAGGGTTTCTAGAGTTAAGATACAACCAACTAAGCGTCCTTGTGAGAATCCATGACTCGTCAAGACTTACGAAAATCTTGGTGAAGATTTTACACCGACAAGAGGAATACTCATTGGAGGGTCCTACCATCCACCAAGAATAGGGCTATGCAAATAGAATCAGAAAACCATAGTAACTCGATAGATACATATCACTGGGGTGACATAATCTTCAAATAACAATAATAATCTTCAAATAACAATAATAGAATCTAATAATCTAATAAATCACTGATTACAATCAATTAAATCGGAGGCTAACAAGGAATATCTTAAACATCAGCTTCTACGTATTTTAAACATAAAGGAACTCAGTTACAGAGATGGAAGGAAGAAGAAATGATAAGAGAGTGAAATTAATCATAAGGAGATACTTTCGTAAGATCAAAAGGAAAAATTGTAAGCGAATTTAAATCATATTCGATATGGTTTACCCTGTCAATTATTTGTTCAGAAGTTATACTTAACAAAGACCATGATTTTGACACAAAATAACATTTTGACATACTAGAAATAACTAGGGTTTCAGCTGAATGCGGTTGGACCAGATGCCGTGTTCAAATCAGAACGAGGTCGGTCTGCAGGCCATGATTAGGAGAACGCAATCTATTGCAGGGCCGCATTCAAAATGTTGTCCCTATGACGGATGCGATCTCAAATAGAAACTCGTTCCGGTAGATAAATAGGAAAACAATGATACTTCATGCTATAAAACTCAAAATATATGCACGTGAGTGGATAACAATTAGAAAAAATGATATAGAAACAATCTAGGCATACAACTACATATGATTTGTTGATTAATTTGAGTTTAATCCGAGAGAACACCTACCTTTAATTCGAATTAGGGAAGAAGAGGGAAGAAGAACATGAACGTCTAGATCTCGCTCCTTCTCTTCGATTCCACACTCTAGCACGATCCTAGCATGGCCTCCAACCTCTCCCACGAACTATTAGGGTTGGCTAGAATGATTTAGAGTTCTTTTTATAAGGTTTAAGAATCCAAAGAGTCCTAATCCGATCTATTAATATAGGGATAATTCCTATTTTAAATTTTCAAATTCTATCTATATCTAGGGCCACCTAGCACGAGATAAACCTTAATTAGGCTAGAGTTTCACTAGAGAACGACCATATCTAGTGGATTAGGGTTTAGATTTGATTTTAGGCCCATTAACTTAAGTTTTAACTTATTTAGCCCAATTAGAATTAGAGATTGGGGGTATTACGAATTTTAGGGATTAAACGCTTCTTTTAAGCCTAATAAGCCTTTAATTATTAGTCTATTCCATAATTATAATTATTATAAATTTTATTTCACTTATATTAATTATATCAAAATTATTCTCATTTTATTCCAGAGATTATATATATATATTTATTACATTATTTTAATTTGAATTGCTACAGGGCAACAATTTGCCCTTACAGTCAGGAGTCAGGAACAAGCACTCCTTCTCTGTCGGCATGAGCTTAGATTAGATACGGGAAAAGAAGAGCCAGAGGAGTAGGGGTTAGACCACATACCTCGCTAGGTCTGAAAAGATAGGTGCCGATCGAAGACAGGGGCCAGCCGGGGAGCGTGCTAACCCGACCAGTACGCTGCAGCGATGGAGGTTCCAGGGGGAGTGGGGCTACAACCAAAATCAAACGTCCATGCCTAGAGGGGGAGCGAGGGGTAGGGGATGATAGTACAACACTACCCTAACGCGGGAGGGGGGAGCGATGGGTTAGGGGACTCGAAGGCCGCTATAGTAGGATTACTGAAATCGCAGGTCGATAGAGTGCCAGTGGATAGGGGCACCGATCAGGAGGCGGGGCTGTGGACTACAACAACGAGACGTCGGAGATGAGGGACCTCCACGAAAAGTCTGGCAGGAGGTCGCCGGAGCAGCCTTTGAATAGACGGTGTTGGTAGATGAGCAAGGCGGAACCGATAACTGGCCGAACTTGCAGACCAGATAGATGACCACGTACACTACTATGCAGACGGGGCCGGGGCTCTGTTACAGGTCGACCGAGGGCAGGGCCGTGCTCCACCAGACGTCTTCAGTGAAACAATACGCTGGGAAGAATAAAGGATCTCTCCACTGTTCTCTGTGGGAGTCCGTCTGTTTGTATTGAGTATATATAGAAATCATGATATACAATAGTTTACACAAGATATACACGAATTGGTTACGTAGCAATAGATGAGTGTGGACGCACTAAAATTCGCTTATTCAAGTTGTTCGTCTATTGAGTGCGTGGGCGTGCCAGTCACCGAAGTGATAATTTATTCGGGCTCCGAAGAGCCCATGGTGCGCTCGATCTGACGTCGTTAGACGATTGTGTGATTCGTGTCGGTGTAGACACGACATTTTAGCATTATGCTGAGCAGATCCCGTATTACACTAAGACGCCTCAAAGCAGCTCCCACGTTTAAGTTAGTTGAGTAATCTCTAATTTAACCTAATAATCTGTGGCTTCTTGAATAGTAATTCTTGTTAATGGGCTTATGACCATTCCTACACAAAACAAAAAAATGTGTTAATGGGCTTGGTCCATCTTTTTTAATCCTAAAAAAAGGGGGAAGGTTCATCATGTGGGCTTGGCCCATTCCTATTCAAAAAAAATATACCAAAAGAAAACACTTGTGCTAATGGGTTTGGCCCATTTTTATTCAAAAATAAAAAATATATATATAGATGTGTGCTAATGGGCTTGCCCCACTTTTGTTTTAAAAATAAATAAAATTTAATGGGCATGGCCCCATATTTTATTACATAAATTATTTCCTCACTCCCCTCCCGGGTCTCTAGGATCTTGCCCCCTCTCTTTAACACACACTCTCTCTCTCCCCTTCTCACCTCCTCAATAACCCACCACCCCATCGGAAGCCCCTCGGAATACACACACACCCCCTCTTTTGCATGCACCCACGAAGCCACCCCCTCTCCACTTCCCACGTTGCCACCTCCACCTCCCTCTTCCCTTTCTTTTTCTAACCACACCAGCCATCCTCCTCCTCACGACAGTCACCTCTTTTCTCCTCCACCCTCACTCACCTTCCCACTCCTCTTACGAGCCCACAGCCACCTCGATCCACCGTCTACCTCCACCGTATCCCCTCCCTCTCTCCCTCTGCAGCCACCACCCAACCACCCACAGCCATCTCTCCCTCTTCCTCTCTCATCCTCCTTCTCACTTCCCTCTATCTCTGCCTCTCGCCGCCCTCTCTCTTGACCTTTTTTTTTCTTTCTTTTGATTCCTCCCTCACCCCTTCTCCTCTCTCTCTGTCTTCTCTCTTTTCCCCAACCTCTCTCTCTCTCTCTTACTGGCGTTTTAAAACAAAAAAAAAGGATCTAGTGAGTTCGCAGGGGGGGCCTCGTCGCCCGTGCCCCCCCCGGTTTGAACGAAAGGCCGCAATGGCCTTTTTCTCCCGCCGCGGCCGGCCGCACCGGTCGCTCCCGCCTCCGCACCAGCCGCCCCCGACGCCGCCCCTGCCGGCCACGCCCCCAGCCCGCAGCGCCCCCGCCTCCGGCCGCCTCTGGCTCCCAGCCCGCAGCGCCCTCGCCTCCGGCCGCAACGGCCCTCTGCACTGCCGCCGTCGCACGCCCCCGTCGCCTCCGGCCGCCCTCCGCCTGCCACCGGACGCCGCCCAGCCACCACGCCGCCACCGGCCTCCCGCCTCCGGCAAGCCCGTCGCCCCCCTGCCGCTCCAGCACCCCTGCCGTTCCAGGCCACCGCCGCGACGCCACCCGCGCCCTCGCGACGTCGCCCGCTCGCCCGTCGCTCCCGCCTCCGGTCTCCCCCTGCCGCCGCTGTCGTCCCCGCCGCTCCCGTCTCCGGCCGCCGCTCCCGTCTCCGGCTCCGTCTCCGCCCCGGCCACCTTCGGCCCCGTCTGCGCCGCCGCTCCCCCTGCCTCCGGTCTCCTCCGCCGCTGCTACCGCCCCGCCTGCGCCGCCGGACCCCCCCTCTCTCTCCCCATCTCTCTCTCCCTCTGTCTCTCTTTCTCTCTCTCTCTCCCTGTCTTGTTCTCTCTCTCTCCCCCCCCCGCGTCTCTCTCTCTCCCCGTCTCTGTCTCTCCCCCGTCTCATTTCTCTCTGTGTCTCCCTCTCCGCCGCACTCTCTCTCTCCTCCTCTCCCTCTCGTTCTCTCTCTCTCTCTCTCTCTCTCTCTCTCTCTCTCTCTCTCTCTCTCTCTCCTTCTCTCTCTCTCTCTCGCGGCTTCCACCGCGATCTCTCTCTCTCTCTCTCTTTTTTTAATTTTATTTTATTTTATTCTTTTAACTCTCTCTCTCTTTCCCCCATTCTGCGTCTCTCTCCCTCTCCCAGTTTCATCTCTCTCTCTCTCCTCTCAGTTCTCTCTCTCTTCTCCCCTCCGTCTCGTCTCTCTTCCTCTTTCTCTCTCTCTCCTCTCACGCGTTCCCTCTCTCCCCCTCCGTCTCTTCTCCCCCCCTCCGTCACTCTCCCCTCACCCTCTCTCTCTTTCCCATATATATATATATATATATATATATATATATATATATATATATATATATATATATATATATATATATATATATATTACATATCTTATTCTACTCTTTATTTTGTTTATTTTTATTTTTCTCTAATCTTACATCTCCTTTCTTCTTAAAAGAAGATTTCAAAAAATAAAAAAAATAAAAAGGGGAAGTTTTCTTCCTCCTTTTCTTCCTCTCATTCTCTCTAAAATTCTCATTCTTTTATTTTGATCAGTTTATGTATACATTTATATATGTTTATGTAAACATGCTTAAGATGTTTAATACATTTATGTTTATATAAATATATGTACTACTCATATATATATATATATATATATATATATATATATGTATGCGAGTGTTCTCATGTTCAGCTTAACCCGTTTCTGAAGTCTGTTTTGAAGGTCCTTGGTCGTGCGGTGCTCGTATCACTTATGCTTCTGAGCTCGTCGTCGGTCTCCCCCGATAAGCTATTCTCCCCCTTTTATCTTTTTAATCGGTCAGTTAATCACGTTGCATGCATCATTTTAGTATATGTGCCATGTCTTTCTCCCCGAGAGGGCCTGGTTTGTGAGCGCCTTCACATTTATACATTTCATCATATCATCTCCCACTCTTTAGTCTAAAAGGGGTTTTAAATACCACCAACCAGGTGCGTACTCGTCTACGCTATTTTCAGTGGCATTTTCTAAAGGATCGGTACTACATCACCGTCGTTCTCACCAACCAGTTCTGCTTTGTTTGTTCTTTGTCTAGGGGTAACCGAAGGAAGCCCTCTTCGTCGGCCGGCCGACAGAAGAGGAAGAGAGGACCCGCACTGCTCCCGCTCTGGCGGCAAACGCGATCAGAACACTTCCTGTGGGGTTCTCAGCCCTTGACGATCACATCCCCTTCCCCCTTTCTTTCCTGTCAATTTTCCCTTTTGTTTAAACCCCGTGGACGGAAGTAATTCCTCGCGGAGGTCCCTGCGATGGAAGTAATTCCTTGCGAAGGTGTACGTGACGGAAGTCATTCCGCGCGAATCCTTTTTCATTCTGTCATTTTATTCCCTTGATTTTTGTCTAAACCCTGCGACGGAAGTAATTCCTCGCGAAGGTGTACGTGACGGAAGTCATTCCTCGCGAAGCCTTTTTTCATTCTGTCATTCTATTCTTTAAATTTCTGTCTAAACCCTGCGACGGAAGTCATTCCTCGCGAAGGTGTACGTGACGGAAGTAATTCCCTCGCGAAGCCTTTTTATTCTGTCATTTTATTCTTTGATTTTTGTCTAAACCCTGCGACGGAAGTAATTCTCGCGAAGGTGTACGTGACGGAAGTATTCCTCGCGAAACCTTTTTATTCTGTCATTTTATTTCTTTAAATTTCTGTCTAAACCCTGCGACGGAAGTAATTCCTCGCGAATGTGCACGTGACGGAAGTAATTCCTCGCGAAGCCTTTTATTATATATATTACAGTAAAAACCCCGTGGAGAGTAATATCTCGCGGTGGTCTTATGTATATATACTCATGTTTATTATCTATATTGTAATAAAAACCCCGTAAGACCAATGTCTTGCGGTGGTCCTAATACGTACATATATATTCATTAGTGTTGATATTATTGCATCGCTGTTAGAACCCCACAAAGACCAATGTCATGTGGTGGTATGTCTTGGTTCGTATTATCTTTGTAATTTTCTGGAGAACGATATACCGCTGCAGTTTCTGAGTCTTCGTGCCTCCCCATTTCTGTTACTTAGATTCTCGGATTTCCTGGTATATGGAAAACTGCTCGTGGAATGCTAAGTCACGCTTACCGGGAAGGGGTTAGTTTGCGCGAGAGGGTCTTCCGACCCCTATCTCCGCCACGTACCAGAGTTCGTTTTGCATCCTTCTTTCCTTTCTCTCCTTTATGTTCTTTCTCTTCTTGAGTTGATCTCGTCATTTCCATCTCTTAGGACAGACGAGGGTGGACATCCCTTGCCGTCTCCACCTCTCTGGCAATCACCTTTTCATCATTACTTTGCATCATTGTTTCTTTCCCCCGAGGGTGGACGACACTCTTTTGCCGTCTACACCTTTTTGGCGATCATGGTGGGACCTCTTTTGTTTTCTCTGGTTACCCAAATATTGTCGGCACCCACGTGTGCCCCTCCACTCGGCACCCACGCGTGCCCCTCCACTCCACGTGTGCCCCTCCACTCGGCACCCACGTGTGCCCCTCCACTCGGCACCCACGTGTGCCCCTCCTGATTGCGCCCGCATGCGCTATATTCGTGTTCCCGCTATCACCCTTGGCATTCTAATTTCATCCCTCGTGCACTACGTGCATTAGTCTAGAGTCCCCTTGAAGTCTGAAGAGATTCGTATCATTGCAGAAAAAGGAGTGTTGTGATGTTTGTTTAATTTCTCTTATTGCATATATTTACTGTCTGTTTATATATCTCTTGTTAAATTCAGCACTGCATTGCATATCATCTCCCTTTTACTTTTATTTCTTTTGTTCCATCTTTTTTAGGATCACCTTTTCTTGGTGAAGGAAATACTCTCCGTCGGGAATTCCTCTCGACGGACTAGGATCTCCTTCATTGGGACCTCCGTAAGTCCTCGACATCGAAGGATTCCCTCTTCGTTCACTGGGCTGGTTGTACCACTGAAGTTCCCTGGAGATAGTTAACCCATTCGTGGTGAGTCGAGTGTCCTTAGATCACACGGCGAAAATTAATATTGCAACTAAGGTCCCTCCTGTGGTGTGAACATTAGATTAGGAAAAAAAGAAAAAAAAAGAGGGGAAAACATAAAGAAAACACAAAAAGACGTTAAACATCAACTTGTTTGTTAGTCTTTGTTCTTGGTTTGAGTGTGTATGATATTGCGTTCCGGCAAAATCTCGCGTTCCGAAAAAGATCAAGAAATGTCCGGGAACGGTCAGAATCCGACCCCGAGTCACCAGGGGACACATGTCCCTGCTGAGGACGCAGGTTCCTCCCGTGAGCCCTCATATGAGGTGCGAGCCGCCGTCGGGAAAGCATCCCCGCCACAAGATATTTCCTCCTTGCTAGGTGTTCTCGCGAACGCACAGCTCAATTCCGATCAGATCCGAGCCTTTCAGGCCGTCTTAAAAGGGAAATCTGTTGATTCTACTCCTCAAAATCTAACACCAGTTCCTCTCTCTATTCAAGAGCCCGCACAGGCAATCCCTCCCTCATTCCCTCTTGTGCAGACAAGTTTGCAGCCTCCCTCTTTCCAATTACCTCCCCAGTCTCAAGTTCCACCAATTCTTCATCCAACATTTCAGTCAGTTCCATTTACTGATATGCCACGTCTGCAACCTCCCCCTTTCCAATTACCTCCCCAATCTCAAGTTCCACCAATTCCTCATACGACATTTCAGTCAGTTCCATTTGCTGATATGTCACAACGTCTCTCTCATCCGGAATTCCCTTCTCAGGCTTCTGCAAGGCCTCAGTGGCCACCACAACCTGCTCCTTACAATGAGGTCACTCAATCTCTCCTTCATAGGATGAACAAGATGGATGAACAATTCTGAGATTTCAAAAAGATCGTGGATGTCAAATCCGCGCCTGAGATCTCTTTACCAATCCTTCCAGTATTCCATCTCCCTCCTTCTGAAATGCCAACGTATCGACGGTACACCGACACAGGCAACCCCCTCATTCATCTGAAGGACTTTATGTATGAGTCCTCGTTTTGGCAGAACGATCAAAGATCCTTGGCATACCTCTTCAGGAGATCATTGGACGGTCCCGCCTTAGAATGGTTCTATTCACTAGAGCCGAGTGAGGCTGAGAATTTCGACGTAGTGCAACGGAAATTCACACAGAAATATCGGGATAGGGTCGGTCCCTCCTTCTCTATTACCGACCTAGTGGCTGAAAAGATGAAGCCGGACGAAGATTTCACCCAATTTGCCGATCGATGGAGATCCTTGGCAGAGAAAGTGAGAGACCCCATTTCAGAATCGGAGCAAGTAAAGATGGTCGTGTCTAATGCCACTCCACAATTTAGACACGTCCTGGCAATGAACAAACTCACCACTATGGAGGAACTGTATGAGAGAGCTCGATATATCCAAACACAGCTGAAAGATTCTCCCCTCATGCATATGATCGAGCCACCAAAACCAAAGGTGTTTAGGAAGTCGGGCACGGGTGCCCAAGGTGGGGTAACAGAAGGGGTTGTAACAAATGAACAAGTGGGCGCGGTTGGCTATCCCAACCAGCAAGCTAATCCTAGGCCCCCACAACCCCCACAATTCCCCTTTCATCAGGAGCAACAAGGTCAGCAACCCTATCGTCCTCCCCCACAAAACAATCTCTTCCAGAACAATATGCCTCAACCGCTTCATCTCCAACAACAACATCAGCGGCCTCCTCAATATAATCAGGTTCCACCACCCGGGGATTATGGCCTCCAACAACAGAGAAGGCCGATCGGCCCTAGGAGAGCTCATTACCCACCTTTGCCGGAGTCATTGCCGGACATCTTTAATGCTCTCATGGCTGCTAATTTCCTCAGCTTGCCTAAGGAAAAAGCCATATGGCCCACGAACGTCGACACTTCCAGATATTGTGTCTTCCATAGACAGCCGGGTCATACAGTGGAAAACTATTTTCATTTCAGAGATTATATCTATGATATGAACGATGAACATCAAATAGATTGGGATGAAATGAGGCGATGCGTCACCATGATGAAGGCCAGGAGACCTCCTCTTAGACAACAACAACAACAACAGCAGCAACAACAGCCTCAGCAGGCACCACAACAACAGCCGAATATGGGCATCCTCCAGAATCCGTTACCGGCGCACCAACAACCTAACCACCAAGTCAACCCCATCTCTTCCTTCCTGGAGGTTGGAAGAGGGCAGGATTGGCATACGGAAAGCGGCTCTGTCCTTGTCACCAATCACGTTTCTATCTAATCCCCACGCCTTATTCGTCCCGCACCTGTCTATCCTCCACCCGTAGCACAACCCGCCGTAATACCTTACTCATTTCCACTGACATCACATCCTCTCATCCGCGTCGCTACTGATGACCTCCATTCGAGTCTCCAGCAAACACCCTCCACTTCCACCATAACACCGTTACCCCCAAAACCTCTCATTATCCCTCACGCCTCCACTTCATCATCCGCCTTCATTCCGCCTCCACTAAACAAACCCATTATTGTCCAACACCCTTCCGAGGCACCATCTACCTCCACCACAACCCCTTTACCCTCGAAACCCCTCATTATTCATCACCCATCTGGGACACCATCAACCTCTACTATGCCTCCACCTTTTAAACCCCTTATCATTCGCCGTCCATCTGAGGCTTCACCCACTCCCACCATGCCTCCACCTAACAAACCACTCATCAGAGCCCCTACACCTATTATTGCCCCTGCTTCATCAATTGTTCCTCCACCACTACCCCTCGAACCCTTGCTAAACCCCATATCTAATTCTATAAAGGTGCCGCCAAAACCACAAGCCATGGTGCTCCGTAGTGGAAGGATGTTCCATCGGATTTTTCCCCAAAACAGTCAGGTCCCCGAGCAATCTCAGCCGGAGAAAGACACCGAAGAACAGCCAGAGGAGTCTATCCCCGGGACACAATATGACCTGTTGAAACACTTGGATAAAATACCAGCTCGGATCTCCATTCTCGAGCTAATCAAGAGGTCGAAAACCCATCAAGACGCCTTGATGGAGTATCTTCAGAGGGTTATAGTAAATGAGGATCTCCCAGTGGAGAAAATCTCGTCAGTATTGACGCCAACTGATACACAACCGGCTATTATATTTCACCACCATGAGCTTGCCCCCAAGGAGGCTCGAAAATATGCTTTGTGTATTGCAGTCAAGATCAATGGGGTGCCTGTAGACCCATGTTTGGTGGACACTGGTGCGTCTATAAATGTGATCTCTATGATCACCCTCCAATCATGTGGGGTTGACACGGAACAGATAAGGCCTTCATCAATCACGGTTACAGCCTATGATAATAGCAAAAAGCCGCCAATGGGGATGGTCATCTTGAATGTAGAATTGGGCCCTGCATCAGTCTTCACGGAATTCCATATCCTTGATATGGATCCCACATTCAAGGCCATACTGGGCCGCCCTTACATTGAGGTTATGAATGCGGTGCCTTCCACCAATCATCAGTGCTTAAAGTTTCCATACAAGGCTTGGATTATCAAGGTAAATAGCATGCCCATCTTTTCTACAGTGGACGCTATTAATACCTCATTGCCTTCTGTTTGGCCAACTCACCGGTCAATTCTTTCACTGCTAGATGTGTGTGACCCTCGTCGCACCCATTTTACACAAAAGTCACTTCCAACACCAAAGTCATGTCACCCTTCCCATGCTAAGGGATGGGAGATCATGAGAAATATTGGCTACTAACAGGGCAAAGGTTTGGGGGCACAACTACAAGGGAGACTGAAGTTGCCAAAGAAGACAAAGCTAACCCTTAGAGCTGGCCTAGGCTTTGAAGGACCACTTGAAGCATATGAGCAACCTCTCACGTGGACCTTGTACTCCCATTTCAGAAAGGGGCCAATAATGCAGATGGGGGATTGTCCGCAAGAATCACACGGGAAATTGCATATTGCTTACTTGGCTGAAGGTTGCTCGAGAGCTGCAAAGAAGGGGAAACACGATGAACCGAATTGTGAGTGGAACAAGTGCTTTGATATACAGGATATTTCTATGGCACTACAACAGATGTTCTCGCCTCCAGACTTAGAGGTGCCACTTTTGATCTTCGAGGTACCAAAAGATGTCATTGACATTGCCGAAATTTCAAGTTTTCCTCGCCAAGAGGAAGTTGCCACTGACGGATCGCTTTCCGTCATTCTCTCTGATCATCCTCCTCAGCCGTTGCTGCTGACTCTTTCTTGGACCCGACGTTTATCTGATGATATTCCCAGGTCCCCTTCTCTACTCACATTCTTGCGTGGGTCTTTCAGCCCATGCCAAATTTTCAACCATGAGCTGCTCAATGAGCCATACAACCCCCTAGCTATAGTTCCCTCCTCCCATTCTCTAATTTCTTTCAATTGTTTTGTAATTGAAAATGAAAATGAAAAAAAAATATCGATTTTCAAACTCCTCAACAGTGCATCTCCTTTGAGGAGACCTCCTACATCTCTCACGAGTGTGCCCCGACTTACGGGCCACTCATTCAAGGTTCCTTGAGCGACCTTCTTTACCCGTCTATCGAGGGGTCTCTTCCTGTACATTCTTCAACTTCTTCTTCGTCTGTAGAACAAGTCAGTCAGGTTAGGAATAGCGAGTCAAGGGTAGTACCTAGAAGAAAATCCAAGGGCAGGGAAATTCCTCGTCGATTCCTTCTAGATCTAGCCAATAGGTGTCAAGCCTTTCTAGCCATTCCTCAATTGCTAGAAAATCCCATCCATCTGCCGGAGTTAGAATGTGAGGAGGATTGCACAATTGATGAGGGATACGGAGTTTATGAGCTCACAGATGAAGAGTACCCTATTGAAGAAGGGGACGAAGAATATGAGGACGCGGCTGACGCATATGCTAGCGGAATGAGGAGGTTTGACGAACCATCAGCCGCTATAGAAGAACCCACCAAAGAGATCAATCTGGGGACCGAGGAAGACCCTAGGATCATCCTCATAAGTGATAATTTGCCGACATCTGAAGAGGAGGAATTGATCAAGGTTCTAAAGGAGTACAGGGACACGTTCGCATGGAGCTACGAGGATATGCCGGGATTGGATTCTACCCTGGTCGAACATCGCCTAACGTTAAAACCTGGGTCCGTCTCGATAAAGCAAAGGTTAAGACGTTTCCACCCCCAGATGGCTTTGAAGATGAAGGAGGAAGTCGATAAGCTCCACAAAGCTAGGTTTATTAGAGTCGTCCTATATCCTCAATGGGTGGCAAACATTGTCCCGGTCATGAAAAAGGATGGAAAGGTGAGAATCTGTATCGATTTTTGGGACCTTAACCGCGCGTGTCCAAAAGATGACTTCCCCTTGCCTCACATTGACGTGTTGGTTGATAATACAGCAGGCTATGAAACTCTCTCGTTTATGGATGGATTTTCGGGGTATAATCAGATCCGTTTGGCGGAAGAAGATTAGGAGAAAACATCATTCACCACACCTTGGGGAACTTATTGCTATTTGGTCATGCCATTTGGTTTAAAGAATGCTGGAGCTACTTATCAAAGGGCTATGATGGTAATATTCCATGACATGATGCATGTGTATTTAGAGGTATATGTGGATGATTTGCTGGTGAAATCCAAGACTAGGGCAGAACACCCAAGAGTTCTGGCTAAGGTGCTGTAAAGATCAAGAGAGTTAAATTTGAAAATGAATCCAAAAAAATGCGTATTTGGTGTTTCGTCAGGCAAATTACTTGGTTTCATTGTGAGTAAGAGGGGTATTGAAATAGATCCCAACAAAGCTAAAGCAATCAGGGAGATGCCACCTCCGAAAAATCTGAGAGAAGTCCGAGGGTTAATCGGAAGGTTACAATTCATTCGTCGGTTTGTGTCCCAGCACTCGCAAAGGTGCAAACCTTTCTACGAGTTGACTAAGTCAAGAGTAGAATTCCTTTGGAATTCTAAGTGCCAAAAAGCTTTTGAAGGATTAAAAGAATATCTGGCCAATCCACCTATTCTAATTCCACCTACGCCAGGTAAACACTTAATCCTTTACATCTCGGTCCTAGATGACTCCGTGGGAGCTGTCCTAGCACAAGCCGACGAAGCGGGCAAAGAAAGGGCAACCTATTATTTGTCCAAACTCCTCAACCCTTGTGAGTAGAAGTACACGGCTATGGAGAAAACTTGTGCCGCCCTTGTCTGGGTGGTGCAAAAGTTGAAACACTACTTTCTAGCTCATGAAGTCCATCTGATTGCCCGAATGAACCCTATCAAGTTCCTTCTGGAAAAATCTGTCCTTACGGATAGATTAGCACGCTGGCAAAGCTTTCTTTCTCAGTTTGACATCACCTACATTCAGCAAAAGGCGGTCAAGGGTTATGCCATAGCCGAGCATCTTGCTCACCATCCTCTTCCGAAATTCGACCCTGTCCAATCGGAGTTTCCAGATGAGGAACTAATGTCCATCAACTAATCAGATGATTGCATGTGGACGTTATATTTTGGTGGAGCTCTGAATTCCCAAGGGAAAGGAATCGGCGTTGCCCTCCTGTCACCTAAAGGCCTTACATTCCCACTGGCATATCAGCTCAAATTCCCAGTTACCAACAATATAGCTGAATATGAAGCTCTTCTAGCTGGCCTAGAACTCGCTCATTCCTTTCGCATCACTGAATTGCGAGTCGTAGGTGATAGTCAACTCATTCTTCGCCAGGTGCTCACCAAATATCACACTCGCGATCTCAAGCTCAAGCCATACCAAGAACTCACTGCTGCCTTTGCCAAATTATTCGCCAAATTGATCTTTGTCCATGTCCCTCGTCATCAGAACATTCTGGCCGATGCCCTCGCCTCATTGGCATCATCTCTAAGGTTCCCTCTAGGAAGATGGTTTGATACCATTCACGTCTACAAGCGTCACGCCCCTGCAATCGATGACGCTTCATACGTAAATATCAAGGACAGAATAGCAAGAAAGGCCCTACAGGAAGAAATCCTTGAGAAGAGGGAAATTATGTTGACAGAATTAGAAGAAGAATTGGCTGATGAGGAGAAGCCATGGTTTTACGAAATTGCCAAGTATTGCAAAGATCAATCCTACCCTGAAGAAGCCACATCGGAAGATAGAAAAGCCATAAGGAGGATGGCACAGAGGTACGTGCTGGTCGGAGAAGTGTTATACAAGAGAAGTCTTACTGGTGTTCTTCTAAGATGTCTCGACGAAGAGGAGGTCTGGAAATGCGTCGAGGAAGCACACTCTGGTGTGTGCGGTGGCCATGTGAATAGCCAAATGCTTGCCAAGAAAATCCTTCGACAAGGCTTTTACTGGCCCACCATGGAAGAAGATTGTGCCGTCTATGTCCGCAGGTGTGTCAAGTGTCAACTTCACGCCGATAAAATTCATTCCCCATCTTCTTTACTTCATCCAGTATCCTCCCCATGGCCTTTCTCCATGTGGGCTTTCGATGTCATTGGTCCTCTCAGTGATCCTTACTCCCTCACTAAGCAAAAATCATTCATCCTTACTGCAACGGAGTACTTCACCAAATGGGCTTAAGCCGAAGCTTACGTGGAGGTTAAAGCATCAACAGTCTACAAATTCATCATGAAGAACATCATCGCCAGGTTCGGCATTCCAAGCACGATCATCACCGACAATGGACCGCAATTCATTTCTCAAGACCTTCAGGACCTCTGCAAAAGGTATAAAATTACATTGCATCATTCATCACCTTATTATCCACAAGGTAATGGACAAGCAGAGGCCACTAACAAAACATTGATTAAAATCATAAAAAAGACATGTGAGTCTAACAAGTTCTCGGATTGGTCAGAAAAGCTGATTGAAGCTCTATGGGCCTATCGCACTTCAATCCGTACTCCCACTGGGCAAACCCCGTTCGCCCTCACTTATAGGATGGAGGCGGTAGTTCCGTACGAAATTCTGGTCCCCTCTCTGAGAGTACAATTGGATAAGGACCTCCCCCTCGACGAACGTCGTGATTCACTCCTTGCCCAATTGGAACTCTTAGATGAGAAACGGCTGGTCGCTGTCGAGCATGCACGTGTATATCAAAACAGACTCACACGTTTTTATCAAAAGAAGGTCATTGAAAGGAAATTTCAAGTCGGTGAAATGGTATTGAAAAGAATATTTGTAAAACCTGGTGGCCCGCGTTCTAAACTCCAACCCAATTGGGAAGGACCGTACGTAATTCAGGCTGTGCATCCTGGCAACGCCTATAGGTTAGTCAATGCTGAGGGGATCGAGTTATCCCACCCTTGGAATGGACTTTATCTTAAGAAATACTACCCTTAGATAGGTGTACATAGTGTCAAAAAATGATGAAATAATAAAAAAAATAGAAAACAATGAAAATAACAAAAATATGTATATATACAACAACAAAAGACAAAAAAATAGAAGAAAATGAAAAGAAAAAAAATAAAAAATTCAAAATGCTAATGCCCGGAGATCACCATGTAGCTAAGTCATTGCATTCAACCTCCGTGTTGGGATAGGGCCTATTAAGACTTGGTAGGTTCCTGGTCTTGATTTGCCAGAACCGTGGGGATCCCTGTCCGGCTAGTTCGGCTTATGCCCCCCTCAAAAGGGGCAACATACATGTACACATGTGTTCTATGAAAGATCGGTAGCATCGCTCATGGTGAGGCCTTACCCAGAAGGTCTCCAGAAGGCTTAAATCTTTATTCTCTCTCTCTTTGACCGAATGAGACAGCCGGCGCCCTTAAAACGCTGAGCATGGAAAACACGAACACAACCCCCAGTGCAAGAGTAGGGCCCAATTCTTCGAGCATGGGTCAGAGCACGAGAGGAGGGCAGTGTCCCCGCAGGCATCCAAGAGGGATTCCATGATGTCAAGATACTATGTCCCTCGTAAAAATCTGTCAAGAAAAATCAGAAAAAAAGAACAAAATCAAAGTCAAGTGAAAAGCCTGGTCGTAACCGGGCCTGATCCCACAAATGGAACCCCTTTGACTGAAAGTCAAATTCTATACAAGAGGGGCCATGAGATGTAAATGCTCGAGATTTGGTCTGAAGTTGTCCGAAAGGGAGAGTTAAGTGTGCCCCTACTGGCTCGCCGGGTTAACGGTTTTGTCGGTCCTCTCAGGAGGTTTGCCCCTAATACTCTTCCTTCTTCCCCTGAAGATAAAGGCTCAATGGAGTTCCTGAAGGGTGAAACTCACCAAAGTCTGCAACCACCTTTCGACACAAACGTATGGTTGTCCATCTTGGAAAGTAGAAGTCATTGTCAGAGTCTCCGTGTTTCTGGCCGGTCAGGACCCTTATCTACCATCTTAATGTCTTCTAAGTCTAACCTCGGGCTTAGACCAATGTAAGGGCGTCACCTATGGGTGCGACGGCGTCTGATTCCGGGTCAGCGTCGCGCGGTTGGTCATTTGGGTTCCAGGGTGTTCCATTACATATCGTCTAGAGTTGTGAGGAAATAGACCCGGGTCGGGCAAATCATTTACCTTGAACACTTTTTGGGTGAATCCCTGTGGTCGGAAGCAACTGGGAGCCTAAGTATGGTATGACGGTATTGTCATCAGGGTAAGTCTTAGCCGGCGGGATTATCATTCGAGGAGTCTAGAGGCCCAAATCAACTTAGACGTGCACTTAGGATGCCTGGGAGGTTAGCAAGAAGCCCTCGTTCTCATGCAGGTTAGATGTTATATCAAGTGGTCATCATGCATTAGCAAAAACAAAAAAAATAATAAACAAACTAAAAACAAATAAAAATAACAAATCCAAAATCCAAAAAAAAAAGAAGAAGCAAAAAATGTACATGCACAAAAAATGGAAATATAAAAGACCAAAAAAAAATAAACAAACAACAAAATACAAAAAAATGAACACACCTACAAAAACAAAGAAAAGCACATCTTCGCATGATCACATTTGTATGCACCATTCATTTTAAATTCTCGTTTGCATCCGTGTGCTTGTCTGTCGCATTCATTATCCTTTATTATTGCCTTTGTTAATAAAGGCTTGCCCCTTGACTCGTTATCAAGAATGGTTCTTCATCATATTTGCTCATTGAGCAAGGGGCAAGTCAGAACAGAAATACTGACTTGTTTGTTTAGATGTGTACAGGGATTCGGGAGATCAGACAGAAGCAGCAACCCAGACATAAAATATTTTATTCCACTCCCAACAAAAAAAACAAACAACAAAAAGTCTACATCAGGTTTCACCTTCCCTCTCCACATTACTTGTCCTGCCACTCTCCGGGCAAGACGTTCTTGGGGGTGCTACCCAACCATGAAAAGCGGTACTTCTACCGCTTTGGGGTCCTCTTTCTATCTCCACTCCCCGATGTCGATCTGCGGGAGCAGCAAAGAAGCTACTAACACGAAAGCCACGCTCTCGTGCCCTTCGGTAGCGTTCCTCGCCATCCTTCAGCCACTGCTCGGCGAGACCGAGACTGGTTCTCAATTCAAATAGTTGGGCCTCCAGGGCCCTCCTCTCCTCTTTCTCGACTGATCTTTTGGCCTTCTCTCTTTCCCTGTCCTTTTCCCTCTCAGCACGTTCTCTCTCTCTGTCATCCCTTTCCAGCTGAAGGGTGATCCTCAGCTCCATGGCGTCCCGAGAAAAATTATCATCTGAGCGACGCTGCAATTCCTCCTCCAGCTCCGCTATCCTGGCCTTCCCTTGTGATGCATGAGCAAACATCTCTTGCATCTCTTCGGCCTGCCATATCCATCATTTCAGAGGTGTGATGAGACATAAACAGAGAAGCTCGGATAAGAGGAACCTTCACCTGCGCGGAAAGCATTCCCTCTGCCTCCGCGGCGCGCTGTGTTACACGGGCAAGCTGCTCATGGAGCGAATCTAGTTCCGACGAAGGAATCCATAGACTGGAAGAGGCACCCTCTGCCCCTACTGCTGGTAGGGTTGCGTCGAGCCGAGCGCGCTATGATGGCAAGAAGTGACAGTGAGTGGCTAAACACCAAAACCTAGGGGTATAATTAGGAATATGCATTTGCATACATACTCACCGAGACATGTAAAGCCTCACGGGTGTCACCCAACTCTCCCTCCGTGTCCGCCAATCGAGCCCGCAAGTTCGCTATCATGGTATCACGGGCATCCTAAACCCATGTCATAGAGTTAGCATTGCATTTAGAAAAATAAAAATAAATAAATATAAATATAAATATAAAAAAATGATCAAAAAGTGAGAAAGGAGATATACCTCCACAAGTCCCTCAGGATGGAGTCGCTCTGCATACATCGCCCTATAGAGACGTAGATAATCTTCACTATCCCGGGCGTGCGACTCCACGAGCGTGCCACCCCGCTGCCAATCTTCATATTGTTCGGGGAAGCGCACCCGCCAGTCGACATAGGTTACCGGCCCACGTGTCTTCCTCCCGACACGGGGTGGTGCGGTCATATCTACCCATTCCTGGGCAAGCCCTAGAGTCCTCATGACCAATCGTAGCCGGAGTGGCTCAATTTCATTCAGGCAGTGGACCCAAAGGTCCCGACCAAATCGAGGGTGACCTACGATGACCCACGGTTGGTCGACATCGACCAAACCCGAGTAAGGCCTCCAGATCACCTACGTTGGCATGCGTGTATCTCCTTAATCACTCAAAAGAACCAAAAAAAAAGAGACAAAAGAAAAGACAAAAAAATGGAGTCCTACCATCTCTGCGGGGAACTCTTGCAGCTCACGCCTTAATACCATCGGCTGGTAAGATAGAGAGGTTGTGCTCATAATGGGTTGCCACCACCGAGCTAGTGGTGCCACAGCCACACGCCACTGTCGAGTTCGCCCCATTGGGATGTAGTAATAACTCCATACCTGTGTCGTCATATGTCATCAGCATTTCATGAAATAGATTAGTTGCATAAATAAATAAACAAATAATTACCTGGAGAAACGGTATGAAGCCACTCACAGTCACCTCTCGATATGTCCCTTGGGACAGACTTGCGTACAGATGCGCCAGCACGGCGGCTCCCCAGGCATATTGCCCTACCCTCTCTAGGTCCACCAAAAATTCTAGGAAACGACAATGGATGTCGTCTCCTTTGGAACCCAGCAGTAATTTTCCCAGCAGGAAGAGGAGGAATATCCTCAAGTCCATGTTTGATCTCTCCCAGCTACTGGCATCCACGCAGTACACAGCGCGGGACCCTCTTTCCGCTCTCTCCATGAACTCTTCCAAGGACTCGTTATCACGGTGATGAGTGTCAGTGAGCCCCAGTGCCTCCATGATAGATGCCTTGGCTATTGACCTATTCTTTTGGTCCTTTAATTCCAGACCAAGAAGCTTCTGAGCCACTTCGCGATAATCGGGGTAGGTGACCCCGGTCACCGCCTCACCATCCACTCTAAGGCCGGTGATTCGGGCCACATCTTCGAGACTGGGCACCATGTGCCCCCATGGCATCAAGAAGGCACGACTCTCTGGGTCCCATCTCTCGCGCAATGCTTGGATGAGGGCGAGGTCGAGCTTAATGGGTTCGATCCGGAGGAATGCACCAAACCCCATCGCATCTAGTCGAGCTTTCTGGAAGTCAGGCAAGCCTCGATAGGCGGCCACCACTAACTCCCATGAGATGTGTGACCTCGTCATACTCTGTGGATTACACAGGAAGTGAGAAGCGGGTGCATCATTGAAATAAAAATAGAAAGAGAATGAGAAAGGAAGAAAGGGATCATGAAGAAATATGGGGAAGAACTGGCTCATTTACAAGCTCCGATTGGGTCCTCTCACTGAGTGGCCTTTCAACATCGGAGAGTCTCCTGGAACTACCACTGGATCTGCTCCTCTTCGAGGAGCGGGAAGACTCGCCCTCCACCCTGAAACTGGACTCTCCCTCTATCTCAGAGAATGAGAAACTCTTACTCCCTCCTGTCGACTTTTCACTCTTCTAACCAGTCTCCACACCTCCGTGCTTTCAAGTGAAGCAGGCGGGGGGGAGTATTTATAGGATTGAAGGGATATGATCCAGATCTGTCTCAGTTCCACTTGCAATGGGCCTTGTAACAAAGCACCCATCTTTCACTCGAAGTGAACGAGGTCGGGAGCGTAGCGGGTTGATTCACACCCTACACATCTAGGTTCCCTGTGTTCATCATGACTCAAATAAATCTGAGATGAGGTCATCCACATGGAGAAAGGATAATGCAGGTCGACCTCTTCGAATTTGGGAGTGGACTCATCCACAGGAGAAAGGACAATGGAAGTTGATATCTTTGAATCCGGGAGTGGACTCATCCACAGCAGAAAGGACAATGGAAGTCGATATCTTTGAATCCGGGAGCGGACTCGTCTACATGGAAAGAGGACAGGAGGGCGGTTGGCATCTTTGAATTCGGTGGTACATCATTAAAATTTGTGATGGATTCTCCCGAAAGAAATGCCCAATGAGTCTGATACACGATCCGTTATCTCAGGGGAGATCTGTTAAACACGTCACATGAGGACGGCATGGAAAGAAGAGGCGTAGAAGAGAAGGAACGCATGGCGGGCAAACCCGTCGCATGAGAGCATGTCGTTCCATTCATACGTCTATATAAACTATCGTGTTCACAGTGAGAAGAGAGCGGGTGTATGAGCAACTTGCCAAATCTCGCACTACCCCCCTTGGTCGTCCCTCTCCTTTCCTAAGAGGGAGGTCCCTGGGAGGTCATCTAGAGCTCTGCGACATTACGATTGTCTCATCATATCGCGCATTCTCACCCTCTCTGGTAGCGCTCCTCGCCCTCCTCTGGCCTCTCTCGCGACCCCGACGGCCGCGAAGCTCTTGAACCCGAGGCTGTTGGTTGAGCCGCCCCCTACTCTGCGATGGAGACTACACCAACCCCAGGAGCTCCTCCACCGTGAGCTCCAACTCTCCTCCAAGCGGTAGTGACTCTGAAGGAGTGACGTGTCCGAGCACTGTGTCTTCCGGAGCTTCATCACTTGGGCCTCACGTGCCTTCCTCTCATCTCAATCCCGATGTAGCTTTATCCATGCCTCTCTTTCCATTCTCTCCCAGTTTACTTCTCTCATCGCCACCTGAAGAGAAATCCTCAGCTCCATGACATCTCAGGGCATCTCCGCATACTGCAGTTACTTCAGCCCCCCAGATCCTATCCAGTAATGGCCGACCATCACCCGACGTCCGCCATTCCAGTCACAAAGAAAAGGGGAGGGGAGAGACTGAAACAACATGTAATGGCATTAAGGCTTCGCGTTTATTTCAAAACAAGATAACATACATCAGGGTTTGGGCACCTCAGGCCTCAGTTTCCTGAGCTCCATTACATAAGCCTCCCATAGCTCTCGATCCTCACTCACAGATACCGTCACCTTCCTCGGAATGCTTGCCTTCCACGAAGCTTTGATCGCCTTCACATCCTTCGCATCATCCTCCGTGCCCAGCTTTCTCTCCTTAATCAGAGGAAGTTTGGATGGCATGGGAAGAGAGTGCCGAGGAAGGCCAATTTGCAAGCAGCACCGGTGCGAGCTGTAAAGAACAAATTTGGTTGCACCGATAAGATGGAGTTCCGCATCAGGAGAAGATCGCGTGAGAAGCCCACGTGAAAGTAAACATGCTGGCACACAAGTGAACATCTCTCGCGCCAAGGAGCTGAAGTGAGTACGCCAGTCGCCGCGTGTCTTCAGACAGGGCATGCGATTGGCCACCTTCCCACTAAAGCCCAACACATCGGCCATGTAATGGAGGGGGCTTTGTTCGAAAATCCTGGAGGCGGTCTGTACCCCTTCGTAGTGATGAAATTTGAAGTGAAGATCAATCCAGCAGTTGAGGAGAAGCATGCACCCGTGAGGAGGCCTACCCATGCTGGAAGCCGTGAGACCACTGTAAAGATGCGCGAGGACAGCAGGCCCCACTCTCCTTCCCTCCCAAAGTCCACAAATCGCTCCCAATTGGTCTTCCTCTACGATGTTGTCAGTGCAAGGAAAGAGGAGGGCTCCGGCCAAACAAATTGTGAACCCTTTCATAAGCCCTTCTAAATGTTCATCATCTATCAACCCTTCTAAGGCAGTCACGGTCCAGTCTGCGAGATTTTGCAAGTTAACTCCGTTCTGAGTCTGAACGCTCTTTATGGTTCCAGATGGCATAAAGCTCCCAAGAACTTCCTCGGTAGAGACCCTCTTCCGCATCTGCGAAACCATTATCATGTCATCCTTCATCGACCTTCTTAAGCCTAGCAGAAGTTCTGCCTCTTCGAGGAGGACCGTTGCCTCAAAAGTAGGGAAGATAAAAGTGTGGGTTTCCGGATGCCAAACCTCTGTCAATGCACCCAGGGCCGCCCAGTCCATGCAGATCTTGTCATAATGCTTGGCATGGATCACCAACCCTTGGAGGTGCCATTTTGAAATAACGGCCCTCATACTGATAGTGATGTTGGACGCAAGCTTCGATAGCCAGGGCAGCTTTGAGAATTTTCTCGGGCCCGGGAAAAGAGGATACGGCTGAAAGGAAGGAAAAGAAAAGAATGAAAAAGCGAGGGAGAACTTATGAAGGAAACTAGGATGAAAAGCCAAATTACCGCTCGTGAGAGCATCCTCTCGCTCAGATGGCCTTCAATGTCGGTCAGCCTCCTGAATTCGCGGCCGAACTTGCTCCTCTTGGCAGGGCGGGAAGGCCCACCTTCCATCTCAAAAGGGCATGATTTCTCTCCCATCTCAAAAAAGAGCTTGACTCCCCGAACCACCAATGGATGATCTTTTGCTAAGGATCAAAGGGGTACTTATAGTGAAAAAGGGGGGGAGGGTAAATGTAAAGCATTTATGACAAGTTACCGTGGTGAATTTTAACCGAATAAATCTTGTCTGATTTACGTCGTGTTTTCCCCTGCTCCTGTTTTGATATGCGGACGTCCTGTACAGTTGAATGTAATTTTACTTCTTATGAAATAAATCCTTCTTCACTGTTTGCTGTTCGGTGCAGGTTCCAAGAATAAAATAAGAAAGCAAGAGGGCGCCATTGCCCTACCATGTCCCACCATCAGTCACCCCGGTGACTGAACCCACTGTGTCATGCATCCTACTATATGATATCTATGCTATTAGAGCACGTCAAGGACCTTATGCCTTGAATGAATCTGGAGTTTGAGTTCCCCTCTAACAAAAACAATGATAACTCCAGAGAAGTTCAGGACATATGGATAGGCCGTTAGGTTGTGATAGCATGGGAACGATGGTTCCGTCCGGTGAATCGGTGCGTGGATAAACGGGTCCCGGCTCAGTATCGGCTCATCGAATCGGTATCCTGACCCATACTTAGCAACTTAACAATATTATCATTGGCTATTTTCTACTTTTAGTTTGTTTTAATTTTTCCTTTAAACCCAGCATGCATTCATGTAGGACTTTGATATCACTGTGGAAGATCATTCATTTAACTCGATTGTGAGGGCCGCTGTGCTTAAATTCTTGATTAATACGGGATATTCCATTCTGAATCGAGTACTGAGTTTCTGTGAAACCATCTTGGGCTGGTTGGCTGAAAGAGACCTTTGTTTGGATTTATCAGCTACCCTTTTTATTTTGGACCCACCTTGGTCGCAGCACTTCCACATTGGCTGGTAACCGCTCCCCAAGGTGAAACCTGCGGGTCTACGACTCAGGTACTTCCACGCCGAGAAGTTGGTCCCTCTTTCTGTTAGCCTTTTGTTATGTCCAGCCAAACAACCGTTGATTTCAGAGGACCTTCTTCAAGGTTGTTTCGTTGAAACTCAGGAAAGATTCCAATCACGTAGTGTTAAAAACGTGTCTCATCACGCCTTGGCATCCACTTTTCAGTCCATTCTCCACTCCACTTCATTACACTGCTATGTCATTCCACTCCGTGTCATTCCCCTGCAAAGCAGACGCCAAGGCGGGGCAGCTGTAGACACGACATTTTAGCATTATGCTGAGCAGATCCCGTATTACACTAAGACGCCCCAAAGTAGCTCCCACGTTTAAGTTAGTTGAGTAATCTCTAATTTAACCTAATAATCTGTGGCTTCTTGAATAGTAATTCTTGTTAATGGGCTTATGACCATTCCTACACAAAACAAAAAAATGTGTTAATGGGCTTGGTCCATCTTTTTTAATCCTAAAAAAAGGGGGAAGGTTCATCATGTGGGCTTGGACCATTCCTATTCAAAAAAAATATACCAAAAGAAAACACTTGTGCTAATGGGTTTGGCCCATTTTTATTCAAAAATAAAAAATATATATATAGATGTGTGCTAATGGGCTTGGCCCACTTTTGTTCTAAAAATAAATAAAATTTAATGGGCATGGCCCCATCTTTTATTACATAAATTATTTCCTCACTCCCCTCCCGAGTCTCTAGGATCTTGCCCCCTCTCTTTAACACACTCTCTCTCTCTCTCCCCTTCTCACCTCCTCAGTAACCCACCACCCCATCGGAAGCCCCTCGAAATACACACACACCCCCTCTTTTGCATGCACCCACGAAGCCACCCCCTCTCCACTTCCCACGTTGCCACCTCCACCTCCCTCTTCCCTTTCTTTTTCTGACCACACCAGCCATCCTCCTCCTCACGACAGTCACCTCTTTTCTCCTCCACCCTCACTCACCTTCCCACTCCTCTTACGAGCCCACAGCCACCTCCACCGTCTACCTCCACCGTATCCCCTCCCTCTCTCCCTCTGCAGCCACCACCCAACCACCCACAGCCATCTCTCCCTCTTCCTCTCTCATCCTCCTTCTCTCTTCCCTCTATCTCTGCCTCTCGCCGCCCTCTCTCTTGACCTTTTTTTTCTTTCTTTTGATTCCTCCCTCACCCCTTCTCCTCTCTCTCTATCTTCTCTATTTTCCCCAACCTCTCTCTCTCTCTCTTACTGGCGTTTTAAAACAAAAAAAAAAAAGGATCTAGTGAGTTCGCAGGGGGGGCCTCGTCGCCCGTGCCCCCCCGATTTGAACGAAAGGCCGCAACGGCCTTTTTCTCCCGCCGCGGCCGGCCGCACCGGTCTCTCCCGCCTCCGCACCAGCCGCCCCTGCCGGCCACGCACCCAGCCCGCAGCGCCCCCGCCTCCGGCCGCCTCTGGCTCCCAGCCCGCAGCGCCCTCGCCTCCGGCCGCAACGGCCCTCTGCACTGCCGCCGTCGCACGCCCCCGTCGCCTCCGGCCGCCCTCCGCCTGCCACCGGACGCCGCCCAGCCACCACGCCGCCACCGGCCTCCCGCCTCCGGCAAGCCCGTCGCCCCCCTGCCGCTCCAGCACCCCTGCCGTTCCAGGCCACCGCCACGATGCCGCCCGCGCCCTCGCGACGCCGCCCGCTCGCCCGTCGCTCCCGCCTCCGGCCTCCCCTTGCCGCCGCTGTCGTCCCCGCCGCTCCCGTCTCCGGCCGCCGCTCCCGTCTCCGGCTCCGTCTCCGCCCCGGCCACCTTCGGCCCCGTCTGCGCCGCCGCTCCCCCTGCCTCCGGTCTCCTCCGCCACTGCTACTGCCCCACCTGCGCCGCCGGACCCCCCCTCTCTCTCCCAATCTCTCTCTCCCTCTGTCTCTCTCTCTCTCTCTCTCTCCATGTCTTGTTCTCTCTCCCCCCCCCCCCGCGTCTCTCTCTCTCCCCGTCTCATTTCTCTCTGTGTCTCCCTCTCCGCCGCACTCTCTCTCTCTCCTCCTCTCCCTCTCGTTCTCTGTCTCTCCCTCCCTCTCACTCTCTCTCTCTCTCTCTCCCCTTCTCTCTCTCTCTCTCGCGGCTTCCGCTGCGATCTCTCTCTCTCTCTCTCTCTTTATTTTATTTTATTTTATTCTTTTAACTCTCTCTCTCTTTCCCCCCTTCTGCGTCTCTCTCCCTCTCCCGGTTTCATCTCTCTCTCTCCTCTCAGTTCTCTCTCTCTTCTCCCCTCCGTCTCGTCTCTCTTCCTCTTTCTCTCTCTCTCCTCTCACGCGTTCCCTCTCTCCCCCTCCGTCTCTTCTCCCCCCCTCCGTCACTCTCCCCTCACCCTCTCTCTCTTTCCCATATATATATATATTACATATCTTATTCTACTCTTTATTTTGTTTATTTTTATTTTTCTCTAATCTTACATCTCCTTTCTTCTTAAAAGAAGATTTCAAAAAATAAAAAAAATAAAAAGGGGAAGTTTTCTTCCTCCTTTTCTTCCTCTCATTCTCTCTAAAATTCTCATTCTTTTATTTTGATCAGTTTATGTATACGTTTATATATGTTTATGTAAACATGCTTAAGATGTTTAATACATTTATGTTTATATAAATATATGTACTACTCATATATATATATATATATATATATATATATATATATATATATATATATATATATATATATGTATGCGAGTGTTCTCATGTTCAGCTTAACCCGTTTCTGAAGTCTGTTTTGAAGGTCCTCGGTCGTGCGGTGCTCGTATCACTTATGCTTCTGAGCTTGTCGTCGGTCTCCCCCGATAAGCTATTCTCCCCCTTTTATCTTTTTAATCGGTCAGTTAATCACGTTGCATGCATCATTTTAGTATCTGTGCCATGTCTTTCTTCCCGAGAGGGCCTGGTTTGTGAGCGCCTTCACATTTATGCATTTCATCATATCATCTCTCACTCTTTAGTCTAAAAGGGGTTTTAAATACCACCAACCAGGTGCGTACTCGTTCTCACCAACCAGTTCTGCTTTGTTTGTTCTTTGTCTAGGGGTAACCGAAGGAAGCCCTCTTCGTCGTCCGGCCGACAGAAGAGGAAGAGAGGACCCGCACTGCTCCCGCTCTGGCAGCAAACGCGATCAGAACACTTCCTGTGGGGTTCTCAGCCCCTGGCGATCACATCCCCTTCCCCCTTTCTTTCCTGTCAATTTTCCCTTTTGTTTAAACCCCGTGGAAGGAAGTAATTCCTTGCGGAGGTCCCTGCGACGGAAGTAATTCCTTGCGAAGGTGTACGTGACGAAAGTCATTCCGCGCGAATCCTTTTTCATTCTGTCATTTTATTCCTTTGATTTTTGTCTAAACCCTGCGACGGAAGTAATTCCTCGCGAAGGTGTACGTGACGGAAGTCATTCCTCGCGAAGCCTTTTTTCATTCTGTCATTCTATTTCTTTAAATTTCTGTCTAAACCCTGCGACGGAAGTCATTCCTCGCGAAGGTGTACGTGACGGAAATAATTCCTCGCGAAGCCTTTTTATTCTGTCATTTTATTCCTTTGATTTTTGTCTAAACCCTGCGACGGAAGTAATTCCTCGCGAAGGTGTACGTGATGGAAGTTATTCCTCGCGAAACCTTTTTTATTCTGTCATTTTATTCCTTTGATTTTTATCTAAACCCTGCGACGGAAGTAATTCCTCGCGAAGGTGTACGTGACGGAAGTTATTCCTCGCGAAACCTTTTTCATTCTGTCATTTTATTTCTTTAAATTTCTGTCTAAACCCTGTGACGGAAGTAATTCCTCGCGAATGTGCACGTGACGGAAGTAATTCCTCGCGAAGCCTTTTATTATATATATTACAGTAAAAACCCCGCGGAGAGTAATATCTCGCGGTGGTCTTATGTATATATACTCATGTTTATTATGTATATTGCAATAAAAACCCCGTAAGGCCAATGTCTTGCGGTGGTCCTAATACGTACATATATATTCATTAGTGTTGATATTATTACATCGATGTTAGAACCCCACAAAGACCAATATCTTGTGGTGGTATGTCTTGGTTCGTATTATCTTTGTAATTTTCTGGAGAACGATATACCGCTGCAGTTTCTGAGTCTTCGTGCCTCCCCATTTCTGTTACTTAGATTCTCGGATTTCCTGGTATATGGAAAACTGCTCGTGGAACGGTAAGTCACGCTTACCGGGAAGGGGTTAGTTTACACGAGAGGATTTTCCGACCCCTATCTCCGCCACGTACCGGAGTTCGTTTCGCATCCTTCTTTCCTTTCTCTCCTTTATGTTCTTTCTCTTCTTGAGTTGATCTCGTCATTTTCATCTCTTAGGACAGACGAGGGTGGACGTCCCTTGCCGTCTCCACCTCTCTAGCAATCACCTTTTCATCATTACTTTGCATCATTGTTTCTTTCCCCTGAGGGTGGACGACACTCTTTTACCGTCTACAGTCGGGACCAAAACCCGCCGCGCCATAAAGGTCACGACGTCATTTACATCCCCCGTACGAGGGAACACCCCTGATTAATCGCCGAGATTCAGGGCCTCATGGCCAGGGAATCGATTGCATGGAAGGTCTATTATGAGGTATTGAAATGCTCGCGCGAGGGCGAGAAGAAGACCATTCGCGGTCATGTCAGTCGTGTACTGAACATTTAATGTTCGGATGAATGTCCGGCTCGAGAAAATCGCGGTTGTCGCGGGAAAAGCGGAACGCATGTATGCCGAGGTATGGCAAATTTATTGTTCGGAAGAGCGGAAAATGTTCGGCTGAGCCTCGGTTGGAGCGGTCAAAAACCAGTAAATCTGTTGGCCCGGTGCAAGAGCAAGCTACGACCATACTACGGTGGCCCCCCCGCGGCCGAAACAAGACTTGCATGAGCGTCATTAATATTTCCAGTGCCAAGGGGCAATGAGGGAATATCCCTTGAATCGGCTGAAAAGCCCTGTGTCTAGGGAAGCGGACGTTCGAAACGTGTCGGTCATTCAGGAGACCGTTTAATATTCGGACGGGTGTCCGGCTTGAGAGTATCATAATCGTCGCAGGAGGACCTGGAACATATGTATGCCATGATACGGCAAATACATTATTCCGAGTCACTGAAAACATTCAGCTAAATCTCGATTAGTGTAGCAGGAAACTAGCGACTTTATTGGCCCGGTGCGAGATTGAGTCGGGACCATACCGGGGGCGCCTCCCACGGTCCAAACGGGGCATGCGTGGGCATCATTAATGTTCCCGGTGCCGGAGGGCAACGGGGAGGAGTCCCAGGACTAGATTCCAAAACTGAAAACGTGTTCGAGGGGAGCGGGCTATAGGCCAAGGATATGGGTCATAAGATGACCATGATCGGGGCGGACCCGAGGTCTGAGCGTGACCTACGAAGGCCTTATTGATATTCCCACACGTAGGGTTCGGGGAAGACGAAAGCTGTCTCGTTCCATTCAGATTTTGTTGGTCGTTCATGGACCACTCTATGTTCGGACAAAGATCCGTATTGAAGGCGCGACGTAAACGGAAAATAAACCCGTACAAATGTATGCCGAGTTTACGGCAATCTCAATGAAAGAGTAGGAACGAATCCCAACGGGAAAGCATCAAGTTTGATAGACTATCGGCCCAAAGTAATGTCGGATTACGACCGTATTGGGGTGGCTCCCAAAGTTCGAATCCGACTTGGAGGGGCGGCGTCAATGTTCCCTTTATACCGGGTCTTGAGGAGAATGAGGCTGCGGAGTGGAGCTCATCATTTATTATTATCATTTAAATTTCTATCATTACTATTTGTTACTTCTTTATACTTTTCTGGTGAGTTTGTTATTATTGTTCATTTATTATTATCTACTTATTTATTTATTATATTCTTTTTATTGAATCAATAATTATTATTACTTATTTCTCTTTTTTTATTATTATAATTTTATCATCATCATTATTATTTATCTCCCTCTTTATTGTTATCATTTGTTTATTTATTGGGCTTGTCATCATTATTATTTACCTCCGTTTTTGTTATTATAATTTTATTATTATTGTTATTATTTATCCCCCCTTTCTTTTTTATGAGTCCGTTATTATTATTATTGCCTGTTGCATTCGTCACGTATGTGGAGGGACAGAGAGTGTACCGCTAGGGGATGATTTTGGGGTGTACCGCTGGAAGCAGTGGAGGAGCGTGCCGCTGAAGGCAAAGGGGTGTACCGCTGAAAACGGTGGAGACTGTGCCGGTGAAGGAGGCGGGAGCGTGTTGGTGAAGGGGCAGGGTCTGCCAAGGTCTATGCAGCTGAGGCTGGGTTGAGGAAGTTCCCTCTGTTCATGAGGCGCACGTGAGGAGTTTTGACTTGATTTTCTTTTATTCATGAAATGCATGTGAGGGGTTGATTTGATTTTCTTTTATTCACGTAGACCATGTTCATGGCTATGTTGGATGGGCCGTCGTAAAGAGGCGAGTGTTCAGTGATTCAGGATCTCCGGGGTTCGTTGTTATTTCGGCAAAACTGCTGCATTAGTGTTTATTCCGGTCATTTGTTATTTCTGCTTACATTATTTCTTTTCTTTTATTATTGTTGTTGCTAGGTTAATTCTGACAAAAATTCGGCAGCATCTCCCCTTGACCCGGATGGTAAGGGAATAACATGGAACATGCCCACATGGAGTGACATGAACCAACAACTGAGGGGTGTGCCTAAGCAGCCACCTTTGGGGAAACATTGGAAAACCCGTAGAAAACCACGGACGGGGAACATTGGGCTAATGCGGCCTAAGGATATCCTGACTGGAAGGGGGAGAGCCAGGTGTGCCGGGTAGAGGCAGGCCATGGGTGTGCCACTCAAGGAGTGGGCCACCAGGGGAGGCATGCCGCTGAGGCAGCCAAAGGAGGTGTATCGCTAAGTGAGAGAATAGGAAGGGTGCACCGTTGAGCAAATACAGGGAAGGCTGTGCCTCCAGACGGACAAATGGGAGGGGTGTGCCGCTGGGCAATCCCAGGGAGGAGTGTGCCGTTGGGCGGACCCAGGGAGGTGTACTGCTGGGCAGACCCAGGGAGGTGTACCGCTGGGCGAACGGAAGGAGGGGGAGGCTAACCTCGCATCATCAAGCTAGAGGCACTAATCATCTGTCTATGCAGGCCAATGACATGGGAGAACTAATGCAACAGAGAGTTAGAAGACTGGGGGGAAGAACACAAACCACGGGCCGATGGCGCAGGAGAAACTAACAGGAACAACAAGAAGTAAATAAATAAAAAAGGGAAATTTCATTCATAGAGAACGTGGTGACAAAAGTTCATGGCCAAAGGGCCAAATACAATGCAATGCATCCAAACGGAAGGGGGAGGAGAAACAAGGAAGAGACAGAGAGGAAAGAAAGAAAAAAAAAAGTGGGGAGGGGAACGGAGCATATGCTCCTCTCCTCCCAGACCTCTCTCTCTCTCTCTCTTTTCTTCTTCTTTTTTTTTTCTCTGCACTCAGGTGGTGGTGGCGGAGTAGCATGGGGGGGGGGGGAAGCAAGAGCTCCCCCTCCTCCTCCTCCTCCTCCTCCTCCTCCTCCTCTTCTTCTTCTTCTTCTTCTTCTCCGTTCTCTGGGGAGCTCACCAGTGTCGAGTCCCCTCTCCCGAACGGGTGCCTCTCTTCCTTCTTTCTGTCCCTCTTTCTCTTTCTCTTCGTGAGGCTTTTTTATACGCGGACGGTTGACGGGGGAGCCTCATGATGGCACTGCCATCCGAGGTTGACTTCGGTATCTTCCTTGTCAGGTGAAGATCTCCGCCCCTTCAGTCAGAAGGTGACACGGAGACAGGCGCTAGTTGGCTTTGAAGTGGCTAGACTGCGCGCCAATGGGTCTGCCTATTGACCATTGTATCTTCTGTCGGTGCGTGCCGTTCGGGAAGATTTCAGCGCTGTGCCGCTGGGGAAAGGGTGCTGGGCGTTGAGGGCAGAATGTCTGTACCGCTGGGAGCTTGAGACCGTGCCGCTGGCAGTCACGAGATCTATGCAGACAAATTTGAACTTATGGCTGGGGTATGTACAGGCTTTGCGTGTGTGCTAGCAGACGATGTACATACTTTGAGTTTGGATGTATAGACTTAGTGTGCACGTATGAACTCTGTATAGAATTTACACCGTGAGCATGCATGAGCCTATACAGACTTACCACATGAGTGTATAGACTTCGTGTGCACGTATGAACTCTGTACAGACTTTACACCGTGAGCATGCATGAGCCATTGAGCCTGTACAGACTTACCACATGAGTGTATAGACTTCGTGTGCACGTATGAACTCTGTACAGAGTTTACACCGTGAGCATGCATGAGCCTGTATAGACTTGCCACATGAGTGTATAGACTTGAGCTGATGGATGTATAGACTTTGCGTTTGAAGAAGCCAGCCAATGTACAGACTTTGTTTTGCAGCAACCAGCCGATGTACAGACTTCGTTTATACAATCAGCCAACGTACAGACTTTATGTTACAGCAACTAGCCAACGTATAGACTTTGTGTTGCAGGATGTATAGACTTTGAATGCATGAAACACACGGGCTGTACAGACTTGGTCCAAGAGTGTATAGACTTGAGCTGATGGATGTATAGACTTGGTGTGCAACCTTGACAGAAACCCTGAATGAGGCGTGCCGCTGAAGGGCTAAATGGTCGTGCCGCTGAAGGGCTAAATGGCCGTGCCACTGAAGGGATGAAGGGCCGTGCTGCTGGAGGTCCAGAATAGTGTGTTGATGAAGGCTTGGAAGAGGTGTGCCGCTGAGGGCCTCCAAGGAGTGTGCCGCTAAGGGCCTCCAAGGAGTGTGCCGCTGAGGCTTAAAAGAAGTGTGCCGCTGGAGGCACTTTGGCGGCTTCTTTTCCTTCTTTTCTTCTTATCATCTTCCCTTCTCTCTTCTCCTTTTCTTTATTCCCCTGCGCGTAAACATGGGGTGAGAGTTTTCTAGTGTCCACAATGAGCTAGCGTAATGCTCGGGTGAATGAATGGGATATAGATGGATTCTGCTGCTATCCCGGAGGACGTTGGTTACGGCAGGAAGAGTCCTGCTTACACGCCCCCTCAAGCGGAGCGGTGGGAACAACGTGCAGCTTGTCGCGCAGCGTAAGGAGGCGAGCTGGGAGCAATGGTTTTGTCAGTGCATCTGCAACCTGATCCTTGGTAGCAATGTAGCGCACGAGGAGCTGCTTTCGATGAACTAGTTGTCGAACAAAATGAAAGTCGACTTCTATGTGCTTTGTCCGTGCCTTGAAAAGAGGATTGGCAGCAAGGTACATGGCCCCAATATTGTCACACCAGAGGACCGGAGCTCCCATATTGGGCACATACAGTTCTCGCAAGAGCCAGTGAAGCCAAATGAGATCTGTAGCCGCCGTAGCGAGTACGCGCAGCTCCTCCTCAGTGCTGGACCTGGAGACAGTTGATTGCTTCTTGGCACTCCAATGAACTAGGATGTTCCCAAGATAGACAATAATGCCGGTGGTGGAGCGGCGATCGTCCGGACAACCTGCCCAGTCGGCGTCGGCATATGCTTGGAGCTGGAAGCAAGATGCTGCTAGTTGGAGACCGTGGTCGATGGTGCCCTTGAGATAGCATAAGATCTGTTTGACAGCGGCCCAGTGAGCGGTGGTGGGGGCTGCCAGGAATTGGCATACCTTGTTGACGGCAAAGGCAATGTCTGGCCGAGTAAGAACAAGATATTGGAGGGAGCCAACTATGCTTCTGTACTGGGTTGGATCCGGAAGAGGGTCTCCCTGAGCTTGTGAGAGAGATGCTGACGCTGACAGGGGACTACCGATGGGCTTTACTTCATGCATGTTGGCCTTATGTAGAAGGTCCGCAAGGTAGCGCTGTTGCCGTAGGATAATCTCGGAGGGTGAGCGTTGTACCTCGATTCCTAAGAAGTAGTGAAGATGGCCCAAATCTTTGATGGCAAAGGAGCGACCGAGGTCGTCGAGTAGATGACGCATGGCGGAGTGGTTGCTGCCTGTGAGAATGATATCATCGACATAGACTAGAAGAAACATGATGGTGTGGTTGGCCCGATATATGAACAGGGAAGGGTCACATGAGGAAGTTGTGAACCCATAGGCCAACAGATGGTAATGGAGGCGATAGAACCATGCGCGTGGTGCTTGTTTGAGGCCATAAAGAGACCGGTGGAGCTTACATACCATGTTGGGAGCATGCGGATCAGTGAACCCTGGTGGTTGTTGCATGTAAATTATTTCTTGGAGCATGCCATGGAGGAAGGCATTGTGGACATCCAGTTGTCAGATTGGCCAGCCTTTAGACACAACAACAGTAAGAACTGTGCAAATTGTTGTGGGTTTAATGACTGGGCTGAAGGTGTCTGTGTAATCCACGCCGGGTTGTTGATGAAATCCTTTGGCAACCAAACGTGCTTTGTATCGTGTGAGGGATCCGTCAGCATGTCTTTTGATCCTGTAGACCCATTTGCAGCCTATTACATTTGCTCCTGGCGGTGGCCGAACCAGGGACCAGGTCCCATTTTTTAATAATGCAGCAAACTCTTCACTCATTGCTTGGCGCCATATAGGAGAGCGATTGGCAATGGTGAAGGAGGAGGGTTCGATGTTGTCAACATTGGCAGTGTAAAGGTGTTTTGAGTGAGGTTGGGCTATGGCAGTGGTGTTGGCGAGGATGTCAGCAAGGCTTCTAGATTTCCTGGGCGGTGTGGGGGAATCGGTGGGTCCAGGATGGGTGCATGATGGTGAACTGTGTAGTGGAGGTGGTGTGGTGCTGGAGGTGGGTGAGGAGGTAGGAGTGGTATTGGTGGAAGTGGATTGGAGCATTGTGCGTGGAGCAGGTTGGGCTGGACCAATGGGAGAGGCTGGGAGTGTTTCCTGTAATGGGTAGGAGGGAATCTTCACGGTGGTGGATAGCTGGTGGACCATACCAGGAAAGGTGACAGTGGTGCCATTGGAAGAGGGAGAGGGCGCTGAGAAGTGGTGGCAGTGGTGGAAAAGGGAAATTGAGATTCATCAAAGATGACATTACGAGAGACATAAACGCGACCGGATTTGGGGTCCAGACACCGATAGCCCTTATGAGAAGCGCTATAGCCAATGAACACACATTTGGTAGAGCGGTAAGAGAATTTGTGAGACTGATATGGCCGCAACAGCGGGTAACAGGCGCATCCAAAGGTGCGCAAAAGCTGATAATCAGGGGACTTACCAAATAATTTCTGAAAGGGGGATAGATTGTTCAGAAGAGGTGTTGGCAGTCGATTGATGAGATAGATAGCACACAGAGCCGCATCTTCCCAGTATTTAAAAGGGAGACTAGCATGACTAAGGAGAGCAAGGGTGGTTTCGATGATATGCCGGTGTTTTCGTTTGACAATCCCATTTTGTTGATGGGTATGTGGGCAAGCAACACGATGAGTGATACCGGACATATCGAGAAAGCGAGAGACAGACCGAAATTCGCCTCCCCAATCACTTTGAAAGTAGCAAATTTTAGTGCCAAATAAATTTTCAGAATGGCGCTTGAAGTTCATGAACTGAGAGAGGACATCGCTTTTATTTGCAATTGGGTAGAGCCATGTGAAGCGAGAGTAATGATCAATAAAGGAGACATAGTAGCGATTACCATTAACAGAGAGGTGAGGGGAGGGACCCCAAACATCTGAAACAACTAATTCAAGAGGTGAAGAAGAAAGAAAAGAAGACGCCGGGAAGGGGAGCTGATGACACTTTGCCTGGGAGCAGGCGGAGCAGACATAGTGCTCAAACTTATTACATGGAAGACCTAAGGTGGATAAAATCTTCTTGACAACTTGGAGAGCGGGGTGGCCAAGTCGCGCATGCCAAGCAGCTGAAGACGTCCGGGCAGCAGCAAAACAATGCTTGGAGTGGTGGGTGGTGGCAGCAGAAGAGAAGTGGTAAAGTCCATCAGCTTTGGGGCCGCGAAGTAGTTCCTTCCCCGTATTGAGATCCTTCACACAAAAATGGGTTGGAAAGAATTCACATGAAACTGAATTATCAGTGGTGAGTTTAGAGATGGAGATAAGATTTTTTGATAAGGAGGGAACATGAAGGGTTTGCCGAAGATGAAGAGAGCGGTGCGAGGTGGGTAGTGTGAACTGGCCAGTGTGTTGGATATGCAAACCTTTTCCATTGCCAATGAAGACTTGATCGCCCCCTTGGTATTCTTGAGGATGTTCTAGATTGGTGATGTCGGGCGTCATGTGGTGGGAAGCGCCACTGCCGGGATACCAATTGGCATCAAAGTAGCTTGTCGTTGATGCCGTATTAGCTTGGTAGTAGGGCTGATATGCTTTGCTGTGCTGCGGAGCATGGTAGGAGACGTCAAAGCGCTTGCGACAGTTGACGGCGTCGTGGCCCATAAATCCACAGAGCTGGCACGGATCATTGTCGTTAACGATAGGTTGAGGAGGTGGGCGAGACCGGGTGTTGTTGCGGGAGTTATTGTAGGAGCCTCCGCCGCCGCGCCCCCTGCCGCGAGATCACCCACCGCTGCCATTATGGTTGCTACGGCCACCGCGGGAAGTGGACTGGGCAACATTTGCTGAGGGAGCAACGCTATCCGTGAGAGCCAGATGAGATCGTAGAAGGTGCTCCTGGTTGAAAAGCATGTCATGAATGTCATCATAAGAGAGAGCTTCATGATCAGGGCGTGTCATGACAAAGGAGACAAACACCTCATAACCAGGGCCAAGGCCTCCCAGGATGGAAAGTAGTAAGTCTGTGGAGGAAACAGGTTCAGAGATGATGGCCAGGTTGTCGGCAATCTCCTTGGCCCGCTTGAGGTAGTCGGTGACGGAGGCGTCGCCTTTCTTCAATGTCTGTAGTTGGAGACAGAGGTTTAACACCCGGAGTCGGGAGGTAGAGCCATACGCTCGCGCAAGGCGAGTCCAAGCTTCTGTAGAGGTAGATGAGCCCACGATGTGGGGTAGGATGGCCTCCGAAGTGGAGGAATAGATCCAACTCAGTAAGAGTTGATCATAAACATGCCAGGCTTCAGCATCGGGGTTAAGAATGACCATGCTGTCATCGGCGGGATCCTTCTTAAGGAGGGGAGGACACTACCAAGAGCCATCAATGAGGCCAGTCATCCGATAAGTGTTGAGGAGAGGAAGGAATTGTGCCTTCCAAACGGCATAATTATCACCCGAGAGTTTGATGGGAAGGAAGTGGGTGACATTCAGGAGAGCAGTTATGGTGGAAGGGAAGGCAGGATTTAACGGGGATAAGGTGGGTTGCACAAAGGGTAGGATGGGTGTGTCCATGCTGTTAAACGGGAGGGAAGTTTGCTGAGAAGAGGAAGCGTGCTGAGAAGAGGGTGGAGACGAGGTGGCCATTTGCGGTATCGCAGGTGGCTCTGATACCATGAAACAATACGTTGGGAAGAATAAAGGATCTCTCCACTGTTCTCTGTGGGAGTCCGTTTGTTTGTATTGAGTATATATAGAAATCATGATATACAACACTTTACACAATATATACATGAATTGGTTACGTAGCAACAGATGAGCTAGCGAACGCTCGGGTGAATGAATGGGATATAGATGGATTCTGCTGCTATCCCGGAGGACGTTGGTTACGGCAGGAAGATTCTTGCTTACATTCAGGGAGTCAAGCAGTCGGTCGGTGCTGGCCGGACAACGATGAGATCCGGGAAGGGGGAGGGTTGTGTCAGAGTAGGCGACAGTCGGCCAACTGTTAGTCGATGACACGGAGACAGTTGGTGCTGAACTTCGCAGAGGTGAAGCCAATGGAGTGACCCACTTTGGTAGCAGAGGATGATGACGGTAGAGAGGGACCAATGGTACTGGGTGATGGATGGGACATGGCTGCTCTACAGGTGTTGGCTGCTGTCACAGAAGACTAGACACTTGCAAGTAGATGGTGGTGTAGTTCTATGCAGTGTGTAGTGAGAGAGCCAAGAGGGGGAGGAGAAGGTTGGATGGGCACTTGCAGAGGACTTCCACGGTGCTGGAAGGTTGATGGGGAGGCGGCAGAACTACTGGAGACAGCTGAGGTCACAAGCGGGGCAGACTAGACGTCAATGAATGGTGCTGTCGATCTCCTCTTGCTGCTTGTAGGTGGACAGAGAGAACCGAGAGAGGGAACAAAGGGAGAGAAGTGCAGAGGTGAGGAGGGGGAGGTCTGGATGGAGAAGAGAACAGAGGGAGGGGGAGGGGGTGCTACTGTGAGCTGGAGGGAGAGGGAGAGGGAGAGGGAGAGGGGAGGCTGCGGCTTGAGCAGGAGAGGGAGAAAGAGGTGCGGTCAGAACAGGAAGAGGGAGAGAGGGAGAGGGAATGCTTAGGTGGATGCTGCTGTGGAGGGAGGGGAATGAATGCTCCTTGATGGAGGGGTGTTGGGGAGGTCAAGAGATGCTTGGGGTAGTGAAGAGGTGCCTTGGGAGGGGAAGAGGTGCTTGGAGAAAGGAGAGGGAATTGAATAAGGGAGTTAAGAGGGGTTTAGGAAGATGAAGAGTCTGCCTAGGTGGCAGCCTAGTTGGAGGGTGGAGGATGAGGTGGAGGAAGAGGAGTCTAGGTGACTACTTAGGTGGAGAGGAGGTGGAGGAGAGAGAGAAGTCGGAAGAAAGAGAGAGAGAAAAGGGGGGCAAACTAGAGAGAGAGAGAGCCAGAGAGAGAGAGAGAGGGGGGGGGAGAGGGAATGCAACTTAATTGCTGAAATTTCTTTTTTTCAAATGCTCATTAGCTCAAAGGAGGGCACCCTTAGCCTCTTTATATAGGAGAGGCCAAGGTGTTCACATGACCAAAATGCTCATTACATTTGCTATAAAGAGCATGCTGTCTTAGAGGGGTGAATGTAAGTGGACTGTGACCCAAATTACAAAATTTAGATATTCTAGGACTCAAGAAAGGAAAATCTATAAATAAAGGGGAAATTACGTCACAATAAGAAAGGTAAATACATAATAAAAATATCTCAAAGACTGCTAGGTATATTTGGCTTAATTGATATTTAGAGGGATATATATGTAAAAAATCTTTTATTTTATCCCATTTCTAATATGTGACTATTCTAACACTTCACATGTAGGTAACAAGATCATGCTGATGCATCCGCGGACCGGTTCACCTATTTACTTAGGTCTTTGTCATGATCCATCTGCAATGCACTATAGAAATGTAATTGGATATGGGCATCTAGTTCAAAACATTAAGGGCCCGTTTGATAACCGCTTGAGTAAGTCATTACTCGCCTCCCACCACCCGAGTAAGCCACCCAACCCCGATTAGAGGGGGTTGAGTGTGAGGAGAGCGGGTGGGACCTGCCGCTCTCTCTCATGGGGTGGGATCATAATTTAAAAGGTCTTGAGGCGATTGTGAGGCACTTTTTGTAAGCCTCAAAAGGCGTAAGCCTTAAGGCACAACGAGGCGTAAGCCTTAATAGAGAAGAAAATAATCTTAAAACCATAAAAATGCTAAAAATAATAATGATTTTCATGTGTTAATGTGTTGACACCTAAAATATACCAGAAGAAACTATAGCATATTCACAGCTTTGAAGATCAGTCGAGGACACAGTTCACGTGCTATTCCTGGGAGATCTGAGAGTCTGAATAGAATAGACCCACTACCCCTATCATTCTGTTCGACTAAAGCCGTCTCTGGCTAAGTCACTGTCCAGTACTGCTATCGTTCAGATAGTCATGCTGATTAAACTACAACAACATTCAGGCAACCATTGCCTGCTGAAACCGATGTTCAGACATCTCTGACGCTCCAAGAACCAGGATGCACGGTGCCCCGCACGTATGTGTGAATGCAAGGTGTAGACGGGCTCGGTGGGGTCGTAATATGCATATGTCAAGAACCCCACCGTCGAGAGTTCACTGAGTGGATCCTGGACAGATGGGCCGAATGACAAGAAGATGGGCCAAGCCCAAACAAGAGACCGGACGCGCCGATGGCTGTCACGCCGGGAGGAGCGGTTCTGGCGCGCCGGGGAGCTCATGCCGAATGAATGAAGGGTCTCACCTCTATAAGAGGCCTGCCCTTCGAACGAAACAAAAAGAGCACAGGCAGAGCATAGAAGAGAGAAAAGAAAAAAAGGGAGAAAGAAGAAGAGAAAGAGAGTGCTTAGCCACCGAAGAGCAAGAGGGAGTTCGAGAGCCCTTGAAAGAAAAAAAAGAGAAGAAAAGAAGAGGAGAGAGTCAGAGGTTCGAAGAAGGATCCAGGTGGGAACGTCGGGCAGCTATAGTTTCCTCTGCTTCTCCTCCTTATCTGTCTCAACTTTTCCCTCTGTATTTCCGATTTCTAGCATCTTTGCTTCAATAGCATCGGATGCCAATGTAACCTTGCTTTGCAGGGATTAAGCCTGGATTTCTCTTTCCGATTGAGTCGGATTTCTTTTTCTAAATAGTATGCGTGTAAGCCATTTGGATGAAGTTATTAATGAAAGAATGGGCTGATGTCTGCTACCGCTGATCATTCTTCTCCGTCTTCCCCTGCATCTGAGGTTCTAATCTATGCACGGGCTACAGGTAGCCTTGAATGAGTTCTTTTTATGTTTGAATTCCTCTATCTGTCGAAGATTCTTCGCCATCGCTCTATCCCCCTCCTGTGCCACATTTCGAGGGCCTGAGACAGTCTATCTCATGGCTCCTCGTATGCGGACTGAAAGGGATATGTTTAGGGGTTTCCGCCTGCACACTTTTTGCTCTCAGTGAGGCTCCCGGAGGCAAGGTGTTTCCCCCAAGGGTTTCTTCCCCCTCCATCATCTAAGACAGTCGAGATAAAACCCCTTTCCTTCAAGCTCCCGAAGCCCTGCTGGGTTCTGAAACCTTCTTTGCAAAACCCCCCGGCGCCGGTGTCTCCCGGCGTGGATTTCACGCCGAGGGCTTGCCACGCCGGCTGAATCCCCCATATCGCGCCGAACCTACCTGGCCTTCATGCCGAAAACCACCCCTCTTCTCTGCATTGACACCTATGCGTTTGTTGGCCACCCTGGTGCCTTCACGCACGTGCCGATAACCCATACAGCCTCTGTCCATCATATCCTGCCCCATGGGTGTGCATTGCCCTTCCCTCTGACCTCATGGGAGCTATATCAAAGGGGTTAATTGTCCCTCTACATTTTGCAACCCAGTAAACCACGGGGCCCTGCCCTTGCAGGCTCTCCGATGGATTGCATTGGGAATATTACAACAGTGGGGATAAGGTCTCTTATGACCGAGGCACTTGAATCATGGGCTACGCCCGGCACTTATTTTGGTTTCTACTCCGGCATTCGTGAGTAGATATCCCATGATATTCTCTTGGCACACTCCCAAAATAAGGGGAGATGCTGTCAAAATTCGCCCAGGGCTTCACTCTGTCATACGGCACGATGTTTCATCGGGATGGCGTAGTTAACCCCTGAATCTGGTGAGAGCCTGAGTTATGATATCTCACGGCATCTTGCCCTCATAGGGAATAGATCTCCCTGCTAATGATCTCTTTGAACACCCCCCTCCAGGAGTGCATCCACCCTCATTTCCTATAACCCCCACCTCACTTCATGAAATCTCCACTGAACGCCCATAAAACCCTCACAAATACCCTTTCTTTAAACCTCATAGAATAGCCCTCAGCGCCACTGCCTCCCGGCGCCAAACCCGCGCCGGGTGGGCGGCGCGCCGGGACCAGGGCACACCGAAGGCCAGGGTGCGCCGGGACCAGGCTAGGCTGAGACCCCCTTGAGCCCCTTTTTTCACGCCGTATTCCTTCGCGCCGGGACTAGGCTGATGCCCCTTTGAACCCCCTCCCCTCGCGCCGTCTGCCCTTCGTGCCGGGATCTCCAGCGCCGACTAATATCTGTGTCATTTCACCTTACTAGTGGGTGCTCTTCTTCAAATCTTGATATCTCAACATCCCATTAAACCCCAGAATAATCATCCCAAACCCAGAGGTCCTACTCCCATCAACCCTTAAGCCAGTCTTCAGCATCTTGCGAGGGGATTATCATCATTCACCTGGGCCCATGGAGATATATTAATGGGGGTTCCTCCCCTACATTACACCGAACACGATAACTCTCCCGTCTCCCCACTGGCCCTCGGAGTCTTGCCACCGCATGTCCTCCAATGGCCCCTTGAGGGGAATATTAACGAACGGCGCAGACGGTCCCGCCATATTTGGATCCTTTTTGGACCCAGGCCTGTGCCTGATTTTCTTCTGGGTCTCCATTCCGACTCTCCATGGATGGATGTCCTATCTCCCTTTTTTGGGTATAATCCGAAGGAAGAGGGCATGCTCTCGGATTTACGCTGTAGCATCGTCATCATGCCCCACGCAGCACATTTTCCCATGCATATCCGCATCAACCCTTACGTATATCAAATGACGTTGACAAAAGGTCGGGTCACACTCGATCGGAAGTCTTCGCTATGGACGATGGTGGTCTTCGGACCTACGTCCTCTGCCATATACCAAGGGTCCATTATTCTATGAGTTATGCATCCCTTGCATGATAAACAAACGCCTTCCGTAGGCTTTTGTCATAGTCATCATGTAGTTCTTTTTATTTCGGCTTCGACAGCCCGCTATCTCGATAATTAATCAAAGGTGTTCCCTCCTCGTGGGGGATGTAATTAACGCCATAGCCTTTATGGTATGGCGGACTGCTGGTCCCGACCGAACCTCACATTCACCCGACATGGGTCAGAATGAGCGCATAATAACTCGTCACTCATGTGACTGGCACACCCGCGTCGTTAATCAGCCAGTTAACTACCAAGTTAGCCAATTGACTGATCGACCCGTGAAACCCAAGAAAAAAGGAAAGAAAAAGATTTCGCGTCAAACAAGTCTGGCACGCCCGGTGGGACCAGTGTCACCTTTCATCTCTTTGCCAAGATATCCGGGCTTCGAAGCCCTCTCAAAGGCTACTGATTATTTCCCTGTTTGCCTTTGCAGGCAGATTAATGACGATCCACGGGATAACTGGCGTCGATTTCGATCATTCGATCGTTGCTAGACACGCGCAAGGGTACCTGGCGGTACCCATGGAATTCGGCAGCTTCTCTGCCGCTGTAGGCTTCCCCAACTTTTTGGGGTTAGCCTTCGTCGATATCCTGGAGGTTGAAGCCCCAGAGCCTGCCAAGGAAGTCGCAGAGAAGATGGAGCCTCTGAAGGTTCCCTGCTGCGAAGACTTGCTTGAAAGCCGGCCCCGGCCGCTAGCTGCTTGGTGCACCACGTCATACGTGGGACCCACCCCAGTGTCATCAACAAGCACCCTGGAGGACGCCAGCGTCGCCAGGTCCGCCAGAATGCTGCTGCAATCACCGGAACCCTATCGCAGTCCGGGAAATCTATGCTCGCTGGAGGCATGCGCGTCTTCCTCGAGGGACGCACGGCCCGGGTGACCCCAGACCGAGTCATCCCCAACATCCCTGTCCGCAATACCTATCAAGCTCTCGCTGGAAGGAGAGCAGAAAGAGAAGAAGCCGGCCCCTATGGCCAAGGAAGCTCGGCACTCAAGCCGAAAAAGTTCAAACAGGTGTGGGTTCCCAAGCGGACCCGACCTGCCTACCATCTGACACCCATCCGCCGCCGTCCTATGAACGACGAGGCGGGAGTGAGAAGAGAAAGGGGCTTGTCCCCGAAGAATGAAGAAGAAGTGGTTATGGATCCCCCGCGCTGCAGAAGTTTCCAGGCTGCTGCCCGCCAAGCCAACGTCCCAGTCACGGGACGAAGATTCCAACATCCGGCCGACAGAGCTCGGCTGGCCTATATCCCTCCTGCTGGAGGTCGACAACTATCCCCCATACTTTATCAAGAGCGGGGTCAAGAGGAGGTAACCTGTCTGATCAGGAACTACTTTCGAGGGCTGGGCAACCCCTCGCTGGGTCAGCAACGACTGATGCAGACAGTCGCCACTGACGAAGACTACTTCCCGTCAGTGGCGGATGAAGAAGACAGGGGAGACAGAATGATGGTGTCGTCAGTCGACGACAATGGGTACAACGACGGTTTCGAGATCGAAGCCGATGAAGCCTTCCCCGAGCGGGAAGAAGAAAGAAGAGTTTCTGTGTTCAAGAGGCTGACCTTTCCGCAACAAGCCAAACGGAGGGTCCACCGACAGAGAAGAAGGATGCAGGTCTTTGCTTGCAACATGGCTGGTATATCCAGCCGATATGGGGAGCTTCCTGAAGACTCCCAAGAACTGGCTCAATTGGCAGTACGGCTCGGGCCAGCTACCCGCAGAATAGAAGTGGCAAGAGAGCTTTTGGCGACCATGAGAGGGAAACAACCCCAAGTCTATCCCCGCTGGGATGATAAGGCCCCCGTCTTGACCGCTAATGTGGTGACGACGGAAGAAGAAGACGACGTCCTCCTCGACATCCTGCCTGAGGGTACGTCCGGGGAAACGACAGAGGGTATCCCCACCACTATAGATCCATCAGTTCTGATGCTGCTGCAAAAATATCAACGGGAGATAGATTCTATGAAGAAACAGCTGATAGAAAAGACTGAGCATTCATCATCTTCTAAACCACTCGAAGTCCAGGGTGAATCATCCCGGGGGGCGGTTCGTCGTGACGACCCTCCACCGCTCTATACACTGTCCCAGCCATCAGAGCCAAGCATGGCGACAGCGCAACAGCGGCTGCCACAGCCTCAGCCGCTGCTACCTCCGGTGCTCCCCCAGGTGCATCCGACACCCCCGCTGCTGCATCCTCCACAGGCGACCACCGTGGTCACCCCGTACCTGCAGCCAGCACACTTCTATCGGGAGCCAGTCGACCCCACGGTCGTGAGCCGGATGATGGTGGAAAGGATGATCGAGCTGAAGCTCGCAGAGAGAAGTGAAGGTGACTACGTCACATTCGATGCCTATCGGGTGCCCTACCCGCAACACCATGCGGCTAAACGGCTCCCCCCAGGGGTCAACAAGCCGCCCAAATTCGACAAATTCAACGGGAAGGGGTCCCCTAAAGAGCATATTGCATATTATATGACCGTTATGGGTGATCTGGCCACCGACGAGTCATATCTGCTGAAGTTCTTCGGGTCCTCGTTGACGGGGCTCGCATTTGAATGGTACTCTAGCCTCTCGACCGGATCAATTAATGATTGGTCGGATATGCAGAGAAAATTCAGAGAAAGATTCCATGTCACAGAGAGGGAGGTCACAGTGGCCGAACTCTACTCAACAAAACAAAGGGCAGATGAGACAGCCCTTGATTACATCAAGAGGCGGAGGAACCTCGGAATGAGGTGCAAGCGGCCCCCGCATCAGGAGGACGCTGTGCAAATATGTAAACAAAACCTCAGGAGGGAGGTCCTGGAAAAGATGATTGGTATGGAAATTCGATCGTTCGACCGTCTGAATAATGTGGTGGCTGAGGTGGAGGCTTTTCTAGCCAAGCCTGTCCCGACGTCAACTGCCAGCACAACCCAGAAAGGCAAGGCTGCGGAACGGCGCCCCACACCTAAAGAAGCGAATGCGCTTGATATCAAGGCGTTCGAACAACAGAAGGAGAAAGGCAAGAAAGCGGCTCCCTCGCAACCTGCAAAAGCTCCAGATGATAAAGAAGGTCCTTCGCTGAGGGACAAAATGAAGAAAGCTTATTCCTTTCCAAGAGACAAAACCCGAGTCCTGTTCGACTGGGTAATAGAATACAGCATGGTCACTCTGCCTGAACCAAGGAGACCGGAGGACCTGAAAAGAAAAGACAGTCCGAGATTCTGCCCCTACCACCAGATGTTGGGACATCCAATCGAAGACTGCTATGTTTTCAAAGACGTCATCGAAGGGATGGTGAAGAAGAATGAGATAGAGCTGGGAGAGTACAAAGTAGACCCTCCTCAGCCACATGAAGCCCCTTTCAGGAGGGCAGCAATCAACATGGTCTCCCTCTACCAGGCATTACCTGAGGAGATCTCTGAAGCAAGCACACGGAGCACCTACGAAATCCAATTCTTGGAGCCCGTGAAAGAACAATAGGGGTGGAAGCAAATCTTTGTGAAGCACAAGAAGAAGAGGGCATCCCGCCCAAAAGAGGGGGCACATATCCGTGGCATTACACCCCGGCCTGCTCCGCCAGTGGTAGCACCCGTATGGGTCACTCCACCTACAGCTGTCAGAATACATACACCTAACAGGAGGAGACAAACTCCGCTGCCAGTGATCAAGGAAACCAATCCTGGAGTCCTTCGACTGCAGCACCTGATTGAAGGGTTGGATGAATATGTGCAGCCCGAATTGAAACCTCTGCTGGTACGGGACCACGTCCCATGGTAAGAACTGGAACAACTCTCACTCAAACAGGTGGAGGAAGCTGAAGCAGCATCCCCTGAAGAGGGCAGCATGTTCTGGGGGCAGGCACCCGCAGAAACCAAAAAGAAGAAAAAGCAAAAGAAGAAGAAAAGAAAGACCACTGGGGCCTATAAAGCACAGGTCGTCTCCTACAATACCCTGTCAGCACTCTTCAACCTACCCGGAGAAGAGGAAGAAGAAGAAATTTACTTCACACCCCATGCTGGGGGAGGCAAGGCCGAGGCTGCAACTGCTGCGCATGCCACTTGGTCAGACCGAAAATGGGGGCGCCAGCCACCACCCAATCACAACATTATGTTCAGAGGGGAGCAACCCTACAAGACGCCTCCGTCGGAGGTTAAGGGGGTCCAAATCCCTCCTCCGTCGGGCCTATATGACAAGAGTGGGGGCAAGGCAGTCCCTTCATTCCTTGAATTTATGAAGATGTCAAAAGGGAAGCAGCCCTGCCAAGATGCTAACCTTACACCCGGGGCCGTTCACCCGCAGCCAGCGCAATCTACTGAGGATGCGAATGCAGATGGAGCTTGCCCTACAGCAGCTAATAAAGAAGACCCGACAGCCGGTGTCAGCCAAGAGGGTGCCGAGTCCGAGGAAGATGAAGCAGGCCCGTCTGGACCCACAAATCAAAACCTCCCCAAGCCCAGATGGGCTGAAGAGATGAAGCTCTCCAATGTCTGGGATGGGAGCCGAATAATGAAGTTGCTCAAGAAGCTCCCCGCTCGATTTACGATCTGGGAAATTCTCTCTTTGACTGAAGAGACTCGACAGGCGATCATCATTGCTCTGCAGACGCCTGCTCATTTTGAAGCCTGCGTAGCTGAGGCTATACCAGAAGCCAGTATGACCTTCTCTCCAGAAGACATACTACTACCTACTGCCAGCCACAACAGGCCGCTATATATGAAAGGGCACCTGAACGGAAGAGAACTGAACCGGATTCTGGTTGATCCTGGTGCAGCAGTCAACATCCTGCCATATAGAATATACGAGAGGTACCACTTTAATGTGCATCTCGAGAAAGTCAGGGATATGCGTATCGCTGGCTTCAACTAAAAATGTGAAGTATCTATGGGAGTGGCAGAGTTCACACTGACCCTGGCAGATTTCACTACAACGGTGCAGTTTCATGTCATTGACTCTCGCACCTCCTACAAAGCACTGCTCGGCCGCCCATGGCTGCATGAAAATATGGTGGTGCCCTCCACGCTCCACCAATGCATCAAATACAACCTCCAGGGGAAGGAGGAGAGGATATTTACTGATATCCACCCATTCGAGGTGTTTGAATGTCACTTGGCGGACGCCAACCTATATACGGGGTCTCCCCGGAAGGTTTCTGAAGTTGAAGCCCCCGTAAGGGCGTCGAAGAATAGATCGGGTGACGGTTGGTATCCACCACCGCCGCGCGGATATGTCAAGCCAAAGGTGGTCTCCCACATCACGACTTCTGGAAATGTCGGCAGGTGACACCCCCAGCATTATACCCCGAAGCTAAGGAAGTACATGTCGATCGACAGCACGACCGCATCGGAGTCCCGGCCGGCCTCACCAAGCCAGTCTCCGGCCTCAATGATCCCACTGTCGAACCTTTCAAAGCTTGGGAGGTGACACAGGAAGATGGGCCCAGCAGCTTGTTCTATACAGCTGAGGAGCATCCCACTCAGGAAGACACAGACTGCAGCCTCCCTGAGGATCTAGCCAACCCGCGGGTTCCTGTTCAGGGCCTGGCATTTACAACTGATCGAACGGCCAGGATGTTTCAAAAGCAACACATCCCTCCCGATCAGTCTCAAAAACGCAAGGAAGCTTTCCAGAAGATGTGGTATCCTGCAAATCTGGATAAGGAAATGAGACGTGTCTCTCAACATCCAGGGTTGGGCTTCACCCTGGACGAATATTACTACAGTGGGCGGTACGAGGTGGATACTATCTCCGCCTTCTATCCTACTGAAGATAGCCCTCTGAGGGCAACCTTTGATGAATATCCGGCGGAAGCTGAATATCTTGAACTCGCTCAGTCCCGAAATCAAGAAGCAGAAGCCTCGGCCCCTTGCCGATGCTGGGAGCAAGTTCATCCAGAAGAAGCGGCCTTTCAAGCCGAATTTGATACGGCTAGCAGCAACGAAGCCGAAGGCATTCAAGAAGTAGGAGTCTCCCCCTCTACAGGGGTCCTACTAATGACAACTTCAACGCCCTTTCTGCCAATCAGGGAGGCCTTGGTCAACTCCAATCAAGGGGAGCCAGCTACCAGAGAAGAAAAAGCCACTTCTGCGGAAGATACAACTGTCCCAGAAGGCGAAACTTCCTCAACTTCTGCTGCAAAATCAGCATGCTATCTGGGCCTGGCAGTGAACGGTCACCAGCCTGTCATGGCTGTAATCTCATCTGCAAACACCAAGGCTGCTCTTTCATCCTTGGAAGCTGCAACGGCAATGGATCTGCTAATAGAACAACCCACCCAGCCGCTAGCACAAGAGATCAAGAAACCTCAGGAAGCTCTGGCGGTGTCTGACGAGAAAGTCGAAGTACTCGACCCTCAAGATGGCATTCCAGACTTCGTTGACCTCCAACCGGCACCTCCGGAGATAGAAGACGGAGGACAAGCCACAGTCGATGAACTGATAGAAGTCAACCTGGGAAATGAGAAGGACCCTTGGCCTACCTTCCTCAGTGCCCAACTATCCCCAGAAGAACGGGAGCTGTACATTCAACTACTGCTAGAATACCGGGATTGCTTCGCCTGGACTTATAAAGAGATGCCAGGTCTAAGCCCCGCTGTCTCACAACATGAGCTGGCAATCAACCCTGAAGCCGAGCCGGTGAAGCAACCACCGCGGCGCATGAGGCCAGAGCTCATCACCCAAATTTGTGCTGAAGTCGACAAGCTCATTGACGTGGGATTTGTTGAAGAAAACCAGTACACCACATGGCTGGCGAATATCGTCCCCGTGAAAAAGAAGAATGGACAGATCCGGATATGTGTCGACTTCCGGGATCTAAATAAAGCCTGCCCCAAAGATGACTTCCCGGTGCCAATAACCGAGGTCATGATCGATGCTACAACCGGCCATGAAGCCCTATCATTCATGGATGGGTCTTCCGGCTACAATCAGATTTGGATTGCGGAGCATGACCGAGTCCATACTGCTTTCCGAACTCCTAAAGGCATTTATCATTACAAGAGAATGCCGTTCGGACTAAAGAACGCTGGCGCAACCTATCAGCGCGCAATGACCAAAATCTTTGATGAATTGCTCTACCACAAGGTCGAGTGCTACATAGATGACCTGGTGGTCAAAACCAGAAGAAAAGAAGATCATCTGCAAGACCTCCGGATTGTTTTTCAGAGGCTGAGGCAGCACGAGCTAAAAATGAATCCTATGAAATGTGCGTTCGGAGTGTCGAGCGGAAAATTCTTGGGCTTCATCGTCCGATATCGGGGAATCGAGATAGACCCCGCAAAGATCAAGGCGATTCAGGGGTTACCTCCGCCAAGGAACATCTCCGAGCTGAGATCACTACAGGGCCGTTTGGCTTATATCCGGCGTTTCATTTCCAATTTGTCAGGGCGGTGCCAGCCTTTTCACAAGTTGATGATGAAAGATGTCCCCTTTTATTGGGATGAAGATTGCCAGGCAGCCTTCGACAAGCTAAAAGACTACCTGAAAACCCCTCCAGTGTTGGGCGCACCGGTGAAAGGGCGACCATTGATACTGTATATAGCAGCTACACACAATTCTCTGGGGGCAATGCTGGCCCAGAATAATGAAGAAGGGAAAGAACAAGCCCTCTATTACCTCAGTCGGAGACTGGTCAGAACTGAAGAGAAATATACTTATATTGAGAAGATCTGTCTGGCGCTGGTCTTCGCAGTTAAAAAGCTCCGACACTATATGTTGTCGCATGAAATCAGCTTGGTATCCAAAGAGGATCCCCTGAAGTACATTATGTCTCAACCGGCCCTCAAAGGCCGCCTGGGCAAATGGGCGGTGATCCTTATGGAGTTTGATATCTCCTACGTGCCGCGCAAGGCCGTCAAGGGCCAAGCTATTGCAGACTTCTTCGCTGAGCACCCAGTGCCCGGGGATTGCCCGTTGGAGCCGGAGCTTCCTGAAGATGAAACCCTAGAAGCCGTGCAAGTACAGCCCTCCTTATGGCAACTATACTTTGATGGCGCTTCCAGAATTGACACCTCTGCCACCGGGTCAGCCAGGGTCAGAGCAGGAGCAGGCATAGTCCTGAAATCCCCAGAAGGAGAAGTGGTATATACATCCTGTTCCATAAACAAGCAATGCACAAACAATGAAGCAGAATATGAAGCCCTGATAATCGGGTTGCAAATTGCTCTGTCCATGGGAATTCAGATGCTGGAAGCATTCGGAGACTCCATGCTAGTTATAAAACAGCTGGAAGGAGAGTTCGAGGTGCGAAAGCAAGAGCTCCTCCCCTATCACCAGTTGGCAACTCGCCTGATGTCAAGATTTTACTTCATCAGCATCAAGCACATCAACCGAGGCCGGAATGCTCAGGCGGATGCCCTCGCTAAGCTGGCTAGTTCATTGGCGGTCCCGCCAGACACAAGCCTGAATGTAACAGTGATCAACCGCCGACAGGTCCCCAGCGTGACAGAGGTCCTGACCGACGAACAAGAAATGGAAGTAGCAGTCATCGAAGGGGTTCAGCAGCCCGATTGGCGAGAGCATCTCCTACGCTGGTTTCAACACCAGCAACTTCCAAAAGAAAAGGAACAGAGGATGAAGCTCCTAAGGATCAAAGATTCTTACGAGATGAGAAGCGAGACCCTGTTCCGAATTATGGCAGACGCCCGAAGGAAAGTCCTACTCCGTTGCTTGTCTTCAGCAGAAGCAGGACAGGTGATGCAGGAAGTCCATGCAGGATCAGCTGGAGCACACCAGGCTGGCCCGAAAATGAAAATTGAGATAAAGAAGCTGGGTTACTATTGGCCCACTATATTTGATGATTGCTGCAAGTTTGCCAAAGCTTGTCAGAAATGTCAAGAACATGCTAATGTGGCAAGGAGACCTCCAGTGCCACTGCATCCCACCCTGCCGAGCTGGCCATTTGCTCAGTGGGGCACGGACGTAGTAGGGCCGCTGCCAGCATCTTCATCAGGGTGCAAATACATCTTAGCAGCTACAGACTACTTCTCCAGATGGGCAGAAGCAGTAGCACTAAGAGATGTGACGGGAGAACTAGTTGCAAGATTCTTCCGGCAGAATGTAATATTTCGGTTCGGGATCCCCAGCCGAATCATCTCTGACAATGGCAGCCATTTTAGAAATCAGAAGATTTATCGGCTGGCCGACAAATACAAAATCGACTGGAGGACATCTTCCCCCTACAACCCTCAGGCCAACGGACTCGCAGAAGCCTTTAACAAGACACTGTGCACGTTGCTGGCAAAGACTGTCAAGTCTAATAAAAAAGATTGGGAGGAAAGGATGTACGAAGCACTTTGGGCCTATCGTACTGTCTACAAGACCCCAACTGGCTGTTCCCCCTTCTCCCTTGTCTACGGGTCAGAAGCTGTGGTGCCAATTGAGCTTGAGGTTCCTTCATTGCGAGTTGCCATCCAGCACGGATTAGTCAATGGTGAGCAGACCAATGCAGAAAGAAGATTGGAAGAGCTCATTGAGCTCGAAGGAAAATGCCTCTGGGCGCAGCGAAACATCCAGCTCTACCAAGCTCGCATGGCCCGTGCTTTTGACAAGCTAGTCAAGGGTCGAGAATTCAAGAAAGGAGACCTGGTAATGGTCAAAAGAAAAGAAGTGATGGCCTCCAACCCCAAAGGGAAGCTGGTCGAAAACTGGGTCGGGCCGTATATCGTCCGCCGAGTATATGAAGGGGGTGCCTACGTCCTAGTAGACCACAAAGGGGTTATCCAGTTCTCTCCCCTCAACGGAAAGCATATTAAGCTGTATCATGCAGCGCAGCCGACATGTCCCGAGTGATCGGTCGAAGCTACCCTTTCCTTGGTTTAGTGGCACTTCGCCCTAACCAAGCTACCTTTCCTTGGTTTAGTGGCACTCCGCCCTAACCAAGCTACCTTTCCTTGGTTTAGTGGCACTCCGCCCTAACCAAGCTACCTTTCCCTTGGTTAGTGGCACTCCGCCCTAACCGAGCTACCTTTCCTTGGTTTAGTGGCACTCCGCCCTAACCAAGCTACCTTCCTTGGTTAGTGCACTCTTTTCTTGGTTTAGTGGCACTCCGCCCTAACCAAGCTACCTTTCCTTGGTTTAGTGGCACTCCGCCCTAACCGAGCTACCCTTTCCTTGGTTTAGTGGCACTCGCCCTAACCGAGCTAACCTTTTCCTTGGTTTAGTGGCACTCCGCCCTAACCAAGCTACCTTTCCTTGGTTTAGTGGCACTCCGCCCTAACAGAGCTATCTTTTCTTGGTTTAGTGGCACTCCGCCCTAACCGAGCTACCTTTCCTTGGTTTAGTGGCACTCCGCCCCAACCAAGCTACCTTTCCTTGTTTAGTGGCACTCCGCCCTAACGAGCTACCTTTTCCTTGGTTTAGTGGCACTCCGCCCTAACCAAGCTATCTTTTCCTTGGTTAGTGGCACTCCGCCCTAACCGAGCTACCTTTCCTTGGTTTAGTGGCACTCCGCCCTAACCGAGCTACCCCTCTCCTTGGTTTAGTGGCACTCCGCCCTAACCGAGCTACCTTTCCTTGGTTTAGTGGCACTCCGCCCTAACGAGCTACCTTCCTTGGTTTAGTGGCACTCCGCCCTAACCGAGCTACCTTTTTCTTGGTTTAGTGGCACTCCGCCCTAAACCGAGCTACCTTTTCCTTGGTTTAGTGGCACTCCGCCCCTAACGAGCTACCCTTTCCTTGGTTTAGTGGCACTCCGTCCTAACCGAGCTACTTTTTCTTGGTTTAGTGGCACCCGCCCTAACCAAGCTACCTTTTCCTTGGTTTAGTGGCACTCCGCCTAACCCCCCCCCCCCCAAGCTACTTTTCCCTTGGTTAGTGGCACTCCGCCCTGACAAGCTACCTTTCCCTTGGTTTAGTGGCACTCGCCCTAACCGAGCTAATCTTTTCCTGGTTTAGTGGCACTCCGCCCTAACCGAACTACCCTTTTCCTTGGTTTAGTGGCACTCCGTCCTAACCGAGCTACTCTTTCCTTGGTTTAATGGCACTCCGCCCTAACCAAGCTTCCCTTCCCTTGTCTGGTGCCCTTTCGCCCTAACCAAGCTACCTTCTCCTTAGTTTAGTGGCACTCCGCCCTAACCGAGCTACCCTTTCCTTGGTTTAGTGGCACTCCGCCCTAACAGAGCTACCTTCCCTTGGTTTAGTGGCACTCCGCCCTAACCGAGCTACCATTCCCTTGGTTTAGTGCACTCCGCCCTAACAGAGCTACTTCTCTTGGTTTAGTGGCACTCCGCCCTAACCAAGCTACCCTTTCCTTGGTTTAGTGGCACTCCGCCCTAACCGAGCTACCTTCTCCTTGGTTTAGTGGCACTCTGCCCTAACCGAGCTACCTTTCCCTTGGTTTAGTGGCACTCCGCCCTAACCAAGCTACCCTTTCCCCTTGGTTAGTGGCACTCCGCCCTACCAAGCTACCTTCTCCTTGGTTTAGTGGCACTCCGCCCTAACCGAGCTACCCTTTCCTTGGTTTAGTGGCACTCCGCCCTAACCGAGCTACCTTCCCCTTGGTTTAGTGGCACTCCGCCCTAACGAGCTACTTCTCCTTGGGTTAGTGGCACTCCGCCCCAACCAAGCTACCTTTCCCTTGTTTAGTGGCACTCCGCCCTAACCGAGCTACCTTTTCCTTGGTTTAGTGGCACTCCGCCCTAACCAAGCTACCCTTCCCTTGGTTAGTGGCATTTCGCCCTAGTCAAGCTACTTCTCCTTGGTTTAGTGGCACTCCGCCCTAACCAAGCTACCCTCTCCTTGGTCTAGTGGCATTCCGCCCCGGTCAAGCTTCCAAAAGAATATGCCACGCCGCCATTACGAGCCTTGCGTTCGGATTGGCACGAAAGCCCTTCCTTGCGTTAGCATTATCTTCCCGCTAACGAATAAACCCAAGTCGGCTGGAGATTTTGTGTTCTAGCTGGCATTCTCACATTGTTGCCACCACGGGCCATCTACTGTCGACCGGGAGTCGAACATCACACTTCGACCTGCCACCCTATACATATCAATAAAAAAAAAGAAAAGAAAATGGGGTTAAAAATAGAGATACCCCGCCAGACTTGCTCCTATATTAGGACAAGTGCAAAAATGGCTATAACCCAGCTGTGGCGAAAACCCGAAAGGGCGCCGCAGGCAAAATCGGGTACCCCGCCACGTGAAAACCCGAAAGGGCGCGTGGGCAAAAGCGAGAGGGGGCTGGCTTCGGCGAAAACCCGAAAGGGCGCTTAAGTCAGTAAAGTGGTAATTTCCAAAATTCCTCTTCTGTTCGCCACCTGATAAAACTCCACAAGGGACAACCCTCAAAAGTCCCACCGGAAATCCTTGAATAAACCCATGATTCGACCCTCGTCATCATCGGCGAGATCGGGCGATCTCTACCCTTCACTTGGACCTTACGTCCCTGTTGATAATCCCATCTTTGCTTCGGCATGTGACCCATGCTGATGAATAAACCCATGGTCGACCGTCGTCATCATCGGCGAGATCGGTCAATCCCTACCCCTAAGCTTGGACCTTCCGTCCTTGCTAATAAACCCACCTTTGTTTCGGCGATAACCTATGCTGGTCAATAAACATGTGTTTGACCCTCGTCATCATCAGCGAGATCGGTCGATCTTTACCCCTAACTCGAATCTTACATCCTTGTTAATAGACCATATCCTTTGCTTCGACATCTAGCCGGTGTCAACGAACCGAAGCAGGGTTCAATCCTTGTCATCATCGATAAGGTCTGTCAACATTTTCATGGTCCAGTTCTTTTGTATCCTATACAAAAAAAAAAAGAAAAAGAAAAGAAAATGGGGTTAAAAATAGAGATACCCCGCCAGACTTGTTCCTATATCAGGACAAGTGTAAAAATGGCTATAACCCAGCTGTGGCGAAAACCCGAAAGGGCGTCGCAGGCAAAATCGGGTACCCCGTCGCGTGAAAACCGGAAAGGGCGCGCGGGCAAAAGTAAGAGGGGGCTGGCCTCGGCGAAAACCCGAAAGGGCGCTTAGGTCAGTAACGTGAATAAAAAAATTGAATGATGAATAGTGATGATTCATTCTCTGTCCGGAAGACCCCTTTTCGAGGTCGTGGCGGAGTGTTCATCCGATATCCCGACAATATACATCTATTGTCATACCCTTTCGGTTCTTGTCACCATCGGCAAGACCGTCTACCCTTTCGACCCTTGTCACCATCGGCAAGATCGGTCGCTACCCCTTCCGGTTCTTGTCACCATCAGGCGAGACCGTCTATCCTTTCGACCCTTGTCACCATCGGCAAGATCGGTCGCTACCCCTTCCGGTTCTTGTCACCATCGGCAAGACCGTCTACCCTTTCGACCCTTGTCACCATCGGCAAGATCGGTCGCTACCCCTTCCGATTCTTGTCACCATCAGGCAAGACCGTCTACCCTTTCGACCCTTGTCACCATCGGCAAGATCGGTCGCTACCCCTTCCGGTTCTTGTCACCATCGGCAAGACCGTCTACCCTTTCGGTTTTTGTCACCATCGGCAAGATCGGTCGCTACCCCTTCCGGTTCTTGTCACCATCGGCAAGACCGTATACCCTTTCGACCCTGGTCACCATCGGCAAGATCGGTCGCTACCCTTACCCAGTTTTTGTCACCATCGGCAAGACCGTCTACCTCTTTCGACCCGTGTCACCATCGACAAGGTCGGTCAACATCTCCCCAATCAGGGTCAATAATGAAATTACCACAAGCAACCGACAGTCACGGTTTCGACGCCTCTTGTCAGCAAGACCTACGTCGGCGCCAACCTGACAACTTCTGGAACCCCGTCCCACGGTGGAGCGAGGCCCCCATCCTTTCCTTGAGAGGGTGGACGCTCTCCTGCTACACGGACATGGAGGTACTTCCAAGCAGGTCGCCAGAATTGCCGCAAGACACAACAAATGCAAGTGTGGATGTGAACACAAAAAAATATATAGTGAAGGAAACTTCTATCTTCATTACAAAAGGGGAAGTGAATACAAAAGGAGCCCATTTGAGGGGACAGATTACAAAGGCGGACCAGCTAAGGCTGCCTGAAGATATCAGTAAAGTCAATAAGCCCGACATGAGGAGCCGCCCCCAGTTCATGGAGCTGCGCTTCCTCTTCCTGAACCCGAGTCACCTCAGTCTCTAGAGACGCGACTCGGCCCTCCAGCAAAGAAGTTCTTTCAATGCCTTGGACTTCCGCAGCCTCCAGCCGCGGTACCTCGGCTTCTATAGTAGCCAATTCAGCGCGGAGTTCTTCCTGTCGGCTACGTAGAATGTGCGCCCGGGTTACGGAAGCTTCAACCTGAGCCCTGCTCTTCTGAAGATCAGAGATCAGAGACGTCAGCTCCGCCTGACAATCAACTCTCTGCAGTTTGAGGGCCGCCAGCCGGTCACCCATCATCTTCTCGAGAAAGTCCCGGCGATTCACAAACTTCAACAAGAAAAGCACCCGCTGGGTCCAGATATCTAGAGGGCAGCCCAGCGCCTGCAGCCCGATCGTCAGTCGCGCAGCCGCTTCCTTCAACTGGGAATAAGACAGCGCTGGCTGAGATTCCACAACCTGACGCAGCATCTCTAGATGCTGCCAGACAAATTCCTCCGATGAGGTAATGCCCAGGGAAGCCGCCGGAGGCACCTCGAAGGTCACTTCCCTGTCTATGGCGGCCCATAAGCCGGTGTCAGGCTCGGAAGAAGAAGATGGGACGGCCGTCAAAGCCGAAGAAGCAGATACCACGACAACATGTTCCTGCTCCGTCAGACTCCTGTTAGGGCTTCCTTCAACGAAGCCTAGGAGGGACGGAGGTTTTGACTCTGGCTCCGGCACGAATGGAGTTGCAGAATCAGGCGCGATCGTCATTATGGCCGCCGATATAAAAGCAGATCCCCTCTGCGGGTCAGCCTCAGCCCTCAACTCTGTCGTCGATGCCAGGGCGAGACTCTCCCCCGACTGGCTCTGCTCCGAGGGTAATCCTCCAACAGCCGCATGTATCCTCACCGGCACGGGGCGGAGTAGGGTGATTGTCCCTGAAGGAGATGCAGTGGCCAGCGGTAGCAGATCCGAGGCCTCTGACGAGACCACAGCAGTATCAGAAGTCGATGCCGGGGAATGAATAGCGGCTTCGGGTTCCTGGAATGAAAATTCATGTAAACACCAAGGTGACAAAAAAGGCAATGGGATATGCGGCTCTGTAAAGGGGCGAATAGAGTTTACTATGATGACGGCATCCATCTCTTCAAGCCCCTGGATAGAAGATTCCAACCCTGCAGACGAAGCAGCAAAAGGAGGGGTTATCTCCGCCTCCACGTCCAATCCAGCAAATTCCTCCTGTATCACTCCCTCGGACGGTGCCCTCGGCAGCCTCGGAGGACTGAAGATCAAAGCATCGCTTGATAGTATGAAGGGAGCCGTTGCCCCTTTGCTGCCTGCTGCAGACCCTTGTTCATCACCTTCTGAAGAATGATGGTCAGTCTCTTCGTCAGAAGGGGTGGCAGAGCTACTCGAAGAAATATCTATGCTGATCTCGGGCTGGCCCGCCTCCTCCGTCGCCTGACGGGACGCTGAGCGGGTGAGCACGCGCCGCAATGGGATAGCACCCTTCTTCAGCACAGTCTTATGTCCCGCGGGCTGTGAAGGAGCTTCCACAACAGGCGCCTCAACCGCCGCGCTGACCACTCCTGCCATCACAACAAAACAAGTGCATAAGGCAGGATGGAAAGCTCAATAAAAAGGACAACCTAAAGAACCACAATTGTGCAGCTCACCCTCAGCCTTGCTGGGAGGCGTAGGAGAAGGAAGTCTGACATCCTCCTCAACAGCGGGGAGACTCCCCCTGCAGCTCCAGCTGTCTCAGTCACCCCTACCGGGGCTATGATGGAAGGCCCTATCTCTCCGGCCTCCAGGGCGGCTTCCTCAGCATATGTGGTGTCAGCCGCTCCTTGAGCTGAAGCTATACAAAGAAGACATCAAAAAAAATGAATGAAAATGAAAATGCCGTGAAAAGAGCATTCCCTTATACCGCACAAGGAAAATAATGTCACCTTCAGCTGCTTGCTGAGTAGCTTCTTTCCGAGCGGCGAACTGTTCAAATGATGGCACCTCGGGCAGGGGAGTCTCAGCCGCATCAGTCGAAGGCCGCTTGGAAGAAGTTTTCCGAGCCTTCCTCGCTCGGCCTATTGCAACTTTCATTGCAGAAGCCGCTCTCTTTTTGCCAGGCGGCAGTGGAGTAGTAGTCGGCGCTGGTACAGGGACCTCAAAATATTCCGGCTTCTGTGCCTGGGAGATGATCTTTCTATAAAGCCCCTGCTGCTTAATATCCGGACGGTCTGTCAAGTGAAGCACACGCCGTTATGAAGGAGCAAGGCAACAAACCAATCTACGTGTCAACGGAGGAGCACTTACCTGCCCGGCCGTTGTAAAAAGACGAGAGTGGCCAATACTGATAAGCCACCTCCTTGCTTCGGGATGCAGCCTCCCGAACGAGCCAGCAGACGTCGCCAATCTTCTTACACTTGTCGACCAGGTCGGCCAGGTCCGCATGTCCGTGGGAAGCTATACAATGATACAAGCCGAGGTGGTCAAAGCCCCAGACATCGGCATAATGAAAAGATACGAATAGAGGCTTGTCCAGAACACTAGCTGCGGGACTCTCGAGGGTCAGTCCGTGGATGCTCATCAGGACAAACAGCCAAGATGTATGCTGATAGTATGTCGGGGTTCTGTCCTCTCTATTAACAAACGCCCGACACGGGCAAAAGTGATCCACCTCGCACTTCCATGAAACTGCTTTGGATAGCGGCTCCTCGATAGGGAACGGATACTGCTGAAGCTCCAGGCGGGAACCGCCAATCTGGCACAGGTGTTCTAAATTCTGCGTAAAAGCATCTTCACTTATGTCAGCAAGCACGGGTATCAGTGGTTCAGCCGCTCCCTCCTTGATGGCTTTTCTGCTCGCTATGTATGTCTCTGCCTCCTTCGGGTGGTGGGAAAATAACCTCTTCAGATGGGCTTCGTCAATGTCAAAAACGGGCCCAGGCTGCTGACTCAGAAAGGTGCGCTCAGCCACATCCCAGCATGTCATCCGGGCATTGCGGTAGAAGCTCGTGCGAGCATTCCACCATTTTATATACTCAGGAGTGACCCGGGGGACTCGGTTCGGCATCGGCACTCTGAAATTATTGGCGTCCCGGCGATGAAAATAGTCCCACCAGGAGCGACCTTCGGCCACAACAGTCGAACCGTGCTTTGACCTGCTGTCCAGAGGGAATAAGGCGATCGAAGGTGAAATATGCTGATCGTAGCCGAAATTCCGGCCGAACCTGAAGGGATAGTAGGGTTCCAAATAAACGGCGCCCCCCTTTCTGAATACTAAAACACTGGGGCGGATTGATAAAACCCATTCAATGAGTTCAGGCTCCAAGACTGGTCGGGTCACGGTGTTGCCCGAAATGAAGTGTGTGAAAGTCTCCACTGCCTCGAGCTTACACTCACGCTGACGGTTCACTAATGGAGATGAATGTGCAGCCAAATTCCAAAAGTGGATAGTCCCCGCTGAATCCGTTGGGACCCTCGTCAGTCGACCACGGATGGAGAAAAGTTGCTGGGACACTGGACCCGGCTCAGCACTTGCAAACTCCAGCATTCTGGGATACAATGTCATTGTCTGCAAAGTCCGGGGAGCTAGCTCCGGAAATAAGTTGCACACCCAGGCATTAAAGAAATGAAACGGTCCCACCGTTCGGAAAGAGCGAGGGATCCGATGCCTATGAATATCTCCAATAGATTTGTAAATCAGGCATAGTGCGGCTGGACATATTGCAAGCCGTATGCCCCAAGCCATCTGACAAGCCGGGTATATTGCCTCCGGCCTAATGACTGTCTCATCCCCCTGCGGGAGAGCGAAAGTACATAGCCAGAAGGTGAGGTATGCAGCACAATGGGTGAGGGGATCCGCCCCCATCGGATTCGGCCCCCCGCGGCTTATCCCCCGAAGAGAAGCAGGCAGCTCTGACTTGAACTTAGGTGGCCTGCTGGGTTTACCCGCAACAGGAGCCACGTGAGGAAACTCGCTGTACTTCAAAGGGCCCCCGAAGAAATACTGAATCCAATGTCCTGCTCGGACTCTCAGTTTGCTGCTCTTCTCCCGGGGCTGGTATCCCTTTGAGGATCCCCTATTCAGCGTCAGGCAGAGGGAGCGGTATGCCTTCATCAAGTACCGGTACGAATAGCCGAAGTAATATTCACCTTCGCCGTCTGTTTCATCCTTGATGAAGTCATGAATGCAGACCTCCTCATAGGGCTCTCCGTTAATCGGCAGGCCCGATAACTGTGATAGGCTCCAAAGATCCAGAGAGGTCTCACCTTCTGCTGTATAGAAAGTGTTGAACTGCGGGCAAAATACTTCGAACATGCCGCAGCACAGCCCCTTTGAAATGGGATACCTGAAGCGGGATGCATACACACTGTGGTACACCCCGGCCCTGACCAGCAGCGGTGCATACTCTTTCAGAACATATTCTGTGAATTCCACTGCCCCTACACGAAAGAGATGAGCATCCGTCACCTTCGTGTCTGCAAACCACCCAGCTGCCAGTTGAAATTTGAACTGAACAGCCAAGCAGTTCAGCACAAACGGTTCCTCTCTGTAGCCCCACTTGATGGGCGCCAAAAATAAGCCGTAGCCGGGTTTCTCCCTGTTAACCCGACCTATGGTGTTGTCCCACCTGGCCGGTGTGAATTCTGGAGCCCGTGTCAGCATCTTCTGCTCTGCCTCCAGCTCTGTTACCCCTAAGACGGCGTCCCACTTGCGCCGCTCCCCCGGGAGATATATGGTATCGCCACGATACACAGAACCTTTCAAGCTGTCCCGGTCCAACAACATGGCCCGCTCCACCATCCGAGCCAGCATGACGTCCCTCTTCCCAGAGATGTTGAAGGTGCAAATGAAAGGCGCGAGGTGACGATCCTTCGGGAAGTCCAGGCGGTAGCCGTCATCGCGATTAAAGTCCAATCCCCCCTCGACAGTCACAATGCGAGAGGCGGATACTGTATCTGTTTCGGAGCCAGAGGACTCGTCGACTATGGCGATCCTCCCCAGGCCCCGGTCCAGCTGTCCAACGTTCCTCCAAGTCACAACAGGACCGGAAGCTCTGCCCGGGAGAGAGGAGTCAACATCAGCGGTGCCGGAAGCAACACGGCTTGAGGAAGAAGCCATTTCCAGCGAGCTGCAGACATAAAACCAAGGAAGAAAGAATAAGAAGATGATATGAAGAAGAATGTGTATAGAACAGAAATTTTCAGAAAATTTTGACAGCATCTCCCCTTATTGGGAGCATGCCCAAAAGTTAAATGGGAGAACACCCACCAAGAGGGGGTGACTCCGAAATAAACAGGGACGGAGTCCCGAACAAAATTTCCCGAACGAAGGCTTCCGCGCCGACCGCTCTGAGGCTACGGAAGGAGAAGGGAGAGGAAGAGAGAGAAAGCTCAGGAAGAAATGAGCCTCTCTCTCCCCCCCTCGGCGCTTATGTCGCCCCGGCCAAGAGGCGCGCCGAGAAGGCGGCCGCGCCGACTGCCGGACGCGCCAAAAGGCGCGCCGAAACGGCCTCCGCGCCGAAAATCAAAGTCGCCAAAGGCGCGCCGGGACGGTCATCGCGCCGACGGAAGCCACGCCGAGGAGATCACCGCGCCGAGAAGAGCGTCGCGCCGGGAATTCCATGCCGAGCCCACCTCCACGCCGAGAAGATAGTGCCGGGAGCGTCCATGGAGCCAATTACCTCACCAGGGGTGATATTATTATCAGACCAAGCCAAAAATGCTGGTGTTCATCCAAATTTGCTTGTAAAGCATGGAAGTCACGCAAAGCAGAATGAAGACTCAGAGTCAAAAGAATAGCCAATGCACAGGAGCAGACCTGAAGAGACCACGAAGCGCAGTGTGTGAACGTGATGTACACCCGCATGTCCCGTGTCACTCATGCTTCACTCACGCCACCTACGGGTGGGGGGCATTTGTTGACACCTAAAATATACCAGAAGAAACTATAGCATATTCACAGCTTTGAAGATCAGTCGAGGGCACAGTTCACGTGCTATTCCTGGGAGATCTGAGAGTCTGAATAGAATAGACCCACTACCCCTATCATTCTGTTCGACTATAGCCGTCTCTGGCTAAGTCGCTGTCCAGTACTGCTATCGTTCAGATAGTCATGCTGATTAAACTACAACAACATTCAGGCAACCATTGCCTGCTGAAACCGATGTTCAGACATCTCTGACGCTCCAAGAACCAGGATGCACGGTGCCCCGCACGTATGTGTGAATGCAAGGTGTAGACGGGCTCGGTGGGGTCGTAATATGCATATGTCAAGAACCCCACCGTCGAGAGGAGTTCACTGAGTGGATCCTGGACGGATGGGCCGAATGACAAGAAGATGGGCCAAGCCCAAACAAGAGACCGGACGCGCCGATGGCTGTCACGCCGGGAGGAGCGGTTCTGGCGCGCCGGGGAGCTCATGCCGAATGAATGAAGGGTCTCACCTCTATAAGAGGCCTGCCCTTCGAACGAAACAAAAAGAGCACAGGCAGAGCATAGAAGAGAGAAAAGAAAAAAAGGGAGAAAGAAGAAGAGAAAGAGAGTGCTTAGCCACCGAAGAGCAAGAGGGAGTTCGAGAGCCCTTGAAAGAAAAAAAAGAGAAGAAAAGAAGAGGAGAGAGTCAGAGGTTCGAAGAAGGATCCAGGTGGGAACGTCGGGCAGCTACAGCTTCCTCTGCTTCTCCTCCCTATCTGTCTCAACTTTTCCCTCTGTATTTCCGATTTCTAGCATCTTTGCTTCAATAGCATCGGATGCCAATGTAACCCTGCTTTGCAGGGATTAAGCCTGGATTTCTCTTTCCGATTGAGTCGGATTTCTTTTTCTAAATAGCATGCGTGTAAGCCATTTGGATGAAGTTATTAATGAAAGAATGGGCTGATGTCTGCTACCTCTGATCATTCTCTCCGTCTTCCCCTGCATCTGAGGTTCTAATCTATGCACGGGCTACAGGTAGCCTTGAATGAGTTCTTTTTATGTTTGAATTCCTCTATCTGTCGAAGATTCTTCGCCATCGCTCTATCCCCCTCCTGTGCCACATTTCGAGGGCCTGAGACAGTCTATCTCATGGCTCCTCGTATGCGGACTGAAAGGGATATGTTTAGGGGTTTCCGCCCGCACACTTTTTGCTCTCAGTGAGGCTCCCGGAGGCAAGGTGTTTCCCCCAAGGGTTTCTTCCCCCTCCATCATCTAAGACAGTCGAGATAAAACCCCTTTCCTTCAAGCTCCCGAAGCCCTGCTGGGTTCTGAAACCTCCTTTGCAAAACCCCCCGGCGCCGGTGTCTCCCGGCGTGGATTTCACGCCGAGGGCTTGCCACGCCGGCTGCATCCCCCATATCGCGCCGAACCTACCTGGCCTTCATGCCGAAAACCACCCCTCTTCTCTGCATTGACACCTATGCGTTTGTTGGCCACCCTGGTGCCTTCACGCACGTGCCGATAACCCATACAGCCTCTGTCCATCACATCCTGCCCCATGGGTGTGCATTGCCCTTCCCTCTGACCTCATGGGAGCTATATCAAAGGGGTTAATTGTCCCTCTACATTTTGCAACCCAGTAAACCACGGGGCCCTGCCCTTGCAGGCTCTCCGATGGATTGCATTGGGAATATTACAACAGTGGGGATAAGGTCTCTTATGACCGAGACACTTGAATCACGGGCTACGCCCGGCACTTATTTTGGTTTCTACTCCGGCATTCGTGAGTAGATATCCCATGATATTCTCTTGGCACACTCCCAAAATAAGGGGAGATGCTGTCAAAATTTGCCCAGGGCTTCACTCTGTCATACGGCACGATGTTTCATCGGGATGGCGTAGTTAACCCCTGAATCTGGTGAGAGCCTGAGTTATGATATCTCACGGCATCTTGCCCTCATAGGGAATACATCTCCCTGCTAATGATCTCTTTGAACACCCCCCTCCAGGAGTGCATCCACCCTCATTTCCTATAACCCCCACCTGACTTCATGAAATCTCCACTGAACGCCCATAAAACCCTCACAAATACCCTTCTTTAAACCTCATAGAACAGCCCTCAGCGCCACTGCCTCCCGGCGCCAAACCCGCGCCGGGTGGGCGGCGCGCCGGGACCAGGGCACGCCGAAGGCCAGGGCGCGCCGGGACCAGGCTGGGCCGAGACCCCCTTGAGCCCCTTTTTTCGCGCCGTATTCCTTCGCGCCGGGACTAGGTTGGGCCGATGCCCCTTTGAACCCCCACCCCTCGCGCCGTCTGCCCTTCGTGCCGGGATCTCCAACGCCGACTAATATCTGTGTCATTTCACCTTACTAGTGGGTGCTCTTCTTCAAATCTTGATATCTCAACATCCCATTAAACCCCAGAATAATCATCCCAAACCCAGAGGTCCTACTCCCATCAACCCTTAAGCCAGTCTTCAGCATCTTGCGAGGGGATTATCGTCATTCACCTGGGCCCACGGAGATATATTAATGGGGGTTCCACCCCTACATTACACTGCACACGAAAACTCTCCCATCTCCCCACTGGCCCTCGGAGTCCTGCCACCGCATGTCCTCCAATGGCCCCTCGAGGGGAATATTAACGAATGGCGCAGACGGTCCCGCCACATTTGGATCCTTTTTGGACCCAGGCCTGTGCCTGATTTTCTTCTGGGTCTCCATTCCGGCTCTCCATGGATGGATGTCCTATCTCCCTTTTTTGGGTATAATCCGAAGGAAGAGGGCATGCTATCGGATTTACGCTGTAGCATCGTCATCATGCCCCACGCAGCACGTTTTCCCATGCATATCCGCATCAACCCTTACGTATATCAAATGACGTTGACAAAAGGTCGGGTCACACTCGATCGGAAGTCTTCGCTATGCGCGATGGTGGTCTTCGGACCTACGTCCTCTGCCATGTACCAAGGGTCTATTATTCTATGAGTTATGCATCCCTTGCATGATAAACAAACGCCTTCCGTAGGCTTTTGTCATAGTCATCATGTAGTTCTTTTTATTTCGGCTTCGACAGCCCGCTATCTCGGCAATTAATCAAAGGTGTTCCCTCCTCGTGGGGGATGTAATTAACGCCATAGCCTTTATGGTATGGCGGACTGCTGGTCCCGACCGAACCTCACATTCGCCCGACATGGGTCAGAATGAGCGCATAATAACTTGTCACTCATGTGACTGGCACGCCCGCGTCGTTAATCAGCCAGTTAACTACCAAGTTAGCCAATTGACTGATCGACCCGCGAAACCCAAGAAAAAAGGAAGGAAAAAGATTCCGCGTCAAACATAATGTTATATCAACTCAATGATAAATTCATGTAATATCAAAAGTACTAAATTATGAGTCAGTTGTCTAGTGTAGTTGGTTTGTCACCCTTCCCCATATGGGGGAAGACCTGAGTTCGAGCTCGATTATACCCTCCATGTTAAAAAAAAGTACCTACCAAGAAAAAAAATTGAATTATGTTTATAGGACAACAAAAGAAACGTAAATTTTAGGAGTACCCTACAACACCTCATTACATCATCTTCTCAAGTGATGCACACGTCTCAATTAAATATTTTGAGGCGGTGAGGTGGTGGGGACACCGGGCCCACTACTCAGAGCCGACGCCACACTGCCCCGACTGCACCGAGCTTATGGCTCGGAGACTCGTTTGAAGACTCGGCGTCCTGAGTACGTATCCGCACGTATGTGTGTATGTATTGTGTGTATTTTACTATGGTGGTATTTGTATTTTAACCACCAAAGTATTTTATTCTTATTGAGTCAAAGTATTGTATTTTAAACCCACAAGTCAAAAGGTGGGTTGTGGGTCTTATTTTATTAGGCTAGGATATAGATGCAAATAGGTAAAGTCTAAAGGTTTTGATGTCATGGATTTTCCTATATAAAGAAGGCCAAGGGTGTAAGGTTTCGTATGTTGTATGAATCAAAGACTGCAAATCACGTAAGAGCCTTTCCTCTTGCTTTTCCCCTTCCCTCTTTACTTCTTGTGAGTTTTGAGAGATTGTCCGGTGTGAGATCGCCCGGTGTGAGGCCGGGCTGTGCAAGACAGCAAGTTATCCCGTCCCGTTCGTGTCCCGGAATTGCCGTCGATCCTTCCACCGACGCCAACCGCGTCAGATTTGGTATCAGAGCCCAACAACGGCGTCTCCGACGACCCCGACGTCCCCGACGTCGTCTCCCTTTCTCTCTCTAGGTTGCTAGAAGTGAAAAAAAAGACACAAAAAAAAGAAGAGTAGCAGAAAAAGATCTTAGTTGAGAGGAGTTTTGAAAAACAAAAAAAGAGAGAAATTTTTTTTTGAAAAAAAACCTCCTGTCTCTGTTTCTCTCTCTCTCTTTCTCCTGCTCAACATGCCCTCCCCCCCTCTCTCTCTCTCTCTCTGACGCGCACAGCGCCAGCGCACCCCACCGGCGACAGCCCTCCGGCGGAACCAGCCCTCACCGCCGCGCCGTCGTTGCCCGGTCGCCCTGCGCCCACCCGGCGCACCAGCGCCCGCCGCCCGCTGTGCTCGGCAGCCACGGCGCCCGAGCCCCAAGAGCGCCGCCCGCTGCCGCACCCGGTCGCGCTCCGCACACCACGCTTGAGCGCGCCCGCCTCCCTGCTGTGTCGCCGCCCCGGTCCAGTGAGCCTGCCTCGCCGGTCAGTGCCCGCCCCGGCGCCCTCCTGTGCCCAGGCACTAGCCGTCCGCTGGCCACCGCGTGAGGCCACCTTCGTTGACCCACCCGCCGCGTGAGAAACGCAAGCAGGTTTGAACAAAAGGGTTAAAGTTTGAAAAACAAAGAAAAAAAGTGGTTTGAAAAAGAAAAAAAAGAGAGGAGTTTGAAAAGTCAAAAAAGATTTTTGAAAAAGGAAAAGTCAAAAAAGGGAGTTGATTGAAGTATTAATATATATATATATTATATTATGTATATATATTTACATATATATTATATATATTCTATATCTTTTAATTAAATTGTGGTGCCCGAAGTCCACAACGACGGCTAGGACGGTGCCCGAGTCGCCCGGAAGCCGACAGACGATCCGTAAATTACGGAACGTGGGTACCTCTGAGTCTCCTTGCGCGGAGAAAATTTTAGATTGATTTGTTCCCCTGCGCGGGAAATTTTAAGTGATCTGTAATAATTAAATCCTCCCTGCGTGGAGTGAATTTTTTGTAACCGGTCAAGCTTCATCGACGCTGTGCGGAGCCGCACGTCCCCACTCGCCCTCGTCTCCGGTCGAAGTTAGACTTTTCAGTCTAGCTAGGTACGTGCTCCCCTCACTTGCTTATTTAGTATCTTTTCAATTGCCGCGCGAAGTGAGAGAGAGCCCGATCCATGCAGCCTGTCTCCTGAGTGCATCACTGTGGACGGAAAGAGAGAGCTTGATTGAGCCTATCCTTTAAGCCTTAGAACTGCCGCATTGGAGCACCCAAATTGTCAGGAGGTAGTCCCACAACTACTCTGCCTACGGGCGAGCAACTCTCCCTGACCGGTCCCTTCAAATTGACCCTTTGCCTATCAGCCAACAAAATTTCGGTCTATCGTTTGCTAATTTTTGGTCGCAGAATTGCATCATTTAGGTCCAAGCCTGTGCATGCCACGCTGGTCTAGGAATTCATCATGCCTTCTAGAGCGTCCTTCAACACTACCCATGGATTAAAAGAGCGTGACTGCTATGTTAGTCCAGCTCGAGCACAACCTTATGGCCCATTTTGAAGAATCCATAGGCCAATTATGAGCAGAGCTAGATGAGAGGATCCAGGCTTTAGAGGAACGACTGAAGGGAGAGGAAGGAAAAGTGAACGGCTGTGGTGATCCCGTAGCCAATCATAGGGAGGAGAGCGACCAAGCCCGTCAGAATCAGGCTCCCCAAGGTAGAGAGCAAGAGGCCCGTGCGCCTCGAGAGAGAGACCACGACGATGAAGATATCATCCTACAGAACGTCAAGATTGACGCTCCGAGTTTTGATGGGTCCCTAAACCCCGCCACATACCTTGACTGGGAGACCGGGATGGATCAATATTTTGACTGGCATCGCCGCATGACCCCTGCTACAAGGGTGAGATTTTCCAAAATGAAACTCCTAGGTCAAGCCAAAACCTACTGGTGTAACATTAAAAATCTACTAGCAAGGAGACGAGAGGAGCCCATAAGCACGTGGGAAGAGATGAAGGAGAAATTGAGGGAGAAATATTTGCCACCCTCCTACCATCAGCGTCTTTTAGACCAATGACAGAAACTCACCCAAGATGGAAAGCCTGTGGACGATTACATCGTCAAATTTGATGACTTCTTCCTTTGGAGTCGAGTCATGGAGGATGCCTCTGTCATCCTCTCACGATTTAGGGCTGGCCTACATGAGAGTATACAGCGTGAGTTGTTCCTACGTGAGGTTAACACCCTCGAGCATGCCTATCAGGTCGCTCGAGATGTCGAGCGGTTTCAAAGGGTGGTCCCACCTCGGGTTTCCACCTACCGCCAGCCTGAACCCCGAAACCCCATAGTCCGCTACTCTGAGAGGCCTGGCCCTTCCACTTCCTATGTCCTTACTGCTACCCCACTTAGGACCGTTGCCCCTACTACTCCTTTCCCAAGGAACCCTTTACCTACACCCGCTGCTGTGCCCAGGCTAGAGTACATTCCACCAGTTGATAGGAGAGATGACAAGGGAAAGGGAGTCATCTCTAGCACCTCTCAACCAGTCTCTGTCTCGGGAATTCGTTGCTTTAGATGCTATAACCTAGGGCATGTTGCCTCTAATTGCCCCACCCGAGCCTTAGTCATCATCGACCCCCAGCCTGTGGAGCTTCCACCTTAGGAAGGAGAAGCCATTGAGAGATATGAGGCCGATCCTAACCTTATCGTCTAGTTTGAGGAAATGGATGCAGGGTATGATGGAACGCATGTCGAGTACATGAAAGTGGGAGATATTACCAAGAGTTCAAACCAGGGACGACTAGATGTAGTTCGCTGCATCTTAACACCCCCAGGAGGACGACTGGTGTCGAACCTCCATCTTCCAAACATACATTATGGTGAAATCCCAACCTTGTAAGGTGATCTTTGACAACAGGAGCTGTATCAATGTAGTCTCTTCAGACTTTGTCTGCCGTCTAGATCTACCTACCCATCCTCATTCGAGGCTATACAACGTGGTTTGGGTAGACGACACGTCTATCGTAGTCACCACTACATGCGTCATCCCCATCCAATTCCAGTCATACCAAGGATAGATCTTATACGATGTAGTGCCAATGAAGGTCGGTAGCATCATCCTAAGACGATCATGGATCTATGATGTAGACCTTACTACATTTGGTCGGTCCAATCAGTGTTCCTTCTCACATAATGGGAAGAAGATACAGCTATACCCGGCACCCCCAAAGGTGACCCCGGGAAAGAGTTTCACCTTCACCCCCACTAGAACTCCCAAGGTTCAAGAGAGTCCTCGAACTCCCATTGAAGGGAAATTTTTCATTCCCTCTCCTCCTGCACCTATCACACCCGTTCCTAAGGCCCCTAAGGTTGGTTATGACCCGGTTAGGCGCCTTAACTTCATAGGTGTCCGTGAGCTGAATAGGGAGGTTGCCAAAGGTGCCCCAGTTTAGACTGTTGTTGTCACCATCACACCCAAGGAGTCCCAAGTCTCAATCCCACCTGAAGTCCAGGCAGTCTTGCAGGACTTTCAAGACATTTTTCCCGATGACTTGCCCTCTAGACTCCCTCCCATGCATGATGTACAACACGCCATTGACCTTGTCACTGGGTCAACCCTACCCAACCTTCCCCATTACCGACTAAACCCCAAGGAGCATGCTGAGCTCCAAAGGATTGTCGAGGACCTTATCCAAAAATGTTTCCTCAGGGTGAGCAAGAGCCCATATGATGTCCCTACCTTGATCACACCCAAGAAAGATGGCACCTGGCGGATGTGTGTTGACAGCTGCGCCATCAACAAAATCACTGTCAAGTATAGATTTTTCATTCCCCATCTTGATGACATACTTGACATGATGAGTGGAGCCACAATCTTTTCTAAGATTGACTTGAAAAGTGGCTACCACCAGGTCCGCATCCGACCAGGGGATGAATGGAAGATAGCCTTCAAAACAAAAGAAGGTATGTATGAGTGGCTCGTCATGCCATTTGGGCTTCAATGCCCCCAGCACATTCATGCGACTTATGACGGAAGTCCTTCGCCCCCTCATTGGTCGCTTTGTTATCGTCTACTTTGACGACATTCTCATCTATAGCCACAACCCTCAGGATCACATCCAACATCTGAGAGAAGTCTGTGAGACTTTGAGGAGAGAGACCATGTATGCTAATCTCAAGAAATGTGAATTTATGACATACCGGGTCGCTTTCCTCGGGTTTATGGTTTCTAGGTAAGGAGTGTCTGTGGACCAATCCAAGGTCCAAATCTTAGTAGACTAGCCTGAGCCCCAGAACGTCCACGACGCTCATAGTTTCCATAGGCTAGCCACTTTCTACAGACGCTTCATTCAAGGTTTTAGCACCATTATGACACCCATTACGGATTGCATCTGTAAAGAGAATTTTGAGTGGACTAAAGTCGCCTCCCAGGGTTTTCATGCCATAAAGGAGCTCATGACCAAAACCCCTGTCCTCCGCCTACCAGACTTCTCCAAAGTCTTTGAGATATCATGTGATGCATCTGGCGTCGGAATAGGAGGAGTGCTTAGCCAAAAGAGCCACCATGTGGCTTATTTCAGTGAGAAGCTTTCTGATGCAAAGCTTCGTTACTCCACCTATGATAAGGAGTTTTATGCCGTGGTCCAATCCCTCAAACACTGGAGGCACTATCTGTTACCGCAAGAGTTTGTCTTATATTCGGACCACGAGACTCTGAAATTCCTTAGCTCTCAGAAGGGCTTAAATCCTAGACATGGTCGGTGGGTAGAATTCCACCAGTCCTTCACATTTGTCCTAAAACATAAGGCTGGAAAAGAAATAAGGTGGCCGACACTTTGAGTCGAAGGGTCTCCCTTCTTTCCACTATTCGGGTAGAGGTCACTGGATTTGACCGCATGAAGGAACTCTATGGAGAGTGTCCCGATTTTGTCCATGCCTTCTCTGCTCTGTCTGTTGGATCCTCGACCACCTTTACTGACTATCTACTCCAGGATGATTTTCTATTTCGAGGACAGTAACTCTGTGTCCCGCAGACTTCTGTTCCGGACTTTCTGATCTAGAAAATGCATGCTGGAGGTCTTGCTGGTCACTTTGGTCATAACAAGATCATCCATTCTGTGGAGGAGCATTTCTATTGGCCTGGTCTGAAGAAAGATGTGGCCAAAATTATAGCCCAGTGTAGGACATGCGCAATGGCCAAACAGGTCAAACAGAACACTGGTCTCTATACTCCCCTCCCCATTCCTGATAGACCATGTGTTGATGTGAGCATGTATTTTATCCTTGGGTTACCACGCACTGCTCATAAACACGATTCCATCTTTGTGGTCGTTGATAGGTTCTCTAAGATGGCCCATTTCATTGCATGTTCCAAAACCTCGGATGCATCTAGAGTAGCCTACATATTTTTTGATTAAGTCGTGCGTCTGCATGGTCTCCCCCAAACCATAGTGTCTGACCGAGATGTCCGGTTCATTAGCTATTTTCGGAAGACACTTTGGCACCTAGTTGGCACTAAGCTAAAATTTTTCACTACCTACCACCCCCAAACCGATGGGCAAACTGAGGTCGTCAACAGGAGTTTAGGGAATCTCTTGAGGTGTCTCGTAGAGGATCATTCCGGCACTTGGGATCTTCTCTTGCCCAGAGCCGAATTTGCATACAATAGCTCTATCAATAGGTCCATCGGTATGAGTCCATTTGAGGTCGTGCATGGCTACAAACTTAAAAAACCCGTGGATATCATTTCCCTTCCCCTCGAGTCTAGAACATCCAAGTCAGCTGAGGAATTTGCACAGCATGTCAAGAGTCTGCATGAGTCAATTATCAGGCAAATTAACCTCAATAATGAGAACTATAAACAATTGGCTGATTCGCATAGGCGTCACCATGAATTTCAAGAAGGTGACGTGGTTATAGTACGGGTTCGACCCGAACGACTCCCCTCGGAAGCCGTTAAAAAGTTGCAAGCCCGTAGTGATGGTTCTTTCCCAATTCTGCTGAAGATTGGCTCCAATGCGTATGTTGTGGACTTATCTCCCGAATATGGGATTAGCTCGACCTTTAATGTGGCAGACCTAGTGTCCTACAAGGAACCCACAACGATTCCTAGTGACCCTTTCGAGCCTTCTCCTCCCATTGAGAGTGAGCCCACCCCTGTGCATCCCACAGTCTCGAGAGTACCGCGCGAGCACGTTGAGAGGATACTGGATGAGCAGGTGACCACTACACGGAGCAGGGTGTACCAGTGCTACCTTATCCGCTGGTGGGATCGTCCACCGTCCGATGATTCCTGGATCAGCTGGGAAGTTCTCCAGCGCCTTGATCCAAATCTGCTGGAGCACTACCAGAGCAGTGTCCCCCCTTACTCGACGGAGTCGAGTTCCAGTCGTCTCGGGAGGATTGGTGGGGACACCGGACCCACTACCGGACCCACTACTCGGAGCCGACGCCGCATCGCCCCGACTGCACCGAGCTTATGGCTCGGAGACTCGTTTGAAGACTCGGCGTCTTGAGTACGTATCCGTACGTATGTGTGTATGTATTGTGTGTAATTTACTATGGTGGTATTTGTATTTTAACCACCAAAGTATTTTATTCTTATTGAGTCAAAGTATTGTATTTTAAACCCACAAGTCAAAAGGTGAGTTGGTGTGTCTTGTTTTATTAGGTTAGGATATATATGTAAATAGGTAAAGTCTAAATGTTTTGATGTCATGGCTTTTCCTATATAAGGAAGGCCAAGGGTGTAAGGTTTCGTATGTTGTATGAATCAAAGATTGCAAATCACGTAAGAGCCTTTCTTCTTGATTTTCCCCTTCCCTCTTTACTTTTTGTGAGTTTTGAGAGATTGTCCGGTGTGAGACCGCCCGATGTAAGGCCGAGCTGTGCGAGACAGCAAGTTATCCCGTCTCGTTCGTGTCCCAGAATTGACGTCGATCCTTCCACCGACGCCAACCGCATCATGAGGTGTACCACCTCAATCAAAAAAAGGCGTAAGCCTCAAGTAAAAGAAATGAGACGCATGTCTCAAGACATTTTTCTAGTGCCTCACCTTGAGACTTAAGGCTTAGTGACTTGAGGCACCGCTTTTTAAACAATGGGTGGGATAACCCAAGCGGTTATCATCAAACGGGCCATAAGGGCCACTTTGGTAACGGGTTAAGTTGGATTAGGGTGAGTTAACCGAGATCGGGTGGTTAGGGCCACTTTGGTAACGGGTTAAGTTGGATTAGGGTGAGTTAACCGAGGTCGGGTGGATTAATCTTTGTTTGATATTTTTTTCTTAACTCAGGTCTGATAAGGTTAAAGTGGATTAACTCATTCATAGTAAATAGGTGGAATGAGTATAATCCACCCAGGTTAGGGTTAGGGGTCGGGTGGGCCACCCCGAGTAAGCCAGCCACCCCTAACCTAACCCGTTACCAAAGTGGCCCTGAGGGATTAGGCTAAGAGGGACTGCAGGTTATATTCTTATTCTATTTAGTTTCCACGTGATATGGGACTATTCTTAACATGTCTACTCAGATGTAGACTAATTGAATTAAGCTTTATCACATGGATCACATCTAAGTATAGGATATGCATTCCAAGTTATAACCATGAGAGTTAATATCACATTAAAATTAATTATGAAAAATTGAGGCTAATTAGAACACAAAGCTTTAAGATATTCAGTGGGATCGGAACTCCATGTTATATTTTTATTTTATTTTGATTTTCATTTGACGTGAGACTATTCTTCACCGTGCACAATCAGAACTCCATGTTATATTTTTATTTTATTTTGATTTTCACTTGACGTGAGAGTATTCTTCACCATGGATACGGCACAGCTGCTGAAGAGAGTGGCACGCCCCTTTGGATACGGCACGATATATATAGCATCTCTCGTTTCTAGCTCTTTTCCATTTGAGACCAATACAAGAAGACTTCGTACTTGATAAATGCATGATCCTTCATCTCGACCACTAATTAATTTGAACTTGATTTGTAAAAACTGATCATCTAAAATAATCCATTCACAATAAACTAACAGACTTGGTACGTAGTGAAAGAGAGCATCTCAAAGCATAAGACTGGCAGTACTCCCCAACTCCATTTACAAGGAGGCTATCTTCTGAGCCTAGTTGTTCTTCTCTATGCACGTATGCGCCACAGCACCGCAACAGCATGCAGTCGGAGGTCGAGAAGCTCCGGAGTACCGACATAACGTGGAAGACGAAGGAGGGTAAAAGTAGAAGCCGGTGGCAATAGTTAGTTCTAGCGGTACGTGATTAATTAATGGAATACAGTACGAAAATCTGGAAGGAAGGTGTTTGATGTACTGCACATTGAGACACACAGCCTTGCTATATAGCCGATATATTGGTGCATGTGCATGCTCAACATGCAACATCAGTTTATTGACCAAGTTCACTATTATTTTACTACTTAGTGGTTCACCCAGATAATTCAGGTGCTGCCACAGGATTCTCATACTTCATCACACACCACAAACAAAGGGAAAGGGAAAGCAGAAGACGACCCAAGCAAACACCAAATTAAGTAAGCATCACACACATGACACAACAGAAATGAAGGAGAGCACTATATATGGCTCCTGGTCCTCCGCCGCAGCCGCCGCCGCCGCCGCCGCCGCCGCCGCCACCACCAACTGCAGCTGCGTTTCAAGTCTTCAGCCTCTCCAGAGGGCCGGGGTGCTCGCTCTGCATCTGGACGACCTTCTTCCACGACGGCTGGGACGATATGGCGCCCCACCACCGCTTCACGTTCTCCCTCTCCTCGAAAAGCTGGCGCCCCGCCGTGGTCCTGGTCACCAGGTAGTGGGCGTTGGGGAGGTGGGAGAGGTCCGCCAGGGTGAACTCGTCGCCCGCCAGGTACGCCGACGTGCTCAACCTCCTGTCGTAGACGTCTAGGACCGCCGCCAGCTTCTTCTTCTGGAGCTCGATCGCGTACGGGTCGATGCTCTTCGGCTGCATCTCCGGCGCGAAGGCGAGGTAGAAGACCAGGGACGAGCTGGGCGGCTCGAAGCTCTGCTCCTCAGCAAGGAGCCACTGCTCGACCGATGCCCTCTCCAGCCCCCCGGTGCCCAGCAGGTACTTGTTCCCCTGGTCCTTAAACTTCTCCGCAACATGTCGGCAGATCTGCCTCGAGTCTACGTACACACGCGCAAGCAGTATATGTATAAGAAAAAGATAAATATAAAAAAGAAAGTGGGAATCAAACCACATGTATATATATATATATATATTAACGCAATACAACGGAACACGTACCCCCATTAAATATCAAAATTAATATTAACATATAACACATGATATAGCAAAAACCAAACACCCCCTTAGCGAAGAGTAGAATTTTAGGTCTCTAGGTGTCATACTAGTGAATGTCTTCCCGTCTTTCCCCCCTTCTTTGTACGTCACCTGGCCCGAAGTATCCTGCAAGACGCCAGAGCAGAAAGGAAGACAGAGTGAACAGTACTGAAATATTGTTCCCCGGTGGGCCTTTCCATAAGACTGCATGCACTTGGAGCTGTACGACTTATAGCTAGCTAGGGAGGTTTGAGCTGCGGGCTTGCCTGGAGCTTGAGGAAGTCGGGCACCTTGTGATCACCCTTGTAGTTGTCGGTGCGCACCAGCTGGAACTCCACCTCCTTCTCGAAGAGGCAGGTGAGCACCCTCGCCACATCCGTGCACGCCGGCAAGCCAAAGACCGTGATGCTTGGGGCCACGGCGGCCATCGCGCGCTAATATATCCTCGGATGACACAGGAACTAACTCACCCTCCTCTAGTAGTTCCCCTCCCTCACACTTCGTCTAGGAGTGCCACCGCCACCTGCACCATTACATGAGCATATATATCACCTATTTAAGGGTGACGGCCGGGATGGGGATCGAGTGGGAGAGGAAGAGAAGGCTTCCGTGAGGTAGGGGCGCAAGAAAAAGATAAAGGGAAAGAGAAAGTGAAAGGAGCTGCAGGGGCCTATACTTGCTGGTGAGAGGCAAGGAATTATCCACAGAAGGATGCCGGCAGTTCTGTTTAACTGGAAGAAGGCTACATGCATGGATCACTCTGTGACTAGTAACAAAGAACGCATATAGACTCTACATGAATGCAGCTAGAGTCATAATTCACAAGGAATTATACCGCTGGTTACATTATTTCCCTGGTCGATCGTACGTGGTGGAAATGCTCGAGTTTTAATTCGTGCTTTTATCCTTCTACAGCATTGATACGTACGAACCCAAGTTAATGCATGGTTCAATAAAGGGGTCGCATGAGGTAATTAAACAGATCGATCGACTGGTGCTCTTGAGGATGAGCCCCATGATGAGGGGACAAGCATATCTTTGAAACGTCCTTCCAGAGGGGATAACCGATAAATCTTGCATGTGGTGCATGCAGCTTCGGGGAGAAGCTGTTCTTAACAATATTGTAGTAAGAGTGTTTCTTTGTCTTGGTCTGCTATATATAAGCCTATAATATGCTCAAATCTCTGCGGGACCTTTACCTTTTTGGGTTGCAGAAGCAATGGATCCACAGGAAAAAAAGAAAAGATGGTTTGCATGTGGTTACTGATCAAGAGAAAAAGTACTACTACATATACGCACTGAAAGGGGACACGGGTTCCGTATGAATCAAGAGTAGAACAAGCTAGCTTCCATGGTTCGGATCGATTGTAGCTAATCAGGTTCTCATGATTTTTTATTGCTGAAAATTAATAAATTAATAATAATTAATTAGAAATAAATAAAGTTAGAAGTATAGTCTGTTGGGTCGAAACAGGTAGTCGATCACTAGAACTAATAGTTCTATTGTCACCCGACGTGCGGATCTCGCAGTAAGAGCCTCCTAAAGATACGACGACCCTCAAGTAGGCGATCCCTTCTCTCTCGTCGGCATGCCCTCGAAGAGAGCTTTGCGAATCTCAATTTAACTTGTAATGACTGAGCAGATAAAATAGAGAAGAAAGGAAATGAAGGAAGAACGCACGGGAAGAGCTAAATGTCTAGCACCTCAAAAAGAAGCTATACTTGATCACCCGAGGTGATCAATTTATAGACTTCAACAGCGGTGGAGAGACACGTCATGATGGACGTCTCCCTTAGTTCGCAACGAACGTCTTCGTCTATGAATCATCTGAACGTTAATTTCTCAAAGCGCGGCGGTCAAAGATGCGTCTGTGATAGACGTCGTGAATCACGCGAGCGTCGTTATTACACAACGGTAATACATAGTGAGTGAACAGTGACACACATTGAGGGAATAATGAGGAATGTTTTTAATCATGTAAAAAAATCTCTAATAATCCCTCACATGATTTAAAACCTTCAAATCTATTAAAGCTGTTGTGCCCTGTGTGGCTTTTGATGATGCCAATGCTTTCTCAATGCTTGATCATGCTTGGATTCGTTGATTTCCTAGCGTTGCCTTAGATGAGTATCTATGTGAGGGGAATTCATACATTTACTTGTTGATGGAAGGTTTGTGTTCAGTGATCATGGAATTTTCGAGAAGAGTGATCTTGCAGGTCAAAACTAGCTCATATCTCATGACAGATAAAAGCCAAGGTAAGACACCCATTAATTGCTTGGAAACCAGATTGAAATTCATCTTATTTCTGGCTTGCAGGTGTTCCGGTCGACCAGGAGCAAGTGGGCGGTCGACCTGGGTAAAACACTCTAGATAGGAGTTTTCAGGAATTATCCGATCGACCTGGCACAAGATGGCAGTCGACCAACGGTAACATATGTTCTGGTTGAACGAAACCAGAACAATTCCGGTCGACCTGCTTTACAGAACCGGTCGACCGGCCTGTCATTTGCATCAAAATAGAAAAGGTGGTTTTGTGGAACCGATCGACCGGATTCTCTGGGACGGTCGACTGGAATTTCTCTGCTACTAATGATTTTCTGTGTTTTGAGTACAGGTCGACCAGTCCTTGATCCGGTCGACCTACGGCAGCGCACGTGCCCACGAATTGACTTCGATACCCATTTTTCTCACTCCATTAGCACCCCATTTGTTACCCATTTTCCCCAAGGTTACTTGTATACATATGAGAGGGTTTTTAAAGGGTTTTAGAGTGGACTTTCTGGTCTTTTGATGTCTTCATATAACCTAGTATATAGGGTTGCGAATTTTGGTGAGGAGAAGAAGAATGAGCTAATATTTTTTCTATCTTGCGGGAGAAGAAAGCCAAAGAAGGAGAGAAGAAGAGAAGGAGGAGGGGTTTTCATCTGTATCAAGGGATTTCTGGAGTTCGTGGAAGAAGAGAAAGAGGAGTAGAATGAAGAGAGGAAGAAGATGATGCTGAAATCATGATCAACCGTCTATGACACTAAGGAGAATCGGACCATTCAGAGAAGGGGGATGCTTACACTTGATATATCATCCTTGTTTTGGTCTTTAGAGAACACATTGAGTTCATTGTATTTATTCGTGCGCACTTCGTTCATTTTAGAAAGAATATTTTGTGTGTGTGTTCGGAGTTTAGATCTCCGCGTGTTCTGACTATGTTGGGAAGGTATTCCCAGTGTGTGCAGGAGTTAGCTTGCATCTTTGGTTGGGGTTGTACACCGTGTGTGCAGGTATTGCCTGCATTTCTATTTTTGGGTTCGTCCCCGTGGTCTGGTCTAGTATGGATCGTGTGTGTGTGTGCATTGGAGCGTCGGCTCCATGTGTGTGTGCTACGTCTTAGCAGCTTGTGTGTTGGAGCATCGTCTCCGTGTGTATATTGTCTTGTAAGGGTCTTTGCAAGATAGTGGAAGTATCACTGGTTTGGTGAGGGGTAGACGTAGGGAGTCCGTCGTGATCCTGAACCACCTAAAAAATTTCTTGCCTCTTGTGGTTTATTTTCTTGTCAATCTGAATGATATTCCAATACGTGTGTGATTGGTGAGTGTGAGAGAAATTTCAAATTGTTGATATTCAACTTGGTGAGAGAAATTTAAAATTGTTGATATTCAACTTGCTATATAAACTACAATATTAATCTCACCTTGTCAGGCACTCACGCTTAATTGATTGTCAAGTTTCAACTCCATACACCAATTTCTATTCTTATTCTTTCAAGTTGAGTCTAATTGGTGGATTTACTTCTAAACTACAATTGGGTCTGGACATTTATTTTAATTAGGCAATTTAGTAGACCAATCAAATCACCCCCCTCTTGATTGTCGTTGCACCTGGGCCAACAATTGATATCAGAGCCTCGGCTTTATTTGTCTTAAGGTCTCGTGACCTATAGAGTGATCACTGTCAACGGTAACTTGAGTTTCATGGCAAACACTTATCTATCTTCCCTTCCTCCTCGCTTTAATGGTCATAACTACATTTCTTGGAGAAATAAAATGAGTGCCTATCTTGGAATTAATGAACCTGAAATCTAAAAAGTTATCTATGAATGTCCATAAACTCCCTCCAAAAGGAATCAAATGGAATGAAAAACACATTAATAAAAATACAATGAATGTTAGTGCATTAATTTTTCTGAAGATTAGCAAAGAATCTAATGTACCCTCATGATTTCCAACGTGTAGCTCAACAAGAGAGTTTTGGAACAAGTTGGTATGCAAGTATGAAGGAGATGCAAAGAATGTATGCATGATGGCTCATGGAGAAAGTAATGATGAGGTAAATTTCGACTCTGAAGAACTCTCAATTGAAGAATGACAATTAGTATATGCAGAACTATATGACAAATGTAAGAAATTCAAAATGGAAAATAAGAAATTGAAAAAGAAAATTAAAGATATTGTGCATACTTATGCTCTATATGAAAATGTGCATGCTAATTCCTCTTATGAAAAATGTAAATTGCTAGAATCAAAAATTGAAGATCTGGAGTCACAAATTGAATGTTTAGAGAGTCAAAATAAATTTCTAGAATCTAAAACAAAATTGTTTGAAAAAGATATTTCAGACATGCGTAAAGAATATGCTTTGATTGAAAAATCTGATAACTCTCTTGCGTTAGAAAAGGAATGTCATGAATTATGAGAGCAAAACAAATTCTTATTGTCTACGATTTCTTTACTTGAGAAAACTAAAAAATATTTGAGAAATAAACTAGATTCTCTAACAGATGATGAAAAGATGTTTGAAAAATTACTTGATATTGAAATTAAGAGCAATAGCATCATGGTTGAAAATAAAGAATTTAAGAAGAAAAATAATGTTATGTTGATTTAGATCTCCTTACTTGAAAGCAGTTTGAAAAGCCTTGATGAAATTAAAAAGGAAAACACACTGTTGAAGTCTGAAAATGAACATCTCCTGGCAAACCTCTCAAAGTTTGTTGAAAGAGAAAATGTCCTTGAAAATCTAACAGAAAGACTGCACTCTATAAATGCAGAAAATAAGAAATTCATGGAAGAAAATGAAAAATTGATTATGTTAAACTCTGCCATATCTGAGATATTGTTAGTCCTTGAAAAAGGAAAATGTGTGGATGATAATGAATTTGGAGAAGTGAATGTGTTGAAACAGGAAGTAGAAAACTACAAAACCTTGAATGCCATATTGAATGAAAATGTTATTTCTTGTGAAGAAGAAGTAGCTAGCTATGAACTACACATCTCAACCTTGGAAAATAAAGTCTATGATTTGAAAAACTCTCTCAAAATTTGTGAAAGATAAAGAGAATTTAGATAAAATCTTGGGGACGAAGGTTAATTTTCAAAAAGAGGGGCTTGACTACATTCCTATCAACAAGAAATCATTTGAAAATAAAATATTTACTTCATTTATTTATAGCTCCAATGAAGCCACCACTATCTCAGAATCACCCCCAAAATAATTTGTCAATCAGAAAAGGCAAAACCCAAAATTCATTGTTGCTGGAACCTTTATGCATCTTAAACACAATCTGGCTAAACATACACATGTATTCAGAAAGGAAGTAAAAACTTCATGTTTTTTTGTGATAAGCTAGGCCATATGATGTAAAATTACTTTGTGAAGCAACACGATGATTTTCATGCCATGAATGTTAAATCTGATTTTTAAAGAAAATTTAGTGATAAATATATTTTTCATGGACAAAGGTTTTCATCCTATAAGAGAAACTCGTTTAGGAAAACTCATGTAAACAATGAGAAATCATTTAAAAGATCCACTTCTCGTGGTTTTCACTATGGTAAGTATGTGCATGTTATGAAAAACTGTTAGTCAATGAAAAATGATGATTTTCATGCTTCTAAGATGAATACAAAGTTCAGTTTTGATAAATTTAGATCTTCTGTAAATAATGGAAACTATTTTGTGAAATCTCGTGGAGGTGCAAAGAAGCCTTATGGTAAAGTTATTCCTCCTCAATGCTTCTATTGTGGAAACCATGGGCATGTTCTTGAAGATTGCAATATCATGAAAAATGATGACATGGAAGTGATGAAAGTGTGGGAGAGGGTCTTTGATAGTAATGCTACTAATCTTCAGGGACCCAAGAAGACTTGGGTGCCTAAATCTGTCAAATGAGTTGATGTTGATGCAGGTGTGCCTTGAAGAAATAAAAAATGAAATTGGTTCCAATAAAAAAGAACAAAACACACTCATTTAGTAAAACTCCGACCTTACTGTAGATTCCTTTAGAAATCCACTTAAGGGAAAATTAAGAACAAGCAATAATCAATAATGTGGAGAAAAACATGCACGAGGTGCACAAGAGGAATGTGTGTGATCGCCAGAGACGCGAACGCCTCAAAAGAATATGACAATGAAAAAGTGTGGAGGGATCGCGAAAAATACCTCAAAAGATGCGGGGATGTGAGTGCTCCTTTCTCTTCCAATCGGCCGGCCGATGAAGAGATTTCTTCAATTAATTACCCTTGCAAGCAAAGATAAACAAACACCACCAAAAGAATTGAATTAAAAACAAGGTGGGTGTAGCATCAAATCCATAATAAATAGATGAGCATGAAAACGTATGAGAGAACACACCTTGTGGGTGGTTGCCCTTAAACCCCTATGCAAAAGGGTGTGGGAAAAATGAATGATAAATGATATGAAAATAAAAGGAGATTATGCAAGAGTTGCACTATGGGGAAAGTCTCAATGTGTTGAGAAAAGAGAGTTAAATAATGATGAATGCATGCATATGATGAAAATAAAATAAAGGGAATAGAGGGGAGGTAAGAAAAATCTGTGCGTTGCTTGGCTTTGATGATCGTTGGGGAGAAGACTTCAATAGGATGATGAACATGACGTGAGAAGCCCCTCCTAGCCACAGCAGCAGCACCTGCAAGAAGAAAGAAAAAACACAAAAGAAACAAAAGAAGAAAAAACACAGAAGAAGAAGAAGAATGGAGGGAGGGAGAAAAGGATCGACGAAAGGGGGGCCAAAGAGGAGAGTCCAACCCAACAACAGAGCTCGAAAGCTCTATTAATAAAAATTGGATGAAGAGATAAGAAGGCAAGAGTCCAACAAGGGAAAGGATAAGAATGGGCAAGGGCCCAAGGAGGGAAGGATAAGAATGGGTAAGGTGACCAAACGAAGTAGGGACTCTCTGGGGAAAAGTTGCGTTTGTTCGGAACACGAAAATGAAACACGACCTGGACAAAGGCGTCAATTCAAGAATTGACGACCTGCCAGAGGGCGTCTTTTAAAAACACGACTTAGATTAGGGCGTTAATTCAAAAATCAAATTTTAAAATTTATTTGAAAATTGTGAAACACGTCTGAGTCAAAGGCGTTAATTAAAACGCGCCCTAACAAAGGACGTTAATTCAAAATATTCAAAATAGGGCCATTTTTTATTTCTTAATATTATTTTCTCATTTTTTAGGTGGAGGTGCATCTCATCGCCCTGATTCCAACGACTATTTTTGCGAATTTTTCTGACACCCGTAAGGCCACCAAATCACCTCCGGAACGGGGTTAGAAATAATATTAAAAAATTTCATTTGAAAAAGACGACCGCGCGTAAGGCGTGAATTTAATTTTCTATTTTTTTTATTCTTTTCGAATTCAAAGTAACGCCCATGGTTAAGTCGTTAATTCTCAAAAAATTCTGAAAAATTCTCAGAAAAATTCAGAAAAGTAGAAATTTGAAAGAATAGACACCCTCCACTGTAGTCGTTAATTTTTTAAGAAACGTCTATGTATAAGTCGTTATTTAAAAGACGCCCCACGTCAAGTCGTTATTTCTAAAAAATAGGGAAAATGCCCAAAAAATCCAAAAAAATCCAGAAAAATCTAGAAAAATAGGGGAAAATAGGAAAAGAGATAAAAAGGGAAGAAATCTAAGAAAAGTGAGAAAAACCACTCAAATAGAACTAATTTGAGGGTCAAATTGGGGCATTACAAGGCAATATGAGATGTACTCAGAGTAACGTCAATTTTGGCGTGTCTACACTTACTTCTCATTATTCTCAATCTTAGTGATTTTGATATTTTTTTCCTCTGTTACTCTGTAATGTTTTAATTGTATCTCTTCACAAGCCATACAAGCTTTCATTGGATGAATGTTTGGTATATCAAATGGTGATATGTGAAATGATAGATTAAGTATGTCAGGAAGCTATCACTATGCGTGATGTGATCTTTAGATAAAAGTTCTCCGTCTAATACCAAAATTTAGAAATTCAATATGTTTGGCTTATGTACTTATTTTGATGAAATCTATCTGCCTTGATTTGCAATGATCATAAATTGAAACTGAAAATTTTCCTATTCAAAAGAAAAGTCAAAAATTTCTGAACACGGCTTTGAATGTTTATGGTTAAAAATCTTGGGTTTTGAAGAATATGGTTCTTCATGAAAAGGTTGAAATAAAAACTTCATGGCTCAGTTTTAGCTCAATGAATTTAGTGTTGATGATTTACAAAGGGCATAAGTTGGTATCAACACAATGAGTGTTTTTCATCTGTTTGATGTTGTCCATCTTAAAATCTGAAATTCATCAATCAACAAATTCTATTTTTCATCTATGTTAGCTTGCTTCACTCTCGGTCAACACACTCAGTTTGTCTGTCGACCTGATCGCATTTAGTACAGGAGATAGTAAAACGTGCATGCATGCAATGCAATGAAAGGAGGAGTGCAAGTAGAACAATAGAACAGGGGAGAAAAATAGAAACCTTAGAAGAAAAGGGGGCGCTTGAGACTTCCCTGGCAAATTGGGGTCAAAGTAGAAGGTGTTCGGTCTAGCATGGCTTTGCTCCATATCCAAAGTTGCCATCTTCCTAAGCCCTAGGCCATGGAAAGGTATTTATAGTAGGGGTGTTCATGATTCGGTTTGGCTCGGTTTGGGGGCTTTTTTTTCCAAATCGAACTAAACTAAATTAAACCTCAAATCGAACCGAACCGAACCAAACAAATTCGGTTTGGTTCGGTTTGGTACGGTTCAAACCAAAATTTTTATATCTTATTATAATATATATGAATTTAATAAATTATATATATAACAAAAATAATAAAAAAATAAAAATACTTATATTTTGTATGTCTATGTCTATGTAATCATATTTTAAAATATTTTAATATATTTATGGTATATAATATTAATAAATATAAATAATAAATTCGATTTATTCGGTTTGATTCAGTTTCACACGTTATGAAACCAAACCGAACCGAATTTAAGTTTAAATCGAACCAAACTGCACCGAAGTTCGGTTTGGTTCGGTTTGAACCGAATTATGAGCACCCCTAATTTATAGAGGTTTAAAAACCCTAGGTCTAAGTTGGAGGATAACCATAAAAAATAGGAGTCTTATATTGATAAATCCGTGATAAAATTATTGGATAACTTCCCCAAGATAGATAGGAAGTAATCTAAAGTGAAAATCTCGTAGTAGAAACCCTAGAATAGGACTGAAAGGTGATGTCAGCTGGAAGAGACGTGTTCTAGCTGGGCAGGGAACTCCTCTGAGAACCCGATTAGTGGGGCGACCGCGACCTGAAGAACGCGGTCGGTCGACTGACCGTGATCAGATTTAAGTGGCCAAAATGTGGAATTTCTTAAAATTGACTTCCATGACTTAACGGGCCAAAAAAATGGATAGAATAGACCCATAATGGATCAAAGAAAGGCTCAGAAGTTATGGCCGACCTGGGATATCATCAAGGTAAATAAGAGAATGACTCAACTTGTAGATTAAAAATAGGTGTCAACAGCGGCCAAGTCCGACTTATGCATAAGTCTGACTTCGGCCCGATCTGGTTTGACCCAAAAAATTAAATCAAAATAATATATTATTATATATATATATATGAGAATATAAAATTTACAATCTCATTAAATTAATTAAAATTTTAGATGTTAATTTGTTTGAATAGAGGATTTTTAATTTTTAATTAAAAAATAATATATTTATATTTTTAATTAAATAAAATAAAATTTTGATAAGAGAAAAAAAGAGAACGGACGGGACTGACGTGCGAGCCGAACTCAAAGGTGGGACCTAATCAAGGACCTAGTAAGGTTGAACTTTTAGGCCTAATTAAGAACCCGTAGATTTAATATTACATAGCGTCCCAACCCAAAATTAGACTAGATCTACCGGAATATCGGGTTGATCTGATCCATTGAGAGTCCTAAACCCTCGGACGTGACCATGGCCTAACGTGCTCCCGGCAGCCCACCTCGTCTGGCTCGCCTCCAACAACCCCTCCTCGCCCTCAGGTCGGCTCCAAATCTTCTGCTTCGTCTCCGGTGACCCTGCACGCCCTCCAGGTGACCATCTGGCGACTGCTCCGCCCCTGTCCACCCTCCAAGCGGCTCGATCCAGGTGGCCCTCGTCCCTATCCACTCTGTCCGTACGTCCTCCAAGCGGCCTAGATCCGGCGACCCCTTGCGTTGCACGCCCTCCAGGCGACCATTCGGCAACAGCTCCGCCCTTTTCACCCTCCAGGCGGCCCTCCGCCCTGTCCGCCCTCCAGGCATCCCAGATCTGGCGGCCCCTTGCTTTGCACACCCTCCAGGCAACCATCCGTCAACTGCTCCGCCCTGTCTGCCCTCCAGGCGGCTCCACCCAAGCTGTCCTCCGCCATGTCCGCCCTCCAGGCTGCCCAGATCCGGCGGCCCTATTCTCTGCTCCGCCATGTCCGCCCTCCAGGCGGCCCAGAATCGGCGGCCCTCTGCCCAGCTCCGTCCCGGCGACCCACCACGTCCAGACCGCGTATGGCCTCCATGCAACGAGTCAACTCCGGCCTCCACGCACAGCTTGCCTCCGACCTCCACTCCCATGCCGCCTCCGGCCTCCACGCGCAGGTCACGTCCGACCTTCACACCCAGCCCACCTCCAGCCTCCTCGACCACTTTCGCCCTAGTCACACTTCGTCTCTGATAACTCTCCATCCTTAATCTTTTCTACTCGTTTATTATTAACTTCAGCATTAGCATCGATGGCCAAGTGTTCTCCCGAGATCTATAACTCTCCATGAAAACTTTTTTTTCCTGCAGCAAGACTCTCGGGACCAGAGGCAGCAACCCTCAACCGGCATGAGTCGATCGCATAACGCTCGACTCCGTTCTCTTCGTCTCATCAGACTCTGTAACTCGATCCCGTACAAGAATAAATTTATAAGTGTAGCACACGCAGCAGTTCTTATTCGATTAAAATTAGAAAAATGGGTGGTGATTAGTGTACACCAACGAACATAATTTGTTTCACCAGATTATTATCTACTTTTAATACAATAGAGTTGTGACCACTATCTTTGGGAAATGGTGAGACCTACGTGCCAGCTCCGTAATGAAAGAAATTCTGAAACTTCGCAAACATCAATGGATAAAGAGGTTGCACAAAGATCCACAACGTGCCAAGCACAAAGAAGCCACACACCAAATAAGATGGGCTTCCACAAACAACGTACGTAAGGAGTTTTATTATATGCTCAAACAGCAAGGTGATCCTACAGGAGCAGAGGAACCAGAAAACCCATCTCGATCATGAGCCGATCAGGCCGGGGGAGCCTTCTGCATCTCGACCACCTTCTGCCAGGACGGCCGGCTCGAGATCTCCTCCCACCACCTGCCTACGTTCTTCCTCGACGTCAGGAGGTGGCCCCGGTCGGTGGCGCCGACGAGGTACTGGGAGTTGGGGAGGTGGGAGAGGTCGGCGAGCGTGAACTCGTCCCCCGCCAGGAACCGGCTCTCCCCCAGCCGCCTCTCGTACACGTCCAGCACCTTGGCCAGCTTCCCCTCGTTCTGCTCGATCGCCGCCGGGTCCGGCTTCAGCCCCATGCGCGGCGCGAAGGCCAGCTGGAACACGATCGCCGAGCTCGGCGGGTTGTAGGACTGCCCCTCCGCTTCCAGCCACTGCTCGATGGAGGCCCGCTCCAGGAGGTCGCCGCCCAGCAGGCCCTTGTTCCCCCTGTCGAGGTGCTTGTCGCAGATGTAGCGGCAGATAGCCCTCGATTCTGGCAAGACCCACCATTTCCACAGGGGAAAATACACCATGAGAGGCGAGGGGTGGTACAAGTGGGGTGGGGTGGGGGGGCAGGGATGCATGCTAGATTAAGAAAGGGGCGAGCTTTACCGAAGAGTGTGATGCTATCGTCTTGGAAGGCGGGGACCTGGCCGAAGGGCTGTCGGCAGAGACGAGAGGGGCGAGGAAGACGGAACCACAAGTGGAGATCAGACACGGGTCGTAAACGGCGGAAATGCGAGGTGGGTTTGTGGTTTGGGAACGAATGTAGTGTACCTGGATCTTGAGGAAGTCGGCGGACTTGTGCTGGCCCTTGGACATGTCGACGGGGACGAGCCGGAAGTCCACCTCCTTCTCCAGCAGGCAGGCCAGCACCCTCGACACCGCCGTCGACAAGGGCGGCCCGTACACCGTCGCGCTTCCCATGGCTCCCTCCTCCTGGCTGGGTTGGCCCGCGTCTCGGCCTTTCTTCCTTCTGTGGGGAGGGATGGGCAGGGAGACTTGTGAAGAAGCCGACAGATAAGTTTGCAGATAAGGTTTAGTGAATGGGGCTCCTCCACCGCGACCCGACGACAACAGCACCAGCCCGACCGGGGGAGGACGGAGCCCATTTGCCACGTCTGGTAACACTATTAGTCGAGGAGTGCCTTAGGAGATCAAGCACTTCCTATCAAAACTACGCATTTTCCTATATAAATAAATATGAGACTTTTAATTAGGAGTCAAAAAAATCTCAAAACTATACAAATGACTTTCAAGGCCTAAGAAAATGTTTAATCAAGATCATTCTAAGATTGCACATGAAAGCTCAAGAGAGAGGTGATGCAGGTGGTTCTTGCCATTCTTGCCACGTGGATCTAGATGGACATCTACTATATTTCTACATAGAAATTTTAATTTTAAGTCTCTAATTTTTTTCAAAATAAGAAAAAAGTCTCCCCTAATCCGCCTATTTAGTCAAAAAATTTCACAATCTTCAAATCATTAGTAAAAAGACCCTCAAGTTGTTATCCATTTAAAAAATGAAATATTTTGGAGAATATCCCTTCTCCTATCTGTTATTTTTATATTTTTTATTTTACCCTCCCATTCTTTCTCTGGGCACTCTCTCTCTCTCTTCTCTCTTTGTCTCTATGTAGAGTTGGGGGGGGGGGGGGGGGGGGTTGCCAGTGCAGGGAAGGAGGGAGGGGGGTGTTCGCCAGGGTGGGTGGGAGACGGGACGAGGGAAGAGAGGGGGGTTCCACTGGGGTTGAAGGCAACGATAACTATGGTGGGGATGTCGCCATTGTTCTTCTGGAAGTGGATGGGTCTGCCAGGGTTGAAGGTGGCAATCACTTGGAGGCTGAGGTCACCGCCGTCTCTAGCGAGGCATTCTCTGGATGAACAATACCATTTTTTTTTTTTTTGCAAGCATCGTTGGAGAATGCTTCGCCGGAGTTGAAGAAGAAGAACTATCTTGCCTAGCTCTTCCCTCATGTCCAACACTTCTAGTCCACCCCTATCACCACCCTCCCAAACCTGCATAGCCATGCCCACCTCAACTTCTCCCTCCCTACCAGCCTTGCCTCCTACGAGAGGCTCATCAACCTCAACCTATGCAATAGTAGGCTCACTGTGGAGATCTCGACGGCCATTGCCACAAAGCCCGCCCTCGCCATCCTAGACCTATCCAGTAACTCATGTCTTGGACCTCCACGCATGCCACCTCTGCGGCATCCTCATTGGCCGTAACACCGACTGGGGGTCCCCCCAACACCAGCACTGCCGACCTCTTCTCCAATTGCCTCATTGCCATATGGCTCCTTGAAGGCACCGGAGACCCAGTTGAGCTCCAATAATTGTGCCCATACTCCCCTTTGTGTAGAACTACTCTGGGATGGTGTCGTTGTCGTCTCCTAGGCTATCTATAACATTGTCTACCCTGTAGGAGTCATCTCTTCGAGGAGGATGCATGTGACCTTGACAGACATGTCGAAGCCCAAGTGGGTGGGGGGCAGGAAAAGGTCTTGTAGGTGGCGGAGGGTGGGGGGGGCAACGGGGAAGGAGTCACTGGTGCCGAAGAGGGAGGAAAGGGGGGAGTGCTTGAAGGGGGTGTAGTAGAAGCTACTACTACGAGGGAGCGCATGGCAGTCGGGGATGGCGAGGGCCTCAGCGAGGTTGTCGAGGTCAGGTGGCAAAGCTAGGGAGGAGAGAGAGAGAGAGGGTCCTTCGGGGTTTGGTGAGACAAGATGGGGGAAGAAGGCAAGGGGGTTCAGTTGGGGTGTAGGGAGAGGGGGAGGGGGTCACCAGGATGGATGGGGGGTATGTTGACCGTCATCGGGATGGGGGGAAGGGGTTTGTCTAGGTGGGGGGAGAGGGGGCTGCCAGAGGGTTCTCTCTATCTCTCTAGGGTTAGACAAGGGCATTATGGTATTTTCTCCCCTCTAGTTACATTAGACCATGGTTAGGTTAGTCTACCCAAGCCTTACCTGACGATGAGAGATGGTAAGGGCATTTTCTTGTAACGGAGAAGACTTTGGGGGCTTTTGGCTAAATAAGTGGATTAGGGGGACCTTTTCCTAATTTCAAAAGAATTTAGGAGCTTAAAACCAAAATTCCCTTTCTAAATTCAAGTCACATGATGGCAGAGCGGCCTATTCCTAGGTAGTGACACCAACGAATCATGTGTGCACAATCAGGGAAACCCTCCTTTAATCTCCCACCCCCACGCAGATTGTACGTATGTTACCAAGGCAAGTAATCCAGGATTTCTCCACATAACATAGATTACACTTTCCTATTCCCACTCCAAAGGATTCTCGAGACACGACTTACCTTATTCCCACAATCACATGTTATCAATGGAAAAGGAGCAATCATATTGAAGATTGGACTCTTCACCTATATAATGTGGGTCTCACAGCGATCCCGTCAATGTACGCAACTACAATGCCCAATGTTCTGTACTAGCATCAGAGTAGTGCCTCTCTTAGAAAACTAGCCACCTATTACTGACTTAGACATCAGAGGGTTTCCCGATGAACATAAACCTTGGTGAGAACTTTCTTTCGTGCGCAAGAGGATTGGTCCCTTTGCTCAGCGAACTCCAAGAACACTTGAAATCTCTTCCCAGACGTTCGATCGCTCATTTGGGATTGTTGTTTTCTATCTTGGCTTCACCCTCTATTCTCCACAATTCAAATTCAAGTGTAGGATATGCAACATTTTGGTGCCATCTGTGGGAACGATGTGAAAGCCATGTCCCCTTCCCGCAAGAATGTTCAGCAACCCAATGCCAATGTTGGGGAGTAAACCTCCTCACATCCTGACCCAGCGCCTCCCTCTCCTGCCTAATAGGAACAGTTAGGTGCGTTGGTAGAATAGATGCACAGCTTGTAAGAGACGGTCCTCGGGTTGTTAAACTGTATTGAAGCCCAAGTGCTCCCCGCTATAGTCCCAGCCAATGGTCAACCTCGTAACGACCCAAGATTTGAGTATGTGGACACGCTTTTCGTTTACATTCTTTATTCTTTTTATTTCTGTTGTTTATTTATTGGCGTGCCAGTCACATATGTGACGATTTCATTGTGCGCTCGATCTAACTTCTAATCAGTCGATTGTGAGTGATCGTGTCTGAACCAAAAGTCTGTCATACCGTAAAGGTTATGACGTTAATTACGTCCTCCCCAAGGAGGACAACCCTTGATTAAACGCCAAAGTAAGAGGAGAAGCTAGCGGCTAAATAAGACTCGAACGAAGGTGTGCTAGTCTACTCGCGGAACACTAAATGGACTGGATAAAGCGAGAGTACATTGAGTACGGGGCAAATCCGGCAGCATATCCCCATCATATTGGGCTATGCCAAATGAGAATAGGGAACCATCCATGCAGTGGCAGGATGGGATCCGTCAAAGATCGGGTACATTTGACCCGGAATCCGGAGAGGGACCAATGTACCATGATACACCAAATACTGGTGCGATGTTTTGTTGAGATTCCCCTTCAAGGGACCATCGGAGGGCATGCAGTGGCAGCACTCCGTGGGCCAGCGGGGTCAGGAGAGAATGCCATAGTCACTCGGGGTGATATGAGTGAAATTTGGCAGCATATCCCCTTATCTTGGATTATGCCAAGAAGAGATAGGCCATCATCCACGGGATGCCGGGATGAAGGCCGAAAGAGAAGGGCATCATGCTCGGGGGCACTGCTCGCATTCATAGCACCAGTCGATGTTCCCTTGGAACCCATCAAAGCATAGGTAGTGACAGAGCTCTTTGGGTCCACAGGGTTACAGAGGAATCCGGATCGGGACTGAATAATGTGGGCGAAGTCCTCCCCATTACTGTATCTCTTCAGGGTATACGCAATGGTCTCTATACGTCCCTCAGACAGATATGTGGAAAGATCAAAGGGTAGAATGGAGTGCTGATGGAGGTTCTCGGCACGATTACTGCATAAAAGGGGGTTTTCGGCGCAGGGGGTTCTCGGCGCGCGAGTCACCGCGCCGGGAACTATTCATGGCGTCGGGGGGCTTCCGTGCCGAGAAGGTTGCATTGAAAAGGGTTTCTCGGCCGACCAAGTAGAGAGAATGGGGTTATCGGCGCGCCCTATTCTCGGCGCACGAAGTGCAGCGCCGGGGACTGTTCGATACACCGGGAAGGTTGTGTGCCGAGAAGGTGGATGGTTCAAGGGTTTCGGGGTTTTACGGCGCCCTGTTCTGGAGATTTCTGGGATTGTGTATCAGATTGGGACAGGATTTGGGGTGCGAGAGGGAACTATATGAAGGTTTTTTTTCTTGCTGGAGGGATACCAGGGGATTACCGGGAGGTAAGGCCTGTAGGGAAATCGAGACCATCGCCTGATCAAAACACCCTGTAGATATATCTTTATTCACCGCCGGCCGTCTGGGAAGATCAAGAGATGACTGTCTCTGATCCCCTGGACGAACCTAATGGCATCAAAGAAACAATCCGGAGATAAGGAATCACGAAGCCCACGGCACTGGAACTCTTCAGAAACCCTAGGTCCCAACCACCCATGGATTAGAATGAGGGACCCAGAGGTTTCACTTTCGGAGCAGAAACAACGGAGAGCAGAGTGGAGCAGCCAATGCACACGCCAAAACTCACATTTCCAAACGAGCATACATAACAGAGATATACATAGAATGAAGATTGAATGTATTTGACGTTGAAAACAAGGGGAAGACCCTGCTCGTTCATAGATACATGTACAATCGATTACATCACCCAACTATGTCTAATCATAGGAAACGGGGGGAACAACATCATTCCTTAAAGGAAAGAAAGATGAAGGAGAAATATAGAAGACGCACATCGGAGAGATGAAAGGCAAGAAAAGAGAAACAGAAGATGGGGAGGGCGGAGCATTGACTCCTCTCCCTCCCCAGCGCCCACCTTCTCTTCCTCTCGAACTTCGCAGCAGCCGCTTCTCTTCAACTTCTTCTCTCTTTGTTGTCTGGCTATATGGAGGTATCTCTCTCCGCTTCTCTTGTATCTCTGTCTCTCTATCTGTTCTCTTCTGTGTGTGTCCCCTTTTTTCCTATTGTTGTTGTCTTTTCCTCGAGAGAAGAGGGGGGTTTTATATCCGCTGCTGAGTATCTTCTCGGCGGGCATTACATAGCTTCCCGGCGCGCCACAGCTTCCCGGCGCGCGAGTCAGCTTCCCGACGCGCAAGGCTCAATTGGGCCTTGGGAGGATCTCAGCACCATAATATTAGGCCCATTTAGGGTTTTTGACGCTTCAATTCCTCTTATCAGCGGGTTCAAGCTGTCAAAGCTATCCAGCTTGTTTCTTCGTTTGCTAATCCTTCGAGTCTGTCGGAACAGACAAAAGTCTCTTCGTTGGTGAGTTGGTATAGTTTCATCAGAACATTTCTGGAGATTTTCATCAGTCAATAGACTGCAAATCAGCACTGCCATCTGAGCGATGACAACACCGGATATCAGCTTGGCCGGGAAGGGCTTCAGCTGGGTGATAGCTTTAGTGACGACTCTTCTGTAGTTTTGGCTCTGCAGGAATCCCTGGGATCTTCTTCTCTGATTTGATCTTCTCTTCGGTCTCATCTTTGTTCTCAGTTATATTTCAGGTGTCAACAAATGCCCCCCACTTGCAGGTAGCGGGAGTGCAGGATAAATGACACGGTACCTGCAGGTGTACACATCATTCAACATCTGAACCCCTTTCTCAGCTTGACATTGTTAGTCACCTTTCACTTTCCATTTGGAAGCTTCTCTGTATTGACATTTCTTGTAATAATAATGATTTTTTTTTTCGATTTGAATGCTCCTAGCGTGGGCTTCTCGGCACACACCTCTCGGCGTACCGCCCTCGGCATGGGGCTTCTCGGCGCACACCTCTCGGCGCACCTTGGCATGGGCTTCTCGACGCTGGGCTTTCATGCCTTCTCGGCGCGCCATCTACTCAGGGGAGGGGAGCTCCCGGTAGCGCTTCTCGGCGCGCTCTTGGCCAAGAGGGGGGGCGTTCTCGGCGCGCCCTTTGCAAAGGCGGAGGGGGCCTCTCGGCGTGCATTCCATCGCGCCGAGAGCCTTGCCTCTTGCGCTTCTATTTAAGCCGCCGAAAGCCTTTTTTCTTCTCATTTCTCACATCTTCTTCTCTCTCTTCAACTTCTTCTCATCGGCGCGAGCCTCTCTCCCTCTCGGCCTTTCCGTTTTTCTTCCCATCTGCATATACTTCGCTCGGTAGGGCATTGTTTTGGGATTGAATCCCTTTTGTCTCCGGGATCACTCCCTCTTGGTGGGTGACTCCCTATCTTCTTTGGGCAGACCCTGAATAAGGGGAGGTGCTGCCGAAATTTTCACAGGGTTTCACATTACAATCTTTATATGACTATTTCTCATCTGGGATTCTCATTCACATATTTTCTTTGACCGCAGACGCTGCAATGACCTCCAGTTCTGCTGCTGCATCTTCTGGAGCTGTTGGAACAAGCTCATCAGCCCAGCCAGACATATCGCGGGCTGTAGTAAACTGGCTGAATGTGCATAGTTTGGACTTCGGATATGACAAGATTGCCGCCGTTGACGAATCTTCTGATTCTGAGACGGATACAGTATCAACATCCAGGGTATATTCCACTGCGATGGAGACATGTTTCCGGCGGGGCAATAACTATCGGCCGGATCTTCCGAAGGACCGCCACTTGATGCCGTTCATCCGAACTTTCACAGTGGGTGGCATGCGAGACTATCGGATAGCACGTGCAGTCGAAGCTGCCATCCTTGCCGAACGAGACAGCCTGAAGGAGTCAGTGTATCGCGGTAAGGCCATCTATCTTCCCGGGGAGAAGCGTGACTGGGACGCCATCCTCGGTATATCAGAGCTGGAGCCAGAGAAGAAAATGCTGACCCGGGCCCCAGAATTTACACCCGCTCGGTGGGACAATGCTAGCGGCCGAGTTCACAAAGAAAAGCCTGGCTACGGTCTATTCCTGGTGCCGATAAAGTGGGGGTACCGAGAAGAACCCTTTGTGCTGAATTGTTCGGCCATCCAGTTCAAGTATCAGTTAGCTGCTGGCTGGTTTGGAGATGCCAAGAAAACTGACGCCCACCTATTCCGAGTTGGAGCAGTGGAATTCACTGAGTTTGTTCTGAAGGAATACGCCCCTCTGCTAATCAGGGCCGGGGTATATCATAGTGTCTTTACTTCTAGATTCCGCTATCCCATATCTCAAGGATTATGCTGTGGAATGTTCGAAGTATTCTGCCCTTTGTTCAACGTATTTTAAACAGCAGAGGGTGAAACATCTCTCGACCTCTGGAGTTTATCACAGCTCTCTGGCCTACCCATTGACGGTGAGCCGTATGAAGAAGTCTGCCTGGAAGACTCCGAGAAAGACAGTTCTAATGGCGAAGGTCGGTATTCACTTGGATACTCATACCAGTATTTAATGAAGGCCTATCGTTCCATCTGTCTGGCTTATAATAGAGGATCCTCCAAGGGTTACCATCCTCGAGAGAAAGGCAGCAAGCTGAGGGTCCGGATAGGGCAGTGGATTCAGTATTTTTTTGATGGTCCTTTAAAATATGCAGACTTCCCTTCTATGGGTCCGGTTGCCAGCAAGCAGATAAGGGCTCCTCGTTACAAATCAGCGCTGCTGTCTTCATTGCGCCGTATAGGCAAAGATGGTCCGAACCCGGTAGGGGTGGACCCTATCACACATTGCGCGGCTTATTTCACATTCTAGCTGTGCACCTTCGCTCTCCCTCAAGGGGACGAGACGATCATCCGGCCGGAAGCCATATATCCGGCTTGTCAAATGGCCTGGGGGATGAGGTTGTCACTCTGCCCGGTGGCCTTGTGCTTGATCTACAAATCACTAGGGGACCTGTATAAGCATCGGACTCCCCGCTCTTTGAGAACCATGGGTCCATTTCATTTCTTCAATGCCTGGGTCTGCAGTCTGTTTCCCGAGCTGGCTCCTAGAACTCTGCAGGCAGATACAGTATTACCCTGGATGATTGAATTTGTCAGTGCCGAGCCTGGCTCTTTCTCTGATCAATTGTTCAAAATAAGGGGCAGACTGGTAAGGGTACCAGTAGACGCCCCCGGCAGCATTCATTTCTGGAGCTTGGCAGCATGCTCAGCTCCTCTGGTTCACTCTCAAAGAGAATGTAAGATGGAAGAGGTAGAGACTTATGTTCATCCTGTCTCAGGGGCTAATGTTGTTCGGTCTATCCTGGAGCCGGAGCTGGTTAGGTGGGCCATGGCCATTCGGCCCAGTGTTTTGGTCTTCAGAAAGGGTGGTCTGCTTCTCTTGGAGCCATATTACCCATTCTGCTTTGGGAGGAATTTCGATTACGACCAACATATCCCCACATCGGTCGCTCAGTTCCCTTTGGATAGTCGGGCCAAGCATGGGTCCACCATTGTCGGTGACGAACGGTTGTGGTGGGATTTCTTCCATCGCCAGGATGGCGCAGCTTTCAGAGTTCCGACTGTTTCCAACCGTGTTCCCCGTGTTACATCAGAGTACATCAAATGGTGGAACATTCGGACCAGTTTTTATAGGGATGGTAGGGGTGCATTCTGGGACGTGGCCGAGCGTTCTTTCTTGAAACAGCAACTCGGCCCCATGTTTGATATTCCAGAGGCCCATCTGAAAAGGATTTATTCACAGCACCCGCGGGAGGCAGAGAACTATTTGGCCAAACGTCGGGCTTTGAAAGAAGAGGGCTCTGAGCCGCCCATTCCTGTCTTTGCTGCTATTAATGAAGACACCTTCATGAAAAACTTGAAGCATCTGTGTCATGTAGGGGGCGCTCGTCTGGAGGCGCAACAGTACCCATCCCCTGTTAAAGAGCCGCTCCCAACAACAGCCCCTTGGAAGGGTCCGACGGACAGATTTCATCCTTACCCGACGTTTGTGCGTAGGGAAGATAGGACTCAGACGTATTACAAGCACACGTCTTGGCTGTTTATTCTGCTGAATGTACATGGGTTATCTGCAGAGGGTCCGATAGCCGGCATCTTGAATAGGTCATTGTTCATTTATTTTCATTATGTTGACGGCTGAGGTATGGACCACCTCGAATTATTCTGATGTCTTGACTTTCACGGTCATAGCGACCTGGCTGCCTTAGTGGAGAAATGCCAGACAGTTGGTGATGTCTGCTGGCTCGTCAAGGAGGTTGCTTCCCGCTCCAAGGAGGTAGCTTATCTGTATTGGCCACTATCTATCTTTTATGACGGTCCAGCAGGTATGATCTTCCTTTCATGACTGTAGTACCTTCCGCTCAGTGTTGAACTTTGCATTCACTGATTTCGCTGCTTTTCTTCTGTCTTCAACAGACAGACCAGATATAAAGCGACAGGGACTTTATAGAAAGATCATTGCACAAGCTGAGAAGCCTGCTCATTTTGAAGTCCCTGCAGCAGCGCCGACTACCACTCCCTTGCCTCCCGGCAAAAAAAGAAAGACTTCAGCGGTTAAGGTTGCAGTTGTAAAGGCCAAGAAGGCTAAGACAGCTTACGCCCAGCAACCGGACTTGACAGCGACGGACACCGGGACCCCTCTCCCTGATATCCCTTCGTTTGATGAATTTGCATCCGAGAGGGAGGCCGCCCAAGCATCCGCTGAGGGTAACATTACTAGCTTGCAGCTACTTCTTTCATTCTCTTCTTTGCTGAATCTGCAAGAAATCTCCGGATATCTGACCACTATTTTTGTACAGCCCAAGAGCAAGTTGTGGCACTCCCTGACGCGGACACTAGACTGCCTTCTCCTACGCCGGCCAGCGAAGTAGAGGGTAAGTGTGTTTTCTCATCTTTTCTTGTGCATTTCAGCTATTTTTCTGTCATTTATTTCATGGACCTTTTGCTACAGTGATAGCTGGAGAGGAGACCGGAGTCATAGCAGCGGGAGGAGATGTGTTTCAGCCATAGGAGGATTACAAAGCGCAGACAAAACGGGAGATTGTCACCACAAGGCGCATAGTTACCCGGTCCACCTCCCGGTATACTTCAAAGATGACTGCCCAGCCTGTGGACAGCGTGGAAATATCTTCTAGTAGTTCTGCGACTGCCTCTGATGCAGAGGAAGAAGAGGCGGGCTTTAGCGATAGCGAGGCGGAGGGTATCTCCAAACCAGAGGTCCCATTCGTATGTACTGACATTGTTCCGCTATTCACCCCCTCCAAACTGCTGGTGCTGTATTCTGAGGAGGAGCTACAGGAAGAGTTTACCGGCTTGGACACCGAGGCAGATATAACCCCTCCCTTTATTGCTTCAGCAGCGGAGCTTTCCTCTCCCCTGCACTCCTTTGAGGATATCGGCATCACATCAGGGGTGAGTATCTTCTCCTTCTCCTCCCCGGTTTCCCTTTTATTTGTTGTTTGATGTTGTATTGATCTATTCACAGGAATCCACTGTTGCTAGCCCAGCAACGACTGCAGCCTTTGAAGCCACTCCGTCTGACGCCTTGGCCATCATCCCTGTTTCATCAGCAACCTGTGCAGGCATTTCTGAGATTATTCGCCCCGTGCCAGTGAGGATACAGTCCTCCACGGACCTGGCATTACTGGACTTGGGAACCTCGGGGGATAGTTCGGCTCTAATCAGGGTCTTGGATTTCAGAGCTGAAGCGGACCCAGCTAGAGGTTCCGCCTTTGTAGCGGCCGCGGTGATGACCATTGCGCCCGAATCATCAATTCCTATAACAGCAATTATGGAGATTGAACCCCGGCCTCTTCGGGCTGTAGCCCCTGCGGTCTCAACGCTGAAAGGAACAGCCGTTGAAGAAGAGATGGAAGAAGGAGAGGCAACGGATACAGAGATGGAACTATTGTCCATAGCTGGCCCAGAATCAATCTCCATGGGTTCAGGGTTTGAGGAGGAGGTGGCCCGAGAAGAGAATGTTGAAGACGCGGGCATTGCACCAGGGACCCGCGAAGTAGCCGCTCCAGCGCTCATTAGCCCTTCCTCTCCAAGCATTCAAACAGCAGTCCTCGAGGAGATGGAGGCAGAAGGCCTCTTAGCTCCGCAAGAGATCACAGAGAAGGTTCAGTCGGTATCTTCAGCAGATCTCCTGTCTTCCTCCTCCCAGCCGGATGTCGCATTATGGGCAGACATTGACAGTGAGGTGACTTTTGCAGTAACCCCCTCTCCTTCCTTCGGCTTTGCTTCATCTGAGAGCTTCGTTTGGCAAAATTTGGACATGCTGCGCTAGTTAGTGGAATCCCAGCCTGGGCTGACTTATCTGCAGCTAAAAGATATAGCCGAACGTTTCACAGCTGGTCTACAGGCGATGGGCTGTCCCCTGGAACTATGGGCCCAGCGTGTCCTGTTGTTGTTGAAATTTGTACATCGCCGGGATTTCTTGGCACATGTTATGTCTGACAGACTGGCAGCTTTGAAGTTGCAGAAGATAGAGCTGGAGAAAATGAACTCTATTTTTCAGGAGCGCCAATGCCAACTGCAGTCTTTGGCACAGCTGGAGCAATTTGTGCGCAGCCGGATGACCGTTCTAGAGGCTGAACTGGCTGACCTCCGAGCTGAACTGCCGCAAATAACAACTTCTCGGTCGCGATTCGTGGAAGAAGTGGCTCTGTTGGAGGGGCAGGTAGCATCTTTTCAGGACGAGTCTGCTCGGCTACAGGAGGAGGAGGCTCGTCTCCATGAGTTTGGGGCTGCTCCGTGTGTGGGTCTTCTGGCCTTCGAAGACATATTCCGCCGCCAGTGAACATCCGTTCTCCCCTTTTGTAATACAATTCCCCCTCAGGGGCTCTTCTTGTACTCTTCCCTTTTTTTATTCAGTGGAAAGGAATCTTTACACTAGTATCATATGTGGCTGTTCTTCATTTATCACACTACAATTACTTCCTGGCGATTTGGTAGCAGTTTTAGCAATCCCCAAATGAATAGCCCGTACTTAGCAGGAGAGCGTCCACCCTTTCAGAGAAAGGATGGGGGACTCGCTCCACCGCGTGACGGTATCCGGAGGGTGCTTAAACCGAATTTTGCAGGTAGTTGAATGAAAAAGGTTTAGAGTATCATCCAGAACAAACGAATGGTTCATCCCGGATAGGTTTCAAAACCGATCGGGACAATGTGCCGATCGACCAGTGGCTGATTTTATCATCGATATTGGATTTATATCGATGCAACGAAGTTGTATAGGTTTCATCAGAATAGACGTGAAGTCTAAACTGGGTAAGCTTTATCGCAGGTGGGACGTGAGAGCATATGTGGTATTCATCAGGAAAGACGTAAGGTCTGACCTAGACAGGTTTCATCATTGATCAGACGAGGTGCCGGTCAATCAATAGCTGGTTTCATCATCGATATTGGGTTTATATCGATGCAAAGAAATTTTATAAGTTTCATCAGAATAGACGTAAGGTCCAAACTGGATAGGGTTTTATCATTGATCGGGCAAGGTGCCGATCGATCAATAGCTGGTTTTATCATCGATATTGGGTTTATATCGATGCAAAGGAATTTCATAAGTTTCATCAGAATAGACGTAAGGTCTAAACTGGATAGGTTTCATCGTTGATCGGGCAGTGTGTCGGTCGATCACTAGCTGGTTTCATAAGAGTGGTGATGGGTTTTATCGTCGGTGGGACTTTGAAAGGAGCCTGAAGACTTTATCAGGACAGACGTGAGGTCTGTCCTACGAGAGTTTTATCGCCAACCGGACAAAATGCCGAGCGACAAATGGAAGGCTTCTTGTGAATAGCGGGACATGAAGGTAGCATGTCATTGGCATGGAATTTTTTTTTTTAAAATTACCACATTACTGACCCAAGCGCCCTTTCGGGTTTTCGCCGGAGCCAGCCCTCTCTTGCTTTTGCCCACGCGCCCTTTCGGATTTTCACGTGGCGGGGTACCCGATTTTGCCTGCAGTGCCCTTTCGGGTTTTCACCACAGCTGGGTTTTGGCCCTTTTTGCCCTTGTTCAGAATGCCCGAACAAGTCTGGCGGAGCATCTCTATTTGTAGCCCCATTTTATCTTTCTTTTTTTTTGTTGCACTAGGACTTTGGCTTTGCAAATTGTCAAACCACGTGCTCAACTTGTGTATGCTTCATCATTGATGTGGGTGTTAACATCAACGCAAGGGGTATGGGGTTTCATCGTTCACCCAGGCAGAAGGCCTGGGTCGACTTGAGTGTGTTTCGTGGCTTAGGCGCGAAGCCATTCGCCGGGAGCATGACTGTAATCGTTAATGTGGAGATTAACATAATATTTCATCATCTATCCAGACGGAAGGTCCGGATTGACTTAAAGAAATGTGTGTAGCAGCTTGGCCACGAAGCCGTTCGCTGGGGATGTAGATTTCATCGTTAATGTGGGGTTTTACATTAACGCAAAGGAATGTGATTTCATCATCTATCCAGACGGAAGATCCAGATTGATTTGGGGAAATATGTTGTGTTTTTTTATCAGAGCAAACGGAAGGTCTACCCTGGATGGGTTTCAGCATCGATAAGGCAATGTGTCGCTCCACCAGTAGCTGATTTCATCATCGGTATTGGGTTCATACCAATGCAAGGATTCCATGGGTTTCATCGGGACAGACGTAAGGTCTAAACCGGATAGGTTTCATCGTTGATCGGGCAGTGTGCCAATCGATCAATAGCAGGTTTCATCATCGGTATTGGGTTTATACCAATGCAAGGATTTCATAGGTTTCATCGAGATAGACGTAAGGTCTGAGCCGGCTAGGTTTCATTGTTGATCGGGCAGTGTGCCAATCGATCAATAGCAGGTTTCATCATCGGTATCGGGTTTATACCAATGCAAGGATTTCATAGGTTTCATCGGGATAGACGTAAGGTCTAAGCCGGCTAGGTTTCATTGTTGATCGGGCAGTGTGCCAATCGATCAATAGCAGGTTTCATCATCGGTATCGGGTTTATACCAATGCAAGGATTTCATAGGTTTCATCGGGATAGACGTAAGGTCTAAGCCGGCTAGGTTTCATCGTTGATCGGGCGAGGTGTCGGTCGATCAACAGCAGGTTTTATCATGGTGAGACATATGATAGGTTTCGTCAGAATAGATGTAAGATCTAAACTGAGTAGGTTTTACCGTGATGGGTCTCGGACAGAAAGTGGAAGGTTTCATCAGAATAGACGGAAGGTCTACTCCGAGATGGGCTTTAGCATTGATCGAGACGATATGCTGTTGAACATATCTGACTGATTTTGAAGAAAACAAAACCCAAGACATCCTCTCCCATATATATCCTTTTTCAAGCAAAGCTTCTTGTCTTAAACCTAATTTTTCACCCCATGACGTATGTGTGTTAATGAACCATTGCATGAGTCTCTCAACATAAATCATCTTATTTTTTGACCATAACACAAGCCATCTCTTTCATCAAGCAAATGGACAAATCAAGGGAGCTAACACTTGTTTTTTTGCAGGACTGGACTCTGGCGGTCGACCTATGGACCTCTGGCGGTCGACCTAGATTAACAGAATTGAAATCTGTAATTTGAGGAAGCTGGCGGTCGACCGCCAGGAGCTAGCGGTCGACCTATTTTTCCAGCAGCCAGATGGCTACAGGACAGCCACTGGCGGTCGACCGCTGGCCTTTGTAGGTCGACCGCCAGCCTCGAGCTGCCAACAAATGTTGACTTTTTGTCACTTCGAGAGTTGGTCTTTCTCTTGGTTTTATTTAATCCCTAAGCAACCTAACTCTCCAGATTTTGTGGATCTGGTCTGAGGGGAGTCCTTGGACCCTTGAGAATTCTATAAAACTAATACAAGAGGGTTTGGAAAACCCTAATGAAGAGAAAGGATCAAGAGGCTACCAAGAGAGGGAAGGAGGAAGCTTGCACTGTATACGTGAACAGTGCTCCGAGAATATTTCTTCATTCATCTTCCTCCTTACAAAGGTAAAGATCTAGCTGCATCTGGAGGAACTCAAGGCTGCATCAAGTGGAACTCAAGGCTGCATCAAGTGGAACTCAAGCTGCATCCACAGAATCCTTCATCAACTAAGGGGGAGCACCAATCAATCTCTTGTTTCTGTTTTCTTTTATTTTCACACTTCTCTCAGCTTCTAGTGTGTTGTGGTTGTAATTCTAAAACCGTTGTGTGTGTATAAGGATCTTCCCGGATCCATGTGTGAGTGAGTTTGCAGTTAAGGATGATTGCTTTTGTGTGTGTGTGGTCGATCTTGTAACACCTTACAAGATAGTGTGTGGTTCCTCACTGTCGGTGAGGGGTGGACGTAGGTTGCCTTTGTGGCATCCGAACCACCTTAAATTGCTGTCTCCTTGTGGTTTGTGCCTTATCTTCTTTCCCCCTTCTGCTATTTCTTTGGATCCTGTGCGTTTGTATTTCTCTGTTGTTTCGTGTGGATCATAGTCCTTGAATCCTTTGGTATATCAAAAGCTGGATTCAGACCGACAAAGTCATTCTTGCCGAAAAGATAACAGCTTGCGAGAGTAAATCTTTGGATTTGATTAACTCCGCCGAGTACCAAGGGTTTGTGTATTTGTTATTTTGTGAGTTTCATTCTGATCTAGTTACGACCATCCTGTGCTTTTCTTTTTTTTTAATCTTGTGTCCTCTTTTGTTTTAATTTGCTATCACCCAATTCACCCCTTGGGTGTCATTTAACCTCGGGACTTCAATTGGTATCAGAGCTAAGGCTCTTTTTCTTTTAGATCTAACGATCTAGAGCAAGATCCGGTTAAATGGAAAACAAGGGTATGATCCCCGAGGGCCACTCCATTAGTCGTCCTCCCTACTTTGACGGTTCAAACTACTCGTACTGAAAAAATAGAATGCATGTTTTTTTAAGAGCTCAAGAGTACGAAGTTTGGAGAGTTGTGGACAAGGGTCCATACAAACTAGGGGATGATGAAGGCAAATGGACACCTGAGGAAATCAAGAAGTGCACCGCTAATTATAATGCCTTGAATATCATGCAATGTGCTATACATCCTAATGAATTCTCTCGTGTTTCTATGTGCAGCTCGGCCAAGGAAATGTGGGACAAGCTGTGACTCATATATGAGGGAACTTCACAAGTCAAGGAGACCAAGGCAAATCTCCTAGTTACAGACTATGAGCTTTTCAAGATGAAACCTGATGAAACCATCTCCGAGATGTTTGCAAGGTTAACAGAGATCACGAATGGTCTTAAGAGTCTCGGGAAAGAGTACTCAAACTCCGACCTTGTTAGGAAAGTGTTAAGGTCCCTACCGTCAGCCTGGCACACAAAGGCCACGGTAATTGAAGACTCAAAAAACCTGTCCACTCTCACCTTAGATGAACTCATAGGGTCACTCATGACCTATGAGATAAATATTAAGAGGACAGCTGATGAAGACATCAAAAGGAAGAAGGTTATTGGACTGAAAGCTCATCACTCCGATAATGAATCTCAAGAAAGTGAATCAAGTGACGGGAGCAATGAAGAGGAAGAGTTGGCAATGATAACTCGCCAAGTAAGAAGATTTCTAAGGAAAAAGAGAAATTTTCAAGGTAATCTTAGGAAAGGGCCAAGAAAGTTCACACAAACCAAAGGCGAGTCAAGCAAGCCAAGCAGCATCATATGCTACGAGTGCAAAAAGCCCGGCCACATGAGAGGTGAATGTCCGGATTTGAAAAAGAAATTCAAGAAGGACAATTTCAAGAAACCCAAGGCCATGGTCGCCACATGGAGCGACGATGAAGATGAACCATCAGATGAAGAGATTCAAGAACTTGTTGAAAGTTTGTGTCTCATGGCACATGAAGATGAATCTACGCAGGTAAACTCTGATCCTAATTTCATTTCTAATGAACAGTGGGAATCTGAATACGAAAAACTGTACGCAAAATATAAGAAGATCAAATCTGAAAACAAAATTTTCAAACAGAAACTTGATGATCTGTCACATAAAGATATATTTGTCAAGTTTGAAAAACTGGAACAGGAATGGTTTGAGGCCACAGAAGAAAGAGAAAATCTGCTACAAATAATCTCAGATTGTGATAAAGCCAAAGAAGAATTATCCTGCAAAGTAACTGAAGTGGAGAAAGCATTTGAGAAAATAAAAACTGAAAAACAGACTCTGAAATTTACTAACTCAGAACTTGAAAAGAAAACTGTGAGCTTGGAAAAAGAAGTAGATGATCTTCAGTCCACATTATCTAAATTTGTTAAGGGCAAGCAAAATCTAAATAACTTGTTGGGAGTAAAAGTCAATTTTCAAAGAGAAGGACTCGGATACACTCCCCAAAATAAAAAATCTTTTGAGCATAAGATCACCACATCTTTTGTCCATGAAAAAAATCAAAACCATGCTTCATCTTCCAAGCATGAACTCAAGCATTCTCAACCCAAATCACAGCAGTTTGCACCGGTCAATTGTTATCATTGTGGTAAATTTGGGCATGCTGTCACAAGTTGTTGGTTCAAACCAAATCCACCAAGAAATCATGCCCTCTGGACCAAGAGGAGATATACCAAGAACTGGACTAACCTCAACGGACCCAAACTAGTTTGGGTACCAAAAACAATCGCATGAGAATTTTTCTTCTTGCAGATATGTCTTGAAGCCAGGGGGAGCAAATGGTATCTAGACAGCGGATGCTCAAGGCATATGACAAGGGACAAGAAGGTGTTCTCCAAGCTGCAACAAAAGGAAGGAGGCTTAGTGGCTTTTGGCGGGAAGGACAAAGGTAAAATAATCAGAGTTGGAAACATAGGTAAAAATTCTGAAACCCTGATTGAAGATGTTCTTCTGGTGAAAGGTTTGAATCATAATCTGTTGAGCATAAGTCAATTATGTGATAAGGGCTTCAAGATTGTTTTTGATGTGACTCATTGTTTTGTCATGTGTAACAATTCAAGTGAAATCAAATTCATTGGTAAAAGGAGCAACAATGTATACACCATTGATCTTGATGATGTTTCAATTGACAATATGTGTTTGGTGGCTAACAACCATGTGAATGCATGGCTATGGCACCGCAGATTAGGTCATGCTAGTTTTGGAGTAATCTCTAAGTTGTCTATACATGACTTGGTGATAGGTCTGCCTAAATTGAAATTTGAAAACGACAATATCTGTGAAGCTTGCACAAAAGGCAAACAAACACGAATCTCATTCAAAAACAAAGACATTGTTTCATCCGCTAGGCCTCTGGAACTATTGCATCTTGATCTTTTTGGTCCTACTAGAACATCTAGCCTAGGAGGAAAATCCTATGGTTTTGTGATTGTTGATGATTTCTCCAGGTTCACGTGGGTGCTATTTTTAGCTAATAAAGGTGATGCCGTGACGGAATTTCAAGTGTTTTGCAGAAGAATTCAGAATGAAAAGGTTACCTCATCACCACAATCCAAAGTGATCATGGTGGTGAATTTGAAAATCACGATTTCAGCATGTTCTGTGAAGAGCAGGGGTACAAACACAACTTTTCCTCACTAAGGACGCCCCAGCAAAATGGAGTATTAGAGAGAAAGAATAGAACATTAATAGACATGGCCCGGACCATGCTCAGTGAGAATTCATTACCCAAGTATTTTTAGGCTGAAGCGGTAAGCACAGCATGCTACATCATCAACAGAGCAATGGTAAGGCCCATTCTGAAGAAGACTCCACAAGAGCTCTACAAGGGTAAGAAGCCAAACATATCTTATCTTAAACCCTTTGGATGCCCTTGCTATATCCTAAATAATGGTAAGTCCAATCTGGGTAAGTTTGACGAAAAGAGTGATAAAGGAATTTTTCTAGGTTATGCACTCAATTCTAGAGCTTACCAATTATTCAATAAAAGAACCTTAGTTGTTGAAGAAAGCCCTCATGTTATTTTTGATGAATCCGATTCAAAATTAACTAATCAAAACTCTTGTGTATTGGATGCAGATAAAGACCCTGAAAACTCAAACGTTAAAGCCAAGGATGAGCCTTTGACGACAACCTCAAGCAAAAATGACGAAGATGAGGATCCTACAATTGAGACACTACAAGAACCACAAGTGCAGCATCCTGATCTGCCCAGCTCTTCCACATTTCTAAAGGAACATCCAACTGCAAACATCATAGGTAATCTGGAGGATGGGGTGAAAACAAGGTCCTCTCTAAAGCAAGTTGAACAGGAGGACCTGATGGCTTTACTTTCACAAGTAGAGCCCAAGGATATTCATGAAGCTCTTCAAGATGAATCCTGGATTCAGGCAATGCATGAAGAGCTGCATCAGTTTGAGAGAAACGAGGTATGGACTCTCGTGCCGCGTCCTAAGAACCATCCTACTATTGGAACCCGTTGGGTTTTCAGAAATAAGCTAAATGATGCGGGTCTGATTGTAAGAAACAAGGCTCGGCTTGTGGCCAAGGGGTATAGCCAGGAAATGGGAATTGATTTTGATGAGTCCTTTGCACCGGTTGCTAGACTTGAAGCAGTCCGGATCTTACTGTCCTACGCTTGCTCCTTGAACTTTAAACTATTTCAAATGGATGTTAAATCTACATTTCTTAACGGCTATATCAAGGAGGATGTCTTTGTAGAGCAGCCGCCGGGTTTTGAAGACTCCAAACATCCACGACACGTGTACAAACTCCAAAAGGCCTTGTACGGACTAAAACAAGCTCCAAGGGCATGGTATGAACGGCTTACTTCCTTTCTTGCTGAAAATGGGTTCAAGAGAGGTAAGGTTGACCAAACACTTTTCACAAGGCAATCAGGTAAGGATATTCTGGTGGTTCAAGTGTATGTGGATGATATTATTTTTGGAGCCTCTGATAATGCCTTATGCGAGGATTTTGCAAAGACCATGCAAGGAGAATTCGAGATGAGCTTAATGGGGGAGCTGAATTTCTTTCTTGGATTGCAGGTGAAACAAACCTCAGAAGGAATTTTCATAAATCAAGCCAAGTATACTATGGAATTGCTGAAGAAATACGGGATGGCGGAAGCAAAACCCATATCAACTCCCATGGCCACTACCACCAAACTGGATAAGGATGAAAATGGTAAAACAGTAGATCCCACACTGTTTCGAGGTATGATCGGATCACTACTGTATCTTACAGCATGCCGCCCTGACATTCAATTCAGTGTATGTCTTTGTGCTCGTTTCCAGTCATGCCCTAAAGAATCTCACTTATCAGCTGTTAAACGTATTTTCAGATATCTCATTGGCACCATTGATTTTGGCTTGTGGTTTCCCATTGGTAGTTCTTTTGAGTTAATTGCTTATACCGATGCGGATTACGCCGGATGCATTGTAGATCGTAAAAGTACAAGTGGGTACTGTCAGTTTCTTGGTGGATGCCTCGTTTCATTGGCCTCTAAGAAACAACATTCAGTAGCTCTCTCAACGGCCGAGGCTGAATATGTAGCCGCCGGAAGCTGTGGAGCCCAAGTACTTTGGATCAAAAATCAATTGCTTGATTTGAATGTTGAGGTGGATTGTGTGCCAATCTTTTGTGATAATACGAGTGCAATTAATCTCTCCAAAAATCCTGTTCAACACTCCATAACCAAACACATTGACATTCGGCATCATTTTCTGAGAGATCATGTAGGCAAAGGGGTCTTTGAGTTCAAGTTCATTAATTCTCTTAACCAACTGGCCGACATCTTCACAAAACCCCTTAATCAGGATCAATTCAATAAAATCAGGAGAGAACTTGGCATGTGTCAGGGTGAGGGCATACGCACTTAAGTCTGCATTAGATTTTTTTTTGTAGATCATGTGAGATGCATGCATTGTGTGTGTTTCATTTTTATTGCGTATGACTACCTAGCATGTGTGCCTGTACATATTTATATACACTTCCTCCTTGACTTTTTTCTACAACTGAATATTCCTTTGAAATAAATGTGGACCAGTGATCTAGTGCTCTTAGCAGTCTCCATTCAAGGGTTTCCGTAGTCGACTCATGCTTGATATCATTCGTGGTTTAGCAAAAGAAAAAAAAAGGATTTAGAAACAAAAAAAGGAAGGAAAAGAATTTTAAAAAAAAATATGTGTTGAGTGATCTAAGTAAATGGGGGTGTTCTAGGGTCATGGAGCCCACTTCCACCTCCGGTAGTGGTTAGCAGGGGATCTGCTTCTCTCGGGTTTTTATTTTTGGGGGGCTTGGGTCCCAGCGGTCGACCGCTGGTCTCGTGCCGGTCGACCGCCGGCGGCGAACCGGCCCGGTTCACCGCGTCCGATCCCTACTTAAAGGGGGTTCTCTTCCCCCCTTTCTCATTCTATCACCTTTCCTTCTCTCTCCCTTACTCCACCTCCACCCTAGCACATCTCTCTCCCACTTTTCAAGCCCTAAAAACCCCCCACCGTTCTACCCTAGCACGATCCGGTCGTTTGGGTTCCATTTCGGAACGACTCCTCGACGGCATTCGTGCACTCGTGCCAACCCTCCTTGAAGCTCCAGAGCGTGAGGGCGGTGTTCTCCATTCTTCCTGGTGTCTCTCTCTCCATCCCAAGGTAGAGGTTCTACTTCTCAAGAGAATACATTCTTCAACGGGTTTCCTAGTCTAAATGGCACCTAGAAGGAGTGCTCGGTGTCTTCTCCAAGAGGAACCCAGTGCTCCAAGGCGTGGAGCTCCGGCTGCACCTCCACCCCAAGCTCCTGCACGCAGGTTACCTCCGAGGTCTATCATCGAGCCTCATCTTGTTGATTTTCAAGAGTTGAATGAAATCCTCCCCGACATCTATACAGTTTTTTCAATGCAACCGGGGTGGCTTGACTTTGTCACTAGATTCAATCGGTTCTATCCCTATTTAGTACAGCAGTTCTATGGGAATTTGGAAGACAGAAATGAAAGTTTATATACAATGGTTCAAGGCATTGAGATCCGCATTAATGCAGAATTATTCCTTAATGCACTAGGTGTTTCTTCACATGGGGCAGATATGCTGTTTGGTCATGGTGAGGTTGAGGCTAGTTTCATTGCCATGACGGGCTGTGATTTTGTTCGTGGTGTAAGTGATCTCATTGAGCTGAATGCCAACCACTTTCCTGCACTACAACGGGTTCTTCACCACATGTTCACTACGCTTATTTATCCCAAGAGTGGCAGCCGAGATGAAGTGACCGAAGTACACCGTTTCTTGTTCTATCATGTTATGAATGGGGAATTGGTTAATATGGGATGGCTCATGACTCAGTTGATCTCTCGCTGTCGTACACATCTACGGCGATCCCTGCCTTATGCCTCTCAGCTTACTGGAGTGTTTACCTTTGTCGGGGTCCCTTTAGAGAATGAGCAGCTTGTTCTCGTCCGTCATGATGATATTTACAATGAGCATAAACTTTTCTCTGATATGGGATATTACCGAGATGCAAATGGTGAAATTCGTCGTGCTGTCCCAGTGTATGGGGAAGAAATTGGCAGTGAAGAAGAACATGAGCCGAACCCACAGCGTGATCACCACAATGCACCTCCACCAGTTCAGCCTGCCGACATGCCTCCTCCAGCGGATCTCCCTCCTCCACCGCAGCATTTTCATGGGGAGTCTTCCACTCAGGGTGCTGGGCATTCCACTTTGGGGGGCTATGAGGCTCTTGACAGGCGCCTTTTAGGCATGGAAACTCGGCTTGACTCCTCCCTTGGGCGTTTGGATACTTTTATGGATACCATGACTGGACGCATGGACACCTTCACTCTTGCTCTGGATGACCTTTCTATCCACGTAGCCACCCTCTTTGCCAGCCATGAAGATAACCGTGAGGCCTTTCGCACCACCAACCACACCCTTCTTTCACTCCGTAACCAGCTCCGTCATTATGATGAGATTCTCCATACCCTTGAGGACCGTCTTTCTCCTGCTCCTGCTCCTGCTACTGCTGGTTCCCCCCATGGTGATGGTCCACTGGATGATGTTCCTGGCGAGGACGCTGCGGATCCCCCTGCTGTGTAGCCTTTTTGTTTTGAGTCTCTAGTGTCACTCTTGTCCACTTTTTGTATCCCCTTCCTCTCCTTTTTGCTGATGACAAAGGGGGAGAAGTAGCTATTAGGTTATATACATATGCTATGTGTGTTTTGGTGTCTGCCTGCTTGAATGCATTTGTGGTCGCATTCCTTAGTATAGTTTGAGCATATTGTCTGCATTTGTGTGGTCGCATTTCTTAGCGTATCCTTAGTATGTCAAGCTCATTTCTCCTTCTGCATTCTGTGTACCATGTATGAATCTAATGACTTTTGAATGGTAGAATGCACTCTTTGTCGTTACAAGATTGGCTCCTTTTTCTCTCTCATCTCTTATCAATGTGGCAAATACGTTTTGAATGGTTGATATGGATTCGTTGGCTTGCTTGTGTTGGCAGTGATTTGTTTTGTGATATGAGCATTTCGAATGTCTTAAATCCTGAGCTTAGAAGATTCAATCTGATGATATTTCCACGTATCTCATACGTAATTGCCGAAGCTTCTAATATATATTGTTTTTGGCACTTTTGTGGAAATGCAACTCTCATGCCTAGGTTTTGTCATCATCAAAAAGGGGGAGATTGTTGAACATATCTGACTGATTTTGAAGAAAACAAAACCCAAGACATCCTCTCCCATATATATCCTTTTTCAAGCAAAGCTTCTTGTCTTAAACCTAATTTTTCACCCCATGACGTATGTGTGTTAATGAACCATTGCATGAGTCTCTCAACATAAATCATCTTGTTTTTTGACCATAACACAAGCCATCTCTTTCATCAAGCAAATGGATAAATCAAGGGAGCTAACACTTGTTTTTTTGCAGGACTGGACTCTGGCGGTCGACCTATGGACCTCTGGCGGTCGACCTAGATTAACAGAATTGAAATCTGTAATTTGAGGAAGCTGGCGGTCGACCGCCAGGAGCTAGCGGTCGACCTATTTTTCCAGCAGCCAGATGGCTATAGGACAGCCACTGGCGGTCGACCACTGGCCTTTGTAGGTCGACCGCCAGCCTCGAGCTGCCAACAAATGTTGACTTTTTGTCACTTCGAGAGTTGGTCTTTCTCTTGGTTTTATTTAATCCCTAAGCAACCTAACTCTCCAGATTTTGTGGATCTGGTCTGAGGGGAGTCCTTGGACCCTTGAGAATTCTATAAAACTAATACAAGAGGGTTTGGAAAACCCTAATGAAGAGAAATGATCAAGAGGCTACCAAGAGAGGGAAGGAGGAAGCTTGCACTGCATGTATACGTGAACAGTGCTCCGAGAAGATTTCTTCATTCATCTTCCTCCTTACAAAGGTAAAGATCTAGCTGCATCTGGAGGAACTCAAGGCTGCATCAAGTGGAACTCAAGGCTGCATCAAGTGGAACTCAAGCTGCATCCACAGAATCCTTCATCAACTAAGGGGGAGCACCAATCAATCTCTTGTTTCTGTTTTCTTTTATTTTCACACTTCTCTCAGCTTCTAGTGTGTTGTGGTTGTAATTCTAAAACCGTTGTGTGTGTATAAGGATCTTCCCGGATCCATGTGTGAGTGAGTTTGCAGTCAAGGATGATTGCTTTTGTGTGTGTGTGGTCGATCTTGTAACACCTTACAAGATAGTGTGTGGTTCCTCACTGTCGGTGAGGGGTGGACGTAGGTTGCCTTTGTGGCATCCGAACCACCTTAAATTGCTGTCTCCTTGTGGTTTGTGCCTTATCTTCTTTCCCCCTTCTGCTATTTCTTTGGATCCTGTGCGTTTGTATTTCTCTGTTGTTTCGTGTGGATCATAGTCCTTGAATCCTTTGGTATATCAAAAGCTGGATTCAGACCGACAAAGTCATTCTTGCCGAAAAGATAACAGCTTGCGAGAGTAAATCTTCGGATTTGATTAACTCCGCCGAGTACCAAGGGTTTGTGTATTTGTTATTTTGTGAGTTTCATTCTGATCTAGTTACGACCATCCTGTGCTTTTCTTTTCTTTTTTAATCTTGTGTCCTCTTTTGTTTTAATTTGCTATCACCCAATTCACCCCCCCCCCTTTTGGGTGTCATTTAACCTCGGGACTTCATATGCCTCATGACCAATGGGGTTTCATCATCGGTGGGACATGCGGTGGATGTGTTGCCGAAGGAGATTCATGAAGTGAACTTTTTGTGTTACCACATTACTGACCCAAGCGCCCTTTCGGGTTTTCACCGGAGCCAGCCCCCTCTTGCTTTTGCCCACGCGCCCTTTCGGGTTTTCACGTGGCGGGGTACCCAATTTTGCCCGTAGTGCTCTTTCGGGTTTTCGCCACAGCCGGGTTGTTTGCCATTTTTGCACTCGTCCAAGATGTTTTGGACAAGTCCGGCGGGGCACCTCTATTTTAAGCCCCATTTCTTATCTCTTTTTTTTTATCATTTCCCTTTTTGAACTCGTATAAGAGGAGGATATTGAGAGAGTCGACTAGGGCACAAGGCCTTGCGCTGAGAAAAGGCTTATTCGTTAGCAAGAAGGTAATGCTAGCGCAAAGGATAGATTTTAGCCGATTCGGGCGTAGGACCCGCATTGGCGATGTTATTTATTATATGCGAGCTCGGCTAGGGCAGAGTGCCGCTAAACTGAGGCGTGGGTAGCTCGGTCAGGGTGGAGTATCACTAGACCAAGATAAGGGTAGTTCGGTCAGAGGAGAGTGCCTCTAGACTAAGATATAAGTAGCTCGGCCAGGGCGGAGTGCCACTGGACCAAGGGGAAGGTAGCTTGGTCTGGGCGGAGTGCCAATGGACCAAGGGGAGGGTAGCTCGGTCTGGGCGGAGTGCCACTAGACCAAGGTAAAGGTAGCTCGATCAGGGCGGAGTGCCACTAGACCAAGTTTGAGGTAGCTTGGTTAGGGCAGAATGCCACTAGACCAAGTTTAAGGTAGCTTGATTAGGCCAGAATGCCACTAGACCAAGTTTAAGGTAGCTTGGTTAGGGCGGAGTGCCATTCATTGATGTGGGGTGAACATCAATGTAAAGGAGAGTAGGGCTTCATCATGCAATTCAGACGGAAGGTCCGAACTGAAGCTGGTGGACGGCGACTTTGGTATGAAGCTGTTCGCCGGGAACGAGGATCTTATCGTTGGTGTGGGATAGACATCAACGCAAAGGAGAGTGGTTTCATCATCTACTCGGACGAAGGGTCTGAGTGACGTCGCTGTGTAGCAGCTCAAGCATGGGGCCATTCACTGGGAAATGTGTATATAAGTTTTACCGTTGATGTGGGGTAGACACCAACGCAAAGAAGGATGATATTTCCTCATGCAGTCCGGACGGAAGGTCTGAACTGATGCTGACTGATAGCGGCTTAGGCGCGAAGCCGTTTGTCGGAGGGGTAGATTCACTTAACAGGGACGAAGGGTCCAAGTTAAAGGAGTAAGCCGACCGGTCTTGTTAATGATGACGAGGGCCGAAAGATTGTTGGACAGGATTTTCGGTAGGACTTTATGATGATCATCCTTCTCGGAGTTTTATTAGGAAGGGTGAAAAGGGGAACTTTAACTTACCATATTACTGGCTTAAGCGCCCTTTCGGGTTTTTACCGAAGTCAGCCCCCTCTTGCTTTTGCCCACGCGCCCTTTCGGGTTTTCACGTGGCGGGGTGCCTGTTTTTGCCTGCAGTGCCCTTTCAGGTTTTCACCACAGCTGGGTTTTGGTCATTTTTGCCCTTGTTCAGAATGCCCGATCAAGTCTGGCGGGACATCTCTAGTTTTTTAGTCCCATTTTTTTTTCAACACCAGGAAGAGTAGGGTTTTATTATTTAATCCGGACGAAGGGTCCGAATAGGGCTTCATCATCTGATTGTCATCAGTCTTGATTTATCTGTTCATTCGCCACTTCCCCAGCAGGCAGTGGTGCAGCATGATAGAGTTTCAGATGCTTCCCATTGAGTGGCGAGAACTAAATTTCCCCTCGATGGTTGACAACCACGTAGGCTCCGCCCTCGTAGACCCTCTAGATTACGTATGGACCCAGCCAGTTAGTAGCAAGTTTACCTTTTGGATTGGAAGCCATGACTTCCCTTTTCTTGACCATGACCAGGTCTCCTTTCTTGAATTGCCGCCCCTTGACGAGCTTATTGAAGGCATTTGCCATGCGGACTTGGTACATCTGGATATTCTTCTGGGCTTGCAGACGCTTCCCCTCCAATTCAGCCAGTTCTTCAAGTCTCCTTTCAGCATTGGTTTGTTCATCACGAACTAAGCCATGCTGGACTGCAATCCTGAGTGACGGTACCTCCAGCTCTATAGGGACTACTGCCTCAGAGCCGTACACCAGTGAATAGGGTGAGCAACCCATGGGGGTTTTATAGACGGTGCGATATGCCCATAGTGCTTCATACATCTTCTCACCCCAGTCCTTTTTGTTAGAACTGACGACCTTGGCCAGCAGGGTGCATAGTGTCTTATTGAAGGCTTCAGCCAGTCCATTTGCTTGTGGATTGTAAGGAGTGGAGGTCCTCCATTCAATTTTGTACTTCTCGGCAAGCCGATATATCTTCTGGTTCTTGAAGTGGCTTCCATTGTCAGAAATTACTCTGCTGGGGACCCCGAACCGGAAGATGATATTGTGCTTGATGAATCTGGCAACCAACTCACCAGTCACTTCTCTGAGTGCTACTGCTTCTGCCCACCTGGAGAAGTAGTCTGTTATAGCTAGGATGTACTTATGTCCAGCTGAGGAAGTCGGTAGTGGCCCGACCACATCAGTTCCCCACTGAGCAAAAGGCCAGCTAGGAATTGTAGGGTGTAGAGCTACAGGGGGCCTTCTGGGTACGGTGGCATGCTCCTGGCATTTCTGGCATGACTTTGCAAACTGGCAACAGTCTTCAAACATAGTGGGCCAATAGTAACCCAGCTTCTTGATTTCAATCTTCATCTTAGGCCCAGCCTGGTGTGCCCCTGCTGTCCCAACATGTATTTCTTTCATTGCTTGCTAAGCTTCTTCAGTAGATAGGCAGCGAAGCAAAATCTTCTTGCGGGCGTCCGCCATGATTCGGAACAGAGTTCCATTTCTGCATTCATAGGAATCTTTGATCCTTAGGAGTTTCATTCTCTCTTCTTTGTTCTTGGGCAGCTGTTGGTGTAGGAACCACTGCAGTAGGTGCTGTCTCCAATCAGATGCCTGGACTTTGTCAACGTCATCAATCTCATATTCTTCAGGACACGCTTCCAGCATGCTGGGGACTTGCCGCCTGTTCATGACAATAATGTTGAGCGTCTCATCTGGTGGGACTGATAGTGAGCTGGTCAGCTTTGCCAGTGCATCAGCTTGAGCATTATGTCCCCGACCCACATGATTGAGCTCAATGTGGTAGAAATTCGCCATGAGGCGTATAGCCTTTTGATAATAGGGGTTCAATTCTGGCTTTCACACTTCGAATTCTCCCTGTATTTATTTTATCACTAACATTGAGTCACCGAATACCTGAAGCATCCGAATACTCATACTGAGGGTGACATGGAGACCAATTATCAGAGCTTCATATTCAGCTTCATTGTTGGTGCAGTGCTTATTTATAGAACAGGAGGTGTGCAACACTTCTCCTTCTGGCGATTTCAGCACAATGCCGGCCCCTGCACGTATTCTTGTTTTCCCACTGGAATCAGTTTCTATTCTTGATGCCCCATCAAAGTATAATTGCCACATGATTGGCTGGGTTTGACAGGCTTCGAGCACTTCATCATTAGGGAGCTCAGTCTCCAGCATAGCGCTTTCTGGTACAGGGTGCTCTGCAAAGAAATCAGCCACAGCCTGGCCCTTTATAGCCCTTTGAGGTATATAGATGATGTCGAACTCCATCAGAATCACAGCCCATTTGCCTAGTCGACCCTTGAGTGCTGGCTGAGTCAATATATATTTGAGCGGATCTGCTGCAGATATTAATCTGATTTCATGTGACAGCATATAGTGTCGGAGCTTCTTAACAGTGAAAACTAGTGCCAAGCAAGTCTTCTCTATGTAAGTATAGCTTTCTTCAGTCCTGATCAACATTCTGCTAAGGTAATATAAGGCTTGCTCCTTTCCATCTTCATTTATTTGAGCTAACATTGCCCCCAGTGAACAATGCGTGGCTGCTATATAGAGGATTAAAGGGCTGCCCTTGACTGGTGCCCCCAATACTGGAGGGGTCTTGAGGTATTCCTTCAGCTTTTCAAAAGCCCCTTGGCATCCGTCGTCTCACATGAACGGCACATCTTTCATCATGAGCTCATGAAAGGGGTGGCACCGACCCGACAGGTTTGATATAAATCGTCGGATGTAGGCCAGACGCCCTTGCAGAGATCTTAGCTCGGACAGATTCTTCGGTGGAGGGAGCTCTTGAATAGCCTTGATCTTGGACGGATAATTCTCAATACCCCTGTGCCGGACGATAAATCCAAGGAATTTTCTGCTGGTCACGCCAAAGGCGCACTTCATAGGGTTCATCTTCAGCTCATATTTTCGCAACCTTTGGAACACTACCCTCAGGTCCTGCAGATGGTCTTCTTTCTTTCTGGTCTTCACCACCAGGTCATCAACATAGCACTCCACTTTCTTGAAGAGCAAATCGTCAAAAAAATTTTGTCATGGCTCTTTGGTAAGTAGCGCCGGCATTCTTAAGGCCGAACGACATTCTTTTGTAGTGGAATATCCCTTTTGGAGTGTGGAATGCAGTGTGTACTCTGTCTTTTTCAGCAATCCAAATTTGGTTGTATCCGGATGAACCGTCCATGAATGACAGGGCTTCATGACCAGTGGTTGCATCAATCATTACTTCAGTAATTGGTACTGGGAAATCATCCTTCGGACAAGCCTTATTAAGGTCTCGGAAATCAACACATATTCTGATCTGCCCATTTTTCTTCTTTACGGGGACTATGTTCGCCAGCCATGTAGTGTACTGATTTTCTTCGACGAAGCCAACATCAATAAGCTTGTCGAGCTCTTTATTGATTTGGTTGATCAGCTCAGGTCGCATCCTTCTGGGCGGTTGTTTTATGGGGTTGGCTTCTGGATTAATCGCCAGCAGGTGTTGTGCTACATCGGGGTTTAACCCTGGCATTTCATCATACGTCCAAGCGAAGCAGTCTTTGAACTCCCTCAGGAATTGTATGTAATGTTCTCGGACCTTTGGTTCCAGCAGAACACTGAGAAAGGTTGGCCTTGGTTCCTCCTATGTCCCCAAGTTTACTTTCACGAGCTCATCAACGGTGGCCTGGCCACCATCTTCAACTTCGGGCGGAGCCTCTTGCAAATCGATGAAGCCCCCCGGGATATAGTTTTCTTCAGTTTCAGAATTCTCTAATTCTTCTTGTCGGACCTTGGCCAATGATGACTCATCATACAGGGCAGAAACCATGTGACTTTGTTCAGCCTGACCATGGGACATGACCGGCTCCGTGTAAGGCTCAAAGATTGGGTCTTCCACTTCCGGAGGCCTTCCTGGCGTAGATTCCTCTGGGGAATTTATATTCTGCAGAGCTCGAACTTCTTCCAGAATACGTTCAAACTCTAAGCATTCTCTTGTGTCATTAGAAATCCGGTTTTCATCTGGGGTTCCCGTGTCAAACTTTGCTTCGGCCTGGAACAGGTCTTCCTTGCAAGACAGTTCCTCCCAGTACCGGCATACATTTGCTTCATCAGCCTTTTCTGCCTCGGGCTGGTTATTGGAAGGCCCATCGTCCGGTATAGACTGATATATAATCTCTTCATCTTCTGAGGGGTAATCATCATAGCCCATCCCAGGAGGATCTTCATGTGAAAAGAAGGCGGAAACGACATCTACCTCGGCTTCATTCTTGTAGAGTGTAGCCCAATCCCGGGTGTTGGGTGATCTTCATCAATTCCTTATTATTTTGGGGCGGATCCCAAAGCTCTTGGAATGCTTTCTTCTGGGCAACGGGCTGTAGTGAAGGCATCTGAAGTTTGGAGAACATCTGCGAGACCCGTTGTGTGGTGTAATCCAAGCCTGTGATTGGCACCATTCGGCTTGTGGATTCTTCCAGAATCATGCAGTCCTGGTCGTCCTCCTCAACAGGCTCTCCGGTGTAGAATATGATGGGAGGCTCGCAGAAACGAGGGACCTCCATAATCTTGAGTGGCAGCACTGTCTGGCATTCCAAACTGGTGACTGGCTTAACCAGCCCTTCCGGTACCTTGACTTGTGCATATTTTTCTTTCATCTCTTCATCAGTATCATCGGGATGAATGCTTGGAGGTGTGATCCGTGCAAAATCCCCAACATAAGAGATATGGGATACCTCATGCTTCTTGACACAGCCCCGTGGTGGCGGCGGAGACCAATCCTCTATCTTCGCTACCGACTTCTCTTGACTAGTCACAGTTTCTTTCTTCTTATCTTTTTGCAGCATGTCAGCATAATAGGATGCATCGAGCATATGGCACTCGAAGACTTCAAAGGGGTGCAAATCTGCGAAGACCCTTTCTTCTTTGCCATCATGACAGTACTTAATGCACTGATGCAGTGTAGAAGGCACTATTTGGTACTCATGTAACCACGGTCGCCCCAACAAGGCCTTGTATGTGGTGTTGGAATCGATCACATAGAATCGCACCACAGTAGTGAGGTCCCCCAGTGTGAGGTTGAAATCCGCTACCCCCAAAGGTGTCTCACACTTCTGGTTAAAGCCAGCAATCTTCATGTCCCTGACCCTCGTGAGGTGCATATCAAAGTAATATTTCTGATAGATGCGGTATGGCAGAATATTTACAGCAGCCCCTGGATCTACCAGTATCCGGCTCAATGGTTGACAGTTGAGATGTCCTCTCATGTATAGCGGCCTGTTGTGGCTGGGATTTGGAATCAACATGTCATCTTCAGTGAAAGTGACTGTCGGCCCAGAATTGACTTCTGTCAGTAGTGCTTCATACTGTGTCGGTGACTGTAGGGCATCAATAATTGCTTGGCGGGCATCCTCGCTCAAGGAAAGAATTTCCCATATAGAGAATCTGGTAGGGAGCTTCTTCAGCATTTTCATAATTTGACTGCCTACCCGGACATTGGAGAGCCGCATTTCTTCTGCCCAGCGGGGCTTTGGAGGTTCCCCAGGTGCTTGCGGCGTTGCCTGCCCGCTTCTTGTCTCAGTTCCTTGGTTGGTTTCTTGAGGGACTTCTTCAGGAAAGATGGCCCTTGATGTTGCTGGATAACCTTTTTCTTCTTTCTCACCCTGCCTAGGCTTCAGAGCCGTTGGCTGCTGGTGCTTGTTACTTCTGGCTGGAGCAGTTTGTACTGGCTTTTCGCCCTCTAAACTGGATAAAAATTCAAGGAATGACGGAGCTCCATCCCCTTTCTTCTCTTCTTGGTATAGACTGGCAGGAGGAGGGATCTGGACACCTCGCATTTCAGGCTGCGGTATCTGATAGGGTTGCTCTCCCCTGAAAATGATATTATGATTGGCTGGCGGGGGACGTCCCCATCTTCTCTCAGAACGGGTAGCATGTGCCGAGGTTGAAGCTTCAGCATGGTTGGCTTCTAATGGCGTGGCCGATGCCTCTGCATCATCATCCTCCCCAGGCAAGGTGAACAGCACCGAGAGTGTATTGCAGTGTACTGTCATTACTTTCTTTTTTCTTCTGTTCTGTGACTGCCTTTTCTTCTTCTGGTGCTTTGGCTTTGCTGGCCCCTGTCCCCAGAAGGGTTCAGTATCATCTTTCCCATGCTTTTCCTCTGGTTTTTCTTCAATGGTCAATTCTTCTAGTTGCTCCCAGAGTATGCAATCTTTCACCAGTAGGGGCTTCGGCTCAGTCTGTTCATATTCGTCGAGCCCGTTGATGTATTGTTGGAGACGTTTTGCCTCCGGACTTATTTCTTTTTGTGTGGGAAACGGAGTCTGCCTCCTCCGATTGTAGGTGGGGATTCAGATGACCGGCTGTGTCTCAGCTAGACGCCAAATCGGTTTAACTGGGGATGCACCCGGCTCCGAGGTGGCATTCCGAATGGATGGCCCCATTGTTTCGGCAACAGGTATCCTCTTTCTGGTCTTCACCGGCTTTGTCTGCCACCCCTCCTGATCCCTTAATGGGGTAAGGAAGCATGCTTCATAAGTGCGCCTGGTGCATTCTTCAACAGCCTCTTCGGGCAATTACTGATATACAGAAATCATATTTGCAGCCATCATCATTGCTGGAGGTTCATGAGGGCGTGGAGGGTCCACCTGGTAATCTCCCAATTGTAGCTCACCCTTTTTGAACATACTTTCCATGACATCTTTGAAGACATAGCAGTTTTCTATAGAATGCCCCAGTCCCCGGTGATATGGACAGAACAGTGGGTCATCTTTCTTCGCTGCATCAGCGGGTCTCTTCGGTTCGGGCAATGTCACTTTATTGAACTTGTAAGCCCAATTGAACAGTGCACATGTCTTATCTTTGGGGAATGAATATGCCTTCCTCATCTTATTTCTTAGGGAGACCTTTTCTTTCATTTCTGCTGGGCCTGCCGGCGGAGGAGCATCAGTTGCCTTGTTTTTTTCTTTCTGCTGTTCAAAGGTTTCAAAATCAACAGTGTTGGCCTCTGAATGCGGTGGTCGTCGATCAACAGCTTTCCCTTTTTGCATAGTAGGGACACTGGCGACCGGACGCTTAGATAGGAACGTCTCGACCTCTACAACTATATTATTCAAACGGTCAAATGTCCTGACATCTGCCCCGATCATCTTTTCCAGCACTTCTCTCTGAGATTCTGCTTGCATATCTGTACTGCATCTCTTGATGGGGAGGTCGCCTGCATCTCATAGCCAGATTCCTCATCTTTTTATATAATCCAGGGCGGTCTCATCTTGCTTCTGCCTGGACGCATATAGCTCAGCTATTGTGATTTCCTCTTCTGTAACATGAAATCTGTCTCAGAATTTCCGCTGCATATCGGGCCAGTCAGCTACCGACCCAGCTGCCAAGCTGGAGTACCATTCAAAGACTAACCCTGTAAGGGACGAGCCAAAGAATTTCAGTAAATATGCTTCATCAGCTGCCAGGTCGCCCATAACTATAGTGTAATAGGCTATATGTTCTCTGGGAGAGCCTTGGCCGTTGAATTTTTCAAACTTCGGCGGCTTGCTGACGCATGGTGGTAATCTCTTAGCAGCATAATGTGCAGGGTATGGTACTTTGTAGATGTCATAGGTACCGGAATCGTCCCCGACTTTCTCAGACAGCTTCATCTCAACAATCTTTTCTATCATCAGTTTATTTGCCACAGCCGGATCTACTGGTTCCGGAAAGAAATATGCCTGCTGATGACTAAAGGGGGTCGTCATGACCGTTGTATGCAGCGTCGGCTGAGATGCTGGCACAGCAGGCTGTGTTTGAGATGCAGAGGGCTGTGCTGCCGCCTGTTGTGGGAGAGGCTGATTCTGTGCCCTGCCTTCGCTATTCAGCTGAGGGACGGCTGGGATGGCCACTTCGGTTGAGCTGGAAGTCTGTCCTGCCGGCTCGGCTTGCTTAGAAACAGGCGTCTGCTCATTTCTCTCATTCAACTGTCTTCTGAGAGAATCAATTTCCTACTGGTACCTCATGAACATCATCTGGATCATGGGATCCATGGTGGCTGGAATTTGCATCTCCCCTGAAGTCCCTTCAGCGGGGTCTAAGAGAGGATTGTCTTCTTCTTCAGTAGTCACCACGTTTACTGTCATCGTGGTGACTCTTCGGGCTTCATTGACGGCCGAGAGGTCGTCTTGACTGGCGGCTACTATCTTATCTTTCGCGGCCTTGCTTCTTCTTGTGATTGCACCCGGTCTGTATGCCAGGTTAATCAACTCTTCTGGCTGATCTGGTAACATACCATATCTTCCGGCGACGCCGGCCATGTTGCAAGCGAGAATCTGCATTCTTCCTCTCTGCCTGCGAACTCTCCTCTTGACCTGTCCAGGATATGTCAGACGGTCAAATACAGACATTTTCTTTTCTTCCCTTTCTTCCTGGTAGATGTCTTCTTCATATCTGGCCCCGCGGCCATCTTCGTAGTCATTGGAGTTAGAGGACGAAGCCTCCAGCATCACTTCTTCTCTTTCTTCTTCTTCCTCAGTGCCCAAGGCACGGGATAGTCTTTGTTGCCCCAGGGAGGAGTTCCCCAAGCAATGAAAGTAGTCTTGAACCACCCGGTTCATCTCTTCCTGGCTCCGCCCTTGTAGCTCTGAATGGGGCAGCAGCCTCTCCTGGGTCTTCGGCTGATAAGCCAGCCTTGAAACTTGAGCAGCCAGGTACTCCGACCTGGGGTATCTGAGCACATCGGCCTGTCTAACGCAGGCCTGTGATCTCTGCGGAGCAGCAACAGCAGCAACTTCCTTTACTCTTCTTTCATCCTTCTTTTGATGACCTCTGCCCCTCCTTCCGGAGTGAGCAACAGCAACATCTTTCTCTTTCTTCTCCCATCTCCTGCCCCCGGCTCTGGGGCGGACGGCAGCAACATATTCTTCTTTTTTCTCATTTCTTCTGCCCCCAGCCCTGGGGCGGGCGATAGCAACATCTTTCACCTGAGCTGGTGCCCAGCTCTGAATCTTCTTCGGCACCCAAACTTGTTTGAACTTGGTCGGCTTGGGCGCCAGTGGCTGCTTCCCCTTGTTCTCCCAGTTGGCCCTCTGGTGGCCAGCGGCTGGAATCTATTGTTGGTATGAACTGATGGAATGATCCTGTCGGGCCGTGCATCCCTGGGGCGGCCATTGAGGTTCACCCTCATGTTCCCCACCATCATTGTCTTTCCTGAGGCCGAAGGGCGGCCTCCAGTTACAGCAGACCGGCTTCTCCGGTTGTTTCTTCTTCTCCTACCAGCAGTGGCGGAGACAGCAGTCTTCTTCTCTAGGTGATGGACCAGGCAAGAAACAGCAGTAGGAGTAGCTGCCATCTTCCCTCCCTCAGCTTTTGGTGCCACCGCGGCCTTTATCGTAGCGACGCTTTCAGCTTCATTGTTGACTTGTAGCAAGTCAACAAATACGAGGCCCAAGCAGTTGGGCAGGCCCACCGCCGGAGGCATGGATCCGAACCCCATTGGCACCGCCAGGTACCCTCCGTGGGTGTGGCCATCGACCACTTGTTGGCCGAAGTGAACAGCAACTAGTCCAGCCTCCATCTGTAGTTTCTGCGAGTAAGATTAACACACAGTTAGAATTTTGAGAGACGCCGCCGGGCCCCTTACTTTGGCGTAGAGATGAAGGGAGACCAAGTCCCACCGGGCGTGCCAGACTTATGGACGCGCTTTTTTTACATTCTTTATTCTTTTTATCTTTCTGTTGTTTATTTATTGGCGTGCCAGTCACATGTGTGACGATTTTATTGTGCGCTCGATCTGACTTCTAATCAGTCGATTGTGAGTGATCGTGTCTGAACCAAAAGTCCGTCATACCGTAAAGGTTATGACGTTAATTACGTCCTCCCCAAGGAGGACAACCCTTGATTAAACGCCAAAGTAAGGGGAGAAGCTAGCAGCTAAATAAGACTCGAACGAAGGTGTGCTAGTCTACTCGCGGAACACTAAATGGACTGGATAAAGCGAGAGTACATTGAGTACGGGGCAAATCCGGCAGCATATCCCCATCATATTGGGCTATGCCAAATGAGAATAGGGAACCATCCATGCAGTGGCAGGATGGGATCCGTCAAAGATCGGGTACATTTGACTCGGAATCCGGAGAGGGACCAATGTACCATGATACACTATATACCGGTGCGATGTTTTGTTGAGATCCCCCTTCAAGGGACCATCGGAGGGCATGCAGTGGCAGCACTCCGTGGGCCAGCGGGGTCAGGAGAGAATGCCATAGTCACTCGGGGTGATATGAGTGAAATTTGGCAGCATATCCCCTTATCTTGGATTATGCCAAGAAGAGATAGGCCATCATCCACGGGATGCCGGGATGAAGGCCGAAAGAGAAGGGCATCAGGCTCGGGGGCACTGCTCGCATTCATAGCACCAGTCGATGTTCCCTTGGAATCCATCAAAGCACAGGTAGTGACAGAGCTCTTTGGGTCCACAGGGTTACAGAGGAATTCGGATCGGGACTGAATAATGTGGGGGAAGTCCTCCTCATTACTGTATCTCTTCAGGGTATACGCAATGGTCTCTATACGTCCCTCAGACATATATGTGGAAAGATCAAAGGGTAGAATGGAGTGCTGATGGAGGTTCTCGGCACGATTACTACATAAAAGGGGGTTTTCGGCGCAGGGGGTTCTCGGCGAGCGAGTCACCGCACCGGGAACTATTCATGGCGCCGGGGGGCTTCCGTGCCGAGAAGGTTGCATTGAAAAGGGTTTCTCGGCCGACCAAGTAGGGAGAATGGGGTTATCGGCGCGCCCTATTCTCAGCGCGCGAAGTGCAGCGCCGGGGACTGTTCGATACGCCGGGAAGGTTGTGTGCCGAGAAGGTGGATGGTTCAAGAGTTTCGGGGTTTTACGGCGCCCTGTTCTGGAGATTTCTGGGATTGTATATCAGATTGGGACAGGATTTGGGGTGCGAGAGGAAACTATATCAAGGTTTTTTTTCTTGCTGGAGGGATACCAGGGGATTATCGGGAGGTAAGGCCTGTAGGGAAGTCGAGACCATCGCCTGATCAAAACACCCTGCAGATATATCTTTATTCACCGCCAGCCGTCTGGGAAGATCAAGAGATGACTGTCTCTGATCCCCTGGACGAACCTAATGGCATCAAAGAAACAATCCGGAGATAAGGAATCACGAAGCCCACAGCACTGGAACTCTTCGGAAACCCTAGGTCCCAACCACCCATGGATTAGAATGAGGGACCCAGAGGTTTCGCTTCCGGAGCAGAAACAACGGAGAGCAGAGCGGAGCAGCCAATGCACACGCCAAAACTCACATTTCCAAACGAGCATACATAACAGAGATATACAGAGAATGAAGATTGAATGTATTTGATGTTGAAAACAAGGGGAAGACCCTGCTCGTTCATAGATACATGTACAATCGATTACATCACCCAACTATGTCTAATCATAGGAAATGGAGGGAACAACAACATTCCTTAAAGGAAAGAAAGATGAAGGAGAAATACAGAAGACGCACATCGGAGAGATGAAAGGCAAGAAAAGAGAAACAGAAGACGGGGAGGGCGGAGCATTGACTCCTCTCCCTCCCCAGCGCCCACCTTCTCTTCCTCTCGAACTTCGCAGCAGCCGCTTCTCTTCAACTTCTTCTCTCTTTGTTGTCTGGCTATATGGAGGTATCTCTCTCTGCTTCTCTTGTATCTTTGTCTCTCTATCTGTTCTCTTCTGTGTGTGTCCCCTTTTTTCCTATTGTTGTTGTCTTTTCCTCGAGAGAAGAGGGGGGTTTTATATCCGCTGCTGAGTATCTTCTCGGCGGGCATTACATAGCTTCCCGGCGCGCCACAGCTTCCCGGCGCGCAAGTCAGCTTCCCGGCGCGCAAGGCTCAATTGGGCCTTGGGAGGATCTCAGCACCATAATATTAGGCCCATTTAGGGTTTTTGACGCTTCAATTCCTCTTATCAGCGGGTTCAAGCTGTCAAAGCTATCCAGCTTGTTTCTTCGTTTGCTAATCCTTCGAGTCTGTCGGAACAGACGAAAGTCTCTTCGTTGGTGAGTTGGTATAGTTTCATCAGAATATTTCTGGAGATTTTCATCAGTCAATAGACTGCAAATCAGCACTGCCATCTGAGCGATGACAACACCGGATATCAGCTTGGCCGGGAAGGGCTTCAGCTGGGTGATATCTTTAGTGACGACTCTTCTGTAGTTTTGGCTCTGCAGGAATCCCTGGGATCTTCATCTCTTATTTGATCTTCTCTTCGGTCTCATCTTTGTTCTCAGTTATATTTCAGGTGTCAACAGAGTACCGGAAAGGAACCGATACGTCTCAAACCTTGGCCCGCCACCCACGAGTCCGAAGACTCAGAAGGGTTGAAAGGACAGTGTGAAGATACACAAGAATCTAAAATAATTACAGAACTAACATCATGTAATTGTTTAATGACTAGTCATTATTTTCTTGCATTAACTTATTAATTGTTCTATAGCGCCCCGGATTTTTCGGATTGGAATCCGTGAGTTTTGGAGCGCTTTCGTGGGTCTCGGATCGTGTTTTACATGCGGAATGGTTTCCTGTGTAGCCTATGGAACCCTGTGTAGGGTGAACCGATGTGTTGTCGGGCTCCAGGATATTACAGGCACGTTGTGCGTTTTCCGATGATCATGGGAATGATTTTTCTCAATTTTTATATTTTTTAGATTTTAAAATTTTCAAATCTTTTTCCTTTAAAATAAAACCCTCACCCCCTCTCTCTCCCCATCTCTCATTTCTCTCCCTCCCCTCTCTCACGTTCTCTCTTTCTCTCCCTCTCTTTTCTGACGGCCGACGGAGGAAGGCGGGGGCGAGGCAGCCAGGCTCGTGGGGCATGGAGCGGCGAGGATGGGACGATGATTGAGCCAGCGGCGCGACGAGGAGCTCGGTCGCGAGTTCGGGGCGCTGGCGGGGTTTCTAACGGCATTTTCGTGAGGAAACGGCAATCTCGGCGCATGTAATCTTCGGTGGAGGTAGGGGGATGGTTTCCTAGCCCGTGTACTTCATTTTCCCTACGTTTTGTAGGCTGAGGCAAGCTGAGAGTGGATTTATTTCACGCCGGGGGTTAAAAGTATGATTTTAGTGTGAGCGGCGGATTCTCCGATTTGGTTGCATTTTTGGGGTTTAAACGCGTCCTCTAGGTGGTCTAGAGGTTGGGGAATGTTTCCCCTTATTTTCCCCTTCACATGGGTGTGATTGGGACGTGGAATGGCCATTTTCACGTGAAATTGCGATTCTCCGTTCGGAAGCAGGTTGCGGTCGTACCAGAGATCGCCACCTGCCTCCGGGTGGTTAAACGGTCTGTTGGAGACCGCCTTTTAACCTCATAAGTCGGTTGTAAGTCGTGGTCTTGTGACTGGCCGCCTTCTGAAGGTGGTGGTCAGGCGAAGACTGCCGCTTCGTGGAGTCGGCACAAGCGTTCGGGAGCGGACCCCAGAACGCGATCGTCCACCTGACCACGTTCTGGAGGTCGCAATCACCTAGGTGACCGCGTTCTACCCTCTTGGGTTTTCGTGCTTCTGTCGACAGGTGGCGGTCCTCTGAAGACCGCTACCCCTTGGTAGCGGCCATGTGATGACCGCCACTTTCTCTTGGTGTTCCTTTTTGGGTCGTTTTGGCTTCCGGATGATTTTTTTTTGACCCATTTGACTCCCATTAGCCCCGTGGGTGTTTCAGGGACTCCGCGGGGACCGTGACTGTATTTTTGTGTGTCCAGAGGTATCATGTTATCTCGATTAGTGTGCCCATGGGTTTTGAGGGTCCAGGTGATCCCGTGTGTTTCGGGCTTTCTTGTTACGTTTGATCGAGTCACCGTGTCTCAGTATGAGTGCGGAGGGATGTCCCCGCATGCCTTTAGCTTTCCCGGAAAGTGGTTTCTGTGTGGACCATGCGTATGGCCTATGACCAAGCGTCTTGTGACCCAGCCTGGGGCTGGGGGCTTCCTTGGCTTCCCTTTGGAAAGAGATTAAGCTCGGCAGTTATGTGCCGCCTTAAAAGCTATATTGGACCGTGGTTTCTAACCCTAGGATTAAGGTAGATTGACGACACGGAGCCGTCCCTATACAACAGTCTTGACCTGAGTCTCGTGACTCAAGGACCGTTGGATTTTAGTAGGTCTAGTGGACCATCCAGAGTCAAGTGGCCCCGAGCCACCTGGTACTCTGTGTTACTCGCAATGGGTGCGTGTGTGACCTTCCGCGTTCACGTTTAGTGACCCCCACTAGTCGTATTCCGATGACACGCGTGTGTCGGCCCACCTGGGAGTGATGGCGGGGTGTCCTGGTGTGACGATTTTTAGGCTGGTTACCGTAGGGCCCCTCGTCTTTGCAACCTGAGTCCGGGCTGGGGGGAAAACCAGCTAGAGGATCTGACTTAGAGCGTTTGGTCTGTATGTGCACACGTGGTTAGGGGCGTCGGACACGTGTTGACGAGCATGACCCCAGCTAGTCCTTGTTCTGTGTTCTGTGGTTACTGTACGGTGTCTAAGTTTTGCCTGGGGCGAGGGAGACACCTGAGGCGCAGATTAAGACATCAGTGGATGCATTCGGCCTTACTTCTGGTGGGCAGGTACTCCCGTCACGTGACGTGAGATTCTCGTGAGTCGAGTTTTCTATTTCCCATCTGCGAGACATGATTTTACGTGTAATTTCTGCACATTTCTCGATGTAGAGGTCTAGGGCTTCCGGTAGGATACCGAGATTTTTCCCCTAGACAGTGTACGGTTCATGACTGCGAGGTCGTGACTGTTTCCCCCAAACAGTGTAGTTTTGGGTTGGGCCTTCGTCTGTTAGGACGGGTCTTCACGACGGAGTTGTAGTGGCATTTCTCTTGACTGTCTAGCCAGGATTTTCGGTCTGTTCAGTAGTCCCCCGACTGTGGGATCGGGGCGTGCTTTCTGTATCGATAGGAGTAGGTTATAGAGCCGTGGTTTCTTCGGCTACCATGTTACGGTTGTTCCTTCCGCCGTACCGTTGTCGTTGCTACTCCGGTTGTTGTTGTTGTTCCGTTAGCGCTGCTTTTCCTTACCGCCGTTGTTTGTGGTGCGGTTCTGCGGGACCCCTATTCAGCCAATGAGATGAGGCTCACCCCCTACTTTTCAGGTGTAGCAGTTCTTCCTCGAGGTTCGGGGGTGCAGCGCAGAGGTTCCTAGTTACCAGCTCGCCGGGCCAAGTGTTCACTCGGCATTAGAGTACGTTCTTTTCCTTGTAGACTATACTTTATTTGGACTGGACTCTGTAGTTTAATTTATTAATTGAAAATGTAATTTTCTTTCTGTCATTTAAATTATCAATTACATAGATATTCCTGCTTTATTTCATATTTCTATGTACCTCCACACACCTTTTAACCCTTCCGAGCCCTCCGGCTCGTGGGTGGCAGGTCAGGATTCGAATGGTATCGGGTTATTCCCGGTATCCGGATCTTGGGTCGTTACAAACCTTCTCTACCACCTGACAATCCAGACAACACCATCCAAGTGTCGACTCATGGCTCATCTACTTCCAGTGCTTCATCAGAGTATTCCTCTCGACCATATGCTCTCCTGTCAATGGAGCGTTAGATTAAGGACAAGAAAAATGAAGTCAAGGAGGTTGTCACAAAGGTGGCAAAACAAGGACTCTCTCCCACTCAAGTCAGTAGCTCTCCTTTTCCTCAGAAGCCTTGGCCGCAGTACACTCTAGAAAATTAGCACTTCTGGCCATGAAGTTGTACGACCGGATGACAGACCCTACCAACCACTCGGAGAGATTTGACAACTTCCTCACCTCGTCAGGGGTTTCTTACCCCCATTAAATGTCGGGCTTTCACCCTTACATTGGAAAGGGGGGGCAGCGTCTGTTGACACCCATTTTAGCCTAAAAGTTGAGCATTCTCTTATTTCATTTTATAATGTCCCAGATTGGCCATCGCTTTTGAGTTTTCTTTTGATCCATTATGAGCCCATTTTATTCATTTTCTGGCCGTTAAGCTTCAGAGTTGGATTATTCCCTTTTTCTAATTTTCCTAATTTTTGGGGTTTTTTCTCCATTTTCTCTGACTTTTTTTTTCTAATTTCTTGTCATTTTCCTTACAAAAGAGGCGCAACATAATTAAGTTAGTCGCAGCATTGTTAAGATAGTCGCCTATAGCACTTACCAATTGAGATAGGCGCTTATTCATTCAGATAGGCGCATATTCATTCAGATCGGTGCATATTCATTTAGATAGGTGTGGTTGGAAGGTAAGATAGCTCCAATTATGCAGTGAGATAGGCGCAACTTAAGTAAGATAGCTGATGAGATAGGCTCATAAGATAGCTCCAGTTAACATAGTCACTTAAGTGAGATAGCTGATGAGAAAGCTGCTAGTTAGGTAGCTATAGATTTTAGATACCTAGAGTTACTATTTAGTCACGGTCTATCAGGTGACCGCATTCAAGGAGGTCGCGGTCCCCCGACTGACCGCGTTCTTAAAGAGTGTTGCTGCCCTCCTGTGGACGCACTTTTTATCGATTTTGTTATTTTGTTCGTTTGTTGGATTATTAAGTGCGTGGGCGTGCCAGTCACCGGAGTGACAATTTATTCGGGCTCCGAAGAGCCCATGGTGCGCTCGATCTGACTTCGTCAGACGATTGTGTGGTTCGTGTCAGGACCGAATCCCGTCGCGCCATGAAGGTCACGACGTCATTTACATCCCCCATACGAGGGAATACCCTTGATTAATTGCCGAAATTAGGGGCCTCGCGGCCGAAAAGAATAATACTAGTTGTGCAAGAGAGATAAGGAAGGATCACACTGAGGGCTGTATTCAGACCACAAACCGTCGGTCATGTCGGCCACTCGTGGGCCTTTTCATGTTCGGACATGGGTCCGTGAGGTGAAACACAACGAGAAAACCGGGATGAATCCATTCAAATGTCTGCCGAGCACCCGGCAATTTTTGTGATGACTCGGAGGGCGTCCGGAACGAGGAACAAACCCGGTCTGATTGAGATGTCGGCCCGAGACTAGGTCGGGACCGGACCATGTCGGGATGACTCCCAAGATCCAAGCCCGGCCTGAGAGGGCGGCATTATTGTTCCTTTTACCCCGGGTCCCGGGGGGAGATAGGGCTGCGGTGTGGGCCCCGGCATCTTTTATCTGGAATTCTCTTGGTTATGTACTCCAATTTCTGGCCTACGGTTTATTATTTCCTTAGGTGTTTGTCCCGGATGATTCTTCTTCTTTTACTCATTGTTATCATTATCATTATTATTTATTTATTATATTTTTTTTTATCTTCTTATTGCCCCTCCCGCCTCTTTTATTATGATTAATGTTGCACATTCGGAGTCCTTTAATGAGCACATTTTCTTTTAATTTATTTGCCATTTGTTAAGGCCATTATCATGTTGTATATATGCATAGGTGTGGTGTGTCGGCGAAGGGAAGGTAAGAGTGTACCGCTGAGAGGCCCAGAGGGGAGCGTGCCGGCGAAGGACAAAAAAAAAGGGGTGTACCGCTGAGGGCACAAAAAGGGGTGCCGGTGAAGGTTATGAAAGCAAGGGTGTGCCGCTGAGGGGAGCGTACCGCTGAAGGTGGGGGATAGGGTGTACCGCTGGGGGGCATCAAGGTGTGCCGGCCAAAGGAATTGGGGTGTACCGCTGAGGGTTCAAGAGGCGTGCCGCTGGGGAAGGGATTTGGTGAGCGGTCCGGTTGATTAAAATGCACTGTTGAAGGGCCAATCGGAACGTGGTGGTGGAGGTTCGATCAGTTTTCGATTATTTATTTTAAGGCTTTTCTTTTCTTCTTGTCTTAACCCTTGTGTAGTTTCATATAAAATTCCTCCCTTGTTTTGTTTGTTCGGTTCGGCCTCTTTTCTTGCGGGTCGGACGTTCAGGCTGTCGGATGGTTGATTAGTTCGGTTCGGTTTTCGTTGTGATGCCGGCAGTGGTTTGATGAGTTGGAAGGTTTCGTCAGTCATCCTGCTTGTTTGTTGCCTCCTTTTGCCTCTTTTAATTGTTTATTAATATCTCACAAAAAAATTCGGCAGCATCTCCCCTTAACCCGGGGCGTAAGGGAGATAAAGGGAGCGCGCCCACACGGAGTGGCGGAACCCGACAACTGGAGGTGGGCCCCCCGGGGAGCAACACCTTTATAGAACCTCAGAAAACGTGAAGGAAGGGGCTCGGAGGCGAGGCCAAGGAGTGGGCTGCTGAGAGGCTGAAGGGTGTGCCGCTAAAGGCCATAAGGTGAGTGTACCGGCCAAGGGCCAATTGGAGTGTGCCGGCCAAGGGGTGTGCCGGCTAGGGGTAACAGAGTGTGGGTGTGCCGCTGAGGGCAGAAATGAGTGTGCCGCTGGGGGCAAATAGGGGTGTGTCGCTGAGGGCTGGACAGGGCGTGCCGCTGAAGGCAGATCTGGGTGTGTGCCGCTGAAGGCTGATCTGGGTGTGTCGCTGAAGGCTGGAAAGGTGTGCCGGCCAAGGGCCGGAAAGGTGCACCGCTGGGAGGCTTAAAAGGGTTGCAAGCAACTGGGGGGGAATTTGGTGGCTGTTCAGGAAAAGAGGAAGAAAGACAGGGGATTTCAAGGCCGGGAGTGGCCTATTAGTAACTGAGCGGTTGGGAAGAAAGAAGGGTACCTCCCCTTCTCCTCAAGCCCGGGAACACGGTAGATGGCCATGGAAGGGAGTGAGGAGCTCACGGAGCCAAGGCTAACAGAAGGGGGAAACCTACATCGACGTGGAGGACCCTAAAGACGCCGGAGGAATGAAGAGACAGAGGGAGGAACGGATTGTCCGTCGAAAAGCCCGCAAAGCCTAGCATAAAACATCGAAGATCGAAGAGAAACCCGGAGAGGGTGGTTTTCATTCATGATAATCAAGAGGGCGTGGCCCTACATATATATTACAAAAGCAAACCCCCAGATGGGGCCATGGACAAAAGGGAGAAGGACAAAGAACCCCCAGGAGGAATGGGATACAAGAGAGACGAAAACATCCGGGCCTAAGACATTGGCCACTATCCCAACCCTTTCCCCCAATACAACAAGCTCTCTCTCTCTTACTCTTGTTTCTTCCCGGTGGCCGTCGGACGGAGCACAGGCCGGGAGGGCCTCTTCTTCTCTTCTTTCTTCTCCTCTTTCTGTTCGTCTCTCGCCGTTCTCTCTCTGCGTGTCCCCCCTCTCATTTCTTCTTTTTTTTTTGTTCGAAACGAAGGGGAGGGGTTTTTATACCCCGGACGGCGGGAGTCTTCGTGCAGGGGCGTCGAAGCGGGAAGTGGCCCGTGATCATGAGGTTTGACCTGCCTGTCCTGGCTGTCAGTGGACTAGGCCACGTGGCCCAACGATCGGCTGCCACCTCAGACGGCTCCACTGCGCGCCAAGGATGTGTAGGGCATGGGCCTCACGTCGCCCGTTGAAAGAGCTTCACCGCTGTGCCGTTGAAGGGCTGAACAAGCGTGCCGCTGTAGTGCCAAAAGGGCGTACCGCTGGAGCCCCGGATGGGCGTGCCGTTGAACGGCCTGAAGGGCGTGCCGCTGGGGACCCTACAGGGTGTGTCGCTGAAGACCCCCCAGGGGGCGTGCCGTTGAACCCCAAAGGGGGTGTGCCGGTGAAGACCCCCCCATGGGGGTGTGCTGGTGAAGACCCCCCCCATGGGGGGGTGTGCCGTTGAAGACCCCCCCATGGGGGTGTGCCGGTGAAGACCCCCCCCCCCATGGGGGGGGTGTGCCGTTGAAGACCCCCCTATGGGGGGTGTGCCGGTGAAGACCCCCCCATGGGGGTGTGCCGGTGAACCCCCTTGGGGGTGTGCCGGTGAACCCCCATAGGGGTGTGCCGGTGAACCCCCTTGGGGGTGTGCCGGTGAACCCCCATAGGGGTGTGCCGGCGAGGGCCGCGGCAGGGTGTGCCGCTGAAGGGAGCGTGCCGCTGGAGGGTTCTGCCAGGGCGTGCCGCTGAGGCCTCAACTGGGCGTGCCGCTGAGGCCTCAACTGGGCGTGCCGCTGAAGGGCTAAATGGGCGATTTTGAGCCCATTGTGAGCATGAGTTGTGGCCCATTTGATTTTCTTCGAGGCCCACAGGCTGTGGAGCCTTTCGTGCTCGATTTCCCCGGGGGTTTCTTCACTCGGCGCCGTTGTTGATGCTGGGCTGAGCATGACATTTTGGATGTGCAATTTTCGGTGTCCACAAATGCCCCCCACCCACGGGTAGCGCAGGCGAAGGATGAGCCGGGCGGTGCCCGTGGGTGTCTTCGTCTCTTCTCTCTTTGTCGATGCCGACGATGCGTCGAGAGCTGACCTGGTTTGTTGTTTGTTGGTCTCTTTGTTAGTGCCGACGGAGCGTCGGGAACTAAAGTAGTATGTTGGTCTCTTGGTCTCTTCATCAATGCCGACAGTGTGCCGGGAACCGAAGCAGTTTGTTGTCTCTTTGTCTCTTCATCAATGCCGACAGGGTGCCGGGAACTGACCTGGTTTGTTGTCTCTTAGTCTATCCATCAGTGCCGACAGGATGCCGGGAACTGACATGCTTTGTTGATCTCTCGGTCTCTTCGCCAGAGCCGACGAGATGCCGGGAACCGGCTGGCATGTTTTGTTGATCTCTTGGTCTCTTCGCCAGTGCCGACGAGATGCCGGGAACTGACATGTTTTGTCGGTCTCTTGGTCTCTTTGCCAGTGCCGACAAGATGTCGGGAGCTGACCTGGTTTGTTGTCTCTTAGTCTCTTCATCAGTGCCGACGAGGTGTCGGGGACTGAAGCTTTGTTGGTCTCTTAGTCTCTTGGTCTCTTGGTCTCTTTGTCAGTGCCGACAGGGTGTCAGGAACTGACCTGGTCTCTTGGTCTCTTTGTTTCTTCGTCAGTGCCGACAGGATGCCGAGAACTGACATGCTTTTCGTCTCTTAGTCTCTTGGTCTCTTCGTCAGTGCCGACAGGGTGCCGGGAGCTGACCTGGCTTGTTGTTTCTTGGTCTCTTCGTCAGTGCCGACAGGATGCCGGGAACTGACATGCTTTGTTGTCTCTTAGTCTCTTCGCCAGTGCCGACAGGATGCCGGGAACTGACCTGGTTTGTTGATCTCTTCTTGTATGTCTTTTCTCTTCTTTTTTTTTGTACCACATTACCGATACAAGCGCCCTGTCGGGTTTTCGCCGGTACCGGCCCCCTCTTGCTTTTGCCCACGCGCCCTTTCGGGTTTTCACGTGGCGGGGTACCCGATTTTGCCCGTAGCGCCCTTTCGGGTTTTCGCCACAGCCGGGTTGTTGCCATTTTTGCCCTTGTCCCCGTGTAGGGACAAGTCCGGCGGGGTATCTCTATTTTTAACCCCATTTTACTTTATTTATTTATTTTTTTTTTGACGAGTGAGTGACATGCGTGTGTAGGCTAGGGCACGAAGCCTTGCGCCGGAAGGTAAGGTTCACTCGTTGGCAAGAATAGAATGCCAGCGCAACGGGAGAATTTATGCCGATTCAGACGTAGGGTCCGTAATGGCAATATTGTGCGGAGTGAGTGGCTAGGGCACGAGGCCTTGCGCCGGAAAGGGACTTATTCGTTGGCAAGAAGATAATGCCAACGCAAGGATAGAGACTATGCCGATCTGGGCGTAAGGCCTGTGATGGCGATTTTGTATGTTGGGAGGTAGCTGAGGCACGAAGCTTCGTGCCGGGGAAGGACTTGCTTGTTGGCGAGGTAGTGGTGTCATGAGCGCGTTCTGGGCGGGGATGGGACGTTCCCCGGAGACAACTATTATTGTAAGTTATCGACTTACACCTCCACACATATGAGTAGACTCGTGCGAAGGTATATGTACGTGTGTATATATATATATATACATACATATATACACATTTCTATTTAATATCATATATATATCCCCCTTTTTTATTTTCTCCTTTTTCTCCCTTTTTATTTTCTTCTCTTCTCCCCGCTTTTTTTATCTTTCCCCTTTTCCCTTTTCCCCTTTTTTTATTTCTCCCGTTCCTTTCTTTTCCCTCTCTTATTTCCCCCTTTTTCCTTTCCCTTTTTTTTTCTTCCCTTTTTTCCTTTTTTCTTTTTTTTTCTTTCTCTTCTCTTATTTCTCCGCCATATAAAAGGGGCGGGGGCGGTTCATTCGAACCACCCCCGTTCAAATTCCCCCTCCCTCTTCTCTCTCTTCAGCAGGCGACCGTTCGCCCCCTCCCTCTCTTCTCTGTCTTCTCCGTCACCGAGCGCCACCGCCACGGGCATTGCCGCCGTCGCCGCCGTCTTCTCCATTGGGTGAGGGCGCCACCGTGGGAGGCTCCCCCCCTCTTGCTTCTCTCCTGCCTCCTTCGCCTCCTCTTTTCCTTCTCTTCCTTATTCTCTCCTTTTTTGTTTGAGGCATGGCGGAGCCCTAGGCTCCTTCCCCCCCTTCTCCTTTCACCTCTTCCTCTCCTTCCTCCTTCGCCTCTCCCCTTTTCTTCTTCGCCTCCGGCGTCGTGAGTGGCCGGATATGCCGTTGGGAGCGGGCGTGGGCGCGCCGGGGAGACACCGTGGACGCATGCCGATGAGAGGGCGTCGGAGTGTACCGGCAGGGGAGGCGTCGGAGCGTGCCGGGGAGGAGTGCTGGCAACTGTGCCGGGGAAGGTACCTAGAAGCGTGCCGGCGAAGGGCACTTAGGGCGCGTCGTGGAAGCGGGCGGAAGGTGTGCCGGGGAAGCATCCCGGGGTGTACCGGTGAGCACTGCCAGGGGGCGCACCGGGGAAGAGCTCCCGGAGCGTGCCGGGGAAGGCCCTCTTGGGCGTGCCGGGGAAGGCGCTGGGTAGTGTGCCGGGCAGGGAGGCGCTAAGTGTGCCGGTGAAGCGAGGCGCCAAGTGTGCCGGTGAAGGGCTCCACGGGCGTACCGGGGAGCGGCCGCTTCAGCTGGTGTACCAGGGAAGGCACTTCAGAGGCTGTGCCGGGGAAGGCACTGAGGGCGTACCGGGGAAGCCTTGAGGGGCTGTGCCGGTGTAGGGGGCCTTGGGGTGTGCCGGGGAAGCACCCAGGGGGTGCACCGGTGAGGGCTTTAGGCAGCATATGGGGGGGATTTTTAGCTAAGGGAGATGACTCCTTCGACCGGCGGACTTCTGGTGTTGCCTCTCGGGGCCCACCATGCTTTGTTGGGGCCGTCACTCCTTGTGGACGCGCACCCGTGTTTTTCCCTTACGCCTCTGGCCTAGGGGAAACTCTGCCGAAATTTCGTCAGAAATTGGCAATGCCTTATTTGTTTTATTTGTAGTAAATCCCCTTTGCAGTTTTTCATTTCCCTTTGCATGTGGCCTATTCTGATCTTCTGCTTGTGCGTCTTTGCAGACAAATGGCTGCCCCAAGTGGATCTTCCGCCCCTGCTGTTGCTGTTGGTGCCGACCTCATCCCACGGGGTCCGGTGCCAGCAGTTACCTGGTTAAATGTAGAGGACTTGGATCGGGAGCATGCAGAAATAGCCGCTTTGGCAGAGTCATCTGAGTCTGACGGGGAGACCATGGATTTCCAGAGGCTTGCCAGAGTTGACAACGGCTTCACATTTGACCGGGTCACCGGGGAGTACAGGAAGGACTTCCCGAAGGATAGGCACCTCATTCGATTTCTGAAGCATTTGCGCTCTCGAGAGGGGCGAGATTATCGCGTCATAAAGGCGGCCGAGCGGGCGATCCTGCATGCCCGAGACAGTCTGCTGTACAGCGTCCCCAGGAGCATTCCGACGTATCTGGTGGGAGAAGCCCGGGAATGGAAGCCGGTCCTGGGGATCGAAGGGGTGCTGCCGGCTGAAGATAAATTGGTGCGAGCCCCTCAGTTCACGCCAGCAAGGTGGGACATGTCTGCGGGGAAGGTGCATGGCGAGTCGCCCCGATTTGGTTTATTCTTGGCTCCCCTGAAATGGGGTTATAGGGAGGAGCCGTTCATATTGGACTGTTTGGCCATCAGGTTCAAGTACGAACTATCACTGGGCTGGTTCGGGGAGCTGAAGCTTCAAGACGCCCACAGCTTCCGAGAAGGGGCGGTGGAGTTCACGGAATATGTACTGTTCAACTACGCCCCGTTGCTGGTCCGAGTTGGCATCTATCACAGCGTGTACGCTTCCCGGTATGGTTATCCCATCTCCAAGGGTCTCTGTTGCGGTATGATAGAAGTATTTAGTGCGGAGACCAATACCTTCTACACGGCAGAGGGAGAGACTTCACTTGATTTGTGGAGCCTAAGCCAGCTGAGCGGCTTGCCCATTGACGGGGAGCCTTATGAAGAAGTATGCCTCCCGGACTTGATCAAAGACGAGACTAACGGGGACGGCTATTATTCTCTGGGGTATTCATACCGGTACCTGATGAAGGCGTACCGGGAGCTGTACCAGCTGTCGCACAAGGGGAAGCAGCCCGCCCGTGGGGATAGGAAACGGGTGCGTATGGCGGTATGGCTGGAATATTTCTATGATGGGCTGAAGCAGTATGAAGATTTTCTTGCGTTGGCACCGCTGTTGCTCGCAAGAAACGTGCGAAGCCCAAGCATGATGTGAAGATCCCCTCCAGGGGACGTCGGAGCGGGGCCAATCCGATGGGGGTCGACCCACAAACTCACTGTGCCGCCTATCTGACGTACTGGCTGTGTTCATTTGCCATGCCGTACGGGGACGAGACCGTGATCCGGCCAGATGCCATCTACCCGGCGTGCCAGATGGCGTGGGGTGTCAAACTTTCTCTGTGCCCGGCGGCGCTCTGTTTGATTTATAAGGCCCTGGGAGACATCAGCACGCACCAGTTCCCGAGGCAGGCCCGGTACGTGTGCCCACTGCATTTCTTCAACGCGTGGGTTTGTTCACTGTTTCCGGAGTTCGCCCCGCGAGTCCTTCAGGATTGGGGGCTGGTGCCGAGGATGCTGGAGTTCGCGAGTGCAGAGCCGGCTTCCACTTCCATGCGGATGTATGATATTCGGGGCCGGTTGACCACGGTTCCCCGGGATGCAGCCGGTACCATTCATTTCTGGACGCTGGCCGCACATTCAAGCCCCCTCGTGAATAATAAGAGGGAATGCAAGGATGACCAGGTGGAGAGGTATGTCCACCCTATCAGCCAGGAAAACGTGGTGCGCCCGTTGCTGGAGCCCGAGCTGAGGGATTGGGCGCTGGCTATCCGCCCGAGCGTGTTGGTGTTCCGGAAGGGAGACAACGTACTGCTGGAGCCGTATTACCCCTTCCGATTTGGCCGCAACTTCGGGTATGACCAGCATATCCCTGCTTATCATGCGCAATTCGGCTTGCCTTCGCGGAACGTCCGGGGAAGTGCGGTCGCCGAGCACGCTAGAAGCTGGTGGGACTTCTTCCACCGGGCGACTCTGCCTCCTTCAGGGTGCCAGCCCCGGGTCGCGTGCCCCGAGTGACCGAAGACTATATAAAGTGGTGGAATGCCCGGACGGCTTTCTATCGGTTGCACAAGACCGATTGTTGGGATGGCGCCGAAAGGAGATTCCTTAGCCGGCAACCGGTGCCAGTACTTGACATTGAGCCAGATCATCTTCTTCGGCTCAAGAACAGGCAAGAGAAGGAGGTGGCGACATATATGATAGCTCGTCGGGAAGCCCGGGATAGGAGGCCGACGCCGAAAGTGGAGCTGCCTCCAGTGGCGAAGGACAGCTATCAGAAGACGCTGAGGGATCTGTGCCGGGTAGGGAGCGACCGTCTGGACCTCATCAATTATCCATTCCCATAGAGGAAGAGGGGACTCCCGCCAAGAGCTGGCGTCCGGAGAGAGACTTGGCCTGCCTGTATCGCACGTTCGTGAGGCGGGAGGAGAGGAAGCCCGAGAATTACAAGGATACCACGTGGCTATATATCCTCCTCCGGGTGAATGGGATGAAGATTGAAGATGTGACGGCCTCCATCCTGGGCAAGCGCCTGCACATCCCTTATTATTATGCTGATGGGTGGGGCATGGACCACTTCAATCTTTTCTGTCACCTTTCTTCCAAGAAGCATGCGGATCTGGCCAACCTCACGGACCGGTGTCAAACTATTGAGGACGTTTGTTGGCTAGTCCGGGAGGCGGCACGTCGGGACAAGGAGATATCCCTGAGCTACTGGCCGATCACGCTGCGGCTGTACACTGGCCCTCATGGTATTCAGTTCCCTCTTGCTCTTCGGTTTTGTCCCTCAGCGCTGCGGCTTTCGCGGTGAGTTAGGTACTAATGGTATATGCATGTTCGTTCTTTCCCCTCTTTTCTTTGCAGACCATCCTGACAGCACGCAGATGGCCACGTACCGGAACCTCCTCCGACTGGTGAAGAAGCCTGCGTATTTTGAAGCAGCACCGCTGGCCCCGACCGCGGCTCCCTTGCCCAAGGCTGCGAAGAGGCCCCGGGCCAAATCGCCTGTGAAGAAGGCGGTGGATGCCGCCAAGGCAGCTAAGCAGCGGGACACAAAGCGGAGGAAGACAGAATCGGCTAAGGCTCCGACGGCTGTCCCTCCGGTACCACTAGTCCCGTCTTTCGAGGAATTCGAAGCTGCCCGTCCCGAGCCAGGCCAACCTGCCGGTCCGCGTCCCCGCTCTTTAGTGTGCCTTTTGAATCTCCCTCCTCCTTTTATTTTGGAGTGGAGCCCTGACACCTGGGTACTTCTTTTGTTTCAGCTTCTATGGAAGAGCCCATGCCCACGCCTGACATGGGCGAAGTTGCGGTCCCGGCGGAGGCGACCCCGGCGGCGGCTCCAGCTCCCTTGCCGCAGGCAACGGGAAGGCCCCGGGCACAGTCGCCCGTTAAGAAGGCACTGGCTGCTGCCAAGGTGGCCGGGCGAGAGACGGTAAAACGGCGGTGAACCGAGGCATCCCCGGCTCCGACGGCAGCCCTGCCGATGGCCCCCGTCTTGTCCTTCGAAGAATTCGAAGCCACGTGGACCGAACCGAGCCACGAAGCTGGTGAGATTCATCGGCCGCCCGTGTCGTCTGTGGTCGACCGGCCTCCCGAGTTGGCCTCGGCTTCGCGCATGGCGACGATGCGCTTCTATCTCACGGGCGAGGGTACGGTCGGGACTCCCGAGAAGGCGTTGCCTGTTGAGGAAGCCCGCGGGTCATCTCGTGTCGCAGGAACTGAAGGGGGTAAATATTTTCGACTACACGGTTAGCTCCCCCCCCTTTTTGTCCTAGGGGCCAGTAGATTCACCCTGGCTTATCTTCTTTTGCATGACAGGCGTTGCTGCGGTGGCCACCGAGTCATTGGGGCCTGATCCCGACCTCCCGACGACGTTGATATATGTGAGGAGGAAGAAGATCGGAGCGCGAGCCTCGCCTAGCCCGAGGGAGGACGTGCTGGCAGAGACTCTGAGGTGGAAGCTCCTCTGCCGGTCCAGGCCGAGCCGACGGCGGTCGAGTCTCCGTCTGGGGAAGAGGTAGATTACAACTACTCTTCCGACGAAGTAGCTCCTGACGAGGGCGTGTCCGGGGCATCGGAGCCGCCCGAGCCGTCCTTCGGGGCCCCCTTACTTGCTGGCTCCCCGAGCCTCGTGGGGAAGACCGCTGTGAGTGTGAGCTTGTTTGGGCCGGCTCTCCCTTTCCTTTTTTGTGATTGACTGACGACCTTATCCCCCCCCTTTTTCTTTAGGATTTTCGAGAACCGGCCGAACTTGAGATCACAGAGGAGGCTGCCCCGGCTGCGCTGATCGACCGCCCAACGGGAGCCGATGCCGTCATGGGCAAATTGGCTCTTTTACTCGACGCCCTTCGAGAGGAAATGCCCGCGGAGCCCTCCGGTACTACCAGAGCGGCGGGCGAGCCTCTGGAGGAGGGGGAGATCGCGCCTGAAGGTAGCATCATCCCAGCGGCCAAGGTGAGTATGCGGGCTCCACGGTCTCCCTTTTGCATGGTTTATTTTAGATGGCGAATAGCTGATTCCCATTCCCATGGTCAGGCGATGCCGATATCGGGGAAGGCGCCTGGTCGTATCCGGAAGGCAGTGGCCAAGCGGAGACCGAGCATTGGCCCGATAGCGGTGAAGGGGCCGGCTCCAGTCTTGGGCTTGGAGAGAGAGAGACTGGCTGCGCTCGTGGAAGCGGGACGTTTACCCCAGCTGGTGGTTCCGCTTCCGCCCTTCCCGAAACTCCCGGCTCAGATGGAGGACCCGCTCTTGCAGCAGATATTTGCGGGGCTCCGTGCGCATCTGGAGGGATCTCAGCCGCGAGCGAGGAGTTCATGGGTGGCGGCTTCGGGCCTGGCCTTACTCGAAGCTCCTCCTCTAGCCGAGATAACGGCCCCTGCACCCCTGCCCCTTGGAGGAGTGGCAGAGTCGGGCCAGACGGAGGCAGAGGGGGCAGGTGACCTCCAAACGATGGGGGCACCGGAGGCTTCGGCAATGGTCTTTTCCTTTCCCCAGGCAATGGTCGGCCAAGAGTCTCTCGTCGAGCTACGCCGGCCGGGCGACTTGACCCTCGCCCTTCCTTCATCTTCAGTGGCGGCAGATACCGACCTGTGGGCAGAGGTGGACAGCACCGTGGAATTCACCCCTCCGGTCGTGCCCTCAGTTAGTCACACGTCCTCAGAAGCGCCAGTCCGTCAGATGCTGATCACTTTACGGACGATGCTTCTCGCCGATGCTTCTCTGTCGTATCGGGAGGTGCATACCATCGTGACGCAATTAACGGGGGCGCTGCAAGTGCTTGGCTGTCCGCTGGGGGAATGGTCACGGCGGGTCTTGCTATTATTGAAATATGTCAAGCGCCGCGAGTTCCTGGAGACCCAGGCTCCTGACGAACGCGCCGCCCTTGATGCTCAGGCAGACGAATATCTGCAGGCCCTAAAGGCCCGACGCGACAGTAGAGAACGCCACGGAAAGGCCCTAGAGGAAGGCGAAGGCAGCGTTCGTTCCTTCAAGAACCGGATCGAGAAGCTGGAGGGCTATCTCGCTGCGGCTAAACTTGGCCTCGCCGAGGCGGAAGGGGCGGTGGCAGAGGAGAGGGAAGCTCTTGCCGTTGCCGACGTTGAAATGGCGTCCGTCGAAGCGGAGCTCGCCCGTCTTGAGGGATTGAGGGGCCGACTGCGCGATATGACGAACTTCCCTTGCGTCGGGATCCTCCCCCTCGAGGACATCTTCAGGGACATCGACTGAGCGTTGCATCCCTTAATTTCTCTTTCTTTTTTTTTGAATGTAACACAGGGGTATGCCCCGCAGCACATGTAGTTTGATCCTCTTTTGAATAGAGCAAAGCATTTATGATTTCACGCGTTCCTGGTGTATGCATTTATCCCGGAGGGAGCTTTCCCACCCCTCTTTCTCTTCCGTGCATATTGTTTTCTCCTTCCTCTTCCCTCGCTCTTGTATCTTTCCCCCCTTTTCGTGTAGGGGCCCATTGGCAGGGTATGAGTCTTTGCGGGGATTCACTTTGGAAGGACCAGGCAGGGACCCATGTCAGGGTACAGGAGAGTGCTCGCCTTCCCAGGGGGAGGACGAGGGGACCACTCCACCATACCGAACGGGCAACTCCCTGGTTTTGCCGCAATATTGGAAGCGCGTGCTGGTCTCGAGTGAGGGGTACTTGGCCAGAGACCCCTTTTGCCGTTCAGAGGTGGCGGATAGAAAGGTCCGTTTAGTCAGTGACTTAGACGGGAGGTCTGATCCAAAGGGGTGCTCGCCCCCCGGGGAGGATGGAGAGAAGAGTTCGTCTAGTCAATGACCCGGACGTGAGGTCCGAGCCAAAGGGGTACTCTCCGCCCGGGAAGGACGGAGAGAAGAGTTTGTCTAGTCAATGACCCGGACGTGAGGTCCGAGCCAAAGGGGTACTCACCGCCCGGGAAGGACGGAGAGAAGAGTTTGTCTAGTCAATGACCCGGACGTGAGGTCCGAGCCAAAGGGGTACTCACCGCCCGGGAAGGACGGAGAGAAGAGTTTGTCTAGTCAATGACCCGGACGTGAGGTCCGAGCCAAAGGGGTACTCACCGCCCGGGAAGGACGGAGAGAAGAGTTTGTCTAGTCAATGACCCGGACGTGAGGTCCGAGCCAAAGGGGTACTCACCGCCCGGGAAGGACGGAGAGAAGAGTTTGTTTCTTTCTTTTTAAATCAATTTTGGTACCCCCGCTGATGCGGGGCGGTGACTGGAAATGGGGGGCGTCCCCCTTTCTGGCTTCTCTTCTTTTTTCTCTTTTTTTTCTTTTTTTTCTTTTTTTTTCTCTTCTTTTTTTTTCTCTTCCTTTTTTTTGCTTCTTCCTTCTTTCTCTTTCCATTTTTTTTCTTCTTTTTTTTTTGCTTCTTCTCTCTTCCTCTTTCCATTTTTTTTGCTTCTTCTTTTTTGTCTTTCTCTTTTTTTTTGCTTCTTCTTTCTTTCTCTTTCTATTCCTTTCTTCCCTTTTTCGGGAACCCGGCTGGTGGCCAAATCATTCGGACATTAATCACGCAAATCCGCCCCAAAATGGGGCGAAGAGTAATATTATTACCTGAATGGGGGCGCTGGGGCGTGGTACAGCCTCAAGTGCCTTCCATTAAGAGGCGGGAATTGAACCTCCCCGCGGTGGTTGACAATTACATAGGCTCCGCCTTCGTAGACTTTCTGGACTACGTAGGGTCCGAGCCAGTTCTCGTTTAGCTTACCTTTGGGGTTGGCCGCCATGAGATCTCTTCTCTTGACCATGACAAGGTCACCCTTCTTGAATTCGCGTTCCTTGACGAGCTTGTCAAAGGCGCGTGCAATCCGGGCCTGATAGACCTGGATATTCTGTTGGGCTTGAAGCCGCTTTCCTTCCAGACTGGAGAGTTCATCGAGCCTTCGCTCGGTGTTGGTCTGCCCTTCGGGGACAAGCCCATGCTGAATGGCGACCCTGAGGGACGGTATCTCCAGTTCGACGGGGATGATTGCTTCCGAGCCATATACAAGAGAGAAGGGCGAGCAGCCCGTTGGGGTCTTGTATACGGTTCGGTACGCCCAAAGCGCTTCATACATTCTTTCTTCCCAGTCCCTTTTGTTAGAGCTAACAGTCTTGGCCAGGAGAGTGCAAAGTGTCTTATTGAAAGCTTCGGCCAGCCCATTGGCTTGTGGATTGTAAGGAGTCGATGTCCTCCAGTCAATTTTGTATTTTTCTGCTAGCCGGTAAACTTTCTGGTTGCGGAAGTGGCTGCCGTTGTCCGACACAATCCGGTCGGGCACGCCGAACCGGAATATAATGTTGCGGCGGACAAACCTGACCACGATTTCTCCGGTGACCTCCCGTAAGGCAACAGCCTCTGCCCAGCGGGAGAAGTAGTCGGTCGCCGCCAGAATATATTTGCAGCCTGTGGAAGATGCGGGAAAGGGGCCCACGACGTCCGTTCCCCATTGGGCGAACGGCCAACTGGGCACCGTTGGGTGTAGTGGTGCAGGAGGTCTTCTGGGAATGGTGGCATGCTCCTGACATCTCTGACACGACTTAGCATACTCGCAACAGTCGTTGAACATTGCAGGCCAATAATAGCCAAGTTTCTTGATTTCAATTTTCATTTTCGGCCCCGCCTGGTGTGCGCCAGCTATGCCGGCATGGACCTCCTTCATAACCCTCCAAGCTTCTTCAATGGACAAGCATCGGAGGAGTAGCTTCCGTTTGGCATCGGCCACAATCCGGAATAATATTCCGCTTCGGAGCTCATAGGAGTCCTTGGTTCTGACCAGCTTGATTTTTTCTTCTCTTCGGTCGGGTAGTTGCTGGTGCCTGAACCACTGCATTAGGGGGTCCCTCCAGTCAGGCAGGCTGACGGCTTCTGCTGTAGCGACCTGTAGGTCCTCCTCTTCCGGCTCTTCTTCTATCATGCTGGGCATCTGGCGTTGGTTTATTACTTGGATATGGAGATATCCATCTGGGGGCACCGCCAGTGAGCTTGCCAATTTTGCCAATGCGTCGGCTTGTGCGTTCTCCCCTCTGGCGACATGGCCTATCTCGAGGAGGTAGAACCGCTCCATGAGCCCTTTTGCTTTAGTGTGATACGGGAGCAGCTCAGGTTTTCGGACATCAAACTGCCCCTGGACTTGCTTGACGACCAGCAGCGAATCGCCGAACACCTGGAGCATTTTGATCTCCATTTGGAGGGCGACCTGGAGGCCGATGATCAGGGCTTCATACTCTGCTTCATTATTGGTGCAGGGTTTGCTGATGCAGCAGGAAGTGTGCATCACCTCTCCGTCCGGCGACTTGAGGACGATGCCTGCTCCGGCTCGTACCTTGGTGCGCCCGGACGGGGTCGCTTCTGTCCTTGAGGCTCCATCAAAGTAAAGCTGCCAGATGGCTTGTTGTATTTGGTCTACCTCTAGTGTTTCATCTTCAGGTAGCTCGGTGGCCAACGGGGAGTCTTCGGGCACGGGATGTGCTGCGAAGAAATCCGCGACGGCTTGTCCCTTAACGGCCCTTTGCGGCACGTAGGTGATATCGAACTCCATGAGTAGCACGGCCCACTTGCCAAGGCGCCCCTTTGGGACGGGCTGAAAAAGGATGTGCTTAATGGGGTCGGCCCTGGATATCAAGCTGACTTCATGGGACAGCATATAGTGCCTCATCTTCTTGACTGCAAAGACCAGGGCAAGGCAGATCTTTTCGATCGGGGTGTACTTAGCTTCTGCACCCACCAATCTTCGACTGAGGTAGTAGAGAGCCTGCTCTTTTCCCTCATCATTGTTTTGGGCGAGCATTGCCCCCAGTGAGTATTCGGTGGCCGCTATGTATAGAATCAGCGGTCTGCCTTTGACAGGTGCCCCCAGGACAGGCGGGGTCTCCAGATACTCCTTTAACTGGTCAAACGCGTGCTGGCATTCATGACCCCAGCTGAAAGGTGCATTCTTCATCATTAGTTTGTGGAATGGCTGGCAGCGCCCCGACAGGTTGGAAATGAACCTGCGGATGTAAGCTAGACGCCCCTGTAGGGATCTCAGCTCTCCCAGATTCTTCGGAGGGGGCAGCTCCTGGATAGCTTTTATCTTAAAGGGGTCGATCTCGATCCCTCGGTGTCGGACGATAAAGCCGAGGAACTTTCCACTGGACACGCCAAAGGCGCACTTCATGGGATTCATTTTCAGCCCGTATAGGCGGAGCCTTTGGAAGACGACCCTGAGGTCATTCAGATGCTCATCCCTCTTTTTAGTCTTGACGACCAGGTCGTCGATGTAGCATTCGACCTTGCTGTATAGCAGCTCGTCGAAGATCTTGGTCATCGCCCGCTGATATGTGGCACCAGCATTCTTGAGGCCGAAGGGCATCCTCTTGTAGTGAAATATCCCTTTAGGTGACCTAAAGGCGGTGTGAATCCGGTCGTGGTCGGCTATCCAGATTTGGTTATAGCCGGACGACCCATCCATAAAGGACAAGGCCTCGTGGCCAGTAGTTGCATCGATCATCACTTCGGTGATAGGCACCGGGAAGTCGTCTTTTGGGCAGGCTTTATTCAGGTCGCGGAAATCCACGCAAATCCTGATCTGTCCATTCTTCTTTTTCACCGGTACAATATTGGCCAGCCATGTGGTGTATTGATTCTCCGCCACGAAGCCGACGTTTATGAGCTTGTCGACCTCTTTGCAGATCTGGCTGGTTAGCTCCGGCCTCATGCGCCGGGGAGGTTGCTTCACTGGTTCCACTTTGGGATCAATGGACAGGATGTGTTGAGTCACCTCGGGGCTAAGTCCGGGCATTTCTTTATAGTTCCAGGCAAAGCAATCCCGGAATTCTTGCAGCAACTTTGTGTATTGTTCTCTCTCCTGTAGAGGCATGAGAGCACTCAGAAAAGTCGGCCTGGGATTGTCTTCTGTGCCAAGGTTGATTTCAACCAATTCGTCGACTGTGGCCTGGCCGCCATTTTCAATTTTCGGCGGGGCTGGCGACAAATCGACGAAGTCTTGGTCTTCATGGTCCTCGGGTTCGAGAATGCCATCTCCCTCTTCTTGTTCGTCATGACTGGGCATGGAGGCTGCATTCACCTCGCTCTCCTCCTGGGCCGTGGCCGCCGGGTGTGCGAGGCCCGCTGGCTCAGAGGGGCGTAGGTCCATCTCAGGCTCTTCTGTGTATTCATCATAGATAGCTTGGACGGGAGCCGGGGCAGCCGCATCTTCAGGGGCCTGGTAGTTGATGGACACGGTGTAGGCTCCCGCTCTGGGGCTGTCCGCTACATGGGGGCGTGGCGGGGCTATCACATAATCCCCCATCCTGAGCTCGTCCCTGTCAATGAGGTCTTGGGCAATGTCTTTGAAGACATAGCAGTCTTCAATGGCGTGGCCCAGCACCTGGTGGTAAGGGCAAAATAGCGGGTCCCCGCTTCTTCGGGTGTCTTGCGGCCTCTTGGACCGTGGAAGGGAGACTTTGCCGTAGTGGCATGCCCAGTCGAAGATGCCCCGGGTCTTCTCTCTCGGAAAGGAATAAGGCTTCTGTAGCTTCTCTTGGAGTGTCAGCCCTTGCCTGGTCGGCCGCTCGGTCAGCGAGCTTGCCATGTCTCTCATTTCCTGCCTTGACAAAGCGGGGGTGCTGGGACTGGCGCCTCGGGGCCGAGGCATCCGGCCACCCCATGGGGGGAGGGAGCCCTGGATCAGGTCGGCGACTAGCGAGGTTAACTCGGCTAGCCGCCTCTTCAGCATCTCGATCTCCCGTTGCTGCCTGTGGTACAAGGCGTACATGACGGGGTCGTATCGAGGGGAATTCGGAGCATGGCCCATGCTGCTGCTCCTTGCTTCGCCGGCCGGCCGGGGCGAAGGTGTTTCGCCGGTGTGCCCTTTCGAGGTCGACACTTCGGGGAAGGAGGGGGTCTTCTCGGTGCAACGGCGGCGGGGAGGTTTCCAAAGGAAGATCTCCTCGTCTTGTGCCTCCTGCATTGGGGGCGCAGGATATGCATCTTGACAGGCTTCCCGCGAATCTGTGGCTTCTGCGGGGTCGTCGCCGGGCCATGTTGAGACCGATATGACATCAGTCTCGTAGTAATCTTCTAGTGAAAAGCCCAGACCGGGGTGCTTGGTGATTTTCAGCAACCGTCGATCCAGGTTTGGTGGGTTCCACATTCTTTCAAACATTTCCCTCCGGCTGGAGGGCTGGTAGGGAGGAATCTTCTGCTTCCTGACCATTCTGGCTGCCCGGTCAGTCATGTGGGGAAGTCCCGTAATGGGGACGTGCGGGTCATGCAACTCGTCAGGGAACCGGCAATCGTCGTCTTCCCTGACCGGCTTCTCCCCGGCCACATAGAAGATAGTGGACGGCCCCTCGGGGTTAGGCACCTCGAAGGTTCTCAATTGCTCAGCCGCTTGGCATTCAATTTCCGCTATCGGCTTGACGATCCCTGGCGGGACCCTGACATCTTCTAGCAGGTCTTCGAGGCAGGGTGCCCCCGGTGTGGGGTAGATGGGGAGAGGGGCTGCCCTAAATACCCCTTCCTCTTGTGCAATACATGGTACATGTGGGGGAGCCACATAGCCTGGGGGCGGCGGAGGAAACCAGCCTCCCGATTCCATTTTCTTCTTTCCCTTGTCTCGGGCAGCTTGAGGAGCTTGCTTCGCCTCTCCCAAGTACAGATTAGCATCTGACAAGTGACACTCAAACACCTCAAACGGGTGGAGGTCGGCGAAGATTCTGACTTCCTTTCCCTCGCAGGGGTACTTGATACACTGATGCAAGGTGGAGGGCACCACCCTATTTTGGTGTAGCCAAGGCCGGCCGAGCAACGCCTTGTAGGACGTGCTGGAGTTGATGACGTGGAACTGGACTCTGGAGGTGAAGTCGTCAAAGGTCAAGTCGAACTCTGCGACCCCCATGGGAACCTCACATTTCTGGTTAAAGCCGGCAATCTTGACATTTTTAACTTCGACCAGGTGTACGTCAAAGTAGTGCTTCTGGTATACCCGGTACGGGAGTATATTCACTGCTGCCCCTGGGTCGATCAAGACCCTGTTGATAGGCTGGCCGTTCAGCTGCCCTTTCATGTAGAGGGGCCTGTTATGGCTGCAAGTCGGTAGGAGCATGTCATCTTCTGTGAAAGCCACTGCTACTTCGGGTGATAATTCTGCCAAACAGGCTTCAAGGTGTGCTGGCGTCTGGAGTGCGGCGATGATGGCTTGCCGTGTTTCTTCATTCAAGGACAGCATCTCCCACACCGTGAACCGGGTCGGGATTTTCTTGAGGTGTCTGACTATTCGCTCGGCCGCCCGCACCTTGAGCAGTTTCATCTCTTCGGGCTTGCTGCGCCTGCCCTCATCCTGGGATTGGAGCGCCGGATTAGGGGACGCCTCCTTTGCGGGATCTGTTGTAGCCCGTTGAGCAGGCGGGGCCTGTTGGGCCTCCTCCGCTGTTCGCATGAATTCGGCGAGGTTTGGGGTGCCGCTGAATCCTTCCTCTGGCTGGGCAGGAGTTGCAGCTGGCAGAGCTTGGGGAATGCTTGCTTTACTGGTTGCAGCGGGCCCCTGGGGGTGCGCCCGCCTTCCTGCTCGAGCTGACAGGAACTCGGCGAACGACGGGGCGCCTTGACTCTTGGTGCCTCCGGGGTAGAGGCCTGATGGAGGAGGGATCTCGGTGCCTCGGACCTCGGGCTCGGGAATCTGGTATGGTTGTTCCCCCCTGAGCATGATGTTGAGGCTGCCCTGAGGAGAGCGCCCCCACTTCCTCCCTGACCTGGTGGCGTGCTGGGAGGTGGATGCTTCAGCTTGACTCACTTCCGCCGGCTCATGGGGTGGCTCTTCTTCTTTCTCTTCCAGGGAGAGAGAGGTATCGAACAACGCCGAGAGGGTGTTGCAGGCGAAGACGACCTCCTTCTTCTTCTTGCCCCTGGGTCTTCTCTTTTTCTTCTTCTTGCCCGCTGCAGCGGACGGCTGCTCTCGAATAGGTTCACCCGACAGGGGAGGCTCTTTGTCTGCATCAGCTTCTGTTCCTGGAGCCAGCTCGAGTGACTCGAACTGCTCCCAGGGGACATATTGTTTTAGCTCGACGGGCTGGATTTTGGGCTGCTTATAATCTTCAAGCCCGTCGATAATAGCCTGGAGTTTTTCAACCGCCGGGCTAGTCTTCTTGTACATCCGCAGCGGGGCAGAGCTCTTCTTGTTGTGAGTGGGCCGCCTCATGACCAGCCGGGGGGCCGTGTCGTGGCAAACAGGGTTTACCGGGGGCGGTGCAGGCAGGGGCGCTGCTACCCTCGAGTGAATTCCTGGGGTAGGTCGAGAGGCGCGCGCCTTTCTGGTTTTTCTGGGTGCAGTCTGCCACCCTTCTTGGTCTTGAGCTGGGGCCATGATAAAGGTTTCATAAGTGGCACGGGCACAGGCCTTCGCCCATTCTTCTGGCAGCTCCTGATATAGTGAGATCATATTGACGGAGGAGGCTATGCTGGGCAGCTCGTGTGGCTGCGGGGGGTCTACTTTATGCTCCCCCATGTCCAGCTCCCCGTCCCTGATTAAGGACTCAATAACATCCTTGAAGACGTAGCAATCTTCAATAGTATGCCCGAGCACCCGGTGGTACATGCAGAAGCGCGGGTCATCCTTCTTCTTTGAGTCGCCAGGCCTTTTCGGCTCTGGCAATGTGATCTTATTGTAGCTGGTTGCCCACTCAAACAGGAGCTTGGACTTGTCCCGGGAGAAGGAATACAACTTGTTTCTCATCTTCTCTCTTAGTGAGGGGCCTTCCCGCCGTTCTGTGGTTCTGGGCGGCGGAGGGTTAGCCGCTCCCTTGGCTTTCTCCTTCTGCTTTTCAAAAGCCTGGAAGTCTAGTGCATGCACCTCCGGGGGAGCCGGCTTCTTCTCCGCCTGCCTGGCCCTCTGGCTTGACATGGCTGGGGTGGAGGAGTATCGGGCCAAGAATGCCTCGATCTCCGCTACCACATTGTTCAGACGGTCAAATGTCTTGACCTCAGTGCCGATCATTCTTTCTAGGATTTCTTTCTTTAAGTTTTGCTTGCAGATCTGAACTGCGTCCTCCTGATGCGGGGGGCGTTTGCACCTCATACTAAGGTTCCTCCATCTTTTGATGTAGTCGAGGGCCGACTCATCATTCTTCTGTCTTGTGGCGTAGAGTTCAGTCATAGTAACTTCTCTCTCGGCCACGTAGAATCTTTCCTTGAACTTCTTCTGCATGTCGGGCCAATCGGCCACCGACCCGGGCGACAAGCCGGAGTACCATTCAAAGGCAAGCCCGGTGAGTGTTGAACCGAAGAACTTCAGGAGGTAGGCCTCATCAGCAGCCAGGTCTCCCATGACGTTCACGTAATAGGCAATATGCTCTCTGGGAGATCCTTGCCCATTGAACTTTTCAAATTTCGGCGGCTTGGTGACGCCAGCCGGCAACTTCCTGGCAGCATACTGAGCCGGGTAGGGTACTCGGTAGACGTCGAAAGGCGTCTGATCCCCATCGCCCCTTTCGGCCAACTTCATGTCTATCATCTGCTCAAGCATCAACCGGCTGACTGCCGCCGGGTCGACCGGGTTCGGGTAGAAATGAGCGGGCTGTGCGCTCGGGGTGACTACCACGGTCGCTCGGGGGGCCATGGGGGACCCTTGTGAAAGCGGAGCCTGTGGCGGGGTCACCGCTGTGCAATGTGCTTGCTGCGGGGGCGTGCCCCCGGGGGGATCGAGGGTTGCCGGAAGAGCTGCCTCGGAAGACTGCCCCCTGTCCCTGGGTACCTCGGGTATGGTCTCGGTCTGCCAGGACATTGGGGGTGGTGTGTTTCGCTCATTCAACTGCTTTTTAAGTGATTCGATTTCCTGCTGGAATCGTTGCATCATGAGCAGCATTGCTGGATCAGCTGTGGGAAGACTGGGCGTGCCCCCTGTCTCTTCGGCCGGGGCGTCCTCGGATGATGTCGAGGGTCCGCCACTCGTGTCGCCGGTGGTGACCACATTGGCCGTGAGGGCCGTGAGGGGCCCCGTGGGTGTCGCGCCGCCTGCCGCTCTCCTTCTTCTGGTAAGGGGTCCCGGCCTGGCGGCTATTCTGGCCAATTCTTCCGGGTCGGTGGGTAGGGCCCCATACCGACCATGGACCCCTGCCATATTGCAGGTGAATGTCTGCCATCTCTTATTCTTGTTTCTTCTTGACGCCCTCCGGGACGGTCCTCCTGGGAATGTTAGCCTGTCGAAGACCGACCGTCGGGACGGCGCCTCCTCCCGTACAGGGGACTGGCGCGGCTCTTCCGGGCGGGTCCTCGACTCCATACTAGGTGCAGGTTCCCCCCTTTCTTCCTGGAAGGCGGAGGTCATTGCCCCCAGTAGTCTTTGGCGGCCAGCGGGGGTGCTACCAGGGCCTCGGAGGTAGTTTCTCATAGCCTGCTCGATCCCTTCCCACTCTTGGTCAGGGAGAGCGGCCTGTGGTTGCGCGTCGATGACGGCAGCAGGAGGAGCGTAGGCCCTGAGTGCCGGGCGGGCGGCATTGTGTCGGCGCCCTCGGCGACGGCGATGAGCATTCTCGGGCGGCACCGGGATGACGGGTGCCGGTCGGAGAGTGGGGGTCACTGCCTCGACCCCGTCATCTCTTCGGGACCTCCTCGGGCGGAAAGTGCTGGGCCCCGCCTGGGCGGGTGCAGTGGGCTGGGCCTCCCTGGGTACCCAGACTTGCTTCAGTTTGGCCAGCTTGCGAGCCGGTGCAATCTTTGGTGGGGTGGCCACAACAGCGGGCGTCACCTTCCCTTTTAGTTTCTCCAGCCCTTGAAAGGAGTTGCGGACTGGGACGGTCGGGACGACGCGGTCTGGCGTCACCTGGGACCTCTGGCCGTCTAGGCGGACTCGGAGGGCCCCAACCGTCATGGACTTTCCGGAGTTGGACAGGCGACGCCCTGAGCCGGCGCCGGTGTTGCCTCTCCGAAGCCTCCTTCGGTGGGATGCCGACCCTTGGTGGAACGGGCCGGTGGTCTGGTGCACGTGGTGCACGTTGCAGCTGAGCGTCGTTGTGGGGACGCTATTGTTGCCTTCGGCCACCGCTCGGCCGGCGGCAGCTTCGACGGCTCTCGGAGCGGGAGCGTTGGTTTGAGGCTCCTCGGGCGCTCGTGCGTCGAGGATGTCAACGAAGGCCACCCCCAAGAAGTTGGGGAAGCCCACGGTGGGAGGGAAGCTCCCGAAAGTGAGGGGCACCGCCAGGTAGCCGCCTCGCACATGATTCTTCACAACCTCGGGGCTGCAGAGAACAGCCATTGTCGGCTCCATGATGCCTTTCTCTTTTTCTGCATTTAAGAAAGTAGCATAATTAGTATTACAAGAAGGGGGCCGCGGGGCCCCTAATTTCGGCAAAGAGATGAAGGGTGGATCGGTCCCACCGGGCGTGCCAGACTTGTGGACGCACTTTTCGTTTAACAGTTATTTTGTTCGTTTGTTGGATTATTAAGTGCGTGGGCGTGCCAGTCACCGGAGTGACAATTTATTCGGGCTCCGAAGAGCCCATGGTGCGCTCGATCTGACTTCGTCAGACGATTGTGTGGTTCGTGTCAGGACCGAATCCCGTCGCGCCATGAAGGTCACGACGTCATTTACATCCCCCATACGAGGGAATACCCTTGATTAATTGCCGAAATTAGGGGCCCCGCGGCCGAAAAGAATAATACTAGTTGTGCAAGAGAGATAAGGAAGGATCACACTGAGGGCTGTATTCAGACCACAAACCGTCGGTCATGTCGGCCACTCGTGGGCCTTTTCATGTTCGGACATGGGTCCGTGAGGTGAAACACAACGAGAAAACCGGGATGAATCCATTCAAATGTCTGCCGAGCACCCGGCAATTTTTGTGATGACTCGGAGGGCGTCCGGAACGAGGAACAAACCCGGTCTGATTGAGATGTCGGCCCGAGACTAGGTCGGGACCGGACCATGTCGGGATGACTCCCAAGATCCAAGCCCGGCCTGAGAGGGCGGCATTATTGTTCCTTTTACCCCGGGTCCCGGGGGGAGATAGGGCTGCGGTGTGGGCCCCGGCATCTTTTATCTGGAATTCTCTTGGTTATGTACTCCAATTTCTGGCCTACGGTTTATTATTTCCTTAGGTGTTTGTCCCGGATGATTCTTCTTCTTTTACTCATTGTTATCATTATCATTATTATTTATTTATTATATTTTTTTATCTTCTTATTGCCCCTCCCGCCTCTTTTATTATGATTAATGTTGCACATTCGGAGTCCTTTAATGAGCACATTTTCTTTTGATTTATTTGCCATTTGTTAAGGCCATTATCATGTTGTATATATGCATAGGTGTGGTGTGTCGGCGAAGGGAAGGTAAGAGTGTACCGCTGAGAGGCCCAGAGGGGAGCGTGCCGGCGAAGGACAAAAAAAAAGGGTGTACCGCTGAGGGCACAAAAAGGGGTGCCGGTGAAGGTTATGAAAGCAAGGGTGTGCCGCTGAGGGGAGCGTACCGCTGAAGGTGGGGGATAGGGTGTACCGCTGGGGGGCATCAAGGTGTGCCGGCCAAAGGAATTGGGGTGTACCGCTGAGGGTTCAAGAGGCGTGCCGCTGGGGAAGGGATTTGGTGAGCGGTCCGGTTGATTAAAATGCACCGTTGAAGGGCCAATCGGAACGTGGTGGTGGAGGTTCGATCAGTTTTCGATTATTTATTTTAAGGCTTTTCTTTTCTTCTTGTCTTAACCCTTGTGTAGTTTCATATAAAATTCCTCCCTTGTTTTGTTTGTTCGGTTCGGCCTCTTTTCTTGCGGGTCGGACGTTCAGGCTGTCGGATGGTTGATTAGTTCGGTTCGGTTTTCGTTGTGATGCCGGCAGTGGTTTGATGAGTTGGAAGGTTTCGTCAGTCATCCTGCTTGTTTGTTGCCTCCTTTTGCCTCTTTTAATTGTTTATTAATATCTCACAAAAAAATTCGGCAGCATCTCCCCTTAACCCGGGGCGTAAGGGAGATAAAGGGAGCGCGCCCACACGGAGTGGCGGAACCCGACAACTGGAGGTGGGCCCCCGGGGGAGCAACACCTTTATAGAACCTCGAAAAACGTGAAGGAAGGGGCTCGGAGGCGAGGCCAAGGAGTGGGCTGCTGAGAGGCTGAAGGGTGTGCCGCTAAAGGCCATAAGGTGAGTGTACCGGCCAAGGGCCAATTGGAGTGTGCCGGCCAAGGGGTGTGCCGGCTAGGGGTAACAGAGTGTGGGTGTGCCGCTGAGGGCAGAAAGGAGTGTGCCGCTGGGGGCAAATAGGGGTGTGTCGCTGAGGGCTGGACAGGGCGTGCCGCTGAAGGCAGATCTGGGTGTGTGCCGCTGAAGGCTGATCTGGGTGTGTCGCTGAAGGCTGGAAAGGTGTGCCGGCCAAGGGCCGGAAAGGTGCACCGCTGGGAGGCTTAAAAGGGTTGCAAGCAACTGGGGGGGAATTTGGTGGCTGTTCAGGAAAAGAGGAAGAAAGACAGGGGATTTCAAGGCCGGGAGTGGCCTATTAGTAACTGAGCGGTTGGGAAGAAAGAAGGGTACCTCCCCTTCTCCTCAAGCCCGGGAACACGGTAGATGGCCATGGAAGGGAGTGAGGAGCTCACGGAGCCAAGGCTAACAGAAGGGGGAAACCTACATCGACGTGGAGGACCCTAAAGACGCCGGAGGAATGAAGAGACAGAGGGAGGAACGGATTGTCCGTCGAAAAGCCCGCAAAGCCTAGCATAAAACATCGAAGATCGAAGAGAAACCCGGAGAGGGTGGTTTTCATTCATGAGAATCAAGAGGGCGTGGCCCTACATATATATTACAAAAGCAAACCCCCAGATGGGGCCATGGACAAAAGGGAGAAGGACAAAGAACCCCCAGGAGGAATGGGATACAAGAGAGACGAAAACATCCGGGCCTAAGACATTGGCCACTATCCCCAACCCTTTCCCCCAATACAACAAGCTCTCTCTCTCTTACTCTTGTTTCTTCCCGGTGGCCGTCGGACGGAGCACAGGCCGGGAGGGCCTCTTCTTCTCTTCTTTCTTCTCCTCTTTCTGTTCGTCTCTCGCCGTTCTCTCTCTGTGTGTCCCCCCTCTCCTTTCTTCTTTTTGTTCGAAACGAAGGGGAGGGGTTTTTATACCCCGGACGGCGGGAGTCTTCGTGCAGGGGCGTCGAAGCGGGAAGTGGCCCGTGATCATGAGGTTTGACCTGCCTGTCCTGGCTGTCAGTGGACTAGGCCACGTGGCCTAACGATCGGCTGCCACCTCAGACGGCTCCACTGCGCGCCAAGGATGTGTAGGGCATGGGCCTCACGTCGCCCGTTGAAAGAGCTTCACCGCTGTGCCGTTGAAGGGCTGAACAAGCGTGCCGCTGTAGTGCCAAAAGGGCGTACCGCTGGAGCCCCGGATGGGCGTGCCGTTGAACGGCCTGAAGGGCGTGCCGCTGGGGACCCTACAGGGTGTGTCGCTGAAGACCCCCCAGGGGGCGTGCCGTTGAACCCCAAAGGGGGTGTGCCGGTGAAGACCAGCTGAGGGTGTGCCGCTGAGGCCTTGGGGGTGTGCCGGTGAAGACCATGGGGTGTGCCGTGAGACCCCCCATGGGGGGGGTGTGCCGTTGAAGACCCCCCCATGGGGGTGTGCCGGTGAAGACCCCCCCATGGGGGTGTGCCGGTGAACCCCCTTGGGGGTGTGCCGGTGAACCCCCATAGGGGTGTGCCGGTGAACCCCCTTGGGGGTGTGCCGGTGAACCCCCATAGGGGTGTGCCGGCGAGGGCCGCGGCAGGGTGTGCCGCTGAAGGGAGCGTGCCGCTGGAGGGTTCTGCCAGGGCGTGCCGCTGAGGCCTCAACTGGGCGTGCCGCTGAAGGGCTAAATGGGCGATTTTGAGCCCATTGTGAGCATGAGTTGTGGCCCATTTGATTTTCTTCGAGGCCCACGGGCTGTGGAGCCTTTCGTGCTCGATTTCCCCGGGGGTTTCTTCACTCGGCGCCGTTGTTGATGCTGGGCTGAGCATGACATTTTGGATGTGCAATTTTCGGTGTCCACACCTCCCAGGACACGTCTCTTCCGATGCTTATAGCCTTAGAGTCCTAATTTTATTTTTCTTCTCTGAGGTTTTCGGTCCAGATCACTTCCTATCCATTCTTGGAACCTCATTCAACGATTTTTCATGGATTTATCTCTTTTGGACTCAGATTTTCTATGCTTATCTCTTAACTCTGGCCTAGGGCTTCTCCATCTCCTATAAATAGATTCCCATGGCTAAGGGCTCGAGAGGAGGGGCAATCTTGGATCTGGGGTGAAGCCATGCCACACTGCACGCTCTTCTCTTCGACCCCAATCAGCCAGGGAAGTATCAAGTGCTCTCTTTTCTTCTAGGGTCTTTCTCTTACTGTTTTTGGTGTCCACATCTTCCTATTATCCCCTCTTGCTTTCGTTGCATTGATTTTCTCTTCATCACACTACACAATCTCTCTCCTTTATTTCTTTTCTCTGCATCACGCTACACACTACACACCTATTTTTATTCCCTAAACAGGGGTTAAAAACCCACCCCCAGCCCGGGTATTTTCCCTTCCAATTCCATGTTCCAAACCCGCCCCAGCCAAAGCGGCCAGATACCTGGCCGCTTTCTCGTCGTTCCGGCAACCGTCCGTCAACGTCATGTACCATGTTCTCAACCCACTCTGAAGGTGATGCTCGCGACATCCCCCACTCTGGGGAACTGCTGAGAGCACGAACACCCACCTCGAAGCATCAGGGTTGGTCCTAGACCCCTCTACGAGGATCGGGAGCGAGTTTTCGAATGATTTCCATGCCTTTCTATAAAAGAAACCCTTAGAACCTACAGTCTGGGGTTAGAGTTTTAGACAGTGGATCCCTTGAGGTTGGAACTTCTGGGGTTTGGAGGGGTTACAAAGTAGGAGAAACATGAGAGTCATCCTTTCTCCCTCTCTTCCACCCGCACCCGGAGGGAGTCCAACATCTAATGTCGGAGCCAGCGGACTACACAGAGAACAACCAATAACTTGCTCGTTCACCCCTCTGGGCAGCCAAGCACTTGGCCGCCTCCTACTGTTCGACAGGCAGTCCCCCATCTCCACACTCTTCCTCTTATTTTCTATCGTATTTTCATTGTAATATTACATTCTCATTTACTCATATTGCACGGCACACACGACATCATGCCCTAGAGCCCTTCTTTTAAGAGGTTTTAACTCAAAATAGAGAGAAAGCGGGTGGTCGAAAGTCTCGGCCATCCTCTATTCCCAACCCCCTTCCCGGTAAGCATAGCCCTCAATTCCTCCTTACGATTCGAATTACAGAACACTTATTACACTCTTGTTGACACATGAAAAATGATAAAATAAAAACAATATATACATATATATATATAAATAATGTCAACATATTTTTCCTACTAAATCATCTTATATTCCTTATTTTCTAGGGATAGAGGAAGAGGCGGAGAGGCTACAAGGGCCCATTAAGCCCACAAAGGTGCCCAGACCATATCAAAGCTTAAAAGGACGTCGAAGCCCATACTGAAGAGGGGGCGCGCCGAGAGCACCAGACAAGAGGAGCGCGCCGATGCTTCAGGGGTTTTGTGACCCACTATAAAGGCTGAGGTTCGACGAAGAAACAACAGAGCCGGGGGCCGTGGGGAACAACAAGAGAAGAAAGCCAGCGGCGGACGGGGATAAAAAAAAGACAGAAGAAAGGAGAGAGCCACCAACTCATCGAGGGAGAAAGAGGGGGGATCGTCCAAGGAAGAAAAGAGAGAAGTGAGGGTTTCCCTCTGCTGTCAAGGTGGGTGTCCCACTGTGTAATGCCCTTCGGGGTTACATTCTTCCCGCTCCCCTGTTTTATTGGGATTCTCTGTTGCTATCCTTTCTTTTTCTTTTCTGGTCGAGCGACGATGTAATTCTCAAGGCCTTTTGGAGCCTCGAATCATATGTACGAGTTGCTCTGCTGATTTCATATGAATGAAAAAAATGGAGTCATCCACTGATCTTGATTGCATCTTCTTGAAGTTCCCGTGTGTTTAGCGTCTGTGTTCCTTCTTCTTTTTTTATCTCGAGTTCTCTTATGTTTTTTTTTTCTTTCCGACTCCGAGTGTCAGCTTCAAGGTTGCCATCTTCTCACAGAAACAGCAGAGATCATTATCCTGCTTGTCTGTGACGCTTACGGGAGAGATGCAATAGTAAAGTGGTTTAAACTTACCTGGCCTCGTTATGATCGGCCGAGTTTTAATTTGTGTGTTATTAAATTCACCGATTATATGTAACAGGAGCCCGAGACAGTTTATCTCGTGATCTCCAGTTCATTCAATCGGATAATTGTTCCATAAGACGTCTCTCCGTGGATTTTCCGTGGATAAATTTATTTTCTCCCGGAGCTTAAACCCGGCATGAAATCCTAAACCCATAAAACCCTTTTTCTTTAACCAACCTCGGCGCCAGCAACTCTCGGCGCAAGATCCGCGCCGATTACCACTTGCGCCGAGGCTCCCCATCTTATTTCCGCGCCGTTTACCTCCCGTGCCGACTGTCCACCTTCCACCCGTGCCGAGAGGTTCCCATGCCGATAACCCTTTTAATTCTTGCGCCGAGCATGGGCATTTCATGTTGGCCGCCGAGGACGTCATTTGCTTGCCATTTTTATTCCTCTGTATGCTATTTGCATGCACGTTTTGGGGCATGGCCATGGCCCACGTGGTATATTGATTTCATGAAAACCCAGTTGAACGTATGAAACCCCATCGATGCATGGCTTCCAATAATAGCACCTGTTCATATAATATTCATTAGCCCACTAACCACACCCCACGTTGATGCATGGTGTAGCATAAAACAATTCCACATGTTGGCTGTACCCATGTTATGATTAATGCATGGTGTAATATAAGTAACCACTACATATGCATACTTGCATATTTTATTTTCCTCATGCATGAAAGTCCTTACGTGAAAGGCCCCCCTTGGTTCACTCATGCTTAAACGTGAACAGTGAATGCATGCATTTACTTATCTTTAAATGGTCAACTAATCATCATTAACCATCGGTCTTTTTATTTGGCCATGCATATATATATATATATATATATATGGGTCAATTCCGTTGGGTCATTCATGTCCGATTATGTGGAAAGTGGAGCCATACTAACGGGGTTTTACCCCTACATTTATTTTAATTCGGGTTTCGGGTTTCCGATTTCCTTCTTTCACCCCACCAGACCACGGAGTTCTGCCACTGCATGTTCGCCGCTGGTCCCTTAGGGGAATATTAATGAGTTGCCACGACGAGTGGACACTGTCCTGCTGAATTTTGATTCTCTTGGATCTCGGGCTATGCCCATCTTTATTTTGGCTTCCATCTCGGCACTCCGTGGATGGATGTCCCATACTCCCCTTTTGGCATAATCCAAAATAAGGGGAGATGCTGCCGAAATTCATTCACGATCATTGCTTTGTCATATCGTGTGATGTTTTCGTTAAACTGATAAATAAACTCCCTGCTGTGTGACAGAGGCCTGAGACAGACTATCTCATGGCCCTTTGCCCACTGTACAAGGGGAACATGATCATCATGAGATTTTCCGTTGATTGTCACATGGTCTCCCTAGACCTTCTGTGGATGAATTTCTCCTCCCCTTTCAGCTTACCTAAACATCATTACCAGAGCCCATGAAGCCCTGACTAAGCACAAGAGGCCCTCCTCAATAGAACCCCTTATAACATATAAAGAAAACCAACAAAATGGCCACCGGCGCCATCTCCCCGGCGCCATCTCCTCCCGGCGCTGCCTCCTCCCGGCGCCAACACTTTTCGGCGCCAAACTCGCACCGGGTGGGGGGCGCGCCGAGGCCAGTTTCCCTCCGTGCCGATTGCCATGCCGTTTTGCCTACCGTGCCGATTGCCTTGAGCCTCCTATCGCGCCGGGAACCCCCTCGCGCCGTCTGCCCACCGCGCCGGGATCCCACCGCGCCGGCTCCCCTCCATGCCGGTTCACCTCAATACCATCTACTATTCAAACACTCAACTTCCGGGCAACCTTAATGAGCCCTAAACTCAGTCTAAACTCGATGTCTCAACCTCATTTGCCTTCAGGCCCACTCTCATCACATCACGGGGAATCATGGTTCTTCATCCAAGTCTAAGGGAGCTAAATTAACGGGGTTCTACCCCCACATTATACCATTTGACCGTGATGTTTTCTTCTAACCCTACTGACTCTTGGAGTTCTGCCACCGCATGTCCTCCAATGGTTTCTTAAGGGGATATCAATAAATACCATAGTAATGGGCATTGTCCCGTCGCATCTAGATCCTCTTGGATCTCGGGCTACGCCCATCTCTCTTTTGGCTTCCATCTCGGCACTCCGTGGATGGATGTCCTATATTCCCACTTGGCATAGACCAAGATAAGGGGATATGCTGTCGGATTTACTCCGTGTATTAATATATCATATCTTGCATCACGTGATCATCTGCATGCATCTTCTATCCTGCAAATGAATGAGCATACCTATCACATTGGTTTTGCCCCTGGGATCCTTCTACTTTGGCGATTAATCAAGGGTTGTCCTTCTTTGGAAGGACGTAATTAACGTCATAGCCTTTATGGTATGACGGACTTCCGGTCCCGACTCGGACTTCACAATCGACTGACTGAGTCAGATCGAGCGCATAATAAATTGTCACTCCGGTGACTGGCACGCCTAATAAACCAACCAACCAAATAAAGAATAAATCCATTCCCACAAGCTGGCACGTCCGGTGGGACCAAGTCTCCCTTCATCTCTTCGCCAAAGTAGAAGGCCTGGAGGCCTTCCCCAAAATATTGATCGTTTGCTCATTCTAATTTGTAGTGATCTCAATGGCTGGCGGACTTACTGCGCTTGCATTCGGCCCTCAAGTGGTCGCTACCCACGCGGAGCACGGGTACCTGGCGGTGCCCACTACTTTCGGAACTCTGCCACCAGTGGTGGGGTTCCCTAATTCTCTCAGAGTCGCCTTCATCAACTTGCTGATGACCGAGGAAGAGGAAGCTGACAAGACTGTTGCGGCCAAGGCCGTAGCTCCTGCAATGGCGAGCGGTCCACGGAGAATCACTCCGTCTCGCCGTACTATCTTATGCTTTGTTCACCACGTGGGCTACCATGCTGTCCCCGTCAGTGACAAAGCGTCCGGGCGGAAGAAGAAGAAGAATCAAAGAAGAAGAGTTGTTGCTGTTTCCCGAGGCCAACTTTCAGCTTCTGGGAAATCTGTTCTAATTGGTGGCGTTCGTGTTTATCTGAACGGCCGCCGTGCTGAATCTTTGCCGGATCATACCATCCTGGCAGTTCCCATTCACAACACCTTCCAGGCATTAGCAAGCCAGAAGGCCAATCTAAACATAGAAGTCTGCGGGAGGCTGACCCCCAAGCTACCAAGTTTCAAGCAAGTGTGGGTTCCCAAGAGGACTCAGGGTTCTGCTTCGACCACACAAGATTCAACATCAACTATCAAGGACCCCAGGAATGAGGGCAATAAAGTTGCACCAAAGGAAGAAGAGGTCATACCAGTAGCCTCTCCGCCCGCTCATAGGGTCTGTGCCAGGCAGACCAATGTTCTCCAACGTTCGACAAGATCGAACGGAGCTGCTAGACTATCGCGGCCCTCTTACATGCCGTCGATGCAAGACCAACTATTAATTCCTGCCCTCTCTCCAGGGCACAATCAAGAAGGAATGGCCCAGGTGGTCCAGAATTACTTCTATGGCTTAGAAAGTTCTCTCCTAAGTCGTCAAAGGCTACTCCGCGCCATTAGCGCCGAAAGAAAAGAAGAAGGCAAAGAAAGAAGAAGGATGGTGTCATTCATGAATGAATATGAAGATGGCTTGCAAGCCAAGTACTCTGAAGCTTCTCCACAGCATGAAGAGAATAAAAGGATATCAATGTTTGAAAAGTCAACCTTCCCCAGTCAAGTCCAGAAGACAGTCTGGGGGCAAAGAAAAAGAATCTAAGTCTTCACTTGTAACATGGCAGGGGTGGCTAGCAGATATGGGGCCCTACCCGAAGAACCAGAAGAGTTGGCCAAGTTAGCTGAAAGGCCCGGGCTAATGACAAGAAGAGGCAAAGCTGCAAGAGAAATGCTCGAAGCAGCCAAAGAGAAGCAAACTATCACTACTTCAACTGCCGACATGGTGACTTCGGAAGAAGAAGAGATTACTCTGCCAGCCTCGTTTGAAGATGTTTCGGGCGAAGCATCCAAGGGTACCTCTGCTATGGCAGCGTAAGACCCAACTATCTTAATGATGCTACAAAATTACCAGCAAGAGATTGAAGCCTTGAAGAGGCAACTGAATGAAAGAAATGAACAAGCCCCTTTCCCCTGGCAACAAGACGTGCATGCCGAATCATCCCGGGAAGTTCCTAACCCGGTCGATGCTACACCCCAAGCTACTTCTCAAGCAACAGGCTATGGCAAAGCCACTCTTCAGCCACATTCCCTACAGTCACCGTTGGTGCAACTAGTTCTTCCACCAGTGCAACAATTGCCACCAACGGAGCCGTCGACACCGCATGTCGAAGCTCTACTCACTCCCTCTATAAAGCATCCTGCGCATTGCCACTCGGTGCCGGTGGACCCAACCGTGGTAAATAGATCAATGGTGGAACAACTAATTGAAATGAAGCTGGCCGAGAGGACAGTTAGTGATATCAGCACTTTTGATGTTTACAAGGTGCCATATCCGCCACAGTATGCCGCAAAGAGGCTCCCGCCTGGCATCAACAAGCCGCCCAAGTTTGAAAAGTTCAACGGGCATGGCTCTCCTAAAGAGCATATTGCTTACTATATGACAGTAATGGGCGATCTGGCAACAGATGAAGCCTACCTGCTAAAGTTCTTCGGGTCCTCACTGACAGGCCTGGCTTTTGAATGGTATTCCAATCTACCGGCCGGCTCTATAAGCGACTGGGCAGCTATGCAATGGAAGTTCCGGGAGCGGTTCTATGTTGCTGAAAGAGAGGTCACACTGGCCGAGCTGTATGCATCCAGGCAAAGACATGATGAGTCAGCCCTGGAGTACATCAAAAGATGGCGGAGCCTCAGTATGAGATGCAAGCGGCCGCCACATCCAGAAGACACAGTACAAATATGCAAGCAGAATCTAAGCCTGAAAATCCTCGGCGGGATGATCGGAATTGAAATACGGTCTTTCGACCGGCTAAATAATGTGGTCACGGAGATTGAAGCCTTCATCTCTAGCTCTCCCTCTACTCCAACTGCTACAAGCCAAAAGGGCAAGTCTATTGACAAATGGTCATCGCCCAAGGAAGTTCACACAATTGATTTCAAAGTGTTTGCTCAACAAAAAGAAAAGGAGGAAGGAATTGCCAACCCGCCTCCTGCTAAGCCAGCTGAGCAGCAAGAAGTCACGTCCTTGCGGGCCAAGATGAAAAAGCTCTACTCTTTCCCCAAGGGGAGGACTCGAGTCCTCTTCGAGTGGGCTGTCGCAAACAACAAGGTTACTCTACCAGAGCCGAAGAGGCCGGAAGATGCTAGAAAGAAGGATCATCCTCGCTTCTGCCCATATCATCAGATGGTTGGGCACCATATTGAAGATTGTTACGTCTTTAAAGACGCTATTGAAAAGCTAATCAGAAGAGGGGAGCTACAACTGGGCAACTATAAGGTTGATCCTCCTCGCCCGCATGAGCTACCTGCTATGGAAAGAGCAATCAATACAATGTCTCTATGCCAGCTGTCGTCTCAAGAGACAGCCATAGTTCGCATCACACACCAGGTGCCAACTACGAAAAGGCAAGAGAAGAATAAGTCAAGAGATAGAGGGAGCGGCGTTGTCCTCTCCTGCAATACCCTATCGGCCTTGCCTAGTGCAAGCCGAGCTGCTGAAGAAGATGATGAAGAAATATGCTACACACCGGTAAGGGCAGGTCAAGTTGCAGCACCTATCTCTCACCGTCAACCTCAGGAAGGGTGGGGGCATCCTCCACCGCCTGCTGAAGAAGCATGCTATTATACCCCTCCTCAACATGAGAGCATGGGGGCAAGAACATCCACTCACACAGAACCATATGTGTCCCATGCCGACAATAAAATGCTGCCAGTGCCACCTGGAATCAGCACTGAAAACAGCACTCCCAGCTCCTACCAAGCTAACTCCGCTCTGATGATGGAGCTCTATCAGAAAATACAAGAAGTGGAGACACTAAGAAAAAGATTGACTGAGATGGGCTTACTCCCAGTCACACTCGGGCAGGCAGGATCCTCATCCGAAGCCCTACAAGGTGACGCTAAATCATTTGAAGCCTCACTGCAACCAGCTATGCCCCAGTCAACACAAGGCCATGACGGGAACACCCTCCCGCGGCAGCTATACCACGCGGCCCGCGCGTACCCCTCAGCTCTCCAGGCACATCAGGGGGTAGCTTCCACGCCTCATGTAATGCCGCCTCTACAATCAGCTGGCTTGCGCCAGAATCTAGCGGCGACAGCCATAACAAACAAGCCAGTAATAGAACAAGCAACTGAGATAGAATTTGCTGAGGAAGAAGTCACAGAGGCAGAATTATATATGATCAAACAGGGAGATGATAAGTCTACTTCAAACTACATTCAACGTTGGAAGAATCTCAGTGCGAGATGCAAACATCCGCCAAGCTACAAGGACGCTGTCCAGCTATGCAAGCGTAATCTGAGGAAAGAGATCCTGCAAAGGGTAATTGGCCTCGAAGTCAAATCCTTCGACCAATTAGAAGATGTGGCAATTGAAATTGAAGCCTTTCTGGCCAAATATTGCCCGACTTTTACACCTCCACTTCAAAAGCACAAGCCAATTGAAGAACAGCCGGCACCAGAAGGAATAGAGGCAGCTGACTTCGTAACCTTCGAGCGTCAGTGGAGGAAAGCACAAGAGGCAACTAGCTCCTCCTCTACCAAGGTTGCTGAATAAAAACCCCCTTCACTAAGGGCAAGAATGAAAAGACCATACTCCTTTCCGCAAGACAAGACCCAGCGTCTATTCGAGTGGGCCCTTGAGTACAACAAGGTCGTCCTCCCGGAGCTCAAGAGACCAAATGACATCGAAAGAAAAGATGACCCTCAGTTCTGCCCCTACCATCGGAAGAGGGGACATCTCATCGAGGACTGCTATATGTTCAAAGATATCATGGAGGATCTGATCCAAAGTGGTGAATTACAGATTGGTGAATATAGGGTGGACCCACCTTGCCCTCATCAATTGCCCATCTTTAAGATGTCGGCCAGCACGGCCTCTCAATATTAGCTAGAATAGCATATCCTCTGAAGGGCACTACGAGCTCCCTCCGCTGTGGTAAGAAGCCGAACAAAATGCAATTGTTGCACCATCTTCGGGGCAACTGCTGAGGACAAGAGAATAAATAAACCCAGGAATAAAAGAAAAGATGATGCTTTACTGCTCGATGTGTTGCCCTCTTTATTCAAGCCATCAGCTCAAGAATGGAGTCCACTCATATCAAGGTCAACTGCAAAATGATAAAGATGCAAGGAAGAATCTCCGTCCAAATGAAATGACCCGGCACAACGTAGCCGCTGCTCTACATGCTCCAGCACACAATAATGGATGCTCAACTCTCTCCAAGCAAGGGGGGGCAAGAATGAAAATATGCTTAGCCGCAATCAAGCTCTGAGGTGCCGCTGGGCACAGCAAGACTTTATTCCCCGCTCGAGGGCTGTCAACAAAAGAGAAGAGGGTGGAGTCCAGCGGCCGGATTTCCCTGCTATTGTCTGCCTACACAACTGCTCCTGGAGCGAACAAGCTACCCAATGGAAACACGTGCTTTGAACAACTCATCTTCAGCTATCCACCCTAGCTTGGGGGCATTAAAAGGAGAATGAACTCTCTGACTATCCACCCCAGCATGGGGGCATCCAAAGCTAAAAGAAGAGAAAACGGGATTATTCAGGGCACACCAACATCCCACCGTGAACTGGACAACCCGCTGCAGATGCTAATTGTTCGACAAGCTCGACTGCTAAAGATTTCGAGCTCCTCGCTTAGAGGACCCATCTGCTGCATTTCATTTAATGTTAGAACGGGATTCCTCCTTATCCTGCGAAATGCTTCCCATTAGTCCCACCAGGATTGGCCCTCTATCCCCAGTGTGGAACCCACATTCATAACTAATACATCCTTGCCATCCTTCGGCATTCCACCGTAAATAGCTACACAAACACGCTAAGGGATACCAAGCTTGTCCCACTGGGCTCATAAAACCTATCCCTTGGCCTGTGGCATTCCGCCCTGACCAAGCTCTACCTACCTTAGTCTAGTGGCGCTCCGCCCTAGCTAAGTCCCACCTACCTTGGTCTAGTGGCATTCCGCTCTGACCGAGCTCTACCTACCGTAGTCTAGTGGCACTCTGCCCTAGCTAAGTTCTACCTACCTTAGTCTAGTGGCACTCTGCCCGAGCTAAGTTTTACCTACCTTAGTCTAGTGGCATGCTGCCCTAGCTAAGTTTTATCTACCTTAGTCTAGTGGCACTCCGCCCTAGCTAAGTTTTACCTACCTTGGTCTAGTGGCATTCCGCCCTGGCCGAGCTCTACCCACCTTGGTCTAGTGGCATTCCGCCCTAACCAAGCTCTATCTGCCTTACTCTAGTGGCACTCCGCCCTAGCTAAGTTTTACATGTCTTAGTCTAGTGGCACTCCGCCCTAGCTAAGTCCCACCTACCTTAGTCTAGTGGCACGCTGCCCTAGCTAAGTTTTATCTGCCTTAGTCTAGTGGCACTCCGCCCTAGCTAAGTTTTACCTACCTTGGTCTAGTGGCATTCCGCCCTGGCCGAGTTCTACCTCCCTTGGTCTAGTGGCATTCCGCCCTGGCCGAGCTCTACCTACCTTGGTCTGGTGGCATTCCGCCCTGGCCGAGCTCTACCTGCTTTGGTCTGGTGGCATTCCACTCTGACCGAGCTCTACCTGCCTTAGCCTGGTGGCACTCTGCCCTAGCTAAGTTTTACCCACCTTGGCCTAGTGGCATTCCGCCCTGGCCGAGCTATACATACCCTTAGTCTAGTGGCACTCCACCCTAGCTAAGTTCTACATACCTTGGTCTAGTGACATTCCGCCCTGGCCGAGCTATACATACCCTTAGTCTAGTGGCACTCCGCCCTAGCTAAGTTCTACATACCTTGGTCTAGTGGCATTCCGCTCTGGCCAAGCTCTACCTTGCCTTAGTCTAGTGGCACTCTGCCCTAGCTAAGTTTTACCTGTCTTAGTCTAGTGGCACTCCGTCCTAGCTAAGTTCTATTTACCTTAGTCTAGTGGCACTCCGTCCTAGCTAAGTTCCATCTGCCTTAGTCTAGTGGCACTTCGCCCTAGCTAAGTTCTACCTACCCTTGGTCCAGCGGCATTCCGCCCTGACCGGGCTCTATACCTACCCTTAGTCTAGTGGCGCTCCGCCCTGGCTGAACTCTATCCACCTTGGTCTAGTGGCACTCTGTCCTGACCGAGCTACCATTACCTTGGTTTAGTGGCACTCCGCCCTGATCGAGCTACCTTTCCTTGGTCTAGTGGCACTCCGCCCTAGCCGAACAACCCTTATCTTGGTCTAGCAGCACTCCGCCCTGATCAAGTTACCCCTTTCCTTGGACTATTGGCACTCCGCCCTGATCAAGCTACCCCTTTTCTTGGTCTAGTGGCACTCCGTCCGGATCGAGCTACCCCTTCCCTTGGTCTAGTGGCACTCCGCCCGGATCGAGCTACCTTTACCTTGGTCTAGTGACACTCTGCCCGGATCAAGCTATCTCAACCTTGGTCTAGTGGCACTCCGCCCTGATCAAGCTACCCCTTACCTTGGTCTAGTGACACTCTGCCCGGATCAAGCTATCTCCACCTTGGTCTAGTGGCACTCTACCCTGATCAAGCTACCCCTTATCTTGGTCTAGTGGCGCTCCGCCCGGATCGAGCTACCTCCACCCTGGTATAGTGGCACTCCGCCCCGATCAAGCTACCTCCACCTTGGTCTAGTGACACTCCGCCATGATCGAGCTATCCCTTATCTTGGCCTGAGGCACTCCGCCCTCGTCGAGCTATGAGACTCTGCCCATCAAGCCTCGCCGAGCTAGGCCCATAAACCTTTTCCCTCGTGCTCAAGGCACCCCGCCTTGGCCGAGCTCTCAGATGTTAATCCCTAGCCCCACCGGCGCTATAACAACATAGTCAAATCCATCAATAGTCCCACCGGACAACACAGCCTGCACTATGGGCTGGTCTGTACCAGGAGTGCTTTTGGAGGGTACCATTCTTAGCCCTCGCCAGTCGGTTAAGTTTTAACCTTGGCCTAGACCCCACGTCTTCGCTGAGTTGCTTGATTTCGGCATTCTGTCGAGTCAATGCCCATTTATATATCCTGCCCTTGTTTCAGACCTCCCGTCTGAGCAAGGTTTGTTGATTCCGACATCTCGTCGGGTCGACGTCTATATCCTACCCTTGTTTCAGGCCTCCCGTCTGAGCAAGGTTTGTTGATTCCGACATCTCGTCGGGTCGACGTCTGTATTCTGTCCTTGTCCCAGACACGCCGTCCGAGCAAGGTTTGTCGGTCCCGATATCTCGTCGGGTCGACGTCTGTATTCTACCCTTGTCCCAGACCTACCGTCTGAGTAAGGTTTGTCAGCTCTGACATATTGTCAGGTTGGCATCAAGATTCTACCTTTGACATAGATCTCCCGTCTGGGTCAGATGCATGGGTTGTCTTTGACAGTCCGTCAAGGCAACATCAATTCCAGATTGCTTCCAAGTCCGACATCCTACCCGGATCTGCTATCCTATCTTCTGGCCTTTGACATCCAGTCAAAGCCAGCTATCCTTGTTGGCGAGCCCAACACCCTATCATGATTTGTCAGTTATCCCATCCTCCGGCTCAGCCATCCCGGCCAAAGCCGCAATTACAATTCTTCAACTATCTCCTCTTTCGGTTTAGCCATTCTGGCTAAAGTCGCAATCACAATTTGTTAATTGTCTCATCCTCCGGCTCAGCCATCCCGATCGAAGCCGCTACCACAATTTTTCAGCTATCTCCTCTTTCGGTTTAGCCATTCTGGTCAAAGCCGCTATCACAATTTGCTGGTTATCTAGTCCCCGGGCTCAGCCATTCCGGCCAAAGCTGCTATCATAATTTTCGACCATTCTATCATTTCGGCTTAGCCATTCCGGCCAGAGCTGCTATCATGATTTTCAACTACTCCATTTGTCGGCTTAGCCATTCCGGCCAAAGCTGCTATCATAATTTTCGACTATTCTATCTTTCGGCTTAGCCATTCTGGCCAAAGCTGCTATCATGATTCTCAACTACTCTATCTGTCGGCTTAGCCATTCCGGCCAAAGCTGCTATCATGATTCTTGCCCATTCTATCTTTTGGCTTAGCCATTCCGGCCAAAGCTGCTATCATGATTTTCAACTACTCTATCTGTCGGCTTAGCCATTCCGGCCAAAGCTGCTGTCATAACTTTTGACCATTCTATCTTTCGGCTTAGCCATTCTGGCCGAAGCTGTTATTACAATTTCCAACTACTTCATCCCTCGGCTTAGCCATTTTAGGCCAAAGCTTGCTATCAGGGCTCATCCACCCGTCCCATTGCAATAATCAATGCAATGCAACGGCCTAGACCTGTCGTCGAAGCCCACTTTCCTTGATTGTGACTATTCAGTCCCTCTTCTCAATTTCAACTCACATTCCATCCTCCTGGATGTCGGCTTGGAAGCCCGCTTCCCCACAGCATGTGACCACTATCCTATCTTTCGGCTTAGCCAATCCGGCCAAAGCTGCTACCTCACACCTCAGCTATCTTATCTCTCAGCTTAGCCAAAGCCCGCTATCATGACTCTCAGCTATCTCGTCCTTTACCTTAGTCATTTCGGCTGAAGCTCGTTATCCCACGTTTCAGCTATCTTACATTTTGGCTTAGCCTCTTCGGCTAAGACCCACAACCATATAATTCGGCTAAACTACCTTTCGGCTTTCACAAGCCTGATTCCTTACTGCTCTCTGGCTTTCGCAGCCGGCTATCTCTGCTACTTTTTGGCTCTTATAGCCTACTATTCCTGGCTTCTGTAGCCTGCTATCCTGGCTCTCATAGCCTGCTGCCTCTGGCTCTCGTAGCCTACTATTCCTGGCTTCTACAGCCTGTTATTCTGGCTCTTATAGCTAGCCTAGTGCCTCTGGCTCTCGTAGCCTGCTATTCCTGACTTCTACAGCCTGCTATTCTGGCTCTTATAGCTTGCTGTCTCTGGCTCTTATAGCCTGCTATTCCTGGCTTCTGCAGCCTGCTATCCTGGCTCTTATAGCCTGCTGCCTCTGGCTCTCGTAGCCTGCTATTCCTGGCTTCTACAGCCTGCTATTCTGGCTCTTATAGCTTACTGTCTCTGGCTCTTATAGCCTGCTATTCCTGGCTTCTACAGCCTGCTATCCTGGCTCTTATAGCCTGCTGCCTCTGGCTCTCGTAGCCTGCTATTCCTGGCTTCTACAGCCTGCTATTCTGGCTCTTATAGCTTGCTGTCTCTGGCTCTTATAGCCTGCTATTCCTGGCTTCTACAGCCTGCTATTCTGGCTCTTATAGCTTGTTGCCTCTGGCTCTCGTAGCCTGCTATTCCTGGCTTCTACAGCCTGCTATTCTGGCTCTTATAGCCTGCTGCCTCTGGCTCTCGTAGCCTGCTATTCCTGGCTTCTATAGCCTGCTATTCTGGCTCTTATAGCCTGCTATTCCTGGCTTCTGCAGCCTGCTATCCTGGCTCTTATAGCCTGCTGCCTCTGGCTCTCGTAGCCTACTATTCCTGGCTTCTACGGCCTGCTATTTTGGCTCTTATATTCCTGGCTTCTACGGCCTGCTATCTTGGCTCTTATAGCCTGCTGTCTCTGGCTCTCGTAGTCTGCTATTCCCAGCTTCTATAGCCTGTTGTCCTGGCTCTTATAGCCTGCTATCTCTGGCTCTCGTAGCCTCCTATTCCTCGCTTCTACAGTCTGCTGATCCTGGCTTTACAGCTTGCTACCTCTGGCTCTTTTAACCTGCTACCCTGGCCCCCACGGCCTGCTATCATCACTTTTCGGTCCTTGTCACCATCGACAAGACCGTCTACCCTTTGCGGTCCTTGCCACCATCGGCAAGATCGTCTACCCTTCCGACCCTTATCACCATCGGCAAGATCGGTCGCTACCCTTTCGACCTTTGTCACCATCGGCAAGATCGGTCGCTACCCCTTCTGGTCCTTGTCACCATCGGCAAGACCGTCTACCCTTTCGACCCCTGTCACCATCGGCAAGATCGGTCGCTACACCTTTCGGTCCTTGTCACCATCGGCAAGACCGTCTACCTTTTCGACCCTTGTCACCATCGGCAAGATCGGTCGCTACCCTTTTTGGTCCTTGTCACCATCGGCAAGACCGTCTACCTTTCCGGTTCTTGTTACCATCGGCAAGATCGGTCGCTACCCTTTCCGATTCTTGTCACCATCGGCAAGACCATCTACCCTTTCGACCCTTGTCACCATCGGCAAGATCGGTCGCTACCCTTTCCGGTTCTTGTCACCATCGGCAAGACCGTCTACCCTTTTCGACACTTGTCACCATCGGCAAGATCGGTCGCTACCCTTTCCGGTCCTTGTCACCATCGGTAAGACCGTCTACCTTTTCGACCCTTGTCACCATCGGTAAGATCGGTTGCTACCCTTTCTGGTCCTTGTCACCATCGGCAAGACTGTCTACCCTTTTTGGTCCTTGTCACCATCGGCAAGACCGTCTACCCTTTCCGGTCCTTATCACCTTCGGCGAGATCGGTCAACCTACTCCTGACCCTTGTCACCATCGGCGAGATCGGCCAACCTACTCATGGCCCTTGTCATCATCGGCAAGGTCGGCCAGCATCTCCTCAAGCCCATTGTCTCATTACCCTTGTGGCTTAAGCCTACTTCAGCAATGACCATCATGTCCCACCGTGATGATTGCTACAACCCAATGACTTGGGCTCCCCTTGAAGCCTGCTTCCCTGCTATCGCTAGGTTTGCATATCCTATTCTCCCATTATCTCCTGGCTTTTATAGCCTGCCTGCCATGTTACCTTTCAGCTGTCATAGCCGCTTCCCTTGCCAACTGTTGACTTCTATAGTCCACCTTCTATATTCGGGTTAGACTCCCTGTCAAACCCGCTGCCCGTCCTTGGCCAAGGCACCCTGTTGAGGCCTACCACTCCACTTTAATCCAGATCCATCATCTGAATAAAACGGCTCTCGTTGGCCAGTACCAACCCTCTTCGTCCCGCCAGGACTTGCTGCATAAAGCCCTTTTCCATTATTTTGTTATCAATTCTACCGGCTTTTGAATAACTAACCTGCAGGTATTCGCATCAGGCGCTCGAACAAATAAATGGATATGTAGTGACATATACACATATGCATGCATATAAAATAAAATAAAAAAAAGAAGAAGAAAGAAAAAGAGAGAAAAAATTGATTGCTTTCAAATTTTGGGTGTTTGTTGGCCCTCCTTGCATGCTTGCTTATACTATAAGATAATACACCTCCTTCAATTTCCTAGGACCACATCTCCTTGCTAAATAAAGCTGCATGATTCTAAACATGTGTGCGCCACAACATACACTAAGGGATGAAAAGTCAGTATTGGCTGAGTGCATGCGTCTAGTGGAAAAGTCATAGCTATGTCGTTAATGCAACTCGTGAGATACACCCAAAGCAAAACTCCCACACTTTGCACCACAATGTGTTCGGCGGCCTCTTATCATAGGGATGCTAGAAGGTTCTTCCTAACACTATATGTGTGCTCAAACTTCTGCACCCACATAAGGGGTAATCGTGAAGAAATAGCTGTCTGCCCCCCATTCAAAAAAAGAGGAAAAAATGATGGGATGAATCCTAGTAGCCGGGAATCCCCATTGAGACATATGAGGAGACTCGCGCCGAACGGTGGAGTCCGCAATAAAATCACTATAAGGATGAATCCTAGTAGCCGGGAATCCCCATTGAGATACACGAGGAAACTCGCGTCGAACGGTGATGTCCGTAATAAAATTGCTATAAAAGGACGAATCTTAGTAGCCGGGAATCCCCATTGAGACATATGAGGAGACTCGCGCCGAACGGTGAAGTCCGCAACAAAATCACTATAAAGGATGAATCCTAGTAGCCGGGAATCCCCATTGAGATACATGAGGAGACTTGCGCCGAACGGTGACGTCCGTAATAAAAATGCTATAAAGGATGAATCTTAGTAGCCGGGAATCCTCATTGAGACACATGAGGAGACTCGCGCCGAACGGTGAAGTCCGAAGCTGGAATTAAGCTAAGGGGGTTGTGCGAAGCTACCGAAAATCGAGAACCCCAGCTGTGTGTGTAGACGCTAGAGCAATACTCTAGTGTTATTTTGAACGTCTGCGCATCCCTATGTCGGAGATTCGCTGCTCGCATACTTTCACTATCACACTACGGAGAAGTAGCCTCGGGTGTAGATCGTGGCTTACGCTGTGCACATATTCTATGTGATGTCCTCTCTGCGCATGCACATCTCCCTTAGTTGTGCCTTGTGAGTTACACTCTGTCTATGAGTTACAGGCGTTGTCCTTGTCCTATCCCCGATATAGGGGAGCTATTCTATATATCTAGCTTATGCTTGCTGTTGAATGCCTACATGCTCGCATGAACAAACAGACACACTTTCAAGCGAGCTTCACCCATAGGCCCCGCTCGCTCGTCCCTCATTCGCGCCACCTACGGGTGGGGGGCATTTGTTGACACATGAAAAATGATAAAATAATAACAATATATACATACATATATATATATATATATATATATATATATAATGTCAACATATTTTTCCTACTAAATCATCTTATATTCCTTATTTTCTAGGGATAGAGGAAGAGGCGGAGAGGCTACAAGGGCCCATTAAGTCCACAAAGGCGCCCAGACCATATCAAAGCTTAAAAGGACGTCGAAGCCCATACTGAAGAGGGGGCGCGCCGAGAGCACCATACAAGAGGAGCGCGCCGATGCTTCAGGGGTTTTGTGACCCACTATAAAGGCTAAGGTTCGACAAAGAAACAACAGAGCCGGGGGCCGTGGGGAACAACAAGAGAAGAAAGCCAGCGGCGGACGGGGATAAAAAAAAGACAGAAGAAAGGAGAGAGCCACCAACTCATCGAGGGAGAAAGAGGGAGGATCGTCCAAGGAAGAAAAGAGAGAAGTGAGGGTTTCCCTCTGCTGTCAAGGTGGGTGTCCCACTGTGTAATGCCCTTCGGGGCTACATTCTTCCCGCTCCCCCGTTTTATTGGGATTCTCTGTTGCTATCCTTTCTTTTTCTTTTCTGGTCGAGCGACGATGTAATTCTCAAGGCCTTTTGGAGCCTCGAATCATATGTACGAGTTGCTCTGCTGATTTCATATGAATGAAAAAAATGGAGTCATCCACTGATCTTGATTGCATCTTCTTGAAGTTCCCGTGTGTTTAGCGTCTGTGTTCCTTCTTATTTTTTTTATCTCGAGTTCTCTTATGTTTTTTTTTTCTTTCCGACTCCGAGTGTCAGCTTCAAGGTTGCCATCTTCTCACAGAAACAGCAGAGATCATTATCCTGCTTGTCCGTGACGCTTACGGGAGAGATGCAATAGTAAAGTGGTTTAAACTTACCTGGCCTCGTTATGATCGGCCGAGTTTTAATTTGTGTGTTATTAAATTCACCGATTATATGTAACAGGAGCCCGAGACAGTTTATCTCGTGATCTCCAGTTCATTCAATCGGATAATTATTCCATAAGACGTCTCTCCGTGGATTTTCCGTGGATAAATTTATTTTCTCCTGGAGCTTAAACCAGGCATGAAATCCTAAACCCATAAAACCCTTTTTCTTTAACCAACCTCGGCGCCAGCAACTCTCGGCCCAAGATCCGCGCCGATTACCACTTGCGCCAAGGCTCCCCATCTTATTTCCGCGCCGTTTACCTCCCGTGCCGACTGTCCACCTTCCACCCGTGCCGAGAGGTTCCCACGCCGATAACCCTTTTAATTCTTGCGCCGAGCATGGGCATTTCATGTTGGCCGCCGAGGACGTCATTTGCTTGCCATTTTTATTCCTCTGTACGCTATTTGCATGCACGTTTTGGGGAATGGCCATGGCCCACGTGGTATATTGATTTCATGAAAACCCAGTTGAACGTATGAAACCCCATCGATGCATGGCTTCCAATAATAGCACCTGTTCATATAATATTCATTAGCCCACTAACCACACCCCACGTTGATGCATGGTGTAGCATAAAACAATTCCACATGTTGGCTGTACCCATGTTATGATTAATGCATGGTGTAACTTAAGTAACCACTACATATGCATACTTGCATATTTTATTTTCCTCATGCATGAAAGTCCTTACGTGAAAGGCCCCCCTTGGTTCACTCATGCTTAAACGTGAACAGTGAATGCATGCATTTACTTATCTTTAAATGGTCAACTAATCATCATTAACCATCAGTCTTTTTATTTGGCCATGCGTGTATATATATATATATATATATATATATATATATATATATATATATATGGGTCAATTCCGTTGGGTCATTCATGTCCGATTCTGTGGAAAATGGAGCCATACTAACGGGGTTTTACCCCTACATTTATTTTAATTCGGGTTTCGGGTTTCCGATTTCCTTCTTTCACCCCACCAGACCACGGAGTTCTGCCACTGCATGTTCGCCGCTGGTCCCTTAGGGGAATATTAATGAGTTGCCACGACGAGTGGACACTGTCCCGCTGAATTTTGATCCTCTTGGATCTCGGGCTACGTCCATCTTTATTTTGGCTTCCATCTTGGCACTCTGTGGATGGATGTCCCATACTCCCCTTTTGGCATAATCCAAGATAAGGGGAGATGCTGCCGAAATTCATTCACGATCATTGCTTTGTCATATCGTGTGATGTTTTCGTTAAACTGATAAATAAACTCCCTGCTGTGTGACAGAGGCCTGAGACAGACTATCTCATGACCCTTTGCCCACTGTACGAGGGGAACATGATCATCATGAGATTTTCCTTTGATTGTCACATGGTCTCCCTAGACCTTCTGTGGATGAATTTCTCCTCCCCTTTCAGCTTACCTAAACATCATTACCAGAGTCCATGAAGCCCTGACTAAGCACAAGAGGCCCTCCTCAATAGAACCCCTTATATAACATATGAAGAAAACCAACAAAATGGCCACCGGCGCCATCTCCCCGGCGCCATCTCCTCCCGGCGCCGCCTCCTCCCGGTGCCAACACTTTTCGGCGCCAAACTCGCGCCGGGTGGGGGGCGCGCCGAGGCCAGTTTCCCTCCGTGCCGATTGCCATGCTGTTTTGCCTACCGTGCCGATTGCCTTGAGCCTCCTATCGCGCCGGGAACCCCCTCGCGCCGTCTGCCCACCGCGTCGGGATCCCACCGCGCCGGCTCCCCTCCATGCCGGTTCACCTCAATACCATCTACTATTCAAACACTCAACTTCCGGGCAACCTTAATGAGCCCTAAACTCAGTCTAAACTCGATGTCTCAACCTCATTTGCCTTCAGGCCCACTCTCATCACATCACGAGGAATCATAGTTCTTCATCCAAGTCTAAGGGAGCTAAATTAACGGGGTTCTACCCCCACATTATATCATTTGACCGTGATGTTTTCTTCTAACCCTACTGACTCTTGGATTTCTGCCACCGCATGTCCTCCAATGGTTTCTTAAGGGGATATCAATAAATACCATAATAATGGGCATTGTCCCGTCGCATCTAGATCCTCTTGGATCTCGGGCTACGCCCATCTTTCTTTTGGCTTCCATCTCGGCACTCCGTGGATGGATGTTCTATATTCCCACTTGGCATAGACCAAGATAAGGGGATATGCTGTCGGATTTACTTCGTGTATTAATATATCATATCTTGCATCACGTGATCATCTGCATGCATCTTTTATCCTGCAAATGAATGAGCATACCTATCACATTGGTTTTGCCCCTGGGATCCTTCTACTTTGGCGATTAATCAAGGGTTGTCCTTCTTTGGAAGGACGTAATTAACGTCATAGCCTTTATGGTATGACGGACTTGCGGTCCCGACTCGGACTTCACAATCGACTGACTGAGTCAGATCGAGCGCATAATAAATTATCACTCCGGTGACTGGCACGCCTAATAAACCAACCAACCAAATAAAGAATAAATCCATTCCCACAACTCTTTCAGCTCTAATGGGAGACCCACACTCGCTTTTGTGATTATTTTATAGGATTTTGGAGTAGACTCACATAGAATGAGCTCCCTATTCTTAGCCAGCTGAGAACGCAGATAGCGGGATCTCACAATCTCCCATTTCTAAAGGCACCTCACGATTATCTTCTCCTTGTGGGATGTAGATATAATCAACCCTCGCGATCAATTTCTTCAATATATATATATATATATATATATATATATATATATATATGAAAGCTAGCATTAACAATGCGTATCCATTAAAAATGTGCGGTCCATCATATTGCAGACAATTACAAGTGAGAACCTAATGGACTACACTCTAGAACGTAAGACTCCTTGATATCAGATTGAACTTCATGGAAAGGGGAATGAGGTGGTAAAACATGCACGAGGTAGTTTGTAGCTGAAAGGTCCCCTTGTGACTCACCTTAGCAGTGGTATGTGATGGGGCCTTGGGCCAAAAGGTCCAGTCCAGCCCATAACATGGACCGCCACAGCGGCCTATCGTGCGCCCATACTCGGCTCAAGCATCTAACAGGGTGGTCCATGTTGTGTTTTCATGAATGATATTTAATATGATTTCCATCTCAACATTCAAACTCAGATTTAGCATCGGAGGATTATTAATTTCGCCCATTCGCCTGGGGAGTCCACTAATGGTACTAGATCACTTGTAGAGGGACGACTAATATATTATGTTACTCGATCTTGTGGGGGACTCGGATTCAGATCTTCTCGCTCTGTCGGCATCGGTGCCTCACTTCAGTTCTACTGCACAAACTGATGAAATGTGATGCAAGTGGTGCTCTTATCCCTGTTTTGAATAAGTCTTGCTATCCGTTGGAAGTGGGCTCTATTTCGTCTAGTTTTTAGGAGTTTGTTATGCCTATTTTACAGGGATTGTTTATTAGTGGATTATGCTTTAACTTAGTGAAAGTTGTGCCGCATAGCAGGCACCTTGTTATCTTTTATTTGCTCTAAATAGAGACGAAGTTAGTGATTGTAGGGTGTGTTCAGAAACCACTCTCTGTTTTTTTCCATTCTAATTAATACAAAGTTCACATTCTCCTGTTTGTTCTTCTGCTGTGTGGTTTCTTTGTGTTTACTGTCCTACATAAATTCCAACATTATATGGTATCAGAGCCTAGTTCGACCAAATCTGCGCGTCATCCTATAGCAAAGGTGCTTGCTGCAGTAGAACCCCTTGTGGAGATAGAAGCCTGCAAGTGTGAAGCTTCACAAAGAGGTAAACTCATCTTGCACGTGAGGTATTTGACAGAAGTTTTCTGAGAGTGTTCATCATGTTTGCAAATGGTATGGCCACTCTTAACCTCTCACAGTCTTTGGTACCAATTTTCAATGGGGAAAATTATGAGTTTTGGAATATCAAGATGAGGACATTTTTTATTTCAAAAGATCTTTGGGATCTAGTTGAAAATGGTTATGCAGAAGTGGAGAGTTCTAAGGCAGCAAAAAAGACAGATCTGAAAGAGCTCCGTATGCAAAGGCTCTACTTGTTTTGCAACAAGCAGCCACAAAAGCTATCTTTCCCCGGATTGCCAATGCCACTAAAGCAAACAAAGCTTGGACTACTCTTAAGCAAGAATTCCATGGCGATAAGAAGGTAAAAGCTATGAAACTCTAAACTCTTCGTAGACAATTTGAGACCTTATTTATGAAAGGAAATAAATATGTGCAAGATTTTTTTTCAAGAGCTTCTATGATTATAAATCAAATGAGAATTTATGGAGAGGATGTTAGTAACCAAAATATTGTTGAAAAACTCTTGAGAAGCCTTCCACCCAAATTTTATTATGTTGTCACTGCCATTGAGGAATCTAAAGATCTGAGATCTTATACTATTAGTGAATTGTTGGGTTCTCTTTTGGGTCATGAGAAAAGAATTAACAGGTCAGCAGAAAAGGGTAATGAGCAAGCTTTTCAAGTCAGATTGGAGGACAATAGTAAAGAGAAAAATGCTGCTAATACTTCTGAACAAAAGCATGTAGGTCGAGGATGTGGCAAAGGTGGCTACCGTGGCCGTGGACAAGGACGTGGCAAGGCCAATGCTAGCTGGTCACCACAAGTCATAAAATGGTGATAAAGGTAATCAAAATCAGATCCATAAGAGTAGGTTCTGTGATTTTTGTAAGAAGTTTGGACATACTGAATCTTATTGCTGGGATAAGCAAAAACAACAAGCAAATGTTGCGGAAGAAAAGTCAGGAGATGGTAATCTCTTTCTTACTCACTTGGGACTTGAAGAAAGTAGGACTGATCACATGTGGTTTCTAGATAGTGGGTGTAGCAATCGTATGATAGGTGTGAAGAAGCACTTCCAAAACATTGATGAATTGGTGAAACTGCAAGTCAAGCTGGGAAACAACAAAGATGTTTAGATTGAAGGTAAGGGAACTGTTGCAATTAAAACTGAGTCAGGTATTGAAAAGTTGATTCATGATGTTTATTACATACCCGGTCTTGCATATAACTGCTCAGTGTTGGTCAGTTAGTTCAGAAAGGTTATTTGGTTACATTTCATGATAATGTATGTAAAATTAGAAGAGAATGATCTGATGTACCACTTGTGATAATTCACATGGCTGAGAACAGAATGTTTCCTCTTGAGCTTTAATTTCAACTCTTGATGATTGTGCCTTAGTTGTTGATTTGAACAAAACATCTCGATTGTGGCACCTACGCTATGGGCACTTGCATTTCAATGAACTGAAGTTGTTAAGTCAGAAAAAAATAGTATATGGTTTGCCTTCCATTGTTTGTGATGACACTTTGAGTGAAGGATGTGTGTATGGGAAACAACATCGATTGCCATTTCAGGTTGGAAAAGCTTGGAGAGCCAAAGACCCTTCAACTTTGGTTCATGCGGATATTTGTGGCCCAATGAGAACTCCATCTTTGAATAAGAGTAGATATTTTTTATTGATTACTGATGATTTTACTCATATGAGTTGGGTATTTTTTCTCACTCAAAAATTAGAAGCACTTGAAAAGTTTAAGGAGTTTAAGGTTTTTGCAGAGAAAGAGTGTGGTCATGTCATCAAAACTCTTCGCACTGGTCGAGGAGGTGAGTTTTTATCTGTTGAATTTAATCAATTTTGCAAGCAACATGGCATTCACAGGCAACTAATAGTGAGGAAAACTCCTGAGCAAAATAGAGTTGCTGAAAGAAAAAATAGAACCATTGTGGAGATGGCTCGCAGCATGTTGAGTATGAAGCACCTACCAAATGAGTTTTGGGCTGAAGCGGTGGCTATGACAATGCATCTTCTCAATATTTCTCCAACAAAAGCAGTGCGTAATATGACTCCATATGAAGCTTGGTGGAAGCAAAAACCCAATGTGAGTAACTCAAGAATTTTTGGTTGCATTGCGTATTCTTTGCTTGATTCAAGTGATCGCAGCAAAATGGATGAGAAGAGTGAGAGATGCATTTTTGTGGGTTATAGTAATGGAAACAAAAGGTTATCGGCTGTATAATCCATTAACCAAGTCATTACTTATCCGCCGTGTTGTTATTTTTGATGAGAATGGTTCTTGGAAATGGACAAAGGCAGAAAATCAGCACATTCCCTCTTTAGAAGCAGATTATCCACCTCTTCAATCTATTGCATCACATGCTCCATCTTCACCGAGCTCTTCAATAGTCCCATCTACCCCAGCACATATGGCCATCCCATGTAGTGGTGACAATGAAGCCCCACTTGACAGTGATACTCCTCTGAGAAAGGTACGTTCCTTGCAAGAGATTTATGATTCTTGTACCTTTGCTCTCATGGTGACAGAATCGACATGCTATGAAGAGGCTTGTGGCAAGGAAGAGTGGGAAAAGTCCATGAAGGAGGAATTGGCTGCCACAGAAAAAAATAATACTTGGGAGCTTGTAGACTTGCCACAAGGAAAAGATCCCATTGGTGTGAAATGGGTCTACGAGGTGAAGTGTAATGCTGGTGGAAGTGTGCAAAGGCACAAGGCTAGGTTAGTAGTGAAGGGTTATGTGCAAAGGCATGGAATTGATTATTTGGAAACATTCTCTCCTGTTGCACGTTTCAAAAATATTAGAATGATATTGGCATTAGCAGCTCACATGAAATGGAAAGTTTTTCAATTTGATGTTAAATCAGCCTTTTTGAATGGCACTTTAGAAGAAGACGTATATATAGAGCAACCACAGGGATTCGTCATTAGTGGGCAAGAAGAGAAAGTGTACAAGTTAAAAAAGGCTCTCTATGACCTTAAACAAGTACCGAGAGCATGGTACGGAAGATTGGACTCATATCTCCACAAAAATGATTTTCATCAGAGTGAAAGTTGTAGACACGCCATTTTTGACATTATCACGAGTAAATCTCATATTATACTATGATGCCCCAAAGTGGCGTGCACATTTGAGTCATGTGAATTATTCTCTATTTCTTAATATTTTTTTCTCATTTTTTAGAATTTTTTGAAAAAAATCTTAAACGTGGTGGCCGAGGGTGACGCCTTCTTTTAAAGGTGTCACCTACCCAAGACGACTTCTTAAAAGCCCACGTCGGCGCCCATAAATTCAAAATAATAAACATTTTGTTGACGAGACGCCTTTTTAAAGACACGTCATTTTCATTTCTGTTATTTCCGTTCTTGTCAAACCCACGGAGAGTGACATCCCGCTGCGGTTTCATATTGCATCATTTCCATTCCGTATGTTTCCCCGCTTCAACCACACGTAGAGGCAACTCTCTTCGAGGTCATTTCTCCGTGTCTCCGCGCGATCTCGCGTTTCTCTCCGTCTCCTTCTTCACGTGACGTCGTTCACAAAAGTGAGCCCACTGTGTATTTGAAGGTAAAGGGAGCTACTATGTTTATTGTTTGCATTTATGTTGATGACATTGTTTACACTGGTTCAAGTGATCTCCTCGTTAATGAGTTTAAGGATAGCATGATGAGTGAATTCGATATGTCAGATTTGGCGTTACTGCAGTTCTTTCTTGGCCTTCATATTGTACAAACTGACGATGGCATCTTTGTGTCCCAAGAAAAATATGCATTGGATCTGCTCAAGAAATATAATATGCAGAATTGCAAGGCTTTCTCCACTCCAATGAATGCAAGTGAGAAATTGAGTCTCATGGATGGGACTGCTAAAGCCAATGACACACTGTTCAGGGGATTAGTTGGTGGATTATTATACTTGACTCACACATGCCCAGACATTTTGTTTGCTGTCAGTTTAGTCTCAAGGTTTATGCATAGTCCATCCATGCATCACCTGGGAGCAGCAAAACACATTTTGAGTTATATTCCGGCAACCACCAGCTATGGAATATGGTATAAGCCAACAACCTATTTTAATTTGCTTGGCTTTACTGATAGTGATTGGGCAGGTGTAGTAGATGATCAAAAGAGCACAAGTGGCTTCATCTTTACATTTGGTTCAGGCGCAGTGTCTTGGAGCTCAAAGAAGCAAAGTACCACGGCATTGTCATCATCCGAGGTAGAGTATATTGTTGCATCAGCGGCTACATGCCAAGCAATTTGGATGCACCGACTTTTGAAGGACTTGGGTCAGGCTCAAGTACAAGCAACACCAATATTCTGTGACAACAAGGTGACTATAGCAATGACAAAAAATCTGGTTTGCCATGGCCGGACCAAGCATATTCAGCTCCGCCATCACTTCATTCGAGAAGCTGTCACTGAAGGACAGATTATGTTGAAGCATTGCTCTACTAGTGAACAAATTACAGATGGATTTACCAAGGCACTCTCATACCCAAAGTTTGTGAAGTTTCACTCTCTGCTTGGTGTCTCAGACTTTGCATCAAGGGGGAGTGATGAAGTGTGATGCAAGTGGTGCTCTTATCGCTGTTTTGAATAAGTCTTGCTATCCGTTGGAAGTGAGCTATGTTTCTTCTAGTTTTTAAGAGTTTGCTATGCCTATTTTACAGGGATAATTTATTAGTGGGATATGCTTTAATTTAGTGGAAGTTGTGCCGCATCTAGCGGGCACCTTGCTATCTTTTATTTGCTCTAAATAGAGACGAAGTTAGAGATTGTAGGGTGTGTTCAGAAATCACTCTGTTTTTTTTCCATTCTAATTAATACAAAGTTCACATTCTCCGGTTTGTTCTTCTGTTGTGTGGTTTCTTTGTGTTTACTGTCCTACAGAAATTCCAACACAAACTTCACTACCATTCCTCCGGATCATGTTTACGGCAGCATCCCTCTGAAATTACTCAAATAATTGGACGATCGATGCTTGCAGGGAAATGCCATTTTCCTTCCTCCCTTGCCGCGCGTACGTGCATGGTCCAGCACAATCTAGCTAATTCTCTAGCTAGTACTGAAACATTCCGGCCCTTTGTGTTCTTAGGCGTAACTATTACTCTGAGCTGGTCCAAATACATACGTTCAACACAGCCCTTTGGCCCAGTTGTAACCTCTCGATCCTGTCGCGTACGTAATCCCTTCTTCTAATAAACAACCCCTTGTCTTCCTCCTGGCGTTTTTTCTCTTTCGCATGCACATCTTTCCCTTTAGGAAAAGAAAGAACGCCGGCCGCCTGTTATATATCTCATGCTTGCCCAAGCAGAGGACCAAACAACAACCACCCTTTGGCCAATCTTGATGAAGACGGCGTGCAGTCTGATTCTAACGCAGTAGCCCATAGACTGTGTGTGTGGTCTGAGGAAGGGACATTTCACGTGAAGATATGCGCAAATACACGGCCTTTCTCTTTCCCTCTTTTCTTTAATCTTTACCTTTGCTTCTTTATCGTCTTTCCTTTAAGTATTAGTGTTTTGCCATCTGAGCAAGCAAAGCACATACCCGTACCTCACCGAGAGGCCAAAATATATAAATCATGGACTCCGGTGGCTGGTTTATCCATCTCACATTCTCGATCGCCTGCGGTCGGAGCATCGATCCTCGAGAAATTAAGAGATCGCCCGGGTCAGGATATCGAGCACAAGAATTGGTTTCATTTCGCATCAACCAGATGACGATCGCCAGTGTTAAGGTGTTCGGGTCTCCGACCTCCACCGAGGTGGCGAGGGTGCTGGCCTGCCTGTTCGAGAACGAGGTCGACTTCCAACTCGTCCGGGTGGACACGTTCAAGGGCACGCAGAGGAAACCCGAGTTCCTCAAGCTTCAGGTGCCATGCATTTGCATTGTTCCACCCTACGATATTATTAATTAATTACCACATGCAACGCTGCAGACTAATAGTTACCTATTATATGTATAGATATGTCGATCGCTGTTTCAATTCGTGTAACAGTACGTACTGATCTCTTGTTTATCTGTCTGTTCTGTGTACGTTGTAGCCCGCCGGCCAAGCACTCACGTTTGACCACGGCGATGAAACCCTCCTAGGTAAGATGGGGCGTGTGTGCGTGTGTATATATATATTATATCGATGTATGTATGGCACAGTACTTCTTACACTAATAGTGCTCATGATTTGAAATAACCATTAATAACATGCATGGCAACTGCATTGCCAGAGGCCACCAAAGAGACGAATGTGATTGCTAAAGGACATATATATATTATTCTGGCAGATTATATAGCCTCTTGTAGAAGAAAGCTAAGATTAAATATTAATGTCTCTCTAAAGTTGTGGTGTGGTGTATATAATATTATCTTGCGGGAAACGTACGGACGCGGGGACTGCACGCAGACTCGAGGAAGATCATCCGCTACGTGGCGAAGAACTTCCCGAAGAACAAGGACCTGCTGGGGACGGGGATGCTGGAGACGGCTTCCATCGAGCAGTGGCTCCAGACGGAGGAGAACAGCTTCGACCCGCCGAGCTCGGCCCTGGTGTTCAACCTCGCCTTCGCACCGCGCATGGGGTTGGCGCAGGCCAGCGAGAAGGAGATCGAGGGGCACGAGAGGAGCCTGGAGAAGGTGCTCGACATCTACGAGGAGCGGCTGAAGGACAGAGACTACCTCGCGGGGGACAAGTTCTCGCTGGCCGACCTCTCCCACCTCCCCAACACGCAGTGCCTCATGGACACCAGGTGCAAGTCCCTGTTCATGAAACGGGACAAGGTGAGGGAGTGGTGGAAGAAGATCTCCGAGAGGGATTCCTGGAAGAGAGTGAGGGCCATGCAGAAGGATCCGCCGGCACCGCCGGCGGCGGCGGCCCAGAGCCCCAAGTGTGCCACCCCACCAAATATTGGCTCCATCACCGCCGAGAGCTACTAGTTGATTACTAGCTCTCTCCTTGTTGTGTTCCAGTAGAGTACTACCGGTCTGTTGTGTTTGAGTCGAGCTGTTGTGCAGTGTGTGACTGGCTCCAGCTCCCTTGCTTGCTTTGTGCTTTTCCCGGCTTGTTTGGTTGCTTGTGTGACCTCGTGTTACGTACTGCTGCTGCTTTACTTTGTTATCCATCCGGATCAAGGCCTTACTTTGTTATATCCGTATAATTAATTAATCAAGAGAAGATAAGTCCATCTCTCTCTTCCTTTTTCTATATATACGTGTCCCAAGTCTCATGCATGTCGATTTAATGGATAAAAGGGTGTCCGCCCTGTGGTTCGGATTTCCCTCCACTCTCATTGTTAAAATTGTTGGGCCGTGTTCCATCCTTTTATTTACTAATTTAATTAGGGCGACTTTGATAACAGGATAAGGGATGAATAGGATGAGTTATTCCGTCTATTTAATCTTAATCGAGTTTGATAGTATACTTAAGTTATCTAGAGTTGATTAAGGTCAAGGTCCTTATTCTAGGAATAACTCGTTCTACCATTTCACATGGAACGAGTTATTCTCAGAGTAAGAGTAAGTTATCAAATTTAAAAAGAGAAAACTCAAATAATAACTCATCCAGACCCACCTCGAATAATTTATCTTAATCCGTTATCAAAGTGACCTTATAGAACAGTGTACCCATAAAAAAAAAAGGAATTTGCCTCGTGAGAAACTCCGGTCCGGCGGCAGATCCAGTTTAGAAACAAATGAACTTGCCATTATACCCACTTTCTGCCAATAATATTAATGTTTTCACTTTGCAGTTTCGTTTGCCATGTAAATGATGAACCTATCAATTTAAATGGCTCACTTAATAATCTTTCTTCACGTGATCTTTTATATTTTATTATATGTTTGTGCATCTTTTGTAGATATTGTGTTGTATATGTAAGTTCATAATGCATATTATTCTTTGGTTAATTATATCCCCTCTACGTACGTTTACCACCATCAGAAATTGAAGGGCTATTCCGTTAAACAAAATGTGAAGTGTGGTCTATAAGATTTTGGAAGGCAACTTCTCTTGTATGAGAAGGTTAAATGCGGGTAGGATATTAGGATATATAATCTTTTCTCCTCCCTTAACTTATTCAACATTATGGGGGTGTTTGGTTACATTATTTTAGATATTTTATCTCTCGATTTTAAAAATAAGTGTAAGAGATCCTCCAACCTCGTTTGGTGTTCCTTTCTCAAATTTAAGAGAGAGAATCTCACCACATTCTAATCTATTTCAAAAAAAAATAACTTCCTACTAATTTTATTTTCGAGATCGCTGTCTCATTCTCCCCCTCCCTCCCAGGGGTGACCCCCTCCCCCCCACTCCCGTTCTGCTCTTCTGTCTTCGCACGTTCGCAATAACCCACCGTCGAGCCAACCTACAGTCGCCGTCCCCAAACGCCCCACCTCGCACCAGCCGGCCACCGCACGCCAGCCACTAGCCGGCCACGGCTCCGCCCCACGCCAGTCGACAGCCGTTAGCTGGCCGTCGTCGCCATCCGCGGCTGGGCCACTGCCACGCTCAACTGCACACCCCGACGCTGCAGTGAACTCCGCCGCCGCCCACGCGCCTGCTCTGCCCCTGCATCAAAGCCGGCCGCCATCGCCGCCCCTGCGCCAACCTCGGCAATCCTCCCTCGCCGGAGCAGGTCACCCCACCGCCGGTCGCTGCCGTCGTGGGCCCATCCCTTCGCGAATATAATTTTAAAATTTAAGTTAGAAATTAACGTAATATAATTTTTTAGGTAAAAATAATTTCTTAGAAAAATTTATTCCCAAACACCGTATTAAGGTACACACACGGTTGATGAGTGACGACGACATGCGGCTGCAAGCCTGCAAATTATAGAATACAATTTAATACGGACAATGTGAGATAATGTAATAATATGGGCGTATACAGCATAATATCATAAGTTCTTGGGATGTATATGTATTATTCCAATAGATAATACGATAATTAATGATAACGCCCCACGAAGTAAATACAGAGAAATATTGTTTGTACTTAATTTCTCGAGGATCCCGGCCCCTTGATGTGCACTTCAACGTCTGGACCTGTCACGGAGGTCTCCATCTCGTGGGAGGCATACATAGGTTAGGGTGATCAGACGCATGGCCCCGGTTAACGGAAAACAATGGAGAACATTTTAGAGATTTACCTGCTGAAAGAAACAAGCCAAACAAAAAAAAAATGTTTTCAATCTTCTGATCTGGACGGCTTGTCTCACGAGCTATCCATTCGATCTTACAAACTCTTAAAATAAAGGGATTTTTAATTTAAAGTCTTAAAAACTTTTGAAATTAGAAAAAGACCCCCTAAATAAATAACTCTTAGCCAAAAGTCCAAAATTCTTGTGACCTTTAGTAAAAAAATCCCTCTAATTAACAACCATCTAACAAATAAAATATATCAATAAATATTCCTCTCTCTCTCTCTCTCTAAAATATATCAAAGAATATTCCGCAGTCGTCTACACCACCTTGCTCTTCTCCGTCAACCCATACCTGCAACACCACCCCCCAGTCCTGTGCATCTAGTCACCATCCTATGCAACCAGCCACCGCTGCCGTCAACAGCCTACAACGTCACTGGGGCCTGGAGCATCCCTCTCTCCATCTTGTTCTCTCTCTTTCTCTCTCTCTCTCTGCCCACCCATAAGTCTGCCGCCTCCCCTACAACTCTCTCTCTCCCCCCATGCAGACGATTGTCAACCCCCCGCTACTCTCTCTCTCCTCGCTCTCTATCTCTCTTTCTCTCTCCCCCCTCTGCCTCTCATCCTCCCCGCCAGTGACCAATGCTAATCTCCCACACCGCCACCTCCCTCTTTCAACCCCTCTCTTGGTCGGGCCACCGCAACAAGCCTAGCACTACAACAGTGCAGATTGCCCCTGTCGAAGCCGCAGACGTCTACACCACCTTGCTCTTCTCCGTCAACCCATACATGCTTAACTTTGGAGCATAGGCCGTCATATCATCATCACAAGTTTGTGCCAGGATGGGACAAACATCTGTGACAAAGGCAAGCCGTTTATTCCCACTCCACTCCCAAGCATCATCACCGGATACATGCACATGGTGTGCTCGATGTCACACCCAAGGAATCTCTTGGATGGACAAGTTCAAGGCTGACCAGAAGGACCTCTTTGCTTGCCGGGTCCCGGGAAAGAGCCTGCAGCTGCAATCAAATTCTCCGTAAACGAACCAATAGAAGCAAAGAACACCTCGTGAACAAAAAGAAGCATTTTGCACTTCCCATGGCAAACTGTGTCCCAGACAATGTTACCAGAATCAGATTGAATCGATCGGTCGGATCGGTTCGATCGTGAACCGATCTAAGAATTGGTTTGATTAAGGTCGGTCCGATCTAATGTTAAAGAATCGGACGAACCGGATGAACCGGACGAATCGCGATTCGACCGATGAATCGATCTGAACCGGTCTGACCCGATTCACCCTTTAAAATAAAAAAAATAAATGTAAAAATATTTATATATTAAAAATAATATTAATGTGCGAACAAAACTATCTTGTTATTATTTATCATTTTATTTTAAATATATTTGAAGTTTAAAAGTTTAAATGAACATAGATGTCAATTGTGAAGAGTGAAGTCCAATTTTAAGGTCAGTTTATTTAACCATGTTATTATTATTATTTACTTGTATAGTTACATAAGCATGACTAATAATTATAGATGTATGTTTTTTTTATTTTGATCAGTATACCTTATTTCTTATTATCTTGAGTAATAAAATCGGGTCGAACTATGTATTAATAGTACGATGATGTCACGGTTCAAACCGGTTCGACTGAACGGTCTAACTGATTCGAACCGAACCAACTCATTGACCGATTCAGACACCAATTCGATTCTGATAACATTAGTCTCAGGGCATGATATTTCCTACGAGATAGCCACCACCAGAGGCTGTGGCATCCTCAGACACCAAGTAGGCCTGGCAATTACCCGTTTAAAATTCGAATTGAATTCGAATTCGTATTCGTTTAATCGGATATGTATGAAGCTTAGTGGCCTCCACCCCACATGACCACCTCCATCTTCCCCTCTCTCACTAACTATGATGTCGGCGTCGGAGGAGGCGACCCCCTCCGATGCACTTGTGTGTGTGTTAGATAAGGGCATTATGATCTTTTCCTCTTATCTAGTTAAGTTAGATCATAATTGGGTTAGCCTAATTAGTCCTTACCCTACGACAGCCAGCAGGAACCTTTTTATGTAACGGAGAATAATTTGGGGGATTTTGATTAAATAAATATTAGTGAGGTCTTTTCCTAATTTCGAATGTATTCAGAACCTTAAAACTAAAAATTGCAAAAATAAATAAAAAAATAACGGATACCTTTAATGAGCTAATTTTGATCAACCCATTTTTTGTGAAGAAAAGAGCATCCATTATTGTGTTTTTTTACTACCCTCCGATCTAAAATCAGATGGTACAAGTGGGTAGTTTAAAGAACAAACTACCTCAAACGTGTGTTTTTTTGCTTCCACTGCACGACGGCACTGGTAGTTGTTGCACCGCCCGTGGGACTCAATATCTTGCAAACGTCAATTTGGCGTGAGCCTACTACAATCGCAACCAATAAAACGATCTAGCTGCGCTTTGACAGGGGGTTATCCCCCACTTCTCCCGGGGTTAACCCCCATTTTATTCTCAAAGCGCCGTTTTGATGGGGGGTTATCCCCCACTTGTCCCGGGGATAACTCCCATTTTATTCTTTTTTTGGTTTGACAGAGGGATACAAATATTCGGGTTAGATTGAAGGATAACCCTCATTTACTCTGGATAGTGTGACCCATCTAAATAGGTGGAACAGTTTAACCCACCTCTCTTATCAAAGTAAATGAGAGTAAGTGGTGTGACAGACTAATCCAAGAAGGATATCCCTCCATTTATCTAACCCTCCATCAAAGCGACGCTTTTTGATTTGACAGAGGGATATAAATATTCGGGTTATATTGAGAGATAACCGTCGTCTAATCTGGATAGTGTGACCCATCTAAATAGGTGGAACAGTTTAACCCATCCCTTTTATCAAAGTAAATGGGAGTAAGTGGATGGATATACTAATCTAAGGAGGATATCCCTCTATTTATCTAACCCTCTATCAAAGCGCAGCTAATTAGCGACTAAACACTTAATCCAAACATTGCGTGACGTAAGAATTGCCGTAGGAGAATACCTTGAGCAAACAAGAATATGATGAACACTAAATTTAAACTGCCATGAAAATATTAGAAATATTTGCATGAATAATTCTAATAAGATTTTATGTACGTAAAATATTTCATAAAACTATAACTATACGAATATCCTCTTTTAAATATAGAGTAATGCACAAGTTACGCACACTATTTTTTTAATTTTTTTAAATAGTTCCCACGTCTAATTAGATTAGTGTGTCGTACTTACACATCTCTCATATCTCCTACTGTGACCTCTACTCTCCTCTCACTCTCTTATTTTTCTCTATTCTTTACTTAAACCGTTGATGATTTAAATATCGGAGAGTTATCCCCAAAGACAACGCACGTGACTCCTTATGACGTCATTTCTCTAACGCTCGCAAGTTTCCTCGGGTGACTGGACGACTTTCCCAACGTACAAATAGAGAAGTGTGACACGTGATATAACAATCAGATTTCTATCTCTACGATAAATATTTTCACATATAAATATTTAAAATTATTCGTACAGAATTTATGATATCTGCTGCTTGGTAGGACAGCGGTTATCCCATGCATGCTTAACTTTGGAGCATAGGCCGTCATATCATCATCACAAGTTTGTGCCAGGATGGGACAAACATCTGTGACAAAGGCAAGCCGTTTATTCCCACTCCACTCCCAAGCATCATCACCGGATACATGCACATGGTGTGCTCGATGTCACACCCAAGAAATCTCTTGGATGGACAAGTTCAAGGCTGACCAGAAGGACCTCTTTGCTTGCCGGGTCCCGGGAAAGAGCCTGCAGCTGCAATCAAATTCTCCGTAAACGAACCAATAGAAGCAAAGAACACCTCGTGAACAAAAAGAAGCATTTTGCACTTCTCATGGCAAACTGTGTCCCATACAGTGTTATCAGAATCGGATTGAATCGATCAGTCGGATCGGTTCGATCGTGAACCGATCTAAGAATTGATTTGATTAAGGTCGATCCGATCTAATGTTAAAGAATCGGACGAATCGGATGAATCGGACGAATCGCGATTCGACCGATGAATCGATCTGAACCGGTCTGACCCGATTCACCCTTTAAAATAAAAAAATAAATGTAAAAATATTTATATATTAAAAATAATATTTATGTGCGAATAAAATTATCTTATTATTATTTATCATTTTATTTTAAATATATTTGAAGTTTAAACGTTTAAATGAACATAGATGTCAATTGTGAAGAGTGAAGTCCAATTTTAAGGTGAGTTTATTTAACCATGTTATTATTATTATTTACTTGTATAGTTACATAAGCATGACTAATAATTATAGATGTATATTTTTTTTATTTTGATCAGTATACCTTATTTCTTATTATCTTGAGTAATAAAATCGGGTCGAACTATGTATTAATAGTACGATGATGTCACGGTTCAAACCGGTTCGACTGAACGGTCTAACTGATTCGAACCGAACCAACTCATTGACCGATTCAGACACCAATTCGATTCTGATAACATTAGTCTCAGGGCATGATATTTCCTACGAGCTAGCCACCACCAGAGGCTGTGGCATCCTCAGACAAGCCGCCAAGTAGGCTTGGCAATTACCCGTTTAAAATTCGAACTGAATTCGAATTCGTATTCGTTTAATCGGATAATTATCCGAATAAAATATCCGATGGATAATTTAATCGGATATCCGATATCCGATTATTAATCGGATACGAATTTGAATATTGAGATATCCGTGTCGGATATTATCCGACCGAATATGAACCCTTAGGTAAAAATCTAATGATACATATATTCTATATATAATTAACTTAAATCTTAATATATTGTTTGATTACTCTTTTTTATCTTTTTTTGTCTCAAAATATAATTTAAAAAGAAGAAATTCAATTACACCCACTTGGTATGTTATCTCCTATTTTTTAGGATGAAGTCTAATCTTTTGATAACATGTCCCAAAATAAAAATAACTTTCACTCTTTTTTTTTTGAGAAAATAATATACGATGCTCTCACACGGCTAACACAACTCACCCCTAAGTAGGCCTAATAATTATCCGTTTAAAATTTGAACCGAATTCGAATTCGTATTTATCCGATCGTTATCCGAATAAAGTATTCGACAGATAATTCGATTACAAATCGGATAATTCGATTATTAATAGGATACGAATTCGAATATCACACTATCCACTCCGTATCCGATCTGTTTACGTGTCTACCGCCGAGGACATCCTTGTAAAAAAGAGTGACATTACCGCCCCTGCTCCCTAGGTGGAATTAAAGCTTTGCTTAAACAGTCTTGCCAATCAAGTTTGTGTGCCCTAAATCGTATCAGCCACGTTGCTCCAGCCTTTGTGCCTTCACAACTCTTCTTTAACCTTTCCCTTTATTAAAGAAAAGAACGGACCATATATACACGCAAGGACGATCTATGGACCGGCCGACGGAACCTTCCGTAGAGGACCAGCGGCGGGACTGTCAAGGGCTACCAATCATAGCACGCCACGTAGGGGAGTGACCTACGGCAGAGGGTACTGTGGTCTTACTTTTGTTCCTTTTTCCTTTTTTCCTTTCGTCGTTTTGCCTCTTCATTCCCCGCACCTCTTTGGCATATTGCTTTCCTTGCATGGAGAGGTTGGAATTGGAACTCGGGAAGACTTGTGCATGACTGACGAGAGGCAAAGAAATAAATAAAACACGGGCAGCACTCTGCCAGGCCAGCATGTGCTTGTGCACGTAGAGAGAGATGGTTCAGTGTGGGGTTGTGGGTCTCTGTGCTTGCATGCCATTGTGAAGTATTGTGCCTTATCACCGACCTGCCGTTGGCTTCCTCTTCCCTGATTCCCCTGCTGTAGATTTTGGAGATGGCAGAGCCGTTGGCAAACGTGTACTATGCAAAGCCAATGCTGCCGGATGTGGCGAGGGTGCTGACGTGCCTCCGGGAGAAGCAGATCGATTTCAAGCACTTCGACATCAGTGAGGACCAGCACCACGGCATGCCCCTGGACTTCTTCAAGCTCCAGGCCAAGGTAATTAATACCATCTGCAACGACCAATTGCCCGTTTTCACTCCGCAGCCGCATGCTCAGCTGTCGCCGCAGACACAACCCGCTTTTAACCTTCGCTCTCTTACCTTCGTGTACAGGCTTCCGCCAGAGTCCATGGCCCTGCCTTCGACGACGGCAAGGAAAGACTCTTCGGTAAGTGGTAACAGCACAGTTACATTACATACATGTTCTGTAATTTCCATTCGGGATACCCCCCGCACTTGGGTGTGCGTGGCGTTGACCCGGCTGCTGCATGTTTGGGCGATTTCAGAGTCGAGGGCCGTATGTCGATACCTCGTGGAGAAGTACGCCGACCGAGGTAACAAAACATTGCTGGGGAGGGAGTCACTGGAGCGGGCTTCCATCGAACAGTGGCTCAAGACGGAGGAGCACAGCTTCGACCCACCGAGCTGGACACTCGTCTTCTACCTGGCGATTGCACCCAACATGGGCATCCAGCAAGACCACAATGCAATAGAGGAGAGCGCGAGGAAGCTGTCGGAGGTGCTGGACGTGTATGACCACAGGCTGGCACAGAGCAGCTTCTTGGCAGGGAGCGAGTTCACGCTGGCAGATCTCAACCACCTCCCAAACTCGTACTACCTTGCGAAGCAAGACCTCTTCACCTCGAGGAAAAATGTCAGCAGGTGGTTGAAAGACATGTCCGGCCGGTATTCATGGGGGAAAGTGACCGAGATTCTAAACATAGCCCCTGTAGAAAGGGTGCCTATTCTTGCACCCCCAGCAGACGGTGGTGATCGGCCTTCTCTTCCAGCTGCCCGGTCTCGGTCTGTTCAGTCGTCCGTGAATGCCCCAACATCGGAAATCCCTGTAGAAAAGGTGCCTATTATCGCAACCCCAGCAGATGGGCCTTCTCCTCCAGGCCAGTCTCAGCCCGTTCAATCGTCCATACATGCTCCAGCATCGGGGACTACTCATCAGTCTGCTAGCAGCTCCCCCTCCTCAGGTGGTACTTCTCATAGAGAAGGCACCAACCAAGACAAATCTGGCCATCAATCTACTAAGGTTACTTCCCAAAACGCCAACCAAGCGATGGATACGGCATCCACTCAGTCCAGATCAAATGGCACCACTGCAAAGCAAGGTAGGTCCGAACAAACTGCTCAACAGACCGCAACGGGAGCAGGTCATACTGGCTCCACAGATGCAGGAACTACTCAATCACCGACCTCCCAACCAAAAACAGGAAAAGGTAACATCTTTAAATCGGGTCCTCCCCAACTCCAAACTGTCTGCTTAACGGGTCTCTTCTTTTCTGTCGGCAATAATCATCCTCGGGTGTTTCTTCTCCTAAACAAGGCACAGATGGCGAAAAATCTGGAGCCCAATCACCCTTAGGTCCTCTTTCTGGGCAAGGCACAAATGGAGAGAAATCTGGCCATCCACCCACCAAAGATCCTTTCCAAACTTCTACCGAGGGAGCAAACAATGGCTCCACTCACTCGGGATCAAATGCCACCCCTGCAAAACAAGGTAGTTCCGAGCAGACGAGTAATAATCAGTCAATAACGGAGACACGTCACACTGGCTCCACTAACGTGGGAAATGGTAAATCAGTGGCTCCTGAACCATCAATTGCAGAAGGTAACGTCATTAAGTCAGGTTCTCCAAATAAAAAAATTGTCTTGCAAATGGATCTCATCAGTTTACTAACAATTACCCTCCTCAGTTTCTCCTTCTTCTGGACAAGGCACCGGTGGCAAGAAATCTGGCCATCAATCCACCAATGATCTTTCCCAAAACTCTACTAAGGGAGCGAACAAAGACTCCATTCACTCGGGATCAAATGCCACCCCTGCAAAGCAAGGAAGTTCCGAGCAGACGAGTAATCAGTCAACCACGGAAACACACCACTCTGGCTCCAATAACGTAGGAAATGGGAAATCAGTGGCTCCTAAAGCATCAATTGGAAAAGGTAACATCACTAAGCTGGGTTCCCCAAATAGAAATTGTCCTGCAAATGGTTATCATCAGTTTACTAAGAATTACCCTCCTTAGGTTCTTCTTATTCCGGACAAGACACCAATGGCAAGAAGTCTGGCCATCAATCCACCAAAGGTGTTTCCCAAAATTTTACTAAGCCAGTGGACAATGAGTCCACTCACTCAATATCAGATGCCACCCTTGCAAAGCAAGGCAGTTCTGAGCAAACTGCCAATCAGTCAACAGTGGGAACAGATCGCTCTGGCTCCACCAATGCAGGAACTGGTAAACTAGAGGGTTCCGAAACATCAATTGGAAGAGGTAATATCATTAAGTCAGGTTCTCCAAATAGAAACTGTCTTGCAAATGCTTCTCATCAGTTTATTAACAATTACCCTCCTTAGGTTCTACCAATGACCTTTCCCAAAATTCTACTAAGGCAGCAGACAATGAGTCCACTAACTTAGGATTGAAAGCCACCCCTTCAAAGCAAGGTAGTTTTGAGCAAACTACTAATCAGTCAACAACAGGAACAGTTCACTCCGGCTCCACTAATGCAGGAAGTGGTATATCAGAGGCTCCTGAAAAATCAACTGGAGAAGGTAACATCATTAAGTCAGGCTCTCCAAAATAGAAATTGTATTGCAAATGATTCTCATCAGTTTAGTAACAATTGCCCTCCTTGGGTTCTTCTTCTTCTTCCGGACAAGGCACCAATGACGAGAAGTCTGGTCATCAATCTACCAAAGATGCTTCCCTAAATTCTACCAAAATAACAAACAAAGAGTCCACTCACTCAGGATCCAATGCCACCCCCACAAAGCATGGTAGCTCTGACCAAACTAGTACGACAACAGGAACAGATCACTCTGGCTCCACTAATGTGGGAAATGGTAAATCAGTGGCTTCTGGAGCATCAATTGGAAAAGGTAGCGTCATTAAGACAGGTTCTCCAAATAGAATTGTCTTATAAATGGTTCTCACCAGTTAACTAACGATAACCCCTCCTAAGCTTCTTCTTTTTCTTCTGGACAAGGCAACAATGGCAAAATATCTGGCCATCAATCCACCGAAGGTCTTTCCCAAAATTCTAGTAAAGCAGCAGACAATGAGTCCCCTCACTCAACGTCAAATGCCGCACCTGCAAAGCAAAGTAGTTCTGTGCAAACTACCAATCGGTCAACAACAAGGGCAGATCAGTCAGGCTCATCTAATGCAGGAACTGGTAATTCAGAGGCTTCTGAAACATCAACTGGAAAAGGTAATACCATTAAGTCAGGTTCTCCAAATAGAAACTGTCTGGCAAATGGTTCTCATTAGTCTATTAACAATTACACTCCTTAGGCTCTTCTTCTTCTTCTTCTGGACAAGACACCAATGGCAAGAAATCTGGCCATCAGTCCACTGAAGATCTTTCCCAGAATTCTACTAAACCAGCAGACAACGAGTCCACTCACTCAAGATCGAATGCCACCCCTGCAAAACAAGGTAGTTCCGAGCAAACTACCAATCAGTCAACAATGGGAACAGATCATTCCAGCTCCACTAATGCAGGAACTGGTAAATCCGAGGGTTCTGAAACATCAATTGGAAAAGGTAATATTATTCAGGTTCTCCAAGTAGAAATTGTCTTGCAAATGGCTCTCATTATCATTAGTTTATTAACAATTCCCCTCAGGTTCTTCTTCTTCTGGACAAGGCACCAATCGTGAGAAATCTGGCCATCAATCTACCAAAGACCTTTCCCAAAATTCTACTGAAGTAGAAGAGAATGAGTCCACCCAATTAGGATCGAAAGCCACCCCTGCAAAGCAAGGTAGTTCTGAGCAAACTACTAATCAGTCAACAACGGGAACAGTTCACTCTGGCTCCACTGATGCAGGAAGTGATAAACCAGAGGCTCCTGAAAAATCAACTGGAAAAGGTAACATCATTAAGTCAGGTTCTCCAAAATAGAAATCGTCTTGCAAGTGGTTCTCATCCGTTTACTAACAATGACCCTCCTTGGGTTCATCTTCTTCTGGACAAGGCACCAATGGTGAGAATTCTTCTTCTGGACAAGGCACCACTGGGGCAGACCAACAATCTACTAAAACAGAAGGCAATGAATCCACCCAGCCAGGATCAAATGCCACCCCCACAAAGCAAGGTAGTTCTGAGCAAACTAGTAATCAATCAACAACAGGAACGGATAACTCTGGCTCCACCAGTGCAGGAACTTCTCAATCACCACTGGGAAAGGTAACAACTTCAATCTCGTCTGGACTTGAACCCAGATCTCTCACACTCCGTGTAGACCCGAGTACCACTGTGCTAGATTCTCCGTCATTTAAAAAAAAGAGAACTTCAATCTCATGTTCTCTATGTCAAATTTCTTCCCGTAATGATTCTGATGTATTTGCTTGAAATTTTGCCTTCTCAGATATCTCCTCCTAAATGACGCACCCGTGGCAAAAATTTTGGCCCTCTATCAGCAAAAGAAACTTCCTGATGAGCTATGAAAACATTGAACTATGAAGCCACTCCATCCAGATCAAATGCCAGTCCTACAGTGCAAGCTACTTCGCAAACGTAGAGGGGGGAAGAAGAGGATCTCATCAGTAAGCAATGGTACAGGTCGTCCTCACTAAGTCAATATCTACTCACCAAGCGGCTCCCTAACCAACAACTGAAGAGACAGCATCACTGAGTCAAGTTCACCGAGTCTAGATTATCTTGCCAATGGCTCTCTCATTCTTCTGCACCAGAGAATGCTTAGATTGAATTTCCTTGGGTGGTTTATAAGTCTAATTTATGTTGTTATGGTCACATTTTGTGTTCTTCCCTTGATTCTGGTTTCCAAATGATAATCTTGTTTCCCATGTGAACTGCTGTATGTGATGTTAGCTGAAAAATGTATGGCATTTTATTTTGGTCAAAATGAACTACCAAGAGACCATGTTGGTCTATGGTCATGAACAAGCTGCAGCACAGAAAAACACTTGTTTCTGCAAAAAGTGGATGCCACAGGATCTATTTATTTACAGTCTAAAATTGCTGCTACTAAGTTAAATTTTGTAAACCATATCCTTAATATATTGAAATGTCTATGAACAGAGCTTAATCAATTTAGAACTACACAGATCCTGATCCATATCGACAAATCCAGGTTTTCCATGCTTGCAATTCAGTGGTAGAATATCGTTCCCCTTCAATAAATCGTGAATTATGCTTTTCTCCCTTTCTGAGGGAGGGTGCATTCGACCGGTCTCTGTCCTGTTTGGTCGGTTCCTGGCTTAAAAAAAATAAAAAAAAAGAAAAAGAAAAAGGAAAAAAAGAAATATATATATATATATGCAGTATCCACAACAGCTTCCACTGTGAACTGCTTTAAAATCAGAAAACAGAACAAAGAACAAGCAAAAACAGAAGAGCAACCTTGCCTATTTTTGCAACCTCAGAGGGTCAGAAGCCTTAGTGGTATGAGGCAGCTGGCAGCTGCCAAGTCATGCAGACTAGGAAGGTACCCTCTGCAATGGTTAGTTGATGAATGATTCATCCAAACTAATACATTAGTTTTTATCTTTATGAACTCTGCACCTCTTCATCTCATGTTGACAGTCGTCCACAGCACCAAACGAGTTCCATAAGTTGAACTTTGAACCAGAACTGTATTATGGGTCAATCATTGTGAAATTTGAAGACAACCATGCCTATCAGTATACATCAGATTGACAAATTCGTATGTGTAGACTATGACGCATAATAATCTGAGTGCCATTCACTGTAAAGAAGCATAATTCATATTACTGCTCACCTAGCTACTTTTCTTCTGCAACCAGAGTTTGTCAGTGCATAACATCAATCATCATGGTGAGTCATCAAACACAAGTGAACTCATTTTCTTATGTATGTGATTATATCATTTTGCATTTTGTACCTATGCCGTACTGCAAAGGAAACCCAGAAGACAAATCCTCTTTTGTTTTCCCCTTTAAATTATGTGTTTCCATCTCCACCTGCTGTTGGTTCAATGTGTTACTTTCTAAGATGAAAATGGTTTCCCCGGGTTATCAAAGGTCCAATAAAACTTTGATTCATTATGATTACTGGTTCTAATGGGGCATAGCTAGCAAATATTCTCCATTCATTTTTATCCCATTGCCAAAATAGGGGCATAGTATTTATTTTTCATCATATTGCCACATTCACAACCATGGGCATTCTGCTTGATTTATTCCATGACTCTTTCATGGGGAAGGAATCTAAATACTTTCGTCTCATCTTGAAATGTCAAAAGCAAATCTTTCAAAAAGGCCTTCAGATGAAAAGGATATAATTAGGCGAGTTTTCGCCCTCCTCCAAAGATGGAAACTGGAGTGTAGAATCCAACCATGGGAAGTTAAGGAGGAGAGAAAGAAAGAGAAGACAACTTCATGAATCTTTCTATCCTGAATTAAATTCCTTTTTGTTTCACTTTTGGGGATCTGTGGATGGCATCTCTAGGTAATATTTGTCCTAATTCTGTGATATTTAGAGTACCAATATCACCATTAGCAGTGGCCATGGAAGAACCAAAAAGTTGCAACTCATAAACACCAACCTAGATATCCCTGGCAATAGTGTGGGCACTGTGGTATACAACTATACTTGGAGGTTGAGTTTGAACATTGCTGTGAAAAAAGATAATCACATTTATCTGAAGTTCACAATCCTGATAATGAGGAGAAAGAAGGTAGACTAATAGCCATGTCAGAAATGAACATGTAAGGATGTGTGGAACACTTGATCAATGTAAATAAACTGATGTTCCTTAGTAATAATGATTCACTATTCAAACTTTCATCAGGTGAACCAACATCATTCGATTACCTTCCAGCCAACTCGCCCCCAGGAATGCAGAAGGGAAAGCATGGAGGTTTGGGCAGATGCAAAACTGTTTTGTTCATAAACTCAACCATTCTCTTCTTCCTAAAGATCCTCATTTCACCAGCACAGGGTTCAACTCTTCTGATACAATATTTATGGGCATTCTATTTAATTTATGCTATAGTCTCAATTACAAACCAACATGCCACGTTGAGAGGAGGATAAAGGGAGAAGACTACTGTAATGAGAGTGAACTGGTCATAAAACATCAGACCCTTAGCAGGACATGAACATGAGGCTGATGGAAGGTTCATATTTAAGAGCGGGGCAGAGAAAAAAGGCAACATGGCCAAGCAATCTTTTTGGGGGAAAAAACAAACAGGAAAAGAAAACAAGGTTCATTGAAGGTAGTAATTCCAAAATTCCAAAATAAAATACTCCTATTAGATAGCTTTTGTACACGCCTTTTTAATCGATCGAATTCATCCGCTCTGCATCAGATAGCTGCATTGCAACCGGGCCTGGCAGGCCATCCTAAAGGAGCTCAGCTGCTTGTGGGTTGATCATGAGTTCATGATAAGCTCAAGTTAGTTTATGATGAATCTATTTTTAATGAAAATTAACATTATAATAAAAAATTTAATTTACGATGAACCTTACCATGCTATCCAAACAGAAAATCCTGGATGCAGAGAAATGCGTCTGTGGGTTGATCATGAGTTCATGATAAGCTCAAGTTAGTTTATGATCACTCTATTTATAATTAAAATTAACATTATAATAAAAAATGAGTTTACGAGAAACCTTACCATGTTATCCAAACAGAAAATCCATAGATATGATTACATGCATAAAGGTCTCTCACAAGTAGATCAGAGGTTAAATTGCCTGTGATTGGGGTTAATTTGGAGAGAGTAATATATACTTGCGGAACACCCTCTCTCTCTCTCTCTCTCTCTCTCTCTCTCTGCACAACTTGGATGTGCAATGAATTTTTTTATTGAAAGCCATACGGCTTTGGAGTCGTGCAAGCTATTTGTTTGAATATGTTGCATCATGATTAGATTTTAAAAAAAAAATCAAAAAAAAAAGATTGAATGTCTTTAATTGTAATGTGACATGTATAAATATTATCGTTCTTTATTTTGTACTTTTTTTAAAATATCCAATCATGATGACGAGACTTGTATGGACATATAGTTGCACTGCTTCCTCCAAGATCGATCAACATTTTAAAAAAATAAAATAAAAAATACTACACACCTAAAATGTACAGTGTGCAACAAACATTACTTGAGAGATGAGTGCTCCCTGCTTTTGGGTGAACATGTGTATACAGGCGTCTCTGCAGTATATACAAATATATATAGCATTAAGAAACGATGCGGAGAAACAGCTACATATACTTCGGTTCAGACAGATACCAACAAAGGACTAACATATGAAGCATGTAAATTGTAAAGGGAGACTCTCATGATATTTAACTTCCCACCGGTCATAACCTTACAGGCTTTTTCTGTCTACTTTGCACGGGTAAAACAAATGCGCGGGGACCAAAAGAATAAATTTTTACACTTCCACAGTAAATAGGGTTTCTTCATGTTTGCCATGTCAAGTTATTTGACATTACCCAGTACAAGCTCAACTGATCTAATATCCATTACCCCTTTTCCTCGGGGGCACCCGAGCTTGGGAGTTTTAATGTATGTAATTATAAACGAATGAATTGGCTTACTGTGATCGACAGGCAGACAAAAAACGAATGTGTTGGCTTGCTCCCCGGCACAGCATCCGCTTGTTGGGCGTTGCAATCCATACCATAACCGCAGGGGAAGAACCAAGCAAAGACCCAGGACAGAGCAACACGATTGTCTCCATCAGCAAGCATCAAAGGCAGTCTTTTTTACAACTTTCGGCCGCAGAGCATGGTAATGCTTCCGCATAGCTGCTAGATTCGAACAGAGGGAATAGATGATATCTGCTGCAACGTGGAGCTAGCTCTTGCAAGCGTCGTCTCATTCCATCAGCTCTCATCCATAGTGATTCTGTGGTTGTTGCTGTTGTTCGCCAGGAATCGCAGGGCCACCTCGTAGGCGGAGAAGATTGCTCCATTCACCAGGAAGGCCCGAGCGACGGCCGTCCCCAGCCCTCTCCAGAGCACGCCGTAGCCTTCCTCCTGGATGCTCTTGCGGAAGCAGTCGGCGATGCCAGAGTACTTGGGGGGCGGGAAGTCCCTGCGGGACTGCGATTGGGCTTGAAGCCTGGACTTGATCACGTCCAGGGGGTAGCAGCAGACCCAGCTCGCCACCCCGGCCATTCCCCCGGCGAACAGCATGGTCCCCAACGTCTCCTCGCCGGTCCTTCGGCAGCCCGGGTGGAGCCTCTCCCGCGTGTACTCGTACGTCCAGAAGTAGACGCCGTGGGCGGGGGCGTCCCGGAGGACGGTGATGGAGAGGCCCCGGTACATCCCCGTGATGCCTTCCCTTCGCAGGATGCTCCTCGCCATGCTCATGGGACCTTCGTGGACGGCGCGGCGGTGCTGGCTGCTGATCATCTGTAGCTGGAGGCGTATCTTGACGAGTTCCACCGGGGTCAGCATCATGCTCTGCAGAGCGCCTGTTCCCACTCCGGCGAGCGCCACACTTTTGTACGAAGGAGGATCGCTTCTGCTGCCGCTGTTGCCGTTGTTTGAATGGAAGGCTCTGGACAGGACGGCATACACCTGGAAGACAACGGCGTTCTGCACAAACACAGAGCACTTACTGTTCAGAATTTGACTCGGTTTTGCAGACATCACTGCTCAGAGAATGCACAAAATATTCGGATTTGAAGCTTCAGCTGGTTAACACACAGCATTGCGTAATATTTCTACAAGGACAGGAGAATCTATGTTACGGGTATTACTCCAATTAGAGGCCACGTGCACCAGAAAAATCACATATGAACAGGATTACAGAGGAACCAAAGAAAACAGCAATCTTTTTTTCCTTCTTTCTTTCTTTCTTTCTTTCGGAAGATCAAAGAAAAAAGCAATCTTGCCAGTGAAGCATCGCCTGTGGAGAAACAGATTTGTCGCGAAGATGGGGTTGCGAAGGAGACCCAGGAATGCTGTGGGGGAACGGACCTGGACAGCCACGGAAGCGAGGGGAGCCGTCATGCCCCTATAGAGCGCCGAGGGCCCCTCGGACGCCACGATGTTGCGGAGGAGCCTCGTCGCGGAGATCTTCCCGCCATCTGGGTACCCAACTGGCGGCTGCTGGAGGCGGATCCTAAGAGTGTCGAGGGGGTAGCCGGAGATGACCCCGGCCATGCCCCCGAATCCCCCCGCCACGAACTCCTTTCCCCAACTGCTCGCGAGGAACTCCGGCCAGAACTCCATCACCGCCCGCTCCCATACCACGGAGCACACCCCCGACCCAACACGCCCGCGCTCACAGAAAACGCCGGCGCAAACCCAAATCCCGCACAAACTCTGCCTCTCCTTATCTCAGATTCCGACGACCCCGGGTATCCTCTCCACCCTAACAATCTCACCTCTCCGCATCAACCGAGGATTCGATTCCCGGGGCACCGATCCCGTGTCTGAATCTCTTTCCCTGTCAAGACATGGACACGAAAGGAGGTGCGTGGAACACGCTGGCCATTTGTATCGAGGAGGATAACAAGCGTTTATGGTGTTTGGTGGTAACGAATGGGACGAGGAGCGGGGACACGGGTCTTTCCCAAAGCGGACGCACCCGCCCACCGCTCTTTTGTCGGGGTATCCTGCCTCACCACGGGGGAAAGAAAACGGCCAGACTCCCTTCCCTCGACACCGGGCTGCCTGCAAACGCGCGCGGCCGACCAAGTGGCTGCCCTCCCGGCCCCTGCGGCCACGAACACCGCCGTGTCAGCGACACCCATCCATACCCTTATCGGGCAAGGGCTCGCCCGATTGGCACCGGCTGACGCAGGGCAGATCCTGTCGGCGATGCGGGCCCCAGCTCAAGGTGGCACGTGAAGCGACCCCGATTCGACCGCGGAAGCGACGGGGATCAACATGAGGTGACGTGGTGGGACTTCATCGGGACGTCGGTGTAGGGAGGTGCCGTGAACGATCACGACTCGTCGGCTCAGGTAGGTTTTCTCACACGGGGAAGGAGCGGAAGCAAATTAGCGGACGTCGTCTGCCTCGGCGGGCGGGGACGTGCCGTCTAAGAACGAGGCTGCCGCTGGTTTGCAGTGAAGGAGCGGAAAACGACGGATGGTGCTGTTCGCGCAGAGCTAGCTGCAAGCCCATACGTGTTACGAGCTCAGCGTTTGAACGGAATGGCGTGGATGCACAGATGTCGCAGCTCCACGGTTGGCGAAGCATTTGCCACCGGAAACAGCCGCCTGGGCCTAGCCTGATGGATGATCCCAGGCAACGTCTCCGTCGAAGAAATCCCAGATGCGAAGTGATGCCAATGGCCCAAGCTGGAAAACTATCCTTTCAAGAGATGGCGTATGTAACCCGGAGGAGTTTGCTTAACCGTCCATGGCACTTGCTGTGACTTGACTTCTGCGATTTCTCTCCTTATCTGGATATAGTTTGAGTTGTAGTCCTACTTAGAGTTGGTGGTTAGAGTTGGATTTACTTACGCTATTTGAAAGGGCGGAGTTTTCACTATTTCTTTCCTTAGGTTGATATAGTCTGAGTTGTAGTCCTACTTAGAGTTTGGTGGTTAGAGTTGGATTTACTTACACTATTAGAAAGGGCGGAGTTTTCAACGGATTAAAATTCGGCGGCAAAAATATTTTCGACAAAAGTTCTAATGGATGTCCGACGGGTCACGTCCGTCAGTTATTCATGGTTGAAAATTTCTGACAGCTAAAAAATCCGTCAATTTTTTATGGATAAAAAAGTTCGACGGAAATTTCACCGGGAAAATTTTTTGACGGATACACTGGAAATTCCGTCGGAAATTTTCCGTTCCGATGGATTAAAAATCGTCGGAACGACAAATGCATTCCGACGGACGCATCATTCCGTCTAAATTTTCGTCGGAAATCATCGGAACTTTTTCTACAGCACAAAGTTCCATCGAAAAATCTATCGGAAATGAGTTTTATTATTATTTTTAAAAATATAAAAATCATATAAAAATCTATTTAAATAAAAAATCAACATTTACACATCACAAATAAAACACAACATCTGCACAAACATCCACACATCAAAAATAATAAAAATAATCAACAAATATTATTTACATCCTCCATCTCCTCATCCTGTTCATCTCTTACGTCGCCACCCACTAGAGAATCTTATAGAGTTTTTTACATGAAAACTATTGTTAAAAGTGAATTTATAAAAAAATCATTCCTAAAATTGCATTAGCATGTATATCACTGTGTAATCTGAATTGTATAAAAATACCATATTTATTTACATGTATATCACTTCTTTTTATCAACAACTTGCAAGAAAATCACGTTTAAATGGCATTTATGCACTATTTGAATTAACTCAGTGATATACCCGCTAATGTATTTTTAGGAATAATTTTTTTACAAATTCACTTTTAACAATGGTTTTCATGCAAAAAACCCAATCTTATATTGAAAAAATAATAATATTAGACATACATGATTAAATAAAAAAATTATTTAAAAGTTAAAATAAAAAATTTATTTAATTATATAAATTCGAACCAAGATGATACATATATATATATATATATATATGAATTCTTTAAGTTAATTATGAAAGGAGTAATTTTAACGTCGAGCCCAAATCAGATATCTAAATCGAATTCCGTCAACTCTCACAAGTAAGTCTTACCATCCAGGTCGTGTGGGAACGATCGGCACACAAATCAGAGCAATATTTTAGATTTTCGACCCCCAAACCCAACTTCTTCAATTTAAAACTAAATACATTTAGAGAATACTATTTTGAGCGTAAAGCCCAAACTGAATATTTGATTTAGATTCCGTTAACTCTCTCAAATCACTCTCAACACCCACGTCACGTTGGAACGATCGGCACGCCGATTAGGTCAATATTTCAAATTTTAGACTCCCGAACCTTAGTTGTCTGATTTGTTTTAAACTAAGTTGGTTCTAAATTGGGTAATTTTTAACGCCGAGCTCAAACCGGGTATCTAAATAAGATTTCGTCAACTCCCCCAAGTCACTCACTAGTAGAAAAATAATAATATAAGGCACAATTTTTTTGCCTTTTAAAATGTCAAAATTTACCATCTATTCTATTAGAAGGCGAAAAGAGGGCAAATTATATTCTACCTTCTATTACACTGTCTTCTATATAAATAGAAGGCAGAAAGTGAATTTTAGAAGACGAAAATTTTAAATGGCAGAAATGATAGTTATAGAAGGCGATTTATTTTCGCCATATAAACTCATGATTGAAGGCATTTATATGTGTCCTCTAGTATTTTTTAAAAGACGATAATTTCTACCTTCTATGATCTATATAAAAGGCAGATATTTTTACTTTCTATTCCTTTTAGGTGGTAAAATTTTTTACCTTATAAGTTATCAAAATAAGTCACTAGAAGGCAAAATTTTTTGCCTTCTATACTACCTGAGGAGGGTAAACCTGGTTTGACCCAAGAACGGCCCAGGCGCGAGCGGCCCATTAAGACTCGGACGCGCTAAGCCCAATCGAAGAACGGACACATATGTTCGGCCCGATAAGAAGATGACCGGCCCAACGAGGCATCGGATTCCGCGACGTCGGTGAGGCCGGCCCAAGTGCAGTTCTCGCCGGAAGACACTCCAACGACCGACAGTTGCCCCAACGACGCCGGCCTTGACCCCGCAAAGGGCGAGCATGCGCCATGAGTGCCTGTGACGACCCGAGATCCGGATACCGGGAGGAGCCCGATACCATTCGAATCCCGGCCCGCCGCCCACGAGCCAGGAGGGCTCGGAAGGGCTAAAAAGGAGTGTGGAAGTACAAAGAAATATGAAATAAAGCAGGACAATTAAACAATTAACAGAATTAAATAAACAACTACAACAGAGTCCAGTCCAACAGAAAGTACAGTCTAAAGCAGTAAAACGTACCACGTGCCAAGTGAACACTCGGCCCGACAAGTTGGCAACTAAGAACCTCCGCACAGCACCCTCGAATCTCGAGGCAGAACCGCCGCACTTGTAACGCAGGGGTGAGCCTCCTGTCACTGGCCCAGTAGGGATCCCGTGGAACCCCAACTGAGAAACAACGGCAGAAGGAAAGCTACGCTAGCAAGACGACAATGGAAAGAAGTAACTACGAAAGCAGGAAAGTAACTACGGTGGCCGGCAAAACCTCGGCACTACAGCTACTCCTACTGTGATGACCCGAGAATTCGATTACCGGGAAGGCCCGATAACCCGAGACTCGCACCGCCGCCCACGAGCCGGGAGGGCTCGGAAGGGCTAAAAGGAGTGTGGAGGCACAAGGAAATAGGAAATAAAGCAGGACAATACAACAATTAACAGAAATAAATAAACAACTACAACAGAGTCTAATCCAACAGAAAGTACAGTCTAAAGTAGTAAAACGTACCACATGCCAAGTGAACACTCGGCCCGGCAAGCTGGCAACTGAGAACCTCCGCCCCGCACCCTCGAACCTCGAGGAAGGACCGCCACACCTGAAAAGCAGGGAATGAGTCTCCAAAACAGAGAATCAGCAGGGATCCCGCGGAACCCCAACCGGAAACAACGGCGGTAATGGAAAGGAAGCTACACTACAGCAGGAACAGCAAACCGGTGGCCGGTCAAAAACTCGGCACTACAGCTACTCCTACTGCCAGAAGGCAGACCTCGATCACACAGTCGAAGCTACCGAACCACGCTAGAACCACCTACCGAAGTAAGAACATACGGCAACCATGCCGTAGAGGCCTGTCCCCCGGACACAGCCGACCTGGACACGCTGTCCAAGGTGCAACCCCGACCATCCGATCGCGGGTACCGCACAACAAGACCCAACCTCGGTAAAGCCACTAGCACTAATCTCACGGCGCAAGAACCGACACACGCGCCAAGGTGAAACAACCGAACTCACCGGTCAACACGACCAAAAACCCGAAGGTCAAAGACACAGAGACTGACAGTCTGTCACTCCGTACTCGACAGGAGTACCACCCACTAGAAGCACAGCCGGTAGCATCCCCTGACATCTTACACCGCACCGCAGGTGAACCGCCTGACGTGGTAGGTCCTACCCGAGGCGCGAACACCGTACAAGTAACCACAAACAAGTGACTAGCTGGGGTCACGCCCGTCGACGTGTGTCCAACCGCCCCCAACCACGTGTGCACACACAGACCGCGCGTCCCTGGTCTGGCCCTCTGACCGGTTTTCCCCTCAGCCGGACTCTAGCTGCAAGACGTGGGGCCCGACGGCAACCGGTCCACAAACCGCCTCTAAGGGTAACGCCGTACACCACTCCCTGGTGCGACCAGCACACGCGTACTGGTAGGCTACGACTAGTGGAGGGTCACTGAAGGAGTAGACTCTCAACTCAACGGAAAATAACGTCCGAATCCGACGACGTACGGGGACCACCCCACGTACCGGCCCCGTCGCACGGTGACCACAGTCGGAGAAGAAACGGGACTCACAGTCCACGGCCACGCACGCACCGTGCGCGAGAGTCGAGAAAACCCAAGTGACGCTAAGTCACTGGACTCTGGACAGTCCTCTAGACACACTACATCCAACGGTCCTTGAGTCACAAGACTCGGGGTCAAGACCGTTGCACGCAACAGCACAAGGCCGTCGATCTAGACCAATCTCTAGGTCTAAAACCACGATAGCACGAGTACCGAGACAGCACACGAGTCGCCAAGACCACTCCCTCGGGAAGGGAACGCAAGGGACTAAGGCCACTCACACGGGCCACACGAAAAGACACAGAAGCTCGATTCCCAAGGTAGCACACAAGCCGCCACGACGATTTCCCATCTTGAAACAAGCGGGAAACCTCCAGCCCCAGGCCGGACAACTGGACTCGCAGTCCAAGGCCAAACACATGGCCCACACGGGAATCGCCTTCCAAAGGAAACCCACGACATGCGGGGGAGACCCCACCGCACGCACACCGATACACGGTGACTAGATTGAGCGTAATACGAAAGCCCGGAACACGTGGGGTCACCCGGACCCACCACACCGATGGGCACGCGAATCGAGGTAACATGGTCCCTCCTGACACCCCAAAAACACAGACACAGAACCCATGGGGTGTCTGGGATACTCACAAGGCCGTAGGTCGACCACTGGGTCCCAACCGGGTCGACCGGAGATCAACACAATGCGAACGGAACGCTAAAGGTCACCCGGACCCTTAAGCTCACGGGCACGTAAAACGAGATAAACGGAACCTCAAGACACCCCAAAACACGGTCACGGAACTCCACTGGGTGTCCAAAGCACACACGGCCCAAGGGGAGCACGATCAGCCGCAGACCGCCCGCCTCGGGCAGCCCGGCTGGTCACCTCCAAGAACGCGCTGTAGGTTCATAGCGCGTTCAAGCAGAACGCGCTATGCACCTATAGCGCGACACGACAGATCGCGCTATAGCCCTATAGCGCGACTGCACAGATCGCGCTAAGATCACCTAGCGCGACAAGGTAGAACGCGCTAGGGACCCCTAGCGCGACAGGGCAGAACGCGCTAGGACCCCATAGCGCGACAAGAACCGCCTTACTATTCATCTTCTCCGATGAACACGCCCTATCGGGACAGCACGACGAACAAGAACGCGCTACTGGAGTATAGCGCGTTCTCAGTCCGCGGCGAAAAATGGTAGAAACCGCGGGAAAAGCCATGCCACGCCCCGTTCACCCCCAGGTGAAGGGGAAACAAAAGGGGAAACCTTCCCCAAGCCCCTAGGCATGCATCTAAACCCCTGGATCGCCCAAAAACACCATAGAATGGGAGATCCGGCTCACACCCCAAAAACACACATTTTGCCCAAAACGCCCCGTTTAGCCCGCTCGGCTCACCACGGCCTACGAAACTCGCGGGAAAGGAAGTATACGGGCTGAGGGTCCATCACCCTACCTCCACCGAAGATTTCGCGCACCGTGGACGCCGATCCACGAAGAAAACGCCGTTGAAGCCTCGCCGTTCCACGAACTCACGGCCGAGCTTCCACGCACCTCCACCGCCTCGATCCTCATCCATCCTCGCCCGTGCCTCGCCCACGCCGTCCCCACCTCGCCCATGCTCCGCCCCGTCGGCCGCCGGAGAGAGAGGGAGAGAGGAGAGAGCGTGAGAAGAGAGAGGGAGAGAAGAGAGAAATGAGAGGGGAGAGAGAGGGTGGGTTAATATATAGGAAAATCTAGAAATTTGGAAAAATCCAAAAAAATAGAAAATCACACCCTCGCGATCCTCGGGACGCACCGATCGCAACGGTACCACTCACGCCCAGGTGAACGGCCCGGTTCACCCGCAACGAGGTTCCGAAGGGAAAGCCTAAACCCACGCCGGGAATCGGAAAACACACGAGGAAAAAGCCGCGGAACGCCTCCGGGCCTCCGAAACGACTCCGGATCGCGCCGATCCGAACACGAAAGATGTCCGAAACGAAATTTCAGACACAACGGAGTCGGACACTCCGAGAAACCAGATCCGGGATCCATGAACAAGGATCTGAAAATTCCGGGGCATTACAGCCCTCCCCCCTTAAAGGAATTTCGTCCTCGAAATTCAGGACCAAGCACGAAGTCACAGGGGAAGAACACTGAACCAACTGACAACGCTGTCAGAGCCCCAACACAGAAAACCTCGATTCTCACGAAAACACCAGTCCTGAGGGACACAGCCAGACTTACAATCACAAGCAGCACCTCGCTCCTCGCGCCGAGCACACTGGCCAACAGAGCAGGCATATACCAAAGGACACAGTCCGACATCACCTCAGACAACGCGAGAATCCACCATGGCACCGCAGCCACAATCTCGCTCACCGAAGAATCACAACCCTCGACACGAGCAACAGCTACCGATCCAACCTATGGTCGGCAGACAAATTACACAACAGCTTCGCAGCTAGCTGACAGATCGCATACCCTCCTCAAGGTAGCAACCAAAACAGAGCCTCCTCCAGCTCAAGCAGTCATCTCAGCAGACCGCAACCAGCTCATCGGCTCAACACCAAAAAAACACCTCACACATGGCAAGCCGAAAGCCGGACATAACACTGTGCCAACTCTCGTCAGAAGACAAACTTCGACAAGGTCCATATCCCATCCGGAAAGGCACATCACAGAAACGACCACCAAAGGTCTCGCTGGCACACGGCTCTCGCCACGCTCGAGCCCGACAACCAGCACCTCCTGTCTCTGAAAAGACCATCCACTGGTCACCAACTGCTCGTCAACGGAAAACCTCTGCTTGCTCGGCTTCTTCCTTCTTTCCTGGTCCTCGACCGGGTCCGAAGAAAACATTCCAAACCTCGGCAAGCCATCCGTCGACTCACACACAGACTGATGCCAACCTCCCAGAAGGCCTCCGCCCTAAGGCGTCACCTTCCATCTGGTCTCATCAAATCCTTCGATCCATCCAAGTGGACACCTGTCAATCCCGATTCCGCCCTTACCACAGAGCCACGGGACACCACCTGAACAGGGCTCACGGTTCCTAAGCAACTAACATCTTACCGTCACAATCCGACAAGACCGTAGAACCAATGGGAACCCACAGCCTGCCAGAGATCACTTCTCCAAAAATGATCTCATCCGAGGACACAACTGAGAACACAAGTCGGACACCAAGCCACCGACTCTGACCATCACGTCCTCGACCACCGTCAGGCGACATCCTCAACAACCTCATCCAGGTCCAACACCTGACGCCGGACACGGCTTCCAAAACAGGAACAGGGTACTCATGCGGCACACTAGCCAGCACATTCCCCAACACTCCATCCTGCCAGTGCCAACAACCATGACTTCTCGGGCAACGGCACGGCAACAACACGTTTCACACCGAGGAACCAATCCTCCGATGCTCAACGCAAACTCAGGAATCCGCCCGTAGCAACCAACGCTACGATCCTGAACCAATGGGTTACAAGCCCACCACGCTTCCGCTGCGCACTCAGATCCACGCGCACAGCCGGGAAAGCAAAACACCGCCCATCCAGCACCCGTCCTTCCGGAAAAGCGCCAGCACCCTCTCACACAACAAGGGAATGGGCACGGCTCCTCACAGGCAACCACCCTGCCAAGACAAGGAGCACGTCTCGCATGGACTTCATGGCACACGAAGGCTAACCAATCCGAGCACAATGCAAGATGACGAACCTTAGCCCAAGCACAATCTCTCCAACCAAAGGAGAAACCAGCACACTTCCGACCAACGGAAGAACTCCACGCTCGACCTGATCTCAAACCTCGCGCACATGCTGGAAACAGCACCATCCAGCACCAAGGAAAACCATCGCTTCCATCAGGTCAGCGCCTCCGACACACTCGACGAGTGTCACGTCGGACCACAATCACAGCATCTCTCGATGCACCGCCGCAATTCCTCGAACTGCAACACGGCATGCCAAGAGCGGCAACACGAGCTGTAACGACAACCGTCGACGCTCATCCTCGAGTCCCGAAACTCACCGCGGAACCTTCACACCTCAGACCAAATCTAAGGCGAACACACCCCTTCGCACACAAGGGCGCAGGAGCAAGACTTACTGGGACGCCACGGCCCAATCCTGCCTCGAAATCCATAAAACAACTAGAACCGACACGTCATTTCTGACGCCAAAGAGCACGACAAGGACATCAGGCTCGACAAAACAGCCGCATACCGAGAAGACATTCTGCTCACCGGAGCACACTTCTCGATCAGAACACCCGCTCTGCCACCTTAAACCACGACCTGAAAACCTCAGGGGCTGGACAAACCTCAAGCTGGAGTGGCCAAAACCGACAACAGCTCCCTCAGAGCACGCTAACGGTCACTTAACCACAAAAAATCCTCTCCAGCCACCTGACCACGCCGCATATTCCTAGAACGCAGCACCGCGAGCTCACACCTGCCAGTAACCTCTGCCCAACGCAGCACAACCAGGGCCACCACCGATGAGGGAGAAGGCTCTCGACATCGATCCTTAGACCCCATGCTGGCATGAAAGCCGCGGACAGCAACCACCTTCACAGCGCCGCACAGCGCACTCAAGCTCTCAAGCGAGAAATAAGGCGGAAAACAAGCACGAAACCCTAAGCCAGCTGCCGACTGTACTGGACCTTACGGACTCTGATCACTGCAATGTTTCGAATTCCTATGTACGTCCACAACCACCGCTCTGATACCAGCTATGACGACCCGAGAATCCGATTACCGGGAAGGCCCGATAACCCGAGACTCGCACCGCCGCCCACGAGCCGGGAGGGCTCGGAAGGGCTAAAAGGAGTGTGGAGGCACAAGGAAATAGGAAATAAAGCAGGACAATACAACAATTAACAGAAATAAATAAACAACTACAACAGAGTCCAGTCCAACAGAAAGCACAGTCTAAAGTAGTAAAACGTACCACATGCCAAGTGAACACTCGGCCCGACAAGCTGGCAACTGAGAACCTCCGCCCCGCACCCTCGAACCTCGAGGAAGGACCGCCACACCTGAAAAGCAGGGAATGAGTCTCCAAAACAGAGACTCAGCAGGGATCCCGCGGAACCCCAACCGGAAACAACGGCGGTAACGGAAAGGAAGCTACACTACAGCAGGAACAGCAAACCGGTGGCCGGTCAATAACTCGGCACTACAGCTACTCCTACTGCCAGAAGGCAGACCTCGATCACACAGTCGAAGCTACCAAACCACGCTAGAACCACCTACCGAAGTAAGAACACACGGCAACCACGCCGTAGAGGCCTGTCCCCCGGACACAGCCGACCTGGACATGCTGTCCAAGGTGCAACCCCGACCATCCGATCGCGGGTACCGCACAACAAGACCCAACCTCGGTAAAGCCACTAGCACTAATCTCACGGCGCAAGAACCGACACACGCGCCAAGGTGAAACAACCGAACTCACCGGTCAACACGACCAAAAACCTGAAGGTCAAAGACACAGAGACTGACAGTCTATCACTCCGTACTCGACAGGAGTACCACCCACTAGAAGCACAGCCGGTAGCGTCCCCTGACGTCTTACACCGCACCGCAGGTGAACCGCCTGACGTGGTAGGTCCTACCCGAGGCGCGAACACCGTACAAGTAACCACAAACAAGTGACTAGCTGGGGTCACGCCCGTCGACGTGTGTCCAACCACCCCCAACCACGTGTGCACACACAGACCGCGCGTCCCTGGTCTGGCCCTCTGACCGGTTTTCCCCTCAGCCGGACTCTGGCTGCAAGACGTGGGGCCCGACGGCAACCGATCCACAAATCGCCTCTAAGGGTAACCCCGTACACCACTCCCTGGTGCAACCAGCACACGCGTACTGGTAGGCTACGACTAGTGGAGGGTCACTAAAGGAGTAGACTCTCAACTCAACGGAAAATAACGTCCGAATCCGATGACGTACGGGGACCACCCCACGTACCGGCCCCGTCGCACGGTGACCACATTCGGAGAAGAAACGGGACTCACAGTCCACGGCCACGCACGCACCGTGCGCGAGAGTCGAGAAAACCCAAGTGACGCTAAGTCACTGGACTCTGGACAGTCCTCTAGACACACTACATCCAACGGTCCTTGAGTCACAAGACTCGGGGTCAAGACCGTTGCACGCAACAGCACAAGGCCGTCGATCTAGACCAATCTCTAGGTCTAAAACCACGATAGCACGAGTACCGAGACAGCACACGAGTCGCCAAGACCACTCCCTCGGGAAGGGAACGCAAGGGACTAAGGCCACTCACACGGGCCACACGGAAAGACACAGAAGCACGATTCCCAAGGCAGCACACAAGCCGCCACGATGATTTCCCATCTTGAAACAAGCGGGAAACCTCCAGCCCCAGGCCGGACAACTGGACTCGCAGTCTAAGGCCAAACACATGGCCCACACGGGAATCGCCTTCCAAAGGAAACCCACGACATGCGGGGGAGACCCCACCGCACGCACACCGATACACGGTGACTCGATTGAGCGTAATACGAAAGCCCGGAACACGTGGGGTCACCCGGACCCACCACACCGATGGGCACGTGAATCGAGGTAACACGGTCCCTCCGGACACCCCAAAAACACAGACACAGAACCCATGGGGTGTCCGGGATACTCACAAGGCCGTAGGTCGACCACTGGGTCCCAACCGGGTCGACCGGAGACCAACACAATGCGAACGAAACGCTAAAGGTCACCCAGACCCTTAAGCTCACGGGCACGCAAAACGAGGTAAATGGAACCTCCAAACACACCAAAACACGGTCACGGAACTCCACTGGGTGTCCAAGGCACACACGGCCCAAGGGGAGCACGATCAGCCGCAGACCGCCCGCCTCGGGCAGCCCGGCTGGTCACCTCCAAGAACGCGCTGTAGGTCCATAGCGTGTTCAAGCAGAACGCGCTATGCACCTATAGCGCGACTGCACAGATCGCGCTAGGATCACCTAGCGCGACAAGGCAGAACGCGCTAGGGACCCCTAGCGCAACAGGGCAGAACGCGCTAGGACCCTATAGCGCGACAAGAACTGCCTTACTGTTCATCTTCTCCGATGAACACGCCCTATCGGGACAGCGCGACGAATAAGAACGCGCTACTGGAGTATAGCGCGTTCTCAGTCCGCGGCGGAAAATGGTAGAAACCGCGGGAAAAGCCATGCCATTCCCCGTTCACCCCCAGGTGAAGGGGAAACAAAAGGGGAAACCTTCCCCAAGCCCCTAGGCATGCATCTAAACCCCTTGGATCGCCCAAAAACACCATAGAACGAGAGATCCGGCTCACACCCCAAAAACACACATTTTATCTAAAACGCCCCGTTTAGCCCGCTCAGCTCACCACGGCCTACGAAACTCGCGGGAAAGGAAGTACACGGGCTGAGGGTCCATCACCCTACCTCCACCGAAGATTTCGCGCACCGTGGACGCCGATCCACGAAGAAAACGCCGTTGAAGCCTCGCCGTTCCACGAACTCACGGCCGAGCTTCCACGCGCCTCCACCGCCTCGATCCTCATCCATCCTCGCCCGTGCCTCACCCGCGCCATCCCCACCTCGCCCATGCTCCGCCCCGTCGGCCGCCGGAGAGAGAGGGAGAGAGGAGAGAGCGTGAGAAGAGAGAGGGAGAGAAGAGAGAAATGAGAGGGGAGAGAGAGGGTGGGTTAATATATAGGAAAATCCAGAAATTCAAAAAAATCCAGAAAAATAGAAAATCACACCCTCGCGATCCTCGGGACGCATCGATCGCAACGGTACCACTCACGCCCAGGTGAACGGCCCGGTTCACCCGCAACGAGGTTCCGAAGGGAAAGCCGAAACCCACGCCGGGAATCGGAAAACACACGAGGAAAAAGTTGCGGAACGCCTCCGGGCCTCCAAAACGACTCCGGATCGCGCCGATCCGATCACGAAAGATGTCCGAAACGAAATTTCGGACACAACGGAGTTGGACACTCTAAGAAACCAGATCCGGGATCCATGAACAAGGATCCGAAAATTCCGGGACATTACACCTACTGTACCAGAACACACCCCAGACTCACGGCCAAGGGCTACCAAACTACACTAGAACCAGTCACACGGTACAAAAATCGACACACGTGCCATGGCGAGACAACCGAAACTCAACGGTCAACGCGACCAAAAACCCGAAGGTCGAAGTCACGCGACTGACAGTCTGTCACTCTCTGTCCAGAACAGGAGTACCTCCCACTGGAAGAACGACCGGATGCGTCCCCTGACGTCTTACACCTCGTCACAAGTGTCTAGCTACGACGCCCTAGGCGTGAGATTTAGACACACACAGTAACCAGTATCACAACAAGGACTAGCTGGGGTCACGCTCGTCAGCGCGTGTCCTAAGCCCCCAACTACGTGTGCACACACAGACCATCTGCTCTAGGTCGGGTCCTCTAGCTTGTTTTCCCACCCACCGGACTCTGGTGGCAAAGGTAAGGGGCCGACGGAAACCAGCCTAAAAACCGCGTCTCACCGGGTCGCGCTCTCTACCACTCCCAGGTGGGTCCGCACACGCGTGCGCAGGAAGCTACGACTAGTGGAGGATCACGGAGAGAGTAGACTCACAAGACAATGGAAAACAACGTCCGAATCTAACGAAGTACGGGGACCGTCCCACGTACCAGCACCATCGCACGGTGACCACGGTCGGAAAAGAAATGGACGCACCGCCCACGGCCAAACACATGACCCACTCGGTGATCATCTTCCAGGAAAACTCATGACATGCGGGGGAACCCCACCGCACACACACCGATACACGGTGACTCGATCGGGTGAGAACACGGAGGCTCGAAACACCTGGGGTCACCCGGACCCACCAAGCCCATGGGCACGCTTATCGAGGTAACATGGCACCTCCAGACACCCCTAAACACGGACACGAAACCCACGGGGTGTCCGGGACACACACGGCCCAAGGGGAGCACGATCAGCCGCAAACCACCCGTCCCGGGTAGCCCGGCTGCTCACCTCCAAGAACGCGCTATAGGTCCATAGCGCGTTCAAACAGAACGCGCTATACAACTATAGCGCGACAAGTCAGATCACGCTATAGGCCCATAGCGCGACTGCACAAATCGCGCTAGGGTCACCTAGCACGACAAAACAGAACGCACTAGGGACCCATAGCGCGACCAAGAAGAACACGCTAGGACCCCATAGCGCGACAGCAACCGCCTTACTGTTCATCTTCTCCGATGAACGCGCCCCGTCGGGGCAGCGCGACCATCAAGAACGCGCTAGCCGAGGCTAGCGCGTTCTCAGTCCGCGCCCGAAAATGATGGAAACCGCGGGAAAAATCATTCCACGCCCCGTTCACCCCCAGGTGAAGGGGAAACAAAAGGGAAAACATTCCCCAAGCCCCTAGGCATGCATCTAAACCCCTGGATCGCCCAAAAATACGGTAAAACGGAAGATCCGGCTCACACCTCAAAAACATGCATTTTCTCCAAATTGCCCCGTATAGCCCGCTCGGCTCACCACGGTTTACAAAACTCGCGGGAAATGAAGTACGCGGGTTGAGGGTCCATCTCCCTACCTCCACCGAAGATTCGACGCACCGCGGACGCCAATCCACGAAGAAAACGCCGTTTAAACCCTCGCCGGTTCACGATCCCACAAACCGCCTCCACCATCACGATCCTCGTCCCGAGCCCGTCGCCCCACATCCCACGAACTACGCCGCCCCGCCCTCGCCGCCTACGTCGGCCGCCCGGAGTGAGAGGGGGAGAGGAGAGAACGTGAGAGAAGAGAGAGGGAGGGAAGTGAGAAATGAGATGGGGAGAGAGAGAAAGGGTTATATATAGAAAATCCAGAAATTCTCAAGAATACCGAAAAATAGAAAATCACGTTTCCGCGATCCTCGGAACACACCGATCGCAACGGTACCACTCGCGCCCTGGTGAACAGCCCGGTTCACCCGTAATGAGGTTCCGAAGGAATTACCGAAATACACACCGGGAATCGAAAAACACACGCGGAAAAGCCGCGGAACGCTTCCGGGCCTCCGCAACAACTCCGGATCGCGCCGATCCGAACACGAAAGATGTCTGAAACAAAATTTCAGACACAACGGAGTTAGACACTCCAAGAAACCAGATCCGGGACCCATGAACAAGGATCCGAAAAATCCGGGACATTACAGCCCTCCCCCCTTAAAGAAATTTCGTCCTCGAAATTCAGTACTAGCACCAAGTCACAGGGGAAGAACGCCTCCACTAACTGACAACGCTGCCAGGGCCCCAACACAGAAAAACCTCAATTCTCGCAAAAGCACCGATCATGAGGGATACAGCCAGACCATAATCACGAACAATGCCATGCTCCGCACACCGCACACACACTGGCCACCAGAGCAGGCATAACACAAGGGCACAAGTCTGGTATCACCTCGGACACAACGGAAACCACTCACGGCATCGCTGCCACCTTCTCGCTCACCGAGGGAACGCAATCCTCGCCACAAGGACCAATCCGCTGGTCAACGCCCACGCTCGACGGACCAACCAAACGCCAGCTTCACAACCGCTGATCGATCTCACACCCTGCACCAGGGGCAACCAATCACTGAGCTTCCACCAGCTCACCCCAGGCAAGCCAAATACCAAGGACAGCACGGGACCAACTCTCTCAGAACTCAAACTTCGACAAAGCTCAGATCCCATCAGGAAAAACGCATCTCATAAACGGCCACCAAAGGCCTCGCTAGCACTCGGCTCTCTCAATTCTCAAGCCCCTACAGCCAGCATCTTCTGTCTGTGAAAGACCATCCACTGGTCACCAGACATTTGTTAACGGGAAACCTCCACCGGCCCAGCAGACACGATTCAACTCATGTCAAGCCATCCGCTGACACTCGGATAGACCACCACCACGTCCAATCTCGAACCTCACGCCAACTCTACCCTCTCAGGGGAGCACGACAAAACCATATGACAAGATCTCCCTTCGGTCCTTACGTCACTCGACTCAGACTTACGGGGAATCCTCCCTTGCTGGCCACAGACTGAGGATCAATACCCAATGCCAACGTCTCATCAGAGACCTCCACACACAGGCATCGACCACCGCCCTATCTCATCGAATCCTATCTCATCAAAATCTCCATCTCAATTAAGCCAAGAGGATGCATGCCAATCCCGACTCCCGCTCTTATCACAGAGCCACGGGACTCACAACCTCTTACAATCCATGACACACTTCTCCAAAACACGATCTCATCCACGAATGCAACCTCCAACGCAAGAACAGGGTACTCATGCGGCAACCTCGCCAGCACATTTCCCCAACTCTCCACCTGCCAGTGCCGTGAACCACAATATCTCAAGCAACGGCATGGCAACAACACGTCTCACGCCGCCGGATACAACGCACATCAAAGAACCAATCCTCCGCTACTCTACACTTCCTCAGAAATCCACCCGCAGCAACCAATGCTACGATCCGCGCACTCTGATCCACACGCACAGCCACCACAACGCCAACTCGGGATCCACCAGCTCGACAACCATCTGCAACCCCGCAGACTCCGATCCTCCGCACCTCGGGAACCACAACACCAACCGCAAATCTCAAAACACCGCCCAGCCGACACTCGTCTTTCTGGAACAGCGCCAACACCCTTACACATCAGGGAACGGGCAACGCTTCTCACATGCAACCACCTTGCCAAAACTCGGGACGCGTCTTGCACGGACTTCATGGCGCACGAAGGCCAACCAATCCGAACACAGCATGCAAGATGACGAACCCTAGCCCAACGCAATCTCTCCAACCAAAGGAGAAGCCAAACGCACTTCCGACCAACGGAAGAACTCCATGCTCGACCTAACCTCGCACCTTGCACATGCTGGAAACAGCACCATCCAGCACCAAGGAAAACCATCGCTTCCATCAGGTCAGCGCCTCCGACACACTCAGCAAGTGTCACGTCGGACCATGATCACAACATCTCTCGATGCACCATCGCTGCAATTCCCCAAACGCAGTACCACAGCAACACACCCGCTGGAAACCTCTGCCCAACGCAACATGACCAAGGCCACAACTCAAGGGAGAAAGCTCTCGACCTCGATCCACATACCCCACGCCGGCATGAAAGCCGCGAACAGCAACCACCCTCACCGCGCCGCACAGCGCACTCAAGCTCTCAAGCGAGAAATAAAGCGGAAAACATGCACGAAACCCTATGCCAGCTACCGACTGTACTGGACCTTACGGACTCTGATCACTGCAATATCTCGAATTCCCATGTACGTCCACAACCACGCTCTGATACCAACTGTGATGACCCGAGATCCAGATACCGAGAGGAGCCCGATACCATTCGAATCCCGGCCCGCCGCCCACGAGCCGGGAGGGCTCGGAAGGGCTAAAAAGGAGTGTGGAGGTACAAAGAAATAGGAAATAAAGCAGGATAATTAAACAATTAACAGAATTAAATAAACAACTACAATAGAGTCCAGTCCAACAGAAAGTACAGTCTAAAGCAGTAAAACGTACCACGTGCCAAGTGAACACTCGGCCCGGCAAGCTGGCAACTAAGAACCTCCGCACAGCACCCTCGAACCTCGAGGCAGAACCGCCGCACCTGTAACGCAGGGGTGAGCCTCCTGTCACTGGCCCAGTAGGGATCCCGCGGAACCCCAACTGAGAAACAACGGCAGAAGGAAAGCTACGCTAGCAAAACGGCAACGGAAAGAAGTAACTATGAAAGCAGGAAAGTAACTACGGTGGCCGGCAAAACCTCGGCACTACAGCTACTCCTACTGTACCAGAACACACCCCAGACTCACGGCCAAGGGCTACCAAACTACACTAGAACCAGTCACACGGTACAAAAATCAACACACGTGCCACGGCGAGACAACCGAAACTCAACGGTCAACGCGACCAAAAACCCGAAGGTCGAAATCATGCGACTGACAGTCTGTCACTCTCTGTCCAGAATAGGAGTACCTCCCACTAGAAGAACGACCGGATGCGTCCCCTGACGTCTTACACCGCGTCACAAGTGTCTAGCTACGACGTCCTAGGCGTGAGACTCAGACACACACAGTAACCAATACCACAACAAGGACTAGCTGGGGTCACGCTCGTCAGCGCGTGTCCTAAGCCCCCAACTACATGTGCACACACAGACCATCTGCTCTAGGTCGGGTCCTCTAGCTTGTTTTCCCCCCCACCGGACTCTGGTGGCAAAGGTAAGGGGCCGACGGAAACCAGCCTAAAAACCGCGTCTCACCGGGTCGCGCTCTCTACCACTCCCAGGTGGGTCCGCACACGCGTGCGCAGGATGCTACGACTAGTGGAGGATCACTGAGAGAGTAGACTCTCAAGACAATAGAAAATAACGTCCGAACCTGACGAAGTACGGGGACCGTCCCACGTACCAGCACCATCGCACGGTGACCACGGTCGGAGAAGAAACGGACGCACCGCCCACGGCCAAACACATGACCCACTCGGGGATCATCTTCTAGGAAAACTCATGACATGCGGGGGAACCCCACCGCACACACACCGATACATGGTGACTCGATCGGGTGAGAACACGGAGGCTCGAAACACCTGGGGTCACCCGGACCCACCAAGTCCACGGGCACACTTATCGAGGTAACATGACACCTCCAGACACCCCTAAACACGGACACGAAACCCACGGGGTGTCCGGGACACACACGGCCCAAGGGGAGCATGATCAGTCGCAAACCACCCGCCCCGGGTAGCCCGGCTGCTCACCTCCAAGAACGCGCTATAGGTCCATAGCGCGTTCAAACAGAACGCGCTATACACCTATAGCGCGACAAGTCAGATCGCGCTATAGGCCCATAGCGCGACTGCACAAATCGCGCTAGGGTCACCTAGCGCGACAAAACAGAACGCGCTAGGGACCCCTAGCGCGACCAAGAAGAACGCGCTAGGACCCCATAGCGCGACAGCAACCGCCTTACTGTTCATCTTCTCCGATGAACGCGCCCCGTCGGGGCAGCGCGACCATCAAGAACGCGCTAGCCGAGGCTAGCGCGTTCTCAGTCCGCACCCGAAAATGGTGGAAACCGTGGGAAAAACTATTCCACGCCCCTTTCACCCCCAGGTGAAGGGGAAACAAAAGGGAAAACATTCCCCAAGCCCCTAGGCATGCATCTAAACCCCTGGATCGCCCAAAAATACGGTAAAACGGAAGATCCGGCTCACACCTCAAAAACATGCATTTTCTCCAAATTGCCCCGTATAGCCCGCTCGGCTCACCACGGCCTACAAAACTCGCGGGAAATGAAGTACGCGGGTTGAGGGTCCATCTCCCTACCTCCACCGAAGATTCGACGCACCGCGGACGCCGATCCACGAAGAAAACGCCGTTTAAACCCTCGCCGGTTCACGATCCCACAAACCGCCTCCACCATCACGATCCTCGTCCCGAGCCCGTCGCCCCACATCCCACGAACTACGCCGCCCCGCCCTCGCCGCCTCCGTCGGCCGCCCGGAGTGAGAGGGGGAGAGGAGAGAACGTGAGAGAAGAGAGAGGGAGGGAAGAGAGAAATGAGATGGGGAAAGAGAGAAAGGGTTATATATAAAAAATCCAGAAATTCTCAAAAATACCGAAAAATAGAAAATCATGTTTCCGCGATCCTCGGAACACACCGATCCCAACGGTACCACTCGCGCCCTGGTGAACAGCCCGGTTCACCCGTAATGAGGTTCCGAAGGAATTACCGAAACACACACCGGGAATCGGAAAACACACGCGGAAAAGCCGCGGAACGCTTCCGGGCCTCCGCAACAACTCCGGATCGCGCCGATCTGAACACAAAAGATGTCCGAAACGAAATTTCAGACACAACGGAGTTGAACACTCCAAGAAACCAGATCCGGGACCCATGAACAAGGATCCAAAAAGTCCGGGGCATTACAGTGCCGCAAGACTCGCCCGGGGAACGGCCGACGCCAGGGCTATCGCCCTCCAACGGGAAACTCCCGCCGACATAGTGGGGAACGTTACTTCAACTAAACGGACCCTTCCCTATCAAGGGATGAGGCCCTCGCACCAGGACAACCTTATATAAAAGGGACATCGACGATAGAGAGAAAAAGTGGAGATTCTTCTACTAAAAATCCCACACGACTACGCAAGAGGATACTCCTGCCCCAGAGCCTTCTACTAAGAAGAGAGCAGCCCTATCAGCAGCAACGACAAGAGGGCCATCTACGTCCAGAGAGCTTCTGCCTCCTGAGCGGCCTTACCACCCAGCGAGCACTCTCCGAGAGCCCACTGGGACCGGCGAGCACGCGCAAAGAGGAACTACGCGCCTCCTGAACCGGCTACTACGGCCCATACTCCTCTCTTACTCTGCTTCTCTCTATTGCTCATTAAATCCCTTGCTGACTTAAGCATCGTAGGGTTATCTCCTGGGGTAACACCCGGGACTCTTTCTGATGCCCTTCTAGTTTCTTGGTGTGTGCAGACATCCACGGGTGCGAGACGATTCCCCCAACAAACAAATCGAGAAGGTGGTACGTGGCCTAGGAACTATTTTCCTACTACTACACTTCTTGGCGCCGTCTGTGGGAACTCGAGCAAAAAGTTATGGCGCCCCGTGGAATCCTTCGCAACCCTAGCAACCGGGGGCGGGTTCCCGACAGGGACCCAACTCCCGCCGGGGGTCGCAGGAGGCTTCCTCCATTAACCCCCGACAAGAGGTCACCCCGGGTGACCTAGACGAGATACATCAGGAAGTCCGAGCCTGGGTAGAATTCTTCCGAGAACTCCGGGACCAGAGGCCCCAGCACGCCCCACCCGAGCGACGGGAAGGCGAAGGAGGTCAGGCCGGAGAGAACTTCCTGCATGCACGGGAGGCGTCCCACGCCTTCGTCACAAGAAGCTGACGATCGCGCAGCATACCCGCGTCTAGGGGACGCAGCCCACTCCACTCCAATCCAGAGATGGACCGCCGGCTCCAACGGTTCGACGAGATAGAGGACAAGGCCCGCTACCTGGATGACGTCCTCCTGGCCGCCAAGAATCACAGCCTCATCGACGACGACCAAGACTTCCACGCTCCCTTTTCTAGGGAGATCGTGGAAGCCCCCATCCCGCCGAAGCTTCAGTTGCCGTCGTTCGCCTACTACGACGGCACCACCGACCCGGCAGACCACCTGCATGGCTTCGAGTCCCACCTGGTGTTCCACCGGGCCTCGGACACCGTAAAGTGCCTAGCGTTCGTCACAACTCTTCTGGAGAACGCCCGGGTGTGGTTCGAGTCCCTGCCGGCCGAGACAATCTCCTCCTTCCAGCAGCTCAAGAGGCTGTTCAAGGAAAACATTATGGGCTGCCGAAAGGTAGCCAAATCTGCAGTAACCATACTCGCCCTCAGGCAGGGGAAGGAGGAGGCGCTATGGGACTTTGTCTCTCGCTTCCGCGCGGGAGCTCTCTGGATCCCCCACCTCGACGTCGGCATCGCCACCACGGCACTCACTCCGGGGACGCGAGATCACATCCTCCGGCGAGCGCTCAGAATCGAGGCCCCAGCGACCCTCCCAGATCTCCTCGCGCTAGTCCAGAAGCACGCGCATTGCGAGGAGAACATCGCGGCCCTATGCCGCGCTACCGGGACCGACCAGCCCGACCACAAAAGAACCGCCGACCCACAGCGCGAGGGTCGAAGCAAGCGAGAGCGGCGTGATGGAGACCATCGCGACCACTCCGAGAAGGAAAGGGGCGGCTACCGCCACTACACGCCCCTGACGGCCCCGCCCGACCAGATCCTAATGGAGATTCGCAAGGAGCCGTTCCTCAAGTGGCCCTCACGGATGAAGTCAGACCCCAATTCGCGGAATAAGAAGAAGTACTGCTAGTTCCACCGGGATCATGGCCACGACACCGCCGACTGCATCAACCTGAAGGATGCTATCGAGGACCTCGTTCGCAGAGGACTCCTCGATAAGTTCCTCGCCAAGGCCGCCGAGAGACGACAGTGTAGACACACCATTTCTGATGTTACGATGAGTACATCCCATATTGTACCGTAATGCCCTGAAGTGGTTTACATTTTCTTTTATTTGAGTGATTTCCATAATTTTGGTTAAATTACATTTATTTTGTGAGAGGGAGAAAATTAAAATATATATACATATGAATAAACAAAAGAGAAAATGAAATCCAAAAAAAATGTGTGTGTATAATTATGTTTACATAAAAATATGTAGTTGATTTTCTTTAATGATAAATTTATTTTTGTAAATATATATGTATGTGATTACTATATATATATATAATTGATAACTATATATTTCTTAAAAAGTAAAAAGGCTTAATAACTACAAAAATAAAATAATAATAAATAAAAATAATTCATATATATATATACATATTAATCCTTACGTCTCCTTCTCTCTCTCTATTTTCTTCCCTATCTCTCACGTAATCCCCTCCTCCCTACTCTCTCACCCTCTCCCTTACATTCTGTCTCTTTCTTTCCCTCTCACCTCACTGTACACATCCCCCTCCCTCACGGCACACACACACACACCTCTCACTGCTCACACTCCTCTCCCCCACGGCACACACACATACGCACCACCACATTCTCTCCGCATGGCCAACCCACGCTGCTCATTCTTCTCCCACTCTCATTCTCCCACTTTCTCTCCGAAACCTAACAACCCACAAACCCAGCCACCCTCCTTCGTGTGAGCCCATCCCCCTCTCACTAGCCACACCCACCGTCGACCTTCATCTTTCCCATTGCTATCTCCCATGCACAGCACTCCCCGTCCACCATCTCTCTCCCTCTCTAAACGCCCTGCCGCGACCCCTTGTGCATGCACCATCACCCCACGCACCCCTTCCATCCTCTTCTCTTTGGCCTTTCCACAACCTCCCTACACCCCTCACTGCCGCATCCGCAACGTCCTCCACCGGCTAGCCGCCCACATCATCCGCCAGCCGCCGGTGACCTCTGTCCGGCCCCCTGCATGCAAGCCGCGGACTCCACCGTACGAGCCCACGTCAACGACCTCCGTCCGCAGCACTCCTCGTCTACCGTGAAGCCAACCGGCCACCTCCGTCGTCAAGCCCGCCGCGCCCGGGAGTTCACCTCCACTGCACCGCCGCCCTTGTCGTAGCCCGCTCGCCGCCGTGAAGCCCACGACGCCGTCAGCGACCACTCCCCATCTGCCGTGAAGCCGGTGCGCCTCACCGTGCTACCGTCCGCAAGCCGCCGTCGCCCGACGACCGCCGTCCACCCGCGAGCAGGCTGCCACCTCCGCAAGCCCAGCCTCCCCTCCACTGAGCAACCCTCCGCCGTCACCGCTGCTACCTCCACGTTCGCTGTCGCATCCCCGCGAGCCCCCCCTGCATGCAAGCCGCGACGACACGACCGTCGGCTTCCCCACGTGCGTTCATCGCGGCACCCGTCATAGTCACCTTCAGCCCCTGCACCGGCCGCTGCGACCCCCGCTGCTGCTCCTCCGGTCGCCGACCGCCGCCCTCCCTTGTCTAACCGCTGCTATACACTCCCGTCGCCGGCCTCCCTCTCTCTCTCTCTCTCTTTCTCATCTCCCTGCCGGTCCCTCTCTCTCTCCCGTTTCTCTTCCTCCCGCCGGCCTCCCTCTCTCTCTCTCTCTCTTTCCCCTCTCCCTGCCGGTCTCTCCCTCTCCCCATCTTCTCTTCCTCCCCCCGTCGTGACCGCCGCGGTCGCGGCTCCCCCTCTCATCTCTCTCGTCTCTGCTTCTCCCTCCCCCTCTCATCTCTCTTAATCTCCCTCTCCCGTTTCCACTCTCGTTCTCTCTTTCTCTCTCTCTCTCTCTCTCTCTCTCTTTCTCTCTCCTCTCGCACCCCCACTCTCCCGTTTCTCTCTCTCGATCTCTCTCTCCGACCCTCTCTCTCTTCTCTTTCCGCTCCCCGCCACGCTCGCCTCCCTCTCTCTCTCTTACCCTCTCTCCCCCCTCTCTCGATCTCTCCCTCTCTCCCCCGCGAACTCTCTCTCTCTCTCCCGCGGGTTTTTCTCTCTCTCTCTCTCTTTCTCTCTCTCTCTGCACCCTCCCACACTGTCTCTCTCTTCCCAACTCTCTCTCTCTCTCTTCTTCTCTTTCTTCTCTCTCACCACACCCGATCACTCTCTCTCTTTTATTTTATTATTTTAGTTTTCTCTCCCTCTGCTCTCTCTCTCTCTCTTCCCTATCGTTCCCTCTCCCCCCTCTCTCATCCTCTCTCTCTCATCCTCTCTCTCTCTCTCCCTCTCTCAATTATCTTCTTTTATTTTATTTTCTCTCACTCCCTCTCTCTCACCCTCTTCTCTCTTTTAACTCTCTCTCGATCCCTCTCTCACTTTCTTTTTTTTATTTTTTTTACCCCCCTCCCTCTCTCTCTTTCTCCCTCTATCTCTCTTCCCTGCCTCTCACGATCTCTCCCTCTTTCCAAGTTGTCATTTTATTTCATTTTTTTGTTTCTATTATTTATTTTTCTTTTATCATGTAAATATATTTATAAATAGATATTTTATATATATCCAAATATCTATATACATATATATTACTACATATACATATTTTTGTATATATTACTATATTTATATTTAGATGGATATTTATATATGTATATAAAGTTATATATATCTATTTATATATATATATGACTTATATATATCTTACATATATCTTTATATGTACATATCTCATATATATCTAAATCCATGCAATAAAAGGAAGATCATTCCAAGTGCTTCCGTGTGTTCGTCACACCGTTCTTGCAACTGTTGAAGCTCCCCCAAAGCTCGTTGTCGGCCTCCCCCAATAAGTTTTTTCCCCCCTTTTATTTTTATTTTAGTCAATTAATTATGTTCCATGCATCATTTAGCATATGTGTCATGTCTTTCTCTCCGAGAGGGCCTAGCTTGTGAGTGTCTTTGTGTTTGCGTATTTCATCATGTCATTCTCCCACCCTTTTAATTCTAAAGGGGTTTTAAAAACACCAACCAGGTACGTGTTCGTTTATATTATTTACAGTTTCATTACCTAAGGATTGGTACTACACCGCCGTCATTCTCATTTAGTTATTTTTCTCTGTTTGTTCTTTGTATAGGGGTAACCAGTTAAAGGCCATCTTCTTCGGCCTGTCGAAAGAAGAGGAAGAAGGAACCCACGCAATTCCCGCGTCAAAGGCAAAAGCGATCAATCCACTCGGGACCCTCGATCCCTGGCGATCACAACACTCCTAACGCGCGCTCCATTTTGATCATCTTTGTTTTAATAACACCCGCGGAGAGTTGCTTCCCGCAGCGGTTATCTTCTTCTGTCTCTGGCCTCACCCGCGCGGAGGATTATTCCCCGCGGCGGTTTCTGTGATTTACTTTCTGTATATCTAACTCCTAATTGGTGCGGTGGGTCACCTCCCGCGACCGTTTCCATTTCAGCATTTTATTTTTCTGCACCCTACTTTCTAACTCCTAACTATTTAATTTCAGCATTCCCCTATCATCGCTTTAAAATCCCGCGGAGATCAACATCTCGCGGCGGTTTATTTGATCCCTTTTCCTTTCCTGTCCCATATACTTATATTATAGTAAAGACCCCGCAGAGACCAAAGTCTCGTGGTGGTTTATATATATATATATATATATATATATATATATATATATATATATATATATAATATTATATTTATTTATGAGTTATATTATTTATGCCGCATTAAAGACCCCTCAGAGGCCAAAGCCTCGTGGTGGTTTCTATATATACACATATATATATATATATATATATATTATTTATATTATTTATGTCACATTAAAAACCCCGTAGAGGCCACAGTCTCGTGGTGGTTTATATATATATATATATATATATATATATATATATACTTATACTTATTATTTATGTCATAGTAAAAACCCCGCAGAGGCCACAGTCTCGTGGTGGTTTATATATTTATATACTTATATTTATTATCTATGTTATAGTAAAAACTCCGCAGAGGCCAATGTCTCGTGGTGGTGTGTATATATATTTATATTTATTATTTATAATGCATTAAAAACCCCGTAGAGGCCAATGTCTCGTGATGGTTTATATATATACTTATATGTATTATTTATATTGCATTAAAAATCCCGTAAGGCCAATGTCTTGCGGTGGTTTCTATATGTACATATATTAATTACTGCTCATATTGCAATATTGTTGTTAAAACCCCGCAAAGACCAATGTCCTGCGGTGGTGTGCTTTTATTCATATTGTTCTTGTAACTGTTCGAGGAGTGATATATCGTTACAATTTCCGAGTCTACTTGTCTTCCCGTCTGTCAAATTCTATTACGTAGAGTCCCAGGACTCGAATTCGGTATCTGAAAAGCTGCTCTCGGAACGGTGGGTTACGCCTACCGGGAAGGGGTTCAGTTTGCGCGAGAGGGTTTTCGGACCCCTATCTCCGCCATGTACCGGAGTTCGATCAGTGTAAATTCTTTCTGTCTCTATTAGAGTGTCATCTGTAGGTTGTACTTGTCCACCGTTCTTTCATATCCCCTATAGCTCATCTTTCATTGTTTTGTCCTCATTTCTTTCACCCTTTATTACTCAGAGAGGGAGAAACCCCATCTCTCTCTCTCTTAGTCCACCACGTGACGCGTTCACATCTCTGGCGATCACGGTGGGACCTGCTTTTTTCTTTTCTGGTTACCCACAAGCTTTCGGCACCCACGTGTGCCCCTCCTTTTGACACCCACGTGTGTCCCTCTTTTCGGCACCCACGTGTGCCCTTCCCTACTGCGCCCAAGTGCGCCCACTTCCCTCGTGCACTTCGTGCACTTCCCCGGTCCTTTGTGGTTACTTGAGAGGTTAACGGTGTCTCGTGCACCACGTGCATTTCCCCTCCATTTAGCACCCACGTGTGCCCCTTCTCCTCCATTCGGCACCCACGTGTGCCCTCCTCCATTTGGCACCCACGTGTGCCCCTCCTTGTTCCCCTCTATTTGGCACCCTCGTGTCCCCCCCTCCTTATTGCGCCCACGTGCGCTACGTCATTCCCCTCGTGCACTACGTGCACCCTTAGAGCCATTTTCTCTTTTTTTTCAAGTGATCTACGTGTCTCGGAAAGAAGAACGGTTGTATCATACTCTATCTATTTAATGCTTTTATATCTCTGTTATATCATTGTGATTATCTCTGTTCTATTTGTGTGTTTATCTCTGGTATTTGTGTGTTATACATCTTTTATTCAGCCCTGCATTTCAAGCATTTACCCCTTTTCTTTTCTTTCTTTTACTTATTTAAGGATTAACCCCTCTCGGTGAAGGAATGACTCTCCGTCGGGAATTCCTCTCGACGGACTAGGATCTCCTCCATTGAGACCTTCGTAAGTCCCCGACAGCGAAGGATTCCCTCTTCGTTCACTGGGCTAGTTGTGCCACTGAAGTACCCCGGAGTTAGTTACCTATTCGTGGTGAGACGAGTGCCCCTAGCTGACACGGCGGTAAAACAAAGTGCAATTAGGGTCCCTCCTACTAAGTGTGAATTTTATATTTGTTAAAATCAAAAAAATTTAAGTAAATCAAAACACAAAAAAAGGTTAAAACAAAAACAAAAAAAATGGCGTAAGATCATCCACTTGTCTGTTAATCTCTGATACTTATTTGCTAGTGTATGCATTTACGCTCTGGTAAAATTACAGGAATGGCTCACGACTCTTCCGAAGAGAATCAATTAGGTCGTGGTCAGTCAGCTGACCCACGGGTCCACGCAATGGACTCAGGCCCCTCCCGTGAGACCTCACAAGAGGTCCTCACTGTTCCACGGGAACTAGCTCCACCCCAGGATATCTTCTCCATGTTGGGTGCCCTCGCTACTACACAGCTCAGCCCTGAGCAACTTCTGGCCTTTCAGGCCATTTTAAAGGGGAAGTCTGTATCTCCCCCTCCTCAGGAGTCAACTTTGGCTCCCACATCCTACCAACAGCCGCTCCAGGCTGCTGTATCCCCATCACATGTACAGGTTGCCCCTTCTTCTTCACTTCAAGGACAGGCGAGCCAACAGCCCGCCTCTTATCAGTTCCTCCCCGTACAGTCTCAGATCCCTGCCATCCTTCATACGGTACCCCAGATGGGTCCGTCCACTGGTGGGCCACCATACCCATCTGGCTCAGGGTTTCCTTCTCAGGCCCCTGTAAGGCCTTCTCAGTCTCAGTGGCAGGCCCCACTTTCACCTGCCGAGGAGTTCAACCAGTCTCTCCTCAATAAATACAATGAAATGAACGAGGAGTTTCGGAATCTCAAGAAAATGGTAGATGGGAAGTCCGCCCATGAGATTTCCCTACCAATTCTTCCCACATTTCATCTCCCTCCCTCCGAAATGCCTACATATCGTAGGTATAACGGTACGGGTAATCCTTCTATTCACATTAAGGATTTCATGTATGAATCTTCCTCATGGCAGAACGATCCAAAATCCCTGGCTTATCTTTTTCGCAGATCCTTGGATGGTCCCGCCCTAGAATGGTTCTATTCTCTAGAACCGAGTGAGGCTGAGGATTTTGACGTTGTTAAGGCCAAATTCATTCAGAAGTACCGGGATAGGGTCGGTCCCTCCCTTTCTATCACCGACCTGGTTGCTGAGAAAATGAGGCCGGACGAAGATTTTGTCCAGTATGCTGATAGATGGAGGTCTCTGGCCGATAAGGTGAAGGATACCATGTCAGAGCCCGAGCAAGTGAAAATGATCGTGTCTAATGCAACCCCGCAGTTTAGACACATTTTGGCCATGAATAAGCTTACTACGATGGAGGAACTTTATGAGAGGGCTCGGTATATCCAGACCCAATTAAAAGATTCCCCCATCATGCATATGTTTGAACCCCAAAGCCTAGGGTGTTTAAGAAAACAGGTACCGGTGTTCAAGGAGGAACAACTGAGGGAGTCGTCATAAATGAGCAAGTGAGTGTGCTTGGCGGCCCCAACCAACCAGTTAACCCAAGGCCTCGTCAAGTTTTACGACCTCCCTTTCAACAAGGTCCACCCCTTTATCATCCTCCACCCCAAAATAACCCCCTTCAAAACAACATGCCTCAACCCTTCTATCCCCAACAGCAACAACAAGAACAACCCCAACCTCAATATCACCAAGTTCCACCTTTGGGAAATTACGGCCCACCACAACAACGGATGAGGCCCATTGGACCCAAAAGAGCCCATTATCCACCATTGCCTGAAGCCTTGCCGGATATCTTCAACGCCCTTATGGCTGCCAATGCACTCACTTTGCCCAAAGAAAAGTTTGCATGGCCCCCGAATGCTGATACCTCCAGGTACTGTGTCTATCACAGGCAACCAGGTCATACGGTCGAAAATTGTTTTAACTTCAAAGATTACATTTATGACATGAATGATCAGGGTGAAATTGATTGGGATGAAATGAGGCGATACATCGCCACCCTGAAGGCCAGGAGACCTCCGCTTAGGCCTCAGCAACCCCAACCACCACAGCAACAGCAGCAACCTCAGCAGGCCCCACAACAGCAGCCTAATATGGGCATCATCCATAATCCACTTCCGGAGCACCAACAGCCTAACCACCAGGCTAATCCCATTTCCTCCTTCCCGGAAGTTGGAAGAGAGCAAACTTGGCATTTGGAAAGCACCTCTGTCCTTGCTACCAGCCATGTTACTAATCAGCCTTCTCGTCTTCTTCGAACATCATCTTCTTATCACCCAACCCCCTCACAACCCCTATTTGGTCCTTCTTCCTTTTCACAGCCATCACGCCCTCTTATTCGTACCCCTAGCGTCAATTCACCACCAGTCCATCACCCAATACCATCTATCACATCTCCTTTACCTCTAAACCCTCTCATTACCTCTTATCCCTCTACTTCACCACCTACCTCTATTGAATCTCTACCCCAACCTTTTAACTTCTTTATCGCCCATTACCCGTATGACGCGTCATCCGCCTCTACCTCCATTGAACCTTCTCCTCCACCATCTAAGCCCCTTATTATCCACCACTCATCCGAGGTCCCTTCTACTTCTAATCTACCTCCACCATCTAAGCCCCTTATTATCCACCACTCATCCGAGGTCCCTTCTACTTCTAATCTACCTCCACCATCTAAGTCCCTTATCATCCACCACTCTACCATTCCCCCACCAAACAAACCCCTGATTAAAACCTTTACATCCGTCATCACCCCTATACCACCAACTATTCCTTCACCATTACCTCTCAAACCCTGTTAAAATCCACACCCAATACCATAGAGGTGCAACAAGACCCACAAGCAATGGTGCTCCGGAGTGGAAAGATGTTCCACCGGGTGTTTCCCCAGAATAGTCAGGCCCCCGAACAGTCTCAGCCAGAGAAAGATAAGGAAGAGCAGTCAGAAGAGTCCATCCCTGGGACCCAGTATGACTTGTTGAAACATCTGGATAAGACGCCTGCCCGTATCTCCATCCTCGAGTTGATCAAAAGATCCACATCTCACCAAGAAGTTTAAGGGAATATCTCCAAAAAGTCATGGTGAATGAGGATCTCCCTGCGGAGAAAATCTCGGCAGTCCTGACGCCCACCGATACACAACCGCCCATCATGTTCCATAATCACGAGCTTGCCCCCAAGGAAGCTCGAAAATATGCGTTGTGTATTGCGGTGAAAATCAATGGCGTATCAGTGGATCCGTGCCTGGTAGACACGGGCGCGTCTATAAATGTGATTTCCCCGAGTACTCTTCAAGCATGTGGGGTTGATGAAGAACAACTCATGCCCTCCTCAATCACAGTCACGGCCTATGACAATAGTAAAAGGCCGCCAATGGGGATGATTACCCTCAATGTAGAACTAGGCCCTGTATCAGTCTTCACGGAATTCCATATCCTTGATATGGATCCCACTTTCAAGGCTATACTAGGCCGTACCTACATTGAAGCCATGAATGTTGTACCATCCACCAATCATCAGTGTTTGAAATTTTCATACAAAGGATGGGTTATCAAGGTAATGAGCATGCCCCTCTATTCTACGGTGGATGCCATCACCACCTCTTTGCCCTCGGTCTGGCTGACTCATCGGCCCATACTATCCTTGTTAGATGTCAGTGATCCCTGCCGTGCTCCCTTCACACAACAAAAGCCGTTTCCTGTGCCAACCTCATGCCTCCCATTCCACTCCAAAGGATGGGAGATTATGAGAAATATTGGCTATCAAGAGGGCAAAGGCTTGGGAGCACAACTGCAAGGAAGGCTGAGACCATTAAAGAAAATAAAGTCAACCCGTAGAGCTGGCTTGGGTTTTAAGGGGTCGTTCGAATCAGACGGCAAACCCCTCACTTGGACTTTGTCCTCACATTTCAAGAAGGGGCCCGTCGTTCAGATGGGAGATCCTCCACCAGAATCACATGGGGGGTTACAGAATGTATTCTTGGCTGAAGGATGTTCAAAAACTCCAAAAAAAGAAAAGATTGTCCACTTGGATTGTGAATGGTATAAATGGTTTGACATACCAGATATATCCATTGCACTGGAAAGAATGTTCTCTTCTTCACATCTAGAAGGCCCACTTTTGATCTCCGAAATGCCAGGGGATATCACTACTATTGCCAGAACTCTACATCCTCCTTGTCAGGAGGGTGTTGTCATCGACGGATCATCATCCGTCATCAATATTGTCACCGACGGCTCATTAGCCGTCATTTTCTCTACCCACCTATCACAGCCTCTGTTGCTGTCTCCTTCCTGGGCCAGACAGTTGTCTGATGATCTTCCCAGGTCTCCTTCTTTACTCATTTACCTGCGTGAGTTTCTCAACTCGCGCCAGGTTTTCAATCATGATTTGCTCTACGGGCTACACAACCCTCTAGCTGTAGTCCCATTTTTATCTCCTCTAAGTCCTTTCCATTGTTTTGTCATTAAACATGAAAATGAAAATGAAAAAAAAATGCCAATTCCCCAACTCCTCAACAGCGCATTGTCTTTGAGGAAACCTCCTATATCTCCCACGAGTGTGCCCCGACTCACGGGCCACTCATTCAAGGTCCCTGAGCGACCTTCTCTACCCCTCATCTGAGGGGTCCTTCCCTATACATTCTTCACCATCCCCTTCAGTTTCTTCTTCTTCTTCTGTAAATATCAGTCTAGCTAGCAATAGTAAGTCAAGGGTAGTGCCCAAGAAGAAATCCAAGGGTAGGCAGATTCCCCGTCGATTCCTTTTGGATTTAGCCACCAGGTGTCAAGCCCTTCTAGCCATTCCCTCAATTGCTAGAAAATCCCGTCCAACTGCTAGAAATAGAATGTGAGAATGATTGCATGATTGATGAAGGGTATGGGGTCTATGAACTCACTGACGAGGAATACCCCATTGAAGAAGAGGATGAAGAATATGAGGACGCGGCTGACGCCTATGCTAGTGGAATGAGCAGATTTGACGAGCCGTCAGCCGCTGTAGAAGAGTCCACCAAAGAGATAAACTTGGGAACTGAGGATGACCCTAGGATTGTCCTCATAAGTGATAATTTACCCTCATCTGACGAAGAGGCATTGATTAAGGTTCTTAAGGAATATAAGGACACGTTCGCATGGAGTTATGAGGATATGCCAGGTTTGGATTCCACCTTGGTGGAACATCGTCTCACTTTAAAACCAGGGTCCGTCTCGGTAAAACAACGGTTAAGACGTTTTCACCCACAAATGGCTTTAAAAATGAAGGAAGAGGTCGATAAGCTCCACAAAGCTAGGTTCATAAGAGTCGTCCTTTATCCTCAGTGGGTGGCAAACATTGTCCCGGTCATGAAGAAAGATGGTAAGGTGAGAATTTGTATTGACTTCTGGGACCTTAACCGTGCGTGTCCGAAGGATGATTTCCCTTTGCCTCATATTGATGTGTTGATTGATAACACGGCAGGATATGAAACCCTTTCATTCATGGATGGATTTTCTGGATATAATCAAATTCGTCTGGCAGAAGAAGATCAGGAGAAAACCTCATTCACTACTCCCTGGGGAACTTATTATTATGTGGTCATGCCATTTGGACTGAAGAACGCTGGAGCCACTTACCAAAGGGCGATGATGGTAATATTCCATGATATGATGCATATATATTTGGAGGTCTACGTGGATGACTTGTTGGTAAAATCCAAAACTAGGGCAGAACATCCAGAAGTTCTGGCAAAGGTATTACAAAGATCACGTGAATTCAATTTGAAAATGAATCCAAAAAAGTGCGTGTTTGGTGTATCATCGGGCAAGTTACTTGACTTCATTGTGAGCAAAAGGGGTATTGAGATAGATCCCAACAAGGCTAAGGCGATTAGGGATATGCCACCCCCGAAGAATCTGAGAGAAGTTCGAGGATTAATCAAGAGGTTGCAGTTCATCCGCCGCTTTGTGTCTCAACACTCGCAAAGGTGTAGACCTTTTTATGAGTTGACCAAAGCAGGGACCAAATTCTGTTGGGATTCTAAGTGCCAGAATGCTTTCGACGGATTAAAAGAATATCTGGCCAACCCGCCTGTTCTCACTCCACCTATTCCAGATAAGCCTTTGGTCCTATATATCTCAGTCCTAGACGACTCTGTGGGAGCCGTTCTGGCACAAATCAATGAAGAAGGCAAGGAACGGGCAACCTATTACTTGTCTAAACTTCTCAACCCCTGTGAGCGGAAGTATACAGCCATGGAGAAGACATGTGCCGCCCTTGTGTGGGTAGTGCAGAAATTAAAACATTACTTTCTTGCTCATGTAGTCCATTTAATTGCTCGCATGAATCCTATCAAATTTCTCTTAGAAAAGTTTATCCTTACTGATAGGCTAGCACGTTGGCAAAGCTTTCTATCTCAATTCGACATCATCTATATCCAGCAAAAGGCGATTAAAGTCTATGCTATAGCTGAGCATCTTGCTCACCACCCTCTCCCCAAATTTGATCATGTTCAATCAGAGTTTCCAGATGAGGAACTAATGTCCATTACCCAGTCTGATGATCCGATGTGGACATTATATTTTGATGGAGCTTTGAATTCCCAGGGGAGAGGTATTGGTATCGTTCTTTTGTCACCTGAAGGTGTCGCTATCCCAGAGGCATTCCAGCTCTCATTTCCAGTCACCAACAACGTGGCTGAATACGAGGCTCTTCTGGCAGGTCTGAATCTTGCCTATTCCTTCTGGGTCACCGAATTACGAGTCATAGGTGATAGTCAACTTATCCTTCGCCAAGTGCTCACCAAATATCGCACTCGTGATCCCAAGCTCAAGCCATACCAAGAGCTTACTGTTGCTTTCTCTAAACTGTTCACCAAGTTAGTCTTTGTTCATGTTCCTCGCAATCAGAACATTCTGGCCGACGCTCTTGCTTCGTTGGCATCATCATTAAGGTTTCCTCTGGGCAGAAGGGCTCTGTCCGTTTCCATCCACAAGCTTATCCTCCCTGCTATTCACAACCCTTCCTATTTAAGGGTTCAGGAGGAAATGTCAAAGATGGCTCAGGATAGAGAAGTTGTTGAAAAGAGGGAAATTATGTTGGTTGAATTGGAAGAAGAATTGGCTGATGAGGAGAAGCCATGGTTCTATGATATTGTTAAATATTGCAAAGACCAGTCTTACCCTGAAGAGGCAACAGCAGAAGATAAGAGGGCCATAAGAAGAGTAGCCCAGAGGTACACACTTGTTGGAGGATTTCTATACAAAAGAAGCCTCACTGGTGTTCTCCTGAGGTGTCTTGATGATGATGAGTCCTGGAAGTGTGTAGAGGAAGCACACTCAGGTGTGTGTGGTGGCCATGTGAACAGCCAGATGCTTGCTAAGAAGATCCTTCGGCAAGGCTTTTACTGGCCCACCATGGAGGAAGACTGTGCTGTCTATGTCCGTAGGTGTGTCAAGTGTCAACTTCACGCCGATAAGATTCATTCCCCATCTTCCTCTCTCCATCCAGTGTCCTCCCCATGGCTTTTCTCCATGTGGGCATTCGACATCATTGGTCCTCTTGGTGATCCTAACTCCCTCACCAAGCAAAAATCCTTCATCCTCACTGCAACGGAGTATTTCACCAAATGGGCTGAAGCCGAAGCTATGCAGAAGTCAAGGCATCACAGTCTGCAAGTTCATTATGAAGAACATCATTGCCAGATTCGGCATTCCAAGAACTATCATCACCGACAATGGGCCACAATTCATTTCTCAGGACCTTCAGGACCTCTGCAAAAGGTATAAGATTACATTGCATCATTCATCACCATATTATCCACAAGGCAATGGCCAAGCGGAGGCCACTAATAAAACATTGATTAAAATCATAAAGAAAACCTGTGAGTCTAGCAGATTCTCGGATTGGCCAGAAAAGCTTATCGAGGCTCTATGGGCCTATCGTACATCCATCCGTACCCCCACTAGGCAAACTCCGTTCGCCCTCACTTACGGGATGGAGGCGGTAGTTCCGTACGAGATTTTGGTTCCCTCTCTGAGAGTACAATTGGATAAGGACCTTCCCCTCGACGAACGTCGTGATTCTCTCCTTGCCCAGTTGGAACTCTTAGACGAGAAACGTCTGGTTGCTGCCGAGCATGCTCGTGTATACCAAAATAGACTCGCACGTTTTTACCAAAAGAAGGTTATTGAGAGAAAATTCAAAGTTGGTGAAATGGTAGTGAAAAGAATTTTTGTAAAACCTGGCGGGCCGCGTTCTAAGCTCCAACCCAATTGGGAAGGACCATACGTGGTTCAGGCTGTGCATCCTGGTAACGCCTACAGGTTAGTCAATGCTGAGGGAGTTGAGTTATCCCACCCTTGGAATGGGCTTTATCTTAAGAAGTACTACCCTTAGATAGGTGTACATACTGTCAAAAATGAAAAGAAAAAAGAAAAACAACAAAAAATGAAAAAAATGAAAAAAAATGAAAATAACAAAAACATGTACATAAAATAAAATCAAAAGATAAAAAAAATAGAAAATTCAAAATGCTGATGCTTGGAGATCACCATGTATTTAAGTCATTGCATTCAACCTCCATGTTAGAATAGGGCCCATTAAGACTTGGTAGGTTCTAGGTCTTGGTCTGCCAGAACCGTGGAGATCTCTCCGACCAGTCGGCTTATGCCCACTCAAAAGAAGGCAACATGCATGTACACATGTGTTCTATAAGGATCGTTAGCATCGCTCATGGTGAGGTCTCACCCAGAAGGTCTCCAGAAGGCTTAAATCTTTATTCTCTCTCTCTTCGACCGAATGAGACAGCCGGCGCCCTTAAAACGCTGAGCACGGGAAACACAAACACAACTCCCAGGGTAAGAATAGGATCCAATTCCTCGAGCATCGATCAGAGCACGAGAAGAGGGCAGTGTCCCCGCAGGCATCCAAGAGGGATTCCATAATGTCAAAATACTATGTCCCTCGCAAAAATCCATCAAAAGAATCAGAAAAAGAAAAGCAGGAAATCAAAGTCAAAAGAAAGGCCTGGCCGTAACCGTGCATGATCCACAAATGAAACCCCTTTGACTGAAAGTCAAATTCTACACAAAAGGGGTCATGAGATGTAAATGCTCGAGAGTTAGTCCGAAGTTGCCCGAAATGGGAGAGTTAAATGGACCTTTATTGGCTCGCCGGGTTAACGGTTTTGCCGGTCCTCTCAGGAGGTTTACCCCCTATACTCTTCCTCCTTCCCCGGAAGATCAAAGCTCAATGGAGTTCCCGAAGGGTGAAACTCACCAAAGCTTGCAAACATATGGTTGTCCATTTTGAAAGCAGAAGTCATTGTCGTGAAGGAGTCTCCGTGTTTCTGGCTGGTCAAGACCTTTATCTACCACCTTAATGTCTGCTTAGTTTAACCTCGGGCTTAGACCAATGCAAGCGCGTCACCTATAGGTGCGACGGCGTCTGATTCCGGGTCAGCGTCGCGCGGTTGGTCATTTGGGTTCCAAGGTGTTCCATTACATACCATCTAGAGTTGTGAGGAAATAGACCCGGGTCGGGCAAATCATTTACCTCGAACATTTTTTGGGTGAATCCCTGTGGTCGGAAGCAACTGGGAGCCTAAGCATGGCATGACGGCATTGTCATCAGAATAAGTCTTAGCCGGCGGGATTATCATTCGAGGAGTCTAGAGACCCAAATCAACCTAGATGTGCACTTAGGATACCTGGGAGGTTACCAAGAAATCCTCATTCTCGTGCAACTTACATGTTATATGGGTTGGTCATCATGTATTAGTAAAAAACAAAAAAATAATAAATAAGCCAAAAATAAACAAAAAAAAATGACAAAATCAAAAATCCAAAAAAAGGGGTAGAAAAATGTATATGCACAAAAAAATGGAAATGTAAAAGACCAAAAATAATAATAAACAAACAACAAAACACAAAAAAAAATTAATATACACCTACAAAAAAAAATAAAGATCACATCTTTGCATGATCCCATTTGTATGCAGCATTCATTTTAAATTATCGTTTGCATCCGTGTGCTTGTCTGTCGCATTCATCATTATCTTTTATCAGTGCCTTTGTTAATAAGGGCCTGCCCCTTGACTCGTTATCAAGGATAGTTCAAAACCTCGTTTGCTTGTTGAGCAAGGGGCAAGTCAGAGCAGAAATACTGACTTGTTTGCTTAGGTGTGTGCAGGGATTCGAGAGCTCAGGAAGAAGCAGAGAATCAAACACAAAACACTTTATTTCACTTCTATTCAAAATAAAAATAAACAACAAAGAGATTACATCAGGTTTCACCTTCTCTCTCCACATTACTTGTCCCGCCACCCTCCGGGCGAGACACTTTTGAGGGTGCTACCCAATCATGGAAAGCGGTCCTTCTACCGCTTTGTGAGCCTCTTTCTATCTCTACTCCCCGGCGCCGATCTGCGGGGGCACCAAAGAAGCTGCTGACACGAAAGCCACGCTCTCGTGCTCTTCGGTAGCGTTCCTCACCGTCCTTTAGCCACTACTCCGCGAGGCCCAGACTGGTCTTCAATTCAAATAGTTGGGCCTCCAGGGCCCTCTTCTCCTCTTTCTCGGCCGACCTCTTGGCCTTCTCTCTTTCCTTGGCTTTTTCCCTCTCAGCACATTCTCTCGCTCTGTCTTCCCTCTCCAGCTGAAGAGTGATCCTCAGCTCTATAGCGTCCCTAGAAAAGTCATCACCTGGACGACGCTGCAGTTCCTCTTCCAGCTCGGCTATTCTAGCTTCCTTTTGGGCGGCATGCACGAGTGCCTCCTCCGTTTCCTTCTCCTGCCATACGTTTCATCTCAAGCATATGGCAATGCTTGAACAAGGGATATTAAATGGTGAGACTCTCACCTGTACAGAAAGCATCCCTTCAGCTTCCGTAGCCCGCTGGGTGGCATGAGCAAGTTGCTCATGGAGTAAATTTAACTCTGAAGTGGGAATCCATAGACTGGAAGAAACGCCGTCTGCCCCCATTACCGATGAAACTACATCGAGCTGGGCACGCTGCGTACACATACGAGAGGTGACAGTTAAATGGTTAACGCCATGAATTTCAAATCATGCCAGGAGTATGTATATATACACTTACTGATGAACCCAGAGCCGCTCGGGTATCAGTTAACTCTTGCTCCGTGTCCGCCAAACGAGCTCGTAAGTTCGTTATTATGGTGTCACGGGCATCCTACAGCCATGGCTCTTGAGTTCACAAATAAAAATAAAAAAAATGGAAATTATAAAAGACAAAAAATGGTGTTTTACTTTACCTCTATAAGCCCTCCAAGCTAGAGCCTCTCCGCATACATTGCCCTATAGAGCCGTAGGTAATCTTCACTGTCTTGCGCTTGTGATTCCAGGAGCGTGCCACCCCGCTGCCAGTCTTCATACTGTTCGGGGAAGCGCACCCTCCAATCAACGCAGGTTACCGGCCCACACGTCTTCTTCCCGACGCTGGGTGAGGAGGTTATATCCACCCATTCCTGGACAAGCCCGAGGGTTCTCATGACTAATCGTAGCCTTAGTGGCTCAATTTCATTCAAGCAATGGAGCCAGAGGTCCCGTCCGAATCAGGCACGGCTTCCAATTACCCATGGCTGGTCGACATCGACCATATTTGAGTAAGGCCTCCAGTTCACCTATGTTGGGTTGTACATATCTTCTTAGTTACTCAAAAATAAAAAAAAATAAAAAAAATGAACAAAACATATAAAAAAGAGAAAAAAAGTATCCTACCATCGCTGTAGGGAACTCTTGCAGCTCCCGTCTCGATACCATCAGCTGGTAGGATAATGGTGATGTACTCATGATGGGTTGCCACCGCCTAGCCAACGAGATCGTCACTGGCCGACAGTGTCGAGCTCTCCCCATTGGAATATAATAGTAGCTCCACAGCTACACCATCATGTGTCATTGGCATCAACAAATACAAGAAAAAAGCATAAAACGAAAATCACAAAAAAATAATTTTTTACCTGGATGAAGGGCGTAAACCCATTTATTGTCACCTCTCGGCCTGTCCTTTGCGACAGACCTGTAAATAGATGTGCCAGCACGGCAGCTCCCCAGGCGTACTGTCCTACTCTCTCCAAATCTACGAGCAGCTCCAGGAAGCGGCAGTGTATGTTGTCTCCCTTGGAGCCCAGTAGCAGCCTACCCAGCAGAAAGAGGAGGAACCTCCTCAGGTCCATGTTGGTCCTCTCCCAATTGCTGGCATCCGCACAGTATACAGCACGGGCACCTCTTTCTGCCCTTTCCATGAATTCCTCCAGGGACTCGTCATCCCGTGGACGAATGTCAGTAAGCCCTAACACCTCCAGGATCGATGTCTTGGCTACTGACCTGTTCTTCCGTCCATCGAGTTCCAGTCCTAACAGTTTCTGGGCACCTTCTCGGTAATCCGCATAAGTGACGCCGGTCACTGCCTCTCCATCCACTTTGAGGCCCGTAATGCGGACCATATCTTCCAAACTGGGCACCATGTGCCCCCAAGGCATCAGGAATGCCCGACTCGCCGGATCCCATCTTTCATGTAATGCTTGGATCAGGGCAAGGTCGAGCTTTATCGGCTCGATTCGGAGGAAGGCACCGAACCCCATCACGTCTAGCCTGGCCTTTTGGAAGTCCGGGAGACCTCGATATGCTGCCACTACCAGCTCCCAAGAGATGTGCGAGCGCATCATGCTCTGCACATATACAAGAGGTGAAAAAGGGGAACATTGCTAAGCAAGAAAGGAGAAGAAAAGGATGAAGGAAGGAAACCAAAGAAGCCACTTACAAGCTGTGATCGGGTCCTCTCACTCAGTTGTCCTTCGACTTCTGAGAGTCTCCTGGAACTGCTACCTGATCTGCTCCTCTTCGAGGAGCGGGAAGACTCACCTTCTGCTCTAAAGCTGGATTCACCCTCCATCCTGAAAAAATGAGCAACACTCGCAACCTCCCTTCCTTACAAATTTGCACTCCTCAAGTCTGCTCTCAGGACTTCGGTGTTTCCAAGTCGAGCGAAAGGGGAGGTATTTATAGGATTGGAAAGAAGGTGATCTGGATCTATCACCATCACCCCAGCAACATCCTTTTCGACAAGTCAACCTCTCTTTACTCTCGCATGTCACTCTGTCATCTGGAGTGATCAATTCGGAGGCGTGATTTGTTGACTTGTCCTCCCCATGCGGTCTAAAGATTCCCCGTGTTTATTGTCCCGTTGCGACTACTGCTAGCGCAAAGAAGAAAGTGGGGGACATTTATACGGGAAAATAGGACCAGGGACCGACGTTTTTGAAATTGGTGGTAGATCCTTTTGGAAAGTCATGGCCACGGTACACTCGCGTGCCACTTCGCCATGTGGAGTAAATGGAGCGGAGCTGTGATTTGTTGACCCGCCACTCCTATTCGGTCCAAAGATTCCCCGTGTCTCTTATCCTATTGCGACTACTTTTAGCGCAAGCGAGGAAATGAGGGACATTCATGTGGGAAAAGAGCACCACGGGCCGATATTGTTGAAATCCGTGGCTGATCCCCTTTGAAAATCATGGCTATGGTGAGTCACCGCCCCGTGTTTTAAGGCGACATCTCGCCGAGCATACTGCGTGAGAACCTATGTGGTGGAGAAGAGGCGTAGAGCAGAAGGAACATATCCAGGGCGAACCAGCCATGTTCAAACCAACCTATTTCACTCACACATATATATAAGGGTTTGTGCCCGTCATGAGAAGGGAGTGAGTGAACAAGCCACTCACTAACCCTCATCACCCTCCTGGTCGCTTCTCTTCTCTCTCTCAAGGCAAGAAGTCCCTCGGAGGCCTTCTATAGTTCCGTGACGCAGCAATCGCTTTGTCGCGCCATGCGTTCCCACCTGCTCTTCGGCAGTGCTCCTCGCCTCCTCCTGTCTCTCTCGCGACCCTGATGGCCGCGAAGCTCTTGAAGTCGAGGCCGCTAGCTGAGCTGCCCTATGCTCTGCCGATGAAGATGCTACCAACTCCAGGAGCTCCTCTGTTGCGAGCTCTAATCCCCTTCAATCTGCAGAGCGAGCCATGTCTGGATGCTCTTTCTCTCAGAGCTCCATCTCCTGCGCCTCTTGTGCTGCTCTATTTTTGCCTTTTCTCTCTCTACTATCTCTTGCTTTATCTCTCTCTTAGCCATTCGGAGAGAAATCTTTAGCTCCCGGGCATCTCAGGGCAACTCCTCATGCTAGTTGCCTTGAGTTTTTGGCTCTTGTCCGGAATGGTTGGCTACCACCTAGCACTGGCTATTGCAGATGTTTGTGTCAAAAATAAAAAAAAAGAAAAAAAGGGAATAAAAAAGAAAAAAATAGAAGAGAGTTAGGATCTAAATAGGCATTAAAGTTTCCATATTCATTCCAAGATAAGATACATTAGGGTTTGGGCATCTCAGGTCTCAATTTACCCAACTCTATTATATAAGCTTTCAGCAGTTCTTCGTCCTCACTCACAGACTCTGTTGCCCTCAGTGTAATGCTGGCCTTCCATGACGCTTTGATTGTCTTCACATTTCTTGCGTCACCCCCGGTGCCCAGCTCGCTTTTCCTGATTAAAGGAAGGTTGGATAGCGGTGGGAATGAATGGTGAGGGAGGCCCATCTGAGTATGACACCGGTGCGTGTTGTAAAGGATGAATTCAGACGCGCCAACAAGCTGGAGCTCCATGTTAAGAGAAGACCTCGTGAGAAGCTCATATGGGAGTAAGCATGTCGGTGCACGAGTGAACATATACTCTTCAATGGTACTGAAGTGAGCCCGCCAGTCTTCACGTTTCTTCAGCCAGGGAACGCGATTTGCTATACTACTATTAGAGCCTAACACATTGACCATATGGTGAAGCGGGCTTTGTTGGAAGAGTCTTGAAGTAGACGACATTCCCTCACGATGGTTAAATTTGAAATGCAAGTCAGTCCAGCAATTCAAAAGGAGTGCGCAACCAAAAGGAGGCTTACCCATACTGGAAGCCGTGAGTCCGCTATAGAGATAAGCAAGGATAGCAGGTCCCACTCTCTTTCCTTCCCAAATTCCACAGATGGCACTTAGCTGATCTTCCTCCACTATGTTGTCAATATAAGGGAATAGGAGAGCACCCGCTAAGCAGATGGTGAATCCCTTCATGAGCCCTTCAATGCGATCATCACCGCTTGTCAACCTTTCAAGAGCATTTATACCCAATCTGCAAGTTTTTGCAGATGGATTCCCTTCTGAGTCTGGACGCCCTTGATGGCTTCGGACGGCATGAAGCTTCTGAGCATCTCCTCGGAAGTCACCCTTCTTAGCATGCGCATAACCTTTACCTTGCCATTTCTCTGGAATTTTTTCACGCCAAGAAGAAGTTCTGCTTCTTCGAGAAGAATAGTTGCCTCGAAAGTGGGGAAAATGAATGTGTGGTTTGAGGGTGCCAAAGCTCTACCAGTGCACCCATAGCCGCCCAATCCATGTGAATCTCGTTATAATGTTTGGCATGAGTTACGAGCTTTTGGAGATGCCACTTTCTGATGATGGCCCTCATGCTGATCGAGATGTTCGAAGTGAGCTTCGATAGCCATGGTAACCTTGAAAACTTCCTTGGGCCGGGAAAGAGAGGATACGACTGGAAATAGAAAAAGTGGAGAAGGTGAAAATGAGCGTAAGAAGGTCTTGCAGAAACATAAAAAAGAAATGGTAACTCACCATTCGAGATTGGATTCTCCCGCTAAGATGCCCTTCGAAGTCAGTAAGCCGCTTGCACTCGTTGCTGGGCTTGCTTTTCTTTACGGGACGGGAAGACTCGCCTTCCATCTCGAACTCTGATCTCCTCCTAAGCTTCAACTTTCTTAACTCGCCCTTGAATGCATTTTCTTAAGGCCAAAGGGGCGATACTTATAGTGAGGAAAGGAATCTAGGAACAGTGTTGGCAGTTTCGTTTTGTTGTGTGTGATAATTTGCTTGCATAGTTGTGATCTTGTTTTGTTATGTTAATTATCGAGTGGGGTACCACTGTCCCACCGATGTCCCACCTTGTCCCGCCTTGTCCCCTAATCATTCAATCATTGTGGTCACCCCTTATCATGCATTGTATTGTATGATATTTACGCTACTAGAGCATGCCAAGGACCTTACGCCTTGGACAAATCCGAGATTTGAGTTCCCCTTCAACAAAAACAGTGATGATCCCGGAGGAGTTCAGGACGTACGGATAGGCCGTTAAGTTGTGATAGAATGGGGACGATGGTTCCGTTCGATGAGTCGGTACGTGGATAAACGGGCCCCAGCTCAGTATCAGCTCATTGGATCGGTATCCTGACCCACTCTCCATAGCTTAGCAATATTATCCTTGGATAGTTTCTATTTTAGTTTGTTTTATTTTTCTTTTAAACCCAGCATGCATTCATGTAGGACTTTGAGTTCATTGTGGAAAATCACTCACTTACTTTGATTGTGTGAGCTACTGTGTTTAATTACTTAAATATGGGATATTCTATTCCGAGTCGAGTACTGAGTTTCCCCGAGGTTGCCTTGGGATGTTTCTCTGGATAAAACCATTGTTTAGATTTGTCTCCAATCATCCGTTTATTTCCCTCGGACCCACCTTGGCTGCAGCACTTCCACAATGGCTGGTAACCGCTCCCCAATGGTGAAACCTGAGGTTTACGACCCAGGTACTTCCGCGCCGTGAAGTTGGTCCTTTTAGTTTGTTGTGCCCCAGCGCACACAATGTCCTTCCTGTTTGTTTACCATCCAAACAATCGTTGATTTCGGAGACCTTCCTCAAGGTTGCTTCGTGAAACTCCGGAAAGATTCCCATCGCGTGATGTTAGAAGCGTGTCTCATCACACCTTGGCATCGACTTTTCAGTCCACTTCATTTCATTTCAATACACTTCGTTTCATTCCATTACACGCCCTTCCCCTACAAAGTGGATGCCAAGGCGGGGCAGCTGTAGACACGCCATTTCTGACGTTACGATGAGTACATCCCATATTGTACCGTAATGCCCTGAAGTGGTTTACATTTTCTTTTATTTGAGTGATTTCCGTAATTTTGGTTAAATTACATTTACTTTGTGAGAGGGAGAAAATTAAAATATGTATACATATGAATAAACAAAAGAGAAAATGAAATCCAAAAAAAAATGTGTGTGTATAATTATGTTTACATAAAAATATGTAGTTGATTTTCTTTAATGATAAATTTATTTTTGTAAATATATATGTATGTGATTACTATATATATATAATTGATAACTATATATTTCTTAAAAAGTAAAAAGGCTTAATAACTATAGAAACAAAATAATAATAAATAAAAATAATTCATATATATATAAACATATTAATCCTTACGTCTCCTTCTCTCTCTCTATTTTCTTCCCTATCTCTCACGTAATCCCCTCCTCCCTACTCTCTCACCCTCTCCCTTACATTCTGTCTCTTTCTTTCCCTCTCACCTCACTGTACACATCCCCCTCCCTCACGGCACACACACACACACACACACACCTCTCACTGCTCACACTCCTCTCCCCCATGGCACACACACATACGCACCACCACATTCTCTCCGCATGGCCAACCCACGCTGCTCATTCTTCTCCCACTCTCATTCTCCCACTTTCTCTTCGAAACCTAACAACCCACAAACCCAGCCACCCTCCTCCGTGTGAGCCCATCCCCCTCTCACTAGCCACACCCACCGTCGACCTTCATCTTTCCCATTGCTATCTCCCATGCACAGCACTCCCCGTCCACCATCTCTCTCCCTCTCTAAACGCCATGCCGCGACCCCTTGTGCATGCACCATCACCCCACGCACCCCTTCCATCCTCTTCTCTTTGGCCTTTCCACAACCTCCCTACACCCCTCACTGCCGCATCCGCAACGTCCTCCACCGGCTACCCGCCCACATCATCCGCCAGCCGCCGGTGACCTCCGTCCGGCCCCCTGCATGCAAGCCGCGGACTCCACCGTACGAGCCCACGTCAACGACCTCCGTCCGTAGCACTCCCCGTCTACCGTGAAGCCAACCGGCCACCTCCGTCGTCAAGCCCGCCGCGCCCGGGAGTTCACCTCCACTGCACCGCCGCCCTTGTCGTAGCCCGCTCGCCGCCGTGAAGCCCACGACGCCGTCAGCGACCACTCCCCGTCTGCCGTGAAGCCGGTGCGCCTCACCGTGCTACCGTCCGCAAGCCGCCGTCGCCCGACGACCGCCGTCCACCCGCGAGCCGACTGCCACCTCCGCAAGCCCAGCCTCCCCTCCACTGAGCAACCCTCCGCCGTCACCGCTGCTACCTCCACGTTCGCTGTCGCATCCCCGCGAGCCCCCCCTGCATGCAAGCCGCGACGCCACGACCGCCGGCTTCCCCACGTGCGTTCATCGCGGCACCCGCCGTAGTCACCTTCAGCCCCTGCACCGGCCGCTGCGACCCCCGTTGCTGCTCCTCCGGTCGCCGACCACCGCCCTCCCTTGTCTAACCGCTGCTGCACACTCCCGTCGCCGGCCTCCCTCTCTCTCTCTCTCTCTCTCTCTCTTTCTCCTCTCCCTGCCGGTCCCTCTCCCTCTCCCGTTTCTCTTCCTCCCGTCGGCCTCCCTCTCTCTCTCTCTTTCCACTCTCCCTGCCGGTCTCTCCCTCTCCCCGTCTTCTCTTCCTCCCCCAGTCGTGACCGCCACGGTCGCGGCTCCCCCTCTCATCTCTCTCGTCTCTGCTTCTCCCTCCCCCTCTCATCTCTCTTAATCTCCCTCTCCCGTTTCCACTCTCGTTCTCTCTTTCTCTCTCTCTCTCTCTCTTTCTCTCTCCTCTCGCACCCCCACTCTCCCGTTTCTCTCTCTCGATCTCTCTCTCTCCGGCCCTCTCTCTCTTCTCTCTCCGCTCCCCGCCGCGCTCGCCTCCCTCTCTCTCTCTTACCCTCTCTCCCCCCTCTCTCGATCTCTCCCTCTCTCCCCCGCGAACTCTCTCTCTCTCTCCTGCGGGTTTTTCTCTCTCTCTCTTTCTCTCTCTCTCTCTGCACCCTCCCACACGGTCTCTCTCTTCCCAACTCACTCTCTCTTCTTCTCTTTCTTCTCTCTCACCACACCCGATCACTCTCTCTTTTATTTTATTATTTTAGTTTTCTCTCCCTCTGCTCTCTCTCTCTCCCCCCTCTCTCATCCTCTCTCTCTCTCCCTCTCTCAATTATCTTCTTTTATTTTTTTTCTCTCACTCCCTCTCTCTCACCCTCTTCTCTCTTTCACTCTCTCTCGATCCCTCTCTCACTTTCTTTTTTTTATTTTTTTTACCCCCCTCCCTCTCTCTCTCTTCCCTGCCTCTCACGATCTCTCCCTCTTTCCAAGTTGTCATTTTATTTCATTTTTTTGTTTCTATTATTTATTTTTCTTTTATCATGTAAATATATTTATAAATAGATATTTTATATATATCCAAATATCTATATACATATATATTACTACATATACATATTTTTGTATATATTACTATATTTATATTTAGATGGATATTTATATATGTATATAAAGTTATATATATCTATTTATATATATATATGAATTATATATATCTTGCATATATCTTTATATGTACATATCTCATATATATCTAAATCCATGCAATAAAAGGAAGATCATTCCAAGTGCTTCCGTGTGTTCGTCACACCGTTCTTGCAACTGTTGAAGCTCTCCCAAAGCTCGTCGCCGATCCTCCGCCAATAAGTTTTTTCCCCCCTTTTATTTTTATTTTAATCAATTAATTATGTTCCATGCATCATTTAGCATATGTGCCATGCCTTTCTCTCCGAGAGGGCCTAACTTGTGAGTGTCTTTGTGTTTGCGCATTTCATCATGTCATTCTCCCACCCTTTTAATTCTAAAGGGGTTTTAATAATACCAACCAGGTACGTGTTCGTTTATATTATTTACAGTTTCATTACCTAAGGATTGGTACTACACCGCCGTCATTCTCATTTAGTTATTTTTCTCTGTTTGTTCTTTGTGTAGGGGTAACCAGTTAAAGGCCCTCTTCTTCGGCCTGTCGAAAGAAGAGGAAGAAGGAACCCACGCAATTCCTGCGTCAAAGGTAAAAGTGATCAATCCACTCGGGACCCTCGGTCCCTGGCGATCACAACACTCCTAACGCGCGATCCATTTTGATCATCTTTATTTTAATAACACCCGCGGAGAGTTGCTTCCCGCAGCGGTTATCTTCTTCTGTCTCTGGCCTCACCCGCGCGGAGGATTATTCCCCGCGGCGGTTTCTGTGATTTACTTTCTGTATATCTAACTCCTAATTGGTGCGGTGGGTCACCTCCCGCGACCGTTTCCATTTCAGCATTTTATTTTTCTGCACCCTACTTTCTAACTCCTAACTATTTAATTTCAGCATTCCCCTATCATCGCTTTAAAATCCCGCGGAGATCAACATCTCGCGACGGTTTATTTGATCCCTTTTCCTTTCCTGTCACATATACTTATATTATAGTAAAGACCCCGCAGAGGCCAAAGTCTCGTGGTGGTTTTTATATATATATATATATGAATATTATATGTATTATCTATATTATACTAAAGACCCCGCAGAGGCCACAGTCTCGTGGTGGTTTATATATATATATATATATATTATACTTATTATTTATGTCATAGTAAAAACTCCGCAGAGGCCACAGTCTCGTGGTGGTTTATATATTTATATACTTATACTTATTATTTATGTCACAGTAAAAATCCCGCAGAGGCCACAGTCTCGTGGTGGTTTATATATTTATATACTTATATTTATTATCTATGTTATAGTAAAAATCCCGCAGAGGCCACAGTCTCGTGGTGGTTTATATATTTATATACTTATATTTATTATCTATGTTATAGTAAAAACCCCGCAGAGGCCAATGTCTCGTGGTGGTGTGTATATATATTTATATTTATTATTTATAATGCATTAAAAACCCCGCAGAGGCCAATGTCTCGTGGTGGTATATATATATACTTTTATTTATTATTTATATTACTTTAAAAAATCCCGTAAGCCCAATGTCTCGCGGTGGTTTCTAGATGTACATATATTAATTACTGCTCATATTGCAATATTGTTGTTAAAACCCCGCAAAGACCAATGTCCTGCGGTGGTGTGCTTTTATTCATATTGTTCTTGTAACTGTTCGAGGAGTGATATATCGTTACAATTTCTGAGTCTACGTGTCTTCCCGTCTGTCAAATTCTATTACGTAGAGTCCCAGGACTCGAATTCGGTATCTGAAAAGCTGCTCTCGGAACGGTGGGTTACGCCTACCGGGAAGGGGTTCAGTTTACGCGAGAAGGTCTTCGGACCCCTATCTCCGCCATGTACCGGAGTTCGATCAGTGTAAATTCTTTATGTCTCCATTAGAGTGTCATCTGTAGGTTGTACTTATCCACCGTTCTTTCATATCCCCTATAGCGCGCCTTTCATTGTTTTGTCCTCATTTCTTTCACCCTTTATTACTCAGAGAGGGAGAAACCCCATCTCTCTCTCTCTTAGTCCACCACGTGACGCGTTCACAGACAGAAGACGCCTCCCCCGATCGAAAACCGACCCAACGGAAAGGAGATCATGATGATCTCTGGGGGACCCGCAGCCGGGGGAGATAGCGCGAGCAGGAGACGTCGGTACGTGACGGCCCTCAAAGCGACGGACCAGGGCGAAGGGACCCCGAGGGGACTATCCCCCCCGGCCACCCGGGAGACCCCATAGTCTTCTCCGAGGATGACCTTGAAGGAGTCACGACGCCCCACTCCGATGCTTTGGTGGTTTCCGCCACCATCAATCAATGTACTATGCGACGCATTCTGGTGGATAATGGAAGTGGACCCGATGTTATTGCATACGACTGTCTAGTACTCATGGGAGTGGATGTATCACAACTCGTGCCATTGCACACACAGTTATACGGATTCTTTGGCACGACTGTTCGCCCAGAAGGGCGTATCACGCTCCCGATCATGTTCTGGGCGGCACCGAAAGAGGTAACTTTCCTCGCCGACTTTACTGTGGTACGTGCAATGACAAGATACAATGCCATCATCGGCCGAGGAATCCTCGGTACGCTTCGTGGCGTCCCTTCCTCCTACCACCAGAAGCTGAAATTCCCCACCCCTCATGGGGTAGGAGAAGTCCGGGGTGATCGACGGGAATCTAAGAGGTGTTACCTCATTTCCACCCGCGACCGGCGTCCCGAGGAGGCGCCATGCGAGAAGAAGGCGAGGACCGAAGACCCAGGTCCGAACACGACTGTGCCAGCTGAGGATCTATACCTCATCCAAGTCGGGGATGACCCAAGCAGATCACTGAAGATCGGCGCCACCTTGTCCGAGTAGGATAAACAAGCATACACGAGCTTCCTCGCAGCCAATCAGGACGTGTTCACTTGGTCCGAGGACGAGCTCCCCAGAATCTCCCAGAAAGTTATCACACACCAACTAAGGTTGGACCCCAACTGCCGCCCAGTGCAGCAACGCCGAAGACGATGCAACTGTAACGACCCGAGAATCCGATTACCGGGAAGGCCCGATAACCCGAGACTCGCACCGCCACCCACGAACCCGAAGGCTCGGAAGGGTTAAAAGGATGGTGTGGAGACTACACAAGTATCACAAATAATTACAGAAATTAAACAGTTAATATTAAGCAAGAAATAAATTAACAATTTACGTGGTCCACAATGACAAAATAGCAATAACAACAGTCCACGACTAGTACAGTGACAAGGAAGAAAAGTACAGCTACACGGGGCATCCCCCGGCTCTGACCTCTGGCACTACCTCTGGGCACCCGCACCACGCTGCGCTCCTGACGCGCTCCCCGAAGGTGGCGCCTCACCTGAAACACGGTGAAAACACGCAGGGAATGAGTCTCGGAACAAGACTCAGTAGGAATCACTCGAACCCTACCTCGTAAAACAAGAAACCACTACACTAGCGGTAGGAGAGTATCTCGGAAAAGAAAGCCCTGTACTCTACAAGACAAAGGTCCCATGGCACGCACACCGACACCCGTACCACGGTAAGAAGACCAAAGCTCAACGGCCAAACCGACAAACCCGAAGGTCGGAAACACACGACTGACAGTCTGACACTCCGTACTCGACAGGAGTACCACCCACTAGAAGCACAGCCGGTAGCGTCCCCTGACGTCTGACACCGCACCGCAGGTGAACCGCCTGACGTGGTAGGTCCTACCGGAGGCGCACACACCGTACAAGTAACCACAACAAGTGACTAGCTGGGGTCACGCCCTTCGACGTGGGTCCAACCGCCCCCAACCACGTGTGCACACACAGACCACGCGTCCTAGGTCTGGCCCTCTGACCGGTTTTCCCCCGCAGCCGGACTCTGGCTAAGACGAGAGGCCTATGGTAACCGGTCCACAAACCGTCTCGAAAGGTGGGTGCCCGTACACCACTCCCAGGTGAGACCAGCACCTCGTACTGGTGGGCTACGACTAGTGGAGGGTCACTGAAGGAGTAGACTCTCAAGGTAACGGAAAACAACGTCCGCATCCGACGACGTGTGGGAATCACCCCACGAACAGCCCCGTCGCACGGCGACCACAGTCAGAGTAAAAACGAGGTTGCCAACCTCATTGGCAGCCAGGCAAGTGGCGGTCCACCCCTGGGCCGTCACAAGCAAATGGCGGTCTAACGCAGGCCGTCACACAGCCAGAGGAGCAAGGGAAGTAACGCGCCTGGTCCAGCGCGTCGCTCGAAAGCAACGCGCCTGGCCCAGGGCGTCACACGCAAACGACGCGCCTGCCCTGGCGCGCTACTCGCACCCAGAAACAACGCGCTTGCCCCCGCGCGTTACACGAATGTAACGCGTCGGGCTCGACGCGTTGCAAGGATGTGACGCGCCTGCCCTGGCGCGTCACACGCGCCCTCGCACCTGGTATAACCCAGGAAGTAACGCGCTCGCCCCAGCGCGTTACACGGATGTAACGCGCTGGCCAAGGCGCGTTACTCGCGCAGACCCCAACAGAAAAACCAACGGTCGAAAACCAAGCGACGGCCTGGCCCAGGCGCGTCACTAGCAAACGGCGGCCAGTCGTGGGACCGTCGCTGTCCCGGCCAAGCCCCGGGGAAGTAACGCACCCCTCTAGGGGCGTTGCAAGCATGTGACGGTCACTGGAGTGACCGTCACTCACCCCCGAGCACGCTACGGCGGGAAAACCCCAAAAACTTCGACCACGCCCCCGTACCTCCACCGGAGAGGGGGAAATCAAAGGGGAAGACCCCTGGGGACCCCTAGCATGCATCTAAGCCATCCAAACGTGAAATCGCGGGATAAAACCATAGATCGGGCGAGCTCTCCCCAAATCATGGAAAAACACCAAAATGCTCAATAACGCCCCTCTCGGCCTCCCCGCGGCCTACAAACCACGGAAATGAACGGCATGAGGCTAAGGAACGTCACCCTACCTCAATGGAGCGAATGCTCCGCCGAATCGCCCATAAACAACGAAGAACACCTTAGAAAACCCTCGTTCCTCAAGCTTCCCACGAGCACCGCACGTCCCCACATTCGCCTCACCGCCGCCCACGTCGCCGCGCCGTCGCCCCGCCGCTGTCAGCAGCCGGAGAGGAGCTAGCCGCACTCGAACGGGAGGAAGAGAGGGAGAGAGGGAGGTCACGGTTGGGGAAGGAAGGAGGAAGAAGAAGAAGAAGAAAGAGAAAAGAAAAAGAAAAAGAAAAGGAAATGGGATTATATAAAAAATCCGATTTTTTGGAAAAATACCAAAAAATAGAAAAATACATTTCCGGAATCCTCGGAACGCACCGATCGCAACGGTACCACTCGTGCCCGGGTGAACCGCCCAGTTCGCCCGCAGCGAGCTTTCGAAGAAAAAGCCGAAACACACACCGGGAATCGGAAAACACACGCGGAAAAGCCGCGGAACGCCTCCGGGCCTCCGAAACGACTCCGGATCGCGCCGATCCGAACATGAAAGATGTCCGAAACGAAATTTCGGACACAACAGAGCCAGACGCTCTGAAAACTAGATCCGGGACCGACGAAGAAGGATCCGAAAGGTTTGGGATATTACAGCCCTCCCCCCTTAAGGAATTTCGTCCTCGAAATTGAGAACAACCAAAGGGGAAAGAAGAGGAAGACTCACTCAAACAGATACGGGAACTGCTGACGCATCTCATCCTCACGTTACCAAGAAGCCTCACCACCAGAGTGTCGCTGCCACACTGTAACGACCCGAGAATCCGATTACCGGGAAGGCCCGATAACCCGAGACTCGCACCGCCGCCCACGAGCCGGGAGGGCTCGGAAGGGCTAAAAGGAGTGTGGAGGCACAAAGAAATAGGAAATAAAGCAGGACAACCAACGACAAGCTGAAAGAAAGAACAGCAACAGCTACAACAGAGTCCAGTCCAACAGAAAGTACAGTCTAAAGCAGTAAAAACGTACCACATGCCAAGTCAACACTCGGCCCGGCAAGCTGGCAACTAAGGACCTCCGCTCCGCGCCCTCGAACCGCGAGGAAGAACCGCTACACCTGAAAAGCAGGGAATGAGTCTCCAAAACAGAGACTCAGCAGGGATCCCGCGGAACCCCAACCGGAAACAACGGCGGTAGCGGAAAGGAGAGCTACAACTACAGCAGGAACAGCAAACCGGTGGCCGGTCAAAAACTCGGCACTACAGCTACTCCTACTGTACCAGAAGGCACACCTCGATCACGCAGACGAAGCTACCAAACCACGCTAGTACTGCCTACCAAAGTAACAACACACGGCAACCACGCCGTAGAGGCCTGTCCCTCGGACACAGCCGACCTGGACACGCTGTCCAAGGTGCGACCCCGACCATCCGATCGCGGGTACCGCACAACAAGACCCAACCTCGGTAAAGCCACTAGCATTAGACCCTTGGCGCGAAAACCAACACACGCGCCACGGCGAAACAACCGAACTCAACGGTCAACACGACCGAAAACCCGAAGGTCGAAATCACGGAAACTGATAGCCTGTCACTCCGTACTCGACAGGAGTACCACCCACTAGAAGCACAGCCGGTAGCGTCCCCTGACGTCTTACACCGCACCGCAAGTGAACTGCCTGACGTGGTAGCTCCTACCAAAGGCACGAACACCGTACAAGTAACCACAAACAAGTGACTAGCTGGGGTCACGCCCGTCGACGTGGGTCCAACCGCCCCCAACCACGTGTGCACACACAGACCACGCGTCCCTGGTCTGGTCCTCTGACCGGTTTTCCCCTCAGCCGGACTCTGGCTGCAAGACGTGGGGCCCGACGGCAACCGGTCCACAAACCGCCTCTAAGGGTAAGCCCGTACACCACTCCCTGGTGCGACTAGCACACGCGTACTAGTAGGCTACGACTAGTGGAGGGTCACTGAAGGAGTAGACTCTCAAGTCAACGGAAAACAACGTCCGCATCCGACAAAGTACGGGGACCATCCCACGTACTAGCACCGTCGCACGATGACCACAGTCGGAGAAGAAACGGGACTCACAGTCCACGGCCGCGCACACACCCTGCGCGAGAGTCGAGAAAACCCAAGTGACGCTAAGTCACTGGGCTCTGGACAGTCCTCTAGACGCACTACACCCAACGGTCCTTGAGTCACAAGACTCGGGGTCAAGACCGTTGTACGCAACAGCACAAGGCCGTCAATCTAGTCCAATCTCTAGGTCTAAAAACCACGGTAGCACGAGTACCGAGACCATTCCCTGGGAGGGGAACGCAAAGGACTAAGGCCAGTCACACGGGCCACACGAAAAAACACAGAAGCACGATTCCCAAGGCAACTTGCACACCACCAAGCTGCAGCCCAACTCAAGGAAAAGAGGGAAGCCTCCAGCCCCAGACTGGACAACTGGGCTCGCAGCCCAAGGCCTCACACAGGACCCACTCGGGGATCGCTTTTCGGAGAAACCGATGACACACGTCAACGCACGGTGACACGAGTCGGGAACTCTACATCCGGGACTCCAACGTACCACGACACCTGGCCCCGACGACGTGCACAACATCCGTCAGGCCACAGGTCGGCACGTGGTTCGAGAACCACACACCCGGGACTCGAATCAGTCAAAACGGAAACACCGGGTTAGACTGGCACATGTGCGGTTCACCCTGGGCCGCTCAAGGGATGTGCGGCTAGGGTACAGCCGCTCAAAAGACATGCGGTCAGGCAGGAGCCGCACAAGGCTCTAATCGGACTAACCCCAAATGGAGGATGGACGGTTAGGGCTGGACCGCCCAAGGGGATGTGCGGCCAAGGATCGTCCGCACAACCTAACCGACCTACTTCAGTGCCGGTCAAAACGGTTTTGACCAAACCGCACAACCCAACCGACACTAAACTGTTGACCAAGGGTCAACTGGGATATGCGGTCAGCTCCTGGCCGCACAAGCCCACGGAAGGACAGACGGCTGGGTACCAACCGTCCATGGGGGAGACATGCGGTTCTCACCTGGCCGCACAACAAATGTGCGGTCTATCGTGCGACCGCACAACCCCAAAACCAAGAGAAAATGAACGGGCCAAAGGCAACCGCCCTCGCGATGGACGGGCCCGGTTCGACCGCCCAACCATCACGGCGGGTAAACCCAGGGGGTCTCCCGATCGTAGCCTTTCCACGCCCCGTTCGTGCCGAAACGAAGGGGATACAACCACAACCACCCTGGCAATCACGTGGACTCCGACCGGAGTCAAAACGACGCACGAATCGCGAGAAACGAGCGATTCTACCGAAGTTACCCAAAAAGGGTTACCGAGCTTCTCGGAGCTCTACCGGTCCAACGGGACCACCAATCGAGACGAAATCAGGGGGAAAAGAACGCTCTCGCCCCAAGGAATCCGTTGACAGTAACCGATCTGGAAACCGTCGCCGTTTCCCGACCGACCCTACGAAACCCACAAAACCACAGTTTCGCTAGAACGGACCCAAACACAGCTGTTTCCGCGCCGAACGACGTGCAATGGCAGGGGAAACGAGCAGAACGCAGTGGTGTTCCGTCACCCTACCTCCACCGAAGAAACCGTGCGCCGAAGCGACTAATCCACGCCGAAAACGCCGTTGAAGCCTCGCCGTTCCACGAACCCACGGCCGAGCTTCCACGCGCCTCCACCGCCTCGATCCTCATCCATCCTCGCCCGCGCCTCGCCCGCGCCGTCCCCGCCTCGCCCGTACTCCGCCCCGTCGGCCGCCGGAGAGAGAGGGAGAGAGGAGAGAGCGTGAGAAGAGAGAGGGAGAGAAATGAGAAATGAGAGGGGAGAGAGAGAAAAGCTATTTATAGGGAAATCCGGAAAATCGGAAAAATCCAGAAAAATAGAAAATCACACCCTCGCGATCCTCGGAACGCACCGATCGCAACGGTACCACTCGCGCCCTGGTGAACGGCCCGGTTCACCCGCAACGAGGTTCCGAAGGGAAAGCCGAAACCCACGCCGGGAATCGGAAAAACACACGCGGAAAAAGCCGCGGAACGCCTCCGGGCCTCCGAAACGACTCCGGATCGCACCGATCCGAACACGAAAGATGTCCGAAACGAAATTTCAGACAAAACAGAGTTGGACAATCCGAGAAACCAGATCCGGAGCCCACGAAAAGGATCCGAAGAATCCGGGGCATTACAGCCCTCCCCCCTTAAAGGAATTTCGTCCTCGAAATTCAGGACCAAGCACGAAGTCCCAGGGGAAGAACACAGAATCACTGACACGCTGTCAGAGCCCCAGCACAGAAAACCTCGATTCTCACGAAAACACCGATCCTGAGGGACACAGCCAGACTTACGATCACAAGCAACACCTCGCTCCTCGCGCCGAGCACACAGGCCAACAGAGCAGGCATATACCAAAGGACACAGTCCGGCATCACCTCAGACAACGCGAGAATCCACCGTGGCGCCGCAGCCACGATCTCGCTCACCGAGGAAACACAACCCTCGACACGAGCAACAGCTACTGATCCACCCCAGGGTCAGCAGACAAAACACACATCAGCTTCACAACCAGCTGACAGGTCGCACACCCACCTCAAGGGAGCAACCAACACAGAGCCTCCACCAGCTCAAGCAGCCAGCTCAACAGACCGCAACCAGCACATCGGCTCAACACCAAGAAACACCCCACACATGGCAAGCCGAAAGCCGGACACAACACCGTGCCAATTCTCGTCAGAAGACAAACTTCGACAAAGTCCAGATCCCATCCGGAAAGGCACATCGCAGAAACAACCACCAGCATCTTCTGTCTGTGAAAAGACCATACACTGGTCGCCAAATACACGTCAACGGGAAACCTCCACCGGCCCAACAGGCACGATCCAATTCACAGCAGGCCATCCGCTGACTCACACATAGACCGATGCCACATCTCGAGCTACACTCCTCTCGGACTCCGCATCCGAGCTCGATCATCGCGCCAACTCGACCCTCTCGGGGAGCACGACGAAACCAAATGACAGAACATGGCGTCTTCAGTCATCACCTCACGGGACTCAGACTTATAGGGAACCACCCCATGCTAATCACCAAACCAGGGATAACCTTGCGACACCAACGTCCTATCAAGGACCACCAACCGACGCTAATCTCACAGAAGGCCTCCGCCCACAAGCGTCACTCATCCATCTGGTCTCATCACATCCTTCGATCAAACCAAGTGGACACCTGCCAATCCCGATTCCGCCCTTACCACAGAGCCACGGGACACCACCTGGACAGCGCTCGTGGGTCCCTAAGCAATAAACATCTCACCGTCACAATCCGACAAGACCGTAGAACCAACGGAAGCCCACAGCCTGCCAGAGATCACTTCTCCAAAAACGATCTTATCCGAGGACACGACTGGGAACACAAGTCGGGCACCAAGCCGCCGACTCTGACCAACACATCCTCGACCATCGTCAGGCGACATCCTCAACAACCCCATCCAGGTCCAACACCAACGCCTGACACGGCTTCCAACACAGGAACATGGTACTCATGCGGCGCACTAGCCAGCACTTTTCCCAACACTCCACCTGCCAGTGCCAAGAACCACGACTTCTCGGGCAACGGCACGGCAACAACACGTTTCACACCGAGGAACCCATCCTCCGATGCTCAACGCAAACTCAGGAATCCGCCCGTAGCAACCAATGCTACGATCCTGAACCAATGGGTTACGAGCCCACCACGCTTCCGCTGCGCACTCTGATCCACGCGCGCACAGCCGAGAAAGCAAACACCGCCCAACCGGCACTCGTCCTTCCGGAACAGCGCCAGCACACCCTCACACGACAAGGGAATGGGCACAACTTCTCACAGACAGCCACCTTGCCAAGACAAGGAGCACGTCTCGCACGGACTTCATGGCACACAAGGCCAACCAATCCGGGCACACAATGCAAGACGGCAAACCTTAACCCAACACAATCTCTCCAACCAAAGGAGAAACCAGCGCACTTCGACCAACGGAAGAACTCCACGCTCGACCTGACCTCGAACCTCGCGCACGCTGGAAACAGCACCATCCAGCACCAAGGAAAACCATCGCTTCCATCAGGTCAGCGCCTCCGACACACTCGACGAGTGTCACGTCGGACCACCATCACAGCATCTCTCGACGCACCACCGCTGCAATTCCTCGAACTGCAACACGGCATGCCAAGAGCCGCCACACGAGCCATAACCGACAACCGCCGATGCTCACCCTCGAATCCCGAAACTCACCGCGGAGCCTTCACATCTCAAGCCAACTCCAGGGCGAACACAACCCATCCGCTGACAGAAGCACAGGAGCAAAGACTTAACGGGACATCTCTGCCAAATTCTGCCTCGAAATCAGCAGAACAATTGGGATCGACACGTCATTTCTGACGCAACAGAGCACGACAAAACATCAGGCTCGACGAAACAGCAACCCACCGAGAAGATCCTCCGCTCACCCGAGCACACTTCTCGATCAAAACACCTCAGGAGCTGGACAAACCTCAAGCTGGAGTGACCAAAAACCGACAGCAGCTCCCTCGAAGCACGCTCACGGCCACTTAACCACGAACAGTCCGCACCAGACACCTGACCACGCTGCAGGTTCCTCGAATGCAGCACCGCGAGCTCACACCTGCTAGCAACCTCTGCCCAACGCAGCACAACCAGGGCCACCACCGATGAGGGAGAAGGCTCTCGACCTCGATCCTTAGACCCTATGCTGGCACAAAAGTCGCGGACAGCAACCACCTTCACAGTGCCGCACAGCGCACTCAAGCTCTCAAGCGAGAAACAAGGCGAAAAACAAGCACAAAACCCTAAGCCAGCTGCCGACTGTACTGGACCTTACGGACTCTGATCACTGCAATGTTTCGAATTCCTAAGTACGCCCACAACCACCGCTCTGATACCAGCTGTAACGACCCGAGAATCCGATTACCGGGAAGGCCCGATAACCCGAGACTCGCACCGCCGCCCACGAGCCGGGAGGGCTCGGAAGGGCTAAAAGGAGTGTGGAGGCACAAAGAAATAGGAAATAAAGCAGGACAACCAACGACAAGCTGAAAGAAAGAACAGCAACAGCTACAACAGAGTCCAGTCCAACAGAAAGTACAGTCTAAAGCAGTAAAAACGTACCACATGCCAAGTCAACACTCGGCCCGGCAAGCTGGCAACTAAGGACCTCCGCTCCGCGCCCTCGAACCGCGAGGAAGAACCGCTACACCTGAAAAGCAGGGAATGAGTCTCCAAAACAGAGACTCAGCAGGGATCCCGCGGAACCCCAACCGGAAACAACGGCGGTAGCGGAAAGGAGAGCTACAACTACAGCAGGAACAGCAAACCGGTGGCCGGTCAAAAACTCGGCACTACAGCTACTCCTACTGTACCAGAAGGCACACCTCGATCACGCAGACGAAGCTACCAAACCACGCTAGTACTGCCTACCAAAGTAACAACACACGGCAACCACGCCGTAGAGGCCTGTCCCTCGGACACAGCCGACCTGGACACGCTGTCCAAGGTGCGACCCCGACCATCCGATCGCGGGTACCGCACAACAAGACCCAACCTCGGTAAAGCCACTAGCATTAGACCCTTGGCGCGAAAACCAACACACGCGCCACGGCGAAACAACCGAACTCAACGGTCAACACGACCGAAAACCCGAAGGTCGAAATCACGGAAACTGATAGTCTGTCACTCCGTACTCGACAGGAGTACCACCCACTAGAAGCACAGCCGGTAGCGTCCCCTGACGTCTTACACCGCACCGCAAGTGAACTGCCTGACGTGGTAGCTCCTACCAAAGGCACGAACACCGTACAAGTAACCACAAACAAGTGACTAGCTGGGGTCACGCCCGTCGACGTGGGTCCAACCGCCCCCAACCACGTGTGCACACACAGACCACGCGTCCCTGGTCTGGTCCTCTGACCGGTTTTCCCCTCAGCCGGACTCTGGCTGCAAGACGTGGGGCCCGACGGCAACCGGTCCACAAACCGCCTCTAAGGGTAAGCCCGTACACCACTCCCTGGTGCGACTAGCACACGCGTACTAGTAGGCTACGACTAGTGGAGGGTCACTGAAGGAGTAGACTCTCAAGTCAACGGAAAACAACGTCCGCATCCGACAAAGTACGGGGACCATCCCACGTACTAGCACCGTCGCACGATGACCACAGTCGGAGAAGAAACGGGACTCACAGTCCACGGCCGCGCACACACCCTGCGCGAGAGTCGAGAAAACCCAAGTGACGCTAAGTCACTGGGCTCTGGACAGTCCTCTAGACGCACTACACCCAACGGTCCTTGAGTCACAAGACTCGGGGTCAAGACCGTTGTACGCAACAGCACAAGGCCGTCAATCTAGTCCAATCTCTAGGTCTAAAAACCACGGTAGCACGAGTACCGAGACCATTCCCTGGGAGGGGAACGCAAAGGACTAAGGCCAGTCACACGGGCCACACGAAAAAACACAGAAGCACGATTCCCAAGGCAACTTGCACACCACCAAGCTGCAGCCCAACTCAAGGAAAAGAGGGAAGCCTCCAGCCCCAGACTGGACAACTGGGCTCGCAGCCCAAGGCCTCACACAGGACCCACTCGGGGATCGCTTTTCGGAGAAACCGATGACACACGTCAACGCACGGTGACACGAGTCGGGAACTCTACATCCGGGACTCCAACGTACCACGACACCTGGCCCCGACGACGTGCACAACATCCGTCAGGCCACAGGTCGGCACGTGGTTCGAGAACCACACACCCGGGACTCGAATCAGTCAAAACGGAAACACCGGGTTAGACTGGCACATGTGCGGTTCACCCTGGGCCGCTCAAGGGATGTGCGGCTAGGGTACAGCCGCTCAAAAGACATGCGGTCAGGCAGGAGCCGCACAAGGCTCTAATCGGACTAACCCCAAATGGAGGATGGACGGTTAGGGCTGGACCGCCCAAGGGGATGTGCGGCCAAGGATCGTCCGCACAACCTAACCGACCTACTCAGTGCCGGTCAAAACGGTTTTGACCAAACCGCACAACCCAACCGACACTAAACTGTTGACCAAGGGTCAACTGGGATATGCGGTCAGCTCCTGGCCGCACAAGCCCACGGAAGGACAGACGGCTGGGTACCAACCGTCCATGGGGGAGACATGCGGTTCTCACCTGGCCGCACAACAAATGTGCGGTCTATCGTGCGACCGCACAACCCCAAAACCAAGAGAAAATGAACGGGCCAAAGGCAACCGCCCTCGCGATGGACGGGCCCGGTTCGACCGCCCAACCATCACGGCGGGTAAACCCAGGGGGTCTCCCGATCGTAGCCTTTCCACGCCCCGTTCGTGCCGAAACGAAGGGGATACAACCACAACCACCCTGGCAATCACGTGGACTCCGACCGGAGTCAAAACGACGCACGAATCGCGAGAAACGAGCGATTCTACCGAAGTTACCCAAAAAGGGTTACCGAGCTTCTCGGAGCTCTACCGGTCCAACGGGACCACCAATCGAGACGAAATCAGGGGGAAAAGAACGCTCTCGCCCCAAGGAATCCGTTGACAGTAACCGATCTGGAAACCGTCGCCGTTTCCCGACCGACCCTACGAAACCCACAAAACCACAGTTTCGCTAGAACGGACCCAAACACAGCTGTTTCCGCGCCGAACGACGTGCAATGGCAGGGGAAACGAGCAGAACGCAGTGGTGTTCCGTCACCCTACCTCCACCGAAGAAACCGTGCGCCGAAGCGACTAATCCACGCCGAAAACGCCGTTGAAGCCTCGCCGTTCCACGAACCCACGGCCGAGCTTCCACGCGCCTCCACCGCCTCGATCCTCATCCATCCTCGCCCGCGCCTCGCCCGCGCCGTCCCCGCCTCGCCCGTACTCCGCCCCGTCGGCCGCCGGAGAGAGAGGGAGAGAGGAGAGAGCGTGAGAAGAGAGAGGGAGAGAAATGAGAAATGAGAGGGGAGAGAGAGAAAAGCTATTTATAGGGAAATCCGGAAAATCGGAAAAATCCAGAAAAATAGAAAATCACACCCTCGCGATCCTCGGAACGCACCGATCGCAACGGTACCACTCGCGCCCTGGTGAACGGCCCGGTTCACCCGCAACGAGGTTCCGAAGGGAAAGCCGAAACCCACGCCGGGAATCGGAAAAACACACGCGGAAAAAGCCGCGGAACGCCTCCGGGCCTCCGAAACGACTCCGGATCGCACCGATCCGAACACGAAAGATGTCCGAAACGAAATTTCAGACAAAACAGAGTTGGACAATCCGAGAAACCAGATCCGGAGCCCACGAAAAGGATCCGAAGAATCCGGGGCATTACACACACGACCTTTACCAAGGGAATGACCTTGTTCCGCAGGCGCTGCTCTCGCCTATCCTCCACGCGGATCGGAAACTCTGGGAGAGAAAGATCTGGAGTCACCTCAGGCCAAACCGAAAACTCGAGCACATGAGAGTCATCGGGCATATACTTCCGCAACATCGAGACGTGGAACACGTCATGCACCGACGCCAACTCAGGAGGTAACTGCAACCGGTAAGCAACCTCACCGATGCGCTCCACAATCGCGAAAGGACCAATATAGCGGGGACTCAGCTTCCCACGCCGTCCAAAACGCATCACCCCCTTCATCGGCGAAACTCTCAAGAACACATGATCGCCCACGGTGAACTCGAGAGGCTGCCTCCTACGGTCAGCATAGCTCTTCTGCCGACTCTGGGCCGCCAACATGTTCTGACGAACCAGGTGCACAACATCCACACATTGCTGCACCAATTCCGGTCCCGTCAAAACACGCTCACCCACCTCAAACCAATCAAGTGGAGTCCGATAAGGACGCCCGTACAAAGCCTCATAAGGAGCCATGCCGATGCTCGAATGATAGCTGTTGTTATAGGCAAACTCCACCAATGGTAGGTGATGAATCCAACTCCCCTGCCACTCCAGGCAGTAGGATCTCAGCATGTCCTTCAAAGTCTGAATGGTCCTCTCAGACTGACCATCTGACTGAGGATGATACGCTGAGCTAAACGTCAACTCCGTGCCAAGAGCTCGCTAGAAACTCCTCCAGAATCTAGAAGTGAAGCGCGGATCCCGATCCGACACGATCGAAATGGGAATCCCATACAACGGCACGATCCGCTCCACATAAAGACGAGCCAACTTAGGCACGCTCCAGCTGACCTTGACCGGTAGCAACCGAGTCACCTTCGTCAGCCGATCCACCAGTAACCAAATACTGTCCTGCCCACTCGAGGTCCTCGGCAACCCTACCACAAAATCCGTGGTCACATGGTCCCACTTCCAAGCAGGAACATCCAAGGGCTGAAGAGTACCTCCTGGTCGCTGATGCTCCGCCTTCACCTGCTGACAGATCAGGCACCTGGCCACAAATTCGGCAACATCTCTCTTCATGCCAGGCCACCAGAACTGCCTCCGCAAGTTTCGATACATCTTCGTCGCACCCGGGTGTACGGTGTACCTGCTCCCATGAGCCTCGCGCAGCACCGCACGACAAACCTGCTCCTCGGCTGGGACGTACAGCCTGCCACGAAACCTCGCAGCACCGTCCTCGCCAAGCTCCACATCAGCCATAGCCAGAATCCGGGGCAACTCAGGGTCCGCATGCTGAGCCTCTGTCACCTGACGACGGATAGTAGGAGTGACAATCAGACTCGCAAGCACCGCCAACCCTGGCTCCTGGGGAATCTTGAGCCTGAAAGAAACTTTGGGCACTTGTTCCCAGAGCCTCCACCTCCTCAACATCATGGCACTGACCGCAACCTTCCGACTCAAGGCATCGGCAACGACATTCATCCTGCCCGGCTGATAAGACAGGGTGAAGTCATAGTCCTTCATGAACTCCATCCAACGCCTTTGCCTAAGGTTCAGATCTCTCTGCGAGAACACATACCTCAAACTCTGATGGTCAGTGAACACCTCGAACTTCTCACCATACAGATAATGCCTCCAGATCTTCAGCGCGAAGATCACCGCCGCCAACTCAAGGTCATGGGTGGGGTAGTTCTCCTCGTGGGACTTTAGCTGCCGAGATGCATAAGTCACCACTCTACCATGATGCATCAAAACAGCACCCAGTCCAACGCCGGAAGCATCTGTACACACCACGAAACCTCCCAATCCAGAAGGTAAAACCAACACCGGAGCCGAGGTGAGCAATCTCTTCAGTTCCCTGAAGCTCTGCTCACACTCCTCGGACCAGACGAAAGGTATATCCTTCCGCGTGAGCCTAGTCATCGGGGTGACAATGCGGGAAAAATCCTGGATAAATCGACGATAATAACCCGCAAGCCCCAAGAAACTCCGGATCTCTGTCACCGACCTCGGCCTCGGCCATTGCATCACAGCCTCGACCTTGGCGGGATCCACGGAAATGCCATCACCAGAAATCACATGCCCCAGAAAGTGCACCTCGCTGAGCTAAAACTCGCACTTGCTGAGCTTCGCATACAACTGGTGACCTCGCAACGTCTGCAGCACCACACCCAAATGGTACGCATGCTCCTCAGCAGACTGCGAATAAATAAGGATGTCGTCCACGAAGATGACCACGAACTGGTCCAAATACGGATGAAACACCCTCTACATCAAGTCTATGAAGGCTGCTGGGACATTGGTGAGCCCAAACGGCATCACCAAGAACTCATAATGCCCGTACCTCGTACTGAATGCAGTCTTCTCCACATCGGACTCGCGAATTCTCAGCTGATAGTAACCGGATCGTAAATCAATCCGCGAGAACACTCGCGCAGACTGAAGCTGGTCGAACAAATCATCAATCCGCGGCAACGGATACTTGTTCTTAATGGTCACTTCATTCAGCTGCCGATAGTCAATGCACAAGCGCAGACTACCGTCCTTCTTCTTCACAAACAACACGGGCGCACCCCAAGGGGAAAAGTTCGGACGAATATACCCCTTGGCCAACAGTTCCTGCAACTGCGCCCTCAACTCCCTCAGCTCAGCGGGGGCCATACGGTAGGGAGCCTTCGCCAAAGGTCCCGTACCAGGCACAACCTCGATCACGAAATCGATCTCCCGCTGGGGAGGTAATCCAGGCAACTCCTCGGGAAAAACGTCGGGAAACTCGCATACCACCGCAATGTCCTCGACATCCGGCTCCATCCGGTCAGACACAACAACTGACGTGAGAAAACCATGACAACATGAATCAAGCAATCGACGAGCTCGAATAGCAGAGATAAGGAATCGAGAAGAGGCGGAACGGATACCTTGGAAATAGAAGGTCCTCTTGCTCGGATGCTGGAAGTAGACCCTCTTCATCCCACAATCCACCACCGCTCCATGAGTCTCGAGCCAATCCATGCCTAAAATCACATCGTAATCCCGAAGCTGCAACGCATACAACCTACCTGGCATACTCTGCCCATCGATCCAATCCGGAACCTGATCGAAGCAATACGGAGTGATCATAAAATCACCCGAAGGCAACTCCACTGCCAAATCACAGGACAACTGGGTCACCGGCTCCTCGACGTTCGACGTGAAATCCTCCGAAATAAACGAATGAGACGCGCCAGAATCGAACAAAACCTGAGCCGCACAACCCAAAATCTGAACGGTACCTTCCACGAGCTGTGACGCCACTGCCTCTGCCCTGGTCAAGTGCGTGATCTGGCCTCGAGCCCTCTGCCTGCCTCCCACGCTGGCTGACCTGAGTAGCGGCGGATACTGTCCCTGCTGCTGCTGCTGCCTCTGCTGCTGGGGAACCTACTGCTGCTGAGGAAACTGCTGCTGCGGCGGTCTCTGAGGACAGTCACGCGACATGTGCCCTGGCTGGTCACACCGAAAACAGATGATCGACGCCGTGCACTGCCTGCCTGGGTGGGTCCCACCACACCGTGGACAAGGTCCACGCGCTCCACCCGCTGATCCCTGACACTGCAAAGGAATCGGCTGCTATACACTGCCCGATGAAGCCTGCCCCTGATCCTTGTGCTTCTTACGGAAATTCTTCTTCAAGAACTTCTTGACCTTCGAGCCAAAGGACGCAGATCCTATCACCGAAGCTACCGATGCCGGTACTCCTGAACCACCCGACGCATGTTGGAAGAAACCCTGCTGCTGGGTAGCCGACTGCTGGCTGCGACCTGACAAGGACTGCCCCTGGCTGACCGGTCCTCGAGTCCTCTGCATATCCAACTCCAAAGAAATCGCAACACGAGACGCTGTCTCTAGATCAGTGGCCCCATTCGCGATCAAATGGTGCCTCAGTTCCAGCCTCAAGCCCTGCACAAACTGCGCGGTCCTTACCCTCTCATGCTCCATGATGTGAGGTGCATACCGACCCAGCTCGACAAATCGGGCCCTGTACTGCAACACGGACATGTCACTCTGCACCAGCTCCAGAAACTCCCGCATCCGCTGCGTGGCAACAATATCTGGACAGTACGTACGCTCGAAAGCACCGACAAAGTCATCCCACTCGATCTGCTCAAGTGGACGAAGCTGAAAGGACGTCTTCCACTCGGAAGACCACCACCTCCGAGCCGTACCCTGCAACTGGTTGTAGGCCAACACCACTCTGTCCTCGGCAGCACTCTTCGCAGAACTGAACACCCGCTCTATCTCATCGAGCCAATCACGAGCCGCATCCGGGTCTGCCTGGCCGCTAAAGTAAGGTGGATGGAACTGCATGAAGTCCCTCACCGCTCGGCCTGGCCCACCCCTAGCAGACGAGCCCTCACCAGCCTCTCCGCCGAACTGCTGAGACATAAGCTGGTACATGCCACGGAAGAAACCCTCGGCCCCCGGAACCCTCGCAGCATCCGCGGCCTCGGTAGCCCCCGGTGGCGCTCTGCTATGCTCCTCCTGGTCCCTCTGGACCCCCTGCTGGATCTCCTGACCTCCAGCCGACTGCCCCTGCTGAGAGCGAGAACTCCTCCTCGGCGCCATACTCGCTCCTGAAGCACAAGACAGAAAACACGAAAACGGCAAGGTCAAAACAAACACACGATGCCCAATGCCAGCGTCACATGTACATCATCGTTGTGGACTAGTGGACCACTACAATTACCTATGATTCTCATGTAATTCCACAACCGCGCTCTGATACCAGCTGTAACGACCCGAGAATCCAATTACCGGGAAGGCCCGATAACCCGAGACTCGCACCGCCACCCACGAACCCGAAGGCTCGGAAGGGTTAAAAGGATGGTGTGGAGACTACACAAGTATCACAAATAATTGTAGAAATTAAACAGTTAATATTAAGCAGGAAATAAATTAACAATTTACATGGTCCACAATGACAAAATAGCAATAACAACAGTCCACGACTAGTACAGTGACAAGGAAGAAAAGTACAGCTACACGGGGTATCCCCCGGCTCTGACCTCTGGCACTACCTGTGGGCACCCGCACCACGCTGCGCTCCTGACGCGCTCCCCGAAGGTGGCACCTCACCTGAAACACGGTGAAAACACGCAGGGAATGAGTCTCGGAACAAGACTCAGTAGGGATCACTCGAACCCTACCTCGTAAAACGAGAAACCACTACACTAGCGGTAGGAGAGTACCTCGGAAAAGAAAGCCCTGTACTCTACAAGACAAAGGTCCCATGGCACGCACACCGACACCCGTACCACGGTAAGAAGACCAAAGCTCAACGGCCAAACCGACAAACCCGAAGGTCGGAAACACACGACTGACAGTCTGACACTCCGTACTCGACAGGAGTACCACCCACTAGAAGCACAGCCGGTAGCGTCCCCTGACGTCTGACACCGCACCGCAGGTGAACCGCCTGACGTGGTAGGTCCTACCCGAGGCACAAATACCATACAAGTAACCACAACAAGTGACTAGCTTGGGTCACGCCCGTCGACGTGGGTCCAACCGCCCCCAACCACGTGTGCACACACAGACCGCGCGTCCTAGGTCTGGCCCTCTGACCGGTTTTCCCCCGCAGCCGGACTCTGGCTAAGACAAGAGGCCTACGGTAACCGGTCCACAAACCGTCTCGAAAGGTGGGTGCCCGTACACCACTCCCAGGTGAGACCAGCACCTCGTACTGGTGGGCTACGACTAGTGGAGGGTCACTGAAGGAGTAGACTCTCAAGGTAACGGAAAACAACGTCCGCATCCGACGACGTGTGGGAATCACCGCACGAACAGCCCCGTCGCACGGCGACCACAGTCGGAGTAAAAACGAGGTTGCCAACCTCATTGGCAGCCAGGCAAGTGGCGGTCCACCCCTGGGCCGTCACAAGCAAATGGCGGTCTAACGCAGGCCGTCACACGGCCAGAGGAGCAAGGGAAGTAACGCGCCTGGTCCAGCGCGTCGCTCGAAAGCAACGCGCCTGGCCCAGGGCGTCACACGCAAACGACGCGCCTGCCCTGGCGCGCTACTCGCGCCCAGAAACAACGCGCTTGCCCCCGCGCGTTACACGAATGTAACGCGTCGGGCTCGACGCGTTGCAAGGATGTGACGCGCCTGCCCTGGCGCGTCACACGCGCCCTCGCACCTGGTATAACCCGGGAAGTAACACGCTCGCCCCAGCGCATTACACGGATGTAACGCGCTGGCCAAGGCGCGTTACTCGCGCAGACCCCAACAGAAAAACCAACGGTCGAAAACCAAGCGACGGCCTGGCCCAAGCGCGTCACTAGCAAACGGCGGCCAGTCGTGGGACCGTCGCTGTCCCGGCCAAGCCCCGGGGAAGTAACGCACCCCTCTAGGGGCGTTGCAAGCATGTGACGGTCACTGGAGTGACCGTCACTCACCCCCGAGCACGCTACGGCGGGAAAACCCCAAAAACTTCGACCACGCCCCCGTACCTCCACCGGAGAGGGGGAAATCAAAGGGGAAGACCCCTGGGGACCCCTAGCATGCATCTAAGCCATCCAAACGCGAAATCGCGGGATAAAACCATAGATCGGGCGAGCTCTCCCCAAATCATGGAAAAACCCCAAAATGCTCAATAACGCCCCTCTCGGCCTTCCCGCGGCCTACAAACCACGGAAATGAACGGCATGAGGCTAAAGAACGTCACCATACCTCAATGGAGCGAATGCTCCGTCGAATCGCCCACAAACAACGAAGAACACCTTAGAAAACCCTCGTTCCTCAAGCTTCCCACGAGCACTGCACGTCCCCACGTTCGCCTCACCGCCGCCCACGTCGCCGCCCCGTCGCCCCGCCGCTGTCAGCAGCCGGAGAGGAGCTAGCCGCGCTCGAACGGGAGGAAGAGAGGGAGAGATGGAGGTCACGGTTGGGGAAGGAAGGAGGAAGAAGAAGAAGAAGAAAGAGAAAAGGAAAAGGAAAAGAAAAGGAAATGGGATTATATAGAAAATCCGATTTTTCTGAAAAATATCGAAAAATAGAAAAATATATTTCCGGAATCCTCGGAACGCACCGATCGCAACGGTACCACTCGTGCCCGGGTGAACCGCCATGTTCGCCCGCAGCGAGCTTCCGAAGAAAAAGCCGAAACACACACCGGGAATCGGAAAACACGCGCGGAAAAGCCGCGGAACGCCTCCGGGCCTCCGAAACGACTCCGGATCGCGCCGATCCGAACATGAAAGATGTCCGAAACGAAATTTCGGACACAACAGAGCCGGACGCTCTGAAAACTAGATCCGGGACCCACGAAGAAGGATCTGAAAGGTCCGGGATATTACAGCAACCCCGAGCGACAGGCCGTCATCAGGCAACAAGTGGATGAGAAATTACGAGCAGGACTACTCCGGCCTACCCAGTACCTAGATTGGGTGGCTAACGTAGTCCTAGTTCCCAAGAGCAATGGGAAGTGGCGATTGTGTGTGGACTACACCGACCTCAACAAAGCCACCCCCAAGGACAGCTTCCCCATGCCGCGAATCGACCAGCTGGTCGACGCCACGGCCAGGCACGAGATGCTGAGCTTCCTCGATGCCTATTCAGTGTAATATCCCGGACCTTTCGGATCCTTCTTCGTGGGTCTCGGATCTGGTTTTCGGAGCGTCCAGCTCCGTTGTGTCCGAAATTTCATTTCGGACATCTTTCGTGTTCGGATCGGCGCGATCCGGAGTCGTTTCGGAGGCCCGGAGGCGTTCCGCGGCTTTTCCGCGTGTGTTTTCCGATTCCCGGTGTGTGTTTCGGCTTTTCCTTCGGACGCTCGCTGCGGGTTAACTGGGCCGTTCACCCGGGCACGAGTGGTACCGTTGCGATCGGTGCGTTCCGAGGATTCCAGAAATGTATTTTTCTATTTTTTGGTATTTTTCCGAAAATTCGGATTTTCTATAAATCCTAATTCCTTTTTCTTTTTCTTTCCCTTTTCTCTTTCTTCTTCCTCCTCCTCTCTCTCGCGACCGTGAGCCCCCTCTCTCTCCCTCTCTCCCATTCGGACGTGGCGAGCCCCTCTCCGGCTACGGACGGCGGCGGGGCGACGGCGGGGACGCGTGGGCGACGGTGAGGCGATCTCGTGGGCGTGCGGCGAGCGTGGGAAGCGTGGGGAGTTCGTGAAGCTTCGAGCATTCTTCGTGATTCGTGATTGATCCGGCGGAGCATTCGCTCCATTGAGGTAGGGTGACGTTCCTTAGCCTCATGCCGTTCTTTTCCGTGATTTATAGGCCGCGGGGAGGCCGAGAGGGGATCATTTGAGCGTTTTTGGGTTTTTCCATGATTTAGGGAGAGCTCGCCCGATCTATGGATTCAATGCATGGATTCGTGTTTTGAGGGCCTAGAATCATGCTAGGGGTCCCCAGGGGTCTTCCCCTTTGTTTTCCCCCTCTCCTATGGAGGTATGGGGGCGTGGTTGGGTTTTTTGGGCGTTCTTACCGTTTTCGGCCGCGGACTGAGAACGCGCTATACTCCAGTAGCGCGTTCTTGGAGGTCGCGCTGCCCCGACCGATCGCGTTCATCGGAGAAGATGAACAGTTTGGCGGTTCGTGTCGCGCTATGGGGCCCTAGCGCGATCATCATTGTCGCGCTAGGAGGACCTAGCGCGATGGTCCCTGTCGCGCTAGGTATCCCTAGCGCGATGGTCCGTGTCGCGCTATGGGGCCATAGCGCGACAACCCTTGTTGCGCTAGGGGACCCTAGCGCGACATGCCCTGTCGCGCTAGGTGGCCCTAGCGCGATTTGGTTCGTTGTTGGGTGTTCCTCTTGGGCCGTGTGTGCGTCCCGGGCACCCCGTGGAGTTCCGTGACCGTGTTTTTGGTGTCCGGAAGTCCCGTTCGCCTCGGTCAGGCGTTTGACCGTGGGCAATGCGTCTGCTTCTTTTCCGACCATGGTCACCGTGCGATGGGGCTGGTGCGTGGGGTGATTCCCACACGTTGTCAGTTTCGGACGTTGTTTTCCGTTGACTCGAGAGTCTACTCCTTCAGTGACCCTCCACTAGTCGTAGCCCACCAGTACGAGGTGCTGGTCTCACCTGGGAGTGGTGTACGGGCACCCACCTTTCGAGACGGTTTGTGGACCGGTTACCGTAGGCCCCTCGTCGTAGCCAGAGTCCGGCTGCGGGGGAAAACCGGTCAGAGGGCCAGACCTAGGACGCGTGGTCTGTGTGTGCACACGTGGTTGGGGGCGGTTGGACCCACGTCGACGGGCGTGACCCCAGCTAGTCACTTGTTTGTGGTTACTTGTACGGTGTTTGCGCCTCGGGTAGGACCTACCACGTCAGGCGGTTCACCTGCGGTGCGGTGTAAGACGTCAGGGGACGCTACCGGCTGTGCTTCTAGTGGGTGGTACTCCTGTCGAGTACGGAGTGTTAGACTGTCAGTCGTGTGTTTCCGACCTTCGGGTTTTACAGTTCGACCGTTGAGTTTCGGTCTTCTCGTACCGTGGCACGTGTGTCGGTTTGCGTGCCGTAGGGTCTAGTTCTGTAGAGTACAGGGTTTTCCTTTCCGAGGTACTTTCCTACCGCTAGAGTAGTGGTTTCTCGTTTTTCGAGGTAGGGTTCGAGTGATCCCTACTGAGTCTTGTTCTGAGACTCATTCCCTGCGTGTTTTCACCGTGTTTCAGGTGAGGCGCCACCTTCGGGGAGCGCGTCAGGAGCGCAGCGTGGTGCGGGTGCCCAGAGGTAGTGCCAGAGGTCAGAGCCGGGGGATGCCCCGTGTAGCTGTACTTTTCTTTCTTGTCACTGTACTAGTCGTGGACTGCTGTTATTATTGTTCTTTATTGGGGACCATGTAAATTGTTAATTTATTCCCTACTTAATATTATAACTGTTTAATTTCTGTAATTATTTGTGATACTTGTGTAGTTTCCACACCATCCTTTTAACCCTTCCGAGTCTTCGGACTCGTGGGTGGCGGTACGAGTCTCGGGTTATCGGGCCTTCCCGGTAATCGGATTCTCGGGTCGTTACATTCAGGGTACCATCAGATCAGCATGCACCAGCCCGACCAAGACAAGACCGCGTTCATCACCGACCACGGCCTTTACTGCTACACTCGCATGCCGTTCGGGCTAAAGAACGCCGGAGCTACGTATCAATGCCTAGTCAATCATATGTTTGACTCACAGATCGGCCGCAACATGGAGGTCTATATCGAAGATATGCTCGTGAAAAGCCTCCGAGCAGTCGAGCACCTGCGCGACTTGGCTGAGACCTTCACTACGCTCAGAAGGTACAATATGAAACTCAACCCTGCTAAATGTGCGTTCGGGGTACGGTCAGGCAAGTTCTTAGGGTTCCTCGTAACCCACCGAGGAATCGAAGCCAACCCTGACCAGATCAAAGCAGTGTTGGAGATGGAGCGACCACGACGGGTGAGGGACGTACAGTGTCTCACCGGACGCGTCGCCGCTCTGGCCCGGTTCTTATCCCGAGCCGCTGAACGATGTCTACCCTTCTTCCGGCTGATCAAGCAAGCCAACCTGGCGCCAGAGAAGAAAGGATGGATCAACTCGGACCAGGAGTGCGAGCAGGCGTTCGGAGAATTGAAGCGATACCTGACAATGCCTCGTGTCCTCGCCAAACCCCTAGGGGGGAACTGCTGCTCCTATACCTGTCCGTGACTCCCAACACCATGAGTGTTGTGCTCACACGGGTGGAAGCAGGAGTCATGAAGCCCGTCTACTATGTCAGCCGAGCGTTGCAAGGGCCGGAATTCCGGTACTCGCGGACTGAAAAGTTCACCCTCGCGTTGGTTACGGCTGCTCGCAAGCTACGGCCATACTTCCTGGCTCACCCGATCGCCGTCCTCACCGACCAGCCCCTCCGGCAAATCTTGCAGAACCCGGATGCGTCCGGAAGACTGGTCAAGTGGGCCATCGAGTTGGGAGAATTCGACATTAAGTTCCGACCAAGGACAGCGATCAAGGCTCAGGCACTCGCAGATTTCGTCGCCGAATGCACCCTGCCCGCCGAGGATTCACCCGAGCAGACCTCGGGTCCCGCCTGGGAGCTATACGTCGACGGATCCTCCTGCGTTGCCGGCAGCGGCGCGGGGCTGGTTTTACGCTCACCAGAAGGTATAGAGTTACAGTACGCCCTACGCTTCAATTTCCCGACCATGAACAATGTGGCCGAGTACGAGGCGCTTGGTGGGGACACCAGGCCCAATGCTCGGAGCCGACACTGCACCGCCACTACATCGAGCTTATGGCTCGGCGACTCGTTTGAAGACTCGGCGTCCTGAGCATAATATTTATTTGTGTGTATTTGTATTGTATGTATTTGTGTATTGTGTGTAAAATACATGTATTAGTACATGTATTTTTACTTTCGTCTTATTAGGCTAAGTCATAGTCAATAAACATGTGTGTTTTATGTATTTTATTTGGTTAAAACCCCCAAGTCAAAAGTTAGGTAGGTAAGCTTGTTTTATTAGGCTAAGGACATATATGCTATTTGTAAAAGATTGTGGGTGTGGTTGCTATAGCCTCCTCCTATATAAAGGGGGGCTCATGTATTATTTCCATATGATGAATTGAAGAAAGAGTTGCTTGTACGTGAGAAGATTGTTCTCTTCTTGCCATCTCCCTTCCCTCATTCTCTTTTGAGTGTGAGTGTGTCGTCCGGTGTGAGACCGTCCGGTGTGAGGCCGAGCTGTGTGAGATAGCAGTTATCCGTTCTCGTCCTGTTCGTGATATCGGAGTGCCGTCGATCCTGCTCCCCGACGCCGTCCCGCGTCAGATTTGGTATCAGAGCCTAACACGGCGCCTCCCTCGACCCAGGCGTCCCCGTCGTCGGTCTTCCTCTCTCTAGGTTGCTAGAAGTGAAAAAAAAAGAAACAAAAAGAAGAAGAATAGTTGAGTTCTGTTGATTGAGAAAAAGGAGTGAAAAAAAAAAGAAAAAAATATTTAGAGATCCTATCATTCGGTTGAGAGATAGGTTGAGAGAAAAAAAATTCTGAGAAAAAAAATTGCGACAGAAAAAAAAGAAAAAAAATAGTTTTCTTTCTCTCTCCCGTAAGTCTCTCTCTCTCTTTCTCTCTCTATCGCGCTCCCTCTCTCTCTCTATTCCCACTCTCGATTCTCTCTCTGTTACCCCCTCTCTCTCTACCTGTTAGTCTCTCTCTCTCTCTCTCTCTCTCTCTCTCTCTCTCTCTCTCTCTCTCTCTCTCTCTCTCTCCCGTGTTTTCCTCTCTCTCTCTCGGTTCTCTTTATGTTTCTCTTTCTCCCCTCAAAAGCTCCCACTGCCACGACGATCACCGGCTGCCCACCACCACTGCCAGCTGCCGACTTCGCCCCCTGCACCATTGGCATCGACAGCCCCCACCTCACACCGTGTCACTGTCTCCCGGCACCCTCACCACCGCCGCGACCGCACCGGACCGCCCCCACGCCGCAGCTCCCCAGCCTCACCGTCGTCGAGCACCCCTCGCCAGAGAACCCATCCCTCCCCCACCTCCATCTCCACCTCCGCAAGCCGCCGCCACCTGGCCTCTCTCCACCGCCGCACGCCTCTGCCAGCAACCGCCGGCTGCCCTCGCCACCTCCTGCCGCCGCGAGCACCCACCGCAACGCCCCTGCGCCTGCTGCTCCCGGCCGCCCCAGCGCCTCTGCCCTGCCCCCGACCTCCCTACCGCAGTCCCCTGCCGCAGACCCGCTCCCCAACGAACCTCCGCGCAAGCCCGACGACCCCCGTCGCCTCCCTTCACCGCGGCAGTACCCCCCTCCTTTCTCCCTGCACCTCCGGCCGACCTCCGCTCCCCATAGCCACCTCGCGGCCGGCCGTCGCCCACCTTCGCTGACCCACCCGCCGCGTGAGAAACGCATGCAGGTGTGAACAAAAGGGTTAAAGTTTAAAAAAAAAGGAAAAGAAGTCAGAAAAGAGAGGTTGTTGGAAGAGCAGGTGAGGTTTGAAAATTAGGTGTGAAAATTGAAATAAAAAATTGTGAAAAGTCATAAAGAGTAGGTGGAGTTTGAAAAAAAAAGTTAAAAAAAAGGTTTGCAAAAGAAAAGAAAAAAAAAGAGTTGATTGAAGTGTTAATATATATATATATTATATATAATATTATATATATCTCTCTCAGAAAAGTCAAAAGAATAATAGTTATATATATTATATTGGATATATATATATATATATGATATTACATACACATCTATATAATTATATATATACACCATTTGAAGTAAGTTCATAATTGTGGCACTCGAAGTCCACAACGACGGCTTGGCCGGTCCTTAGTCGCCCGATGGTCGATATACGGTCCACAGTTCACGGAGTTTGAGCGACCGTGAGTCTCCCTGCGCAGAGAAAGTCTGAATCAATTTGTTCCCCTGTGCGGAAAATTTTAAATTAAGCGGTTTGTAATAATTAAATCCTCCCTGCATGGAGTGAATTTTTTTGTAACCAGTGAAGCTTCTTCGATGCCGTGCGGGCACACACGTCCCCGCTCGCCTTCGTCTCCGGTCGGAGCTTGACTTCTCAGTCAGCTAGGTACGTGCTCCAAATCACTTGCTTATTTAGTATCCTTATCATTTGCCGCGCGACGAAGTGAGAAAGAGCCCGAACTGTAATGCCCCAGATTTTTCGGATCCTTCTTCATGGATCTCAGATCTGATTTCTCGGAGTGTCCGACTCCGTTGTGTCCAAAATTTCGTTTCGGACATCTTTCGTGTTCGGATCGGCGCGACCCGGAGTCATTTCGGAGGCCCGGAGTGCGTCCGCGGCTTTTCCTCGTGTGTTTTCCAATTCCCGGTGTGTGTTTCGACTTTTTCTTCGGAACCTCGTTGCGGGTGAACCGGGCCGTTCACCTGGGCGCGGGTGGTACCGTTGCGATCAGCGCGTCGTGAGGATTGAGGAGGTGTATTCTTCTATTTTTCGGGATTTTTCTGATTTTCCGGATTTTTCTATATATATAACCCTTTTCTCTCTCCCCTCTCATTTTCTCTCTTCCCTCCCTCTCTCTTCTCTCACGTTCTCTCCTCTCCCCCTCTCACTCCGGGCGGCAGACGGAGGCGGCGAGGGTGGGGCGGCGTGGCTCGTGGGGCGTGGAGCGACAGGTACGGGGCGAGGATCGCGATGGTGGAGGCGGTTCGTGGGATCGTGAACCGACGAGGGTTTAAATGGCGTTTCTTCGTGGATCGGCGTCCACGGCGCGTCGAATCTTCGGTGGAGGTAGGGAGATGGACCCTCAACCCGCGTACTTCATTTCCCGCGAGTTTTGTAGGTTGTGGTGAGCCGAGCGGGCTAAACAGGGCAATTTGGGGAAAATGCATGTTTTTGGGGTGTGAGCCGGATCTTCCGTTTTACCGTGTTTTTGGGCGATCCAGGGGTTTAGATGCATGCCTAGGGGCTTGGGGAATGTTTTCCCTTTTGTTTCCCCTTCACCTGGGGGTGAACGGGGTGTGGAATGGTTTTTCCTGCGGTTTCCACCGTTTTCGGGCGCGGACTGAGAACGCGCTAGCCTCGGCTAGCGCGTTCTTGATGGTCGCACTGCCCCGACGGGGCGCGTTCATCGGAGAAGATGAACAGTCAGGCCGTTGTTGTCGCGCTATGGGGTCCTAGCGCGTTCTTCTTGGTCGTGCTAGGGGTCCCTAGCGCGTTCTATTTTGTCGCGCTAGGTGACCCTAGCGCGATTTGTGCAGTCGCGTTATGGGCCTATAGCGCGATCTGACTTGTCGCGCTATAGGTGTATAGCGCGTTCTGTTTGAACGCGCTATGGACCTATAGCGCGTTCATGGAGGTGAGCAGCCGGGCTACCCGGGGCGGGTGGTTTGCGGCTGATCGTGCTCCCCTTGGGCCGTGTGTGTCCCGGACACCCCGTGGGTTTCGTGTCCGTGTTTAGGGGTGTCTGGAGGTGCCGTGTTACCTCGATAAGCGTGCCCGTGGACTTGGTGGGTCCAGGTGACCCCAGGTGTTTCGGGCTTCCGTTTTCTCGCCCGATCGAGTCACCGTGTATCGGTGTGTGTGCGGTGGGGTTCCCCCGCATGTCATGAGTTTTCCTGGAAGATGATTCCCGAGTGGCTCAGGTGTTTGGCCGTGAACTGTGAGTCCCGTTTCTTATCCGACTGGGGTCACCGTGCGATGGTGCTGGTACGTGGGGCTGTCCCCATACTTCGTCGGGTTCGGACGTTGTTTTCCGTTGTCTTGAGAGTCTACTCTCTCAGTGACCCTCCACTAGTCGTAGCTTCCTGCGCACGCGTGTGCGGACCCACCTGGGAGTGGTGGAGAGCGCGACCCGGTGAGACGCAGTTTTTAGGCTGGTTTCCGTCGGCCCCTTGCCTTTGCCACCAGAGTCCGGTGGGGGGGAAAACCAGCTAGAGGACCCGACCTAGAGCAGATGGTCTGTGTGTGCACACGTAGTTGGGGGCTTAGGACACGCGCTGACGAGCGTGACCCCAGCTAGTCCTTGTTATGGTACTGGTTACTGTGTGTGTCTGAGTCTCACACCTAGGGCGTCGTAGCTAGACACTTATGACGCGGTGTAAGACGTCAGGGGACGCATCCGGTCGTTCTTCTAGTGGGAGGTACTCCTGTTCTGGACAGAGAGTGACAGACTGTCAGTCGCGTGACTTCGACCTTCGGGTTTTTGGTCGCGTTGACCGTTGAGTTTCGGTTGTCTCACCGTGGCACGTGTGTCGATTTTTGTACCATGTGACTGGTTCTAGTGTAGTTTGGTAGCCCTTGGCCGTGAGTCTGGGGTGTGTTCTGGTACAGTAGGAGTAGTTGTAGTGCCGAGGTTTTGCCGGCCACCGTAGTTACTTTCCTGCTTTCGTAGTTACTTCTTCCGTTGCTGTCTTGCTAGCGTAGCTTTCCTTTTGCCGTTGTTTCTCAGTTGGGGTTCCGCGGGATCCCTACTGGGCCAGCGACAGGAGGCTCACTCCTGCGTTTCAGGTGCGGCGGTTCTGTCTCGAGGTTCGAGGGTGCTATGCGGAGGTTCTTAGTTGCCAGCTTGTCGGGCCGAGTGTTCACTTGGCACGTGGTACGTTTTACTACTTTAGACTGTACTTTCTGTTGGACTGGACTCTGTTGTAGTTGTTTATTTAATTCTGTTAATTGTTTAATTATCCTGCTTTATTTCCTATTTCTTTGTACCTCCACACTCCTTTTTAGCCCTTCCGAGCCCTCCCGGCTCGTGGGCGGCGGGCCAGGATTCGAATGGTATCGGGCTCCTCCCGGTATCCGGATCTCGAGTCGTCACACGAACCATGCAGCATGTCTTCTGAGTGCATCGCTGTGGACGGAAAGCGAGAGCTTGCTTGCACCCATCCTTAGGCCCTAGACTGCCGCATTAGGGCACCCTAATTATCAGGAGATAGTTCCACAACTACTTCACCTACGGGCGAGCAACTTTCCCCTGACCGATCCCTTTGCATATCAGCTGGGTCCACACCTTGCTAATTGTCGGTCCCAGTATTGCATCATCTAGGTCCGAGCTCATGTATGCCACGTCGGTCTAGGAATTCATCAAGGCCGTCTAGAACGCATGGAACAGGAAAGATATATGGCCGATCCTGACCTCATCACCTAGTTTGAGGAAATGAATGTAATATTTGGTGGCACGCATGTCGAGTACATGCAGGTTGGAGACATTGTCGAGAGTTCTAGCCAGAAAAGATTGGGTGTAGTTTGTTGTATCTCAACACCCCAGGAGGACGATTAGCGTCGAACCTCTATTTTCCAAACCTACATCATGGTGAACTCTCATCCCTGCAAGGTAATCCTTGACAACGGGAGCTGTATCAATACAGTCTCCTCAGACTTTGTCTCCCGTTTAGGTCTACCTACGCACCCTCATCCAAGGCCATACAACGTGGCTTGGGTCGATGACACTTCTATCCCAGTCACCACCACATGTGTCATTCCCATCTAATTTCAGTCCTACCAAGGATAAATCTTATGTGACGTAATGCCTATGAAGGCCGGGAGCGTCATCTTAGGACGACCATAGATCTATGATGTAGACCTCGCTACCTTTGGTCGGTCCAATCAGTGCTCCTTCTCCCACAATGGAAAGAAGATTCTGTTGTACCCGGCACCCCTAAAGGTGACCCCGGGAAAGAGTTCCCCCTCCACCCCCACCGGAACTCCCAAATTTCAGGAGAATCCCCAAACTCCCACTGAAGGGAAACCTCCCATTCCCTCTTCTCCTGCATCTATCACACCCATTTCTGAGGCCCCTAAGGTTAGTCATAACCTTGCTAGGCGCCTTGACTCCATAAATGTCAGTGAGCTAAACAGAGATGTTGTTGAGGGTGCTCCTGTTTTGGTTGTTGACGTCACCATCACACCCGAGGAGTCTCGAGTCTCAGTCCCAACTGAAGACCCGGCCATACCGCCGGACTTCCAAGGCATCGTCCCTGAGGACTTACCTTCTCGACTCCCTCCCATGCGTGATGTACAACATGCTATTGAGCTTGCCCCTGGGTCCACCCTACCCAACCTTCCCCTCGAGTCTAGACTGTCCAAGTCAGCCGAAGAGTTTGCACAACACGTCATTAGTCTGCATGAGTCAGCTGATTCGCATAGGCGTCACCATAAATTTCAAGAATGTGACTTGGTTATGGTACGGGCCCGGCCCGAACGACTCCCCTCGGGAGCCGTTAAAAAGTTACAAGCCTGTAGTGATGGTCCCTTCCCAATCCTGCGGAAGATTGGCGCCAATGCCCATGTTGTGGACTTACCTCCAGAAGAGGGGATTAGCTCGACCTTTAATGTGGCAGATCTAGTGGCCTACAAGGAACCCACAGCGATTCCTAGTGACCCTTTCGAGCCTTCTCCTCCCCTTGAGAGTGAGCCCACCCATGTGCGTCCCACATCCTTGAGAGCACCGCGCGAGCATATTGAGAGGATACTGGATGAGTAGGTGGCCACTACACGGAGCAGGGAGTACCAGCGCTACCTTGACCGCTGGCAGGACCGTCCACCTTCTGATGATTCCTGGATCAGCCGGGAAGATCTCCAGCGCCTCGATCCAGACCTGCTGGAGCACTACCACAGCAGTGTTCCCCCTTACTCGACGGAGTCAAGTTCCAGCCGCCCCGGGAGGGTTGGTGGGGACACCGGGCCCAATGCTCGGAGCCGACACTGCACCGCCACTGCACCGAGCTTATGGCTCGGCGACTCGTTTGAAGACTCGGCGTCCTGAGCATAATATTTATTTATGTGTATTTGTATTGTACGTATTTGTGTATTGTGTGTAAAATACATGTATTAGTATATGTATTTTTACTTTCGTCTTATTAGGCTAAGTCATAGTCAATAAACATGTGTGTTTTGTATATTTTATTTGGTTAAAACCCCCAAGTCAAAAGTTAGGTAGGTAAGCTTGTTTTATTAGGCTAAGGACATATATGCTATTTGTAAAAGATTGTGGGTGTGGTTGCTATAGCCTCCTCCTATATAAAGGGGGGCTCATGTATTGTTTCCATATGATGAATTGAAGAAAGAGTTGCTTGTACGTGAGAAGATTATTCTCTTCTTGCCACCTCCCTTCCCTCATTCTCTTTTGAGTGTGAGTGTGTCGCCCGGTGTGAGACCGTCCGGCGTGAGGTCGAGCTGTGTGAGATAGCAGTTATCCGTTCTCGTCCTGTTCGTGATATCGGAGTGCCGTCGATCCTGCTCCCCGACGCCGTCCCGCGTCAGCGCTCCTCTCCGGTTTACGCATGGCGAAACACCTGGGGGCGTCCAGCTAGCGTACGAGCGTACAGTGACTCCATGCTCGTCACCAACCAGGTCAGAGGGGAGTTCGAGGCCCGAGACCCCTCCATGGCGAAGTATCTGGAGAAGGCTCAGGCAGCGGCGGGTGAGTTCGCCCACTTCAAAGTGGTCCACATCCCACGTGAAGAAAATGTCCGAGCAGACGCTCTCTCCCGTTTGGCATCTGCCACTACGGTCTCCAGCTCGAGATCAATCCTGATAGAGGAATTTTCAGCATCGAGCATTGATGATCCAGCACTCTGGGTAAACGCCATCGACTACGAACCCTCCTGGATGGATCCCCTGCTCGATTTCCTCCTCCGGCAACAGCTCCCCAGCGACCACGCCGAAGCGCGGCGCACGCGGGCGAGAGCGGCCCACTTCACTGTGGTGGACGGTCGACTGTATCGCCGGTCCCTCTCAGCTCCTCTACTCAAGTGTCTCTTCCCCACGGAAGTCATGTGGGAGGGCGAGCACTCGCGAGGACGCTGATCCGACAAAGGTACTGGTGGCCCACCTTGCAGCAGGACTGCCTCAACTACGTTCGAAGGTGCCCCCAATGCCAAAAATACTCCCACCTGCACCACCAACCTGCGACGCAGCTCCACGCCTTGACGGAGCCTCGCCCATTTGCTCGGTGGGGGATCGACATACTGGGACCTTTCCCTGAAGCGCAAGGGAGGAAGAAATTCCTCATAGTCTCTATAGACTACTTCACCAAATGGATCGAAGCCGAGCCATTGAGAAATATAACCAGCGAGGCAGCTTGGAAATTCGTGCTACGGAACATCATTTGTCGATTTGGGATCCCAAGGGTTCTCACAACCGACAACGGCAGATAGTTCGCGAGCACCACCTTCCAGGAAAAGTGCTCGGAATTGGGGATCTGGAACCACTACACCTCGATGGGACATCCCCAAGCCAACGGGTTGGTGGAAAACGTCAACCGAACTCTACTCCACGGCATCAAGACCCGCCTGGACCAAGTAGGCGATGCATGGACTGATTCAATCCCCAGCATCCTATGGGCTCACCGGACCACCACCAGAGCCGCCACCGGGGAGACACCCTTCCACCTCGCGTATGGAGTTGAGGCAGTAGTCCCAGTGGAAGTATCCAACCCCTCGTTACGAGTGGGGCATTTTGATGAGGCCAGAAACAACCAGGCGATGCGAGAGAACCTGGACTTGCTCAAGGAAAGAAGAGCCAACGCCCAGATAAAACTCGTGACATATCAGCAGAAGTTGGCGCAGTATTACAATGCCCGGGTTAAGGAGTGACACTTCTTCCCCAGAGACCTGGTTCTACGGCGAGCGAGCGTGTCCAATCCGCGAGGAGCCGCTGGAAAACTTGCACCCAACTGGGAGGGCCCATACCGAGTAGCAGAAGCACTCGGCAAAGGAGCGTACAGGCTAGTGACGCTTGGGGGGAGAGAGGTACCCAAGACGTGGAACTCCGTCAACCTCAGGAAATACTTCCAGTAAAACGTCACCGGCCGTACTCCACTAGGGTAAGTTGCCCACGAAAAACGACAAGGTAACCTACGGGTTCCTAGAGGCGAGCATTGCTCTCCTTGAAAACAGAAAGGCAACCAACGGGTTTCCTAGAGGCGAGCACCGCTCCCCTTGAAAAAGCGAGCAAGGTAACCTACGGGTTCCCTAGAGGCGAGCATCTCTCCCCTTGAAAAATAGAGAGGTAACCTACGGATTTCCTAGAGGCGAGCACCGCTCCCCTTGAAAAATAGAGAGGTAGCCTACGGGTTTCCTAGAGGCGAGCATCGCTCCCCTTGAAACGAGCAAGGTAACCTACGGGTCCCCTAGAGGCGAGCACTGCTCCCCTTGAAAACAACAAGGTAACCTATCACCGCTCCCCTCGAAAATGAAATAGCGACCTAAGGGTCCCGGCAGAGGACGCGAGCACCATGGAAGACGAGTACGGAGGATCGCCCAGAGAAGCACGCAGAAGAACTCCAGTAAAAGGTACACATCAATGTCGACTCAGAATAAAAGAATTCGTATTTCTTTAGTCAAAATACAAGTTGCCAGAAAACTGGCAAGGTACCCTCACACGGGACAGATATAAGTACATGGAGGAACAAAAGTGCTCAACGATGGCGACGAATGACTCCAACAACTCGCTTCCCAAGCATCATCCTCTGTCGACAATCATGCTAAATCTTCAAGCAAGCGTAGGTACCCAGTTTTTGTTATGTGGAAGGGTACCTACGGAGAAGCCTCCTATGCCAGAGAAGAGGGATAAAGCCCTCAGGCCAACAAAGGGCTTCACTCGTAGAAAGCCCGCAAGAGGAAAACCTGGCCAGTAGCTCCGACCACCCACGCTCGGAGGAAGGCCAGCGAGGTCCACCCGTTACAGGGAACCAGCAGACCGACGCAAGCAGGCGGCGGCGGTACTACGAGGCCGACTCATTAGGAAGGCCACCCCGGCGAACTGGCCATGTTTCCAAACTGGCGAACAAGGCCCTGCTGCCCCGGCTATCACTAGCACCTCTCCTGAATGGAGAGGTTGTCTTGTGCCTCACCACAAACAGCGCACAGCAGCAACGGCGGAGAAGCTTGCTGGCCAGGCCTCCAAACCGAGGAGCCCACCGTCGTCGTCCAAGTCACACGGCCAGGCCCACCGAGTGGAAGAATGGAAGACAGATTTCACCCTTCCTTACGATCCTTCCTACCGGAAAGTAGGAAGATGTTCCAGCAACGAGGAGCATCTCACCGAGCACCTGCAAGAAGCAAACAACGGTCATTTACCACGAAGACGAGCAAGAAGGAGATAGCTAAGGTCTGGAGGACAGCTCTACCCTGACTCTTCCCGTCCCGTCAAAGACGGAACCTATCCGACTCAAGAAGCAGGACTCCCCTGCCAACGTACAAGCGATTAACCTTCTCCAAGGCCTCCCGCCAGCCGTCCAGGCACCCGAGCTTGTACTGCTCAGGGGCCGGACCACCCTCTCCAGGCTCAGGCCACGGCCGCCAGGGTGCCGGCGCGGGGTTCCTCCGAAGGACCAAAGGCTGACGGCAAATCGGTAGAAATCCATCATCCGACGAAGTACCAGACTCTCCTGAGGACATTCTCGGTAGAGCCTACCTACTACGATACATTGAGCACAAGACGACTGCTGGAACGCTACGTAAGGCCACTATTTATAGTGGGAGATTAAGTCCCCAGAAGCAAGAGGACTCCTACCGCCTCAATCCAATCTGTGGAAGTCGAGGCGACGGATCCTGAAAGTTGCGCTCCTTCAGAAGCTCTCATTAAGGGCGCCGTTTCGTATCCCCAGAGGATCTCGCGACGGTTCAGAGGAAGGAAGCACACAGAAGAAATCTCAAAGATTCGCAAAGAAAGAAGGAAGGTTTTTCATTTTCAAAAAAGAGAAATTACAAAAAGAGGCTACTGCCTCAGAAAGCGCAAGAAAAGGAAAGGAAAAGACAACAAGAGGCATCCTCTCAAGGATTTGCCTCGGTTACATCATCACGTGCCTTGAGCTCAACAGGCGCACGCACATCAACGGCACTGGGAGGAGGTGGCTCATCACTCAAGTCCACCATGACAGTATTGACGGGCGCCCGCTCGCCCGCGCTCGACACCGACTGCTCGGCACCCGCCCCCACGGGCTCGGGCCCCTCTTCTTCATCCTCGACCCCCGAGCCATAAGGATCTGGAGGAGGAGTGAGGACAGGGGCCTCGAGGTCAAAGTACCCCGCGGTGGCCTTCACGGCGGCACTCCAGCCCTCCCGGAAGCCACGGTCACGGGCCGGTCCATAATACTGCAGGGCCGCCTCCGTCAGCTCGGCCCGATAAGTCGAGGAGGAGCGGAAGGCCTCCACAGCCTCATCCCCCGCCGAGGATAGGGACATGCGCGCCCTGGCAAGCTCCGCCTCGATCTCCTGGTAGCGGACCTTCATGGCTCAGGTCTCCGCCTCCAGCTTGGCCGCCCTCTCACCAGCCGTGTCAGCCCGCGCCATGAAGGAGTCCCGGTCACGCTCCATGCCCGTCAAGGCCGACTCCAGCTGAGACAACTGCTCCCGAAGTCCAACGTTCGCAGTCTCGGACTCCGTCGGGCGCCCCTCGGCCCCTGCCTCACGAACCCGACTGGTCTCCAGCTCACACACGGCATCAAGGAAACGGTGCCTCCACAGCCCGAAGGCGCTGGTGACCAGGCACACGCTTTTCGCGGTGACGGCCGTCAACTCGTCCACAATGCCAGGGCCCAGCTCCCCGACGTGCTCGTGCAAGCGAGCACTCCACATCATGAGATCGACGAAGCCCGGGACCCCGGGCACCCCCGTCGGTAGGTCCTCCGGCCGCGAGGATTGATCACGCGGAGGCGAAGATCGACCGCGCAGAGGAACCCTCTGTGGAGAAGGAGGATCAACCTCGGCAACAGCAGGGGCCTTGCCCCTTTCACGCCCCCGGTTACCGGAGGCGGACACCGGAGTAGCAGCTAACGGCGTTGCCGGCGACGGCGGTAGACGAACCCTGGGGGGAGGCGCCCCAGGCGAGGGTGGGACCCGGCCCTTGGCTGGAGTCGAATCCCTCCCCCTCTTCCTCGACCGGCGACGACTGTCGATCGCAGCCAACTCGTCCTCGGTCAGATAGGTCTGACCACCACCAGCCATGGCAGACTCTTCTCCAGGCACGCTGGGAAAAGCTTCGGAGAGACTCCACCGGGAACTAGACCCTCCACTGGCCACCGACACCTTAGGCGTACGCACCATAGGAATGCCAACGGGGGCCAGATACTGTAGTCTCCCCGGGGCAAAAGCAACCTGGACTGGGGGGCGACGACCGACACCTGTCTGGTTCCCGGAGCAACGTGATCCACGGGACGAGGAACAAGCTGTGGCAGCCGGACGGTCTCAGGGGTCCAACCCAGCGCTTCAGTCGCCCCTGAAAATGCAAGGACGAGATTAGTCTGACATTAGCCACTACTGCCACATCCCTACAGGGAGACAGGACCAGTACCCTAAGGCAAGGGGGGACACAACCCCAGCTCTCGGAGCAGCACCGGGGTCAAGACGTGGTCTGCATCGACCAGAGGATATCGGGAGACCGCCTTCAGATCCCGACGACCCTCAGCGTTGAGGGGAGGCTTCGTATCGCGCCAAGGGCGATGAAAGCCACTATGCATCCAACCATCGGAAGCTCTCTCCTAGTCCTTTGACTTGATCAGGTATACATACTACTCCGCCCATCTCTTACGGTTGGACGCGGTACGGGAGACAGAGATGAAGTGGTTATTAGACTGAGCCTTGAAATAGGCGAAATAAGTATCGGACGGGCAACTCTGGAGGAGGAAAAACTGCCGGAACAAGTCGACACTCGGCTTCACCGATGCTCTATGGCAAGCATAGACAAACCCGCAGAGGATGCTCTAAAAATTGGGGGTTATGCTCCCAGGGTTCCGCCCATAATGGCGGAGGACGGCCGAGATGAAAGGATGGACTGGAATACGGAGACCCGCCTGAAAGGAGGCCACCGGGATCATAATCCCACCAGGAGGGTGACTCGTTAAGTTGTCTCCCACAGTAGGGAAGATGATGTCGTACTCAGGGGGGATCTGGAAGGTCTCCCACAAACCACGAAATACCCTATAGGCCACTAAGGGCTGAGAGTCAGACCGACTGGTGCCCGCATCTGAGGTGCTCGGCACACCGCCTCGGCTCTGAGGCATCCCCTCCGAAGAGGAAGACTCGAAGATAAGAGCTCTCCTGCGTGGAGGCATTGCTACCACAGAAAAGAAGAACCGAGAAGGAAGGATCCTCACCAGGCAAAGGGAGGAAGAAGCTTACGATGAAGCACGGTGACCAGCGAGATGTGGGTATAGTTTTCGAAGAGCCTCACGGCACTCCTTATAAATCGCTCACTACAATCCGACGGTTGCCCCCTGAGGGTCAGGCGAAGGGACGACTGCCGCTACGGCGGTACGGCTACCAAGGCCAGGCGACCGTTCTGAGCCCACATCCCTAAAACAAGACAAGACCCGGCGTCATCATTGTCAGCATGGCCTCTGCCACCGTCAGAGGCGCCTCGCGCGCCAAGCGGGCCTCGAAGCTACCAACTCCCGCCGTACGAAGAAATCACCTTCGGATCACACCCTCCAGAAGAACCCTCTCTTGGGCTACTCTCAGTCCCCTGCGAGTGCTCGGCAACTAAGAGTAGGGGGGAAGTGAGGAGGGTAAACCTGGTTTGACCCAGGAACGGCCCAGGTGCGAGCGGCCCATTAAGGCTCGGACGCGCTAAGCCCAATCGAAGAACGGACACACATGTTCGGCCCTATAAGAAGATGACCGGCCCAACGAGGCATCAGATTCCGCGACGCCGATGAGGCCGGCCCAAGCGCAGTTCTCGTCGGAAGACACTCCGACGACCGACCGTTGCCCCCACGACGTCGGCCTTGACCCCGCAACGGGCGAACACGCGCCATTAGTGCCGCAAGACTCGCCCGGGGAACGGCCGACGCCGGGGCTATCGCCCTCCGACAGGAAACTCCCGCCGACATAGCGGGGAACGTTACTCCAACTAAACGGACCCTTCCCTATCAAGGGATGAGGCCCTCGCACTAGGACAACCCCATATAAAAGGGACATCGACGATAGAGAGAAAAAGAGGAGATCCTTCTACTAAAAACCCCACACGACTACGCAAGAGGATACTCCTGTCCCAGAGCCTTCTACTAAGAAGAGAGCAACCCTACCAACAGCGACGACAAGAGGGCCATCTATGTCCAGAGAGCTTCTGCCTCCTGAGCGGCCTTACCACCCAGCGAGCACTCTCCGAGAGCCCACTGGGACCGGCGAGCACGCGCACAGAGGAACTACGCGCCTCCTGGACCGGCTACTACGGCCCATACTCCTCTCTTACTCTGCTTCTCTCTATTGCTCATTAAATCCCTTGCTGACTTAAGCATCGAAGGGTTGTCTCCTGAGATAACACCCGGGACTCCTTCTGACGCCCTTCTAGTTTCTTGGTGTGTGCAGGCATCCACGGGCACGAGACAATTCCCCCAACAAACAAATAGAGAAGGTGGTACGTGACCTAGGAACCATTTTCCTGTCGCTACACTACCATCAGAATATAAACTATTATCTTTTAAAAAGAGTCTTGTTCTCCGTATAACCTGTTATATTTAATGATAATTCTTCTAAAAAAATTTCTCACGAATAAAATTTAATGACAAATATAAATTTCTTCCAAATATAGAATGGAACTATTTTCTCACGAAAGAAGATTATAAAATTTAAAATATAATATCAGATGACAAAAAAATACAAAGTCATAAGTCACAATATGACATCCACAATATAATATCCATATGATTCTGATAACATACACTCAAAGTACATTTGACATACAGAACTCTATTTATACATCTTCAAAAAAATGTCCACAACTATCCAAATATAACAGTCACATAATCTCCATAACTTTATAAGCATTCTTCATCATCTTCTCTTGGAAGTACCTACAAAAAAGATCAACAACTATTTTTAAAAAGACATTGTAAAAATTACTATGAACGAGACACATTTTATATAAAATTTATAAAATACTTACAGTGGCATAAGAGATCATGTAGTTATATCGAATATCTCTTAGTTAATCATTCCTCTCGAACAACTAAAATAAAATTTAAGTGTAAAAAATTAATATTTGCAAAATAATCTCCGACTCTGTAAACGGAACTATGAAATTACAAGAATATTTTTTAGTGTTGCAAAAATAAAACAAACACTTTCTTCTACTGTCTTCCTATTTTAAGTGAGAATGACTTGTGAAAATGGATGCCAAAGACTCAATCTATGGTATTTTCATACACCAAAAATTGTTTGTAAAGAATCCAAAGAGTGGCTATATCACTAGTCAATAAAAAGTGTAATGCAAAATAGGAAACTATATGTATAGGAAACCTATACATATTGTTCAGTGAGAAATGAGCACATTTAATAAAATTGAATAGAATGCCAGGATGTATTAAGAACAAATGATGAAGGATAGGAGAGTTCATCCACCAATATAAATTGAATGCTTCATGTGCAAGCTCGAGATGGATAGAGTTCAGATGATAATGACTTGAGGTAGGGTTATGATCATGGACAAATAATGCTCTGATGTTATTTCAAAGTCCCTAAAGGCATTGGCCAGGTTTGCTTTGCCTTTCTTAGACAAGAAATGGAGAGAACATATCATTTCTCTGGAGAATAGAACCAACTTCTTCTCAGCTGAATGAACATTAAGGACAAACTCATGTGACTGTGGAGGAAAGGGAACAACCAAGTGAAATGACTATGCTTCCTGTGGTTAAATAAATGGAACTGCATCTAAGCAATTATGAAATGTTAAAATCAAACATCAGATTATCGCACATTGAAAAACATATCAAATCTGTAAATCATACACTCGTTGATGTCATATTTCCACTTTTCATTGTTATAGTTTATTTTTCATTCTTGCTAAAAGAAGAAAATAACCAAAAGTGGGCAAAGAAAGGCAGCTCCTCAGACTCCAGGTGGAACCACAGACAGCCATCTGGCAGTCTCTCCCTCTTTCACAATTCATGTCATCTTTAGGGCCCACAATATATGGAAGCTCCAGTCAAGACAGCTCTCTGGGTTGGAATGTCCCTTGCAATCCCCTACCCAACCTTTGCCACTCTTCCCTCCTTTATGATCTCAGGAAACCCTTGAAGGCATGGCATGTATGTTAGACTTTGTGGGATCCAACTATGTCATCCGTCCTCCCCCCCGCCAACCCAAAAAAAAAAAACACCACCACCACCACACACAAAACCAATTTGCCTCGTGTGGACTTGCTCCTGCCACAGTCATATGGTCAGCTTAAATGCTTAGTTTCCAGACTTGGGACCCGATCTGTAAGTCTATGCCTATGGCTTTGACCAGGCCCTATCTATGACACTAGTACCCGTGTCTCCCTTTCACAACTCACAAAAGGAAGAGGTTGTGAAATGTCAGGTCCCTCCTAGTAATGATGGGGATGTGGAAACTTTGTGCACAAAGGCCAGATACTTGGAGTTAAATGTGGGGGGAACTGTGGGTGGTTTTCACTCATATCAGCCTAATGGTGAGTCACTGATGGATGTACTTAACCATCACTTAAGTATCAAACTTTGCATCCTCATTCTCTATTAAATGTGAAGGCTTTGATGGGGTGGAATTTTGCTTGCAAGGCTACTTACATGTGATCGGCTGGCCAATACATAATGATACATGAGCCACCTCAGAATGACTTTCCATCCTCTCTGATGATCAGAAGGAAATGTTAGACCACCTTTTCACCTGCTACTCCTCAAGGCAAGCTGGGAGCAAATCCACCAGAAATGGGAGTTGTGAGAGGTCTCTGTCTCAGTGCAGAGCTTGTTCATTCTGTTCACCATCAAAGTGGATCAAAGTTTAGGTGGCTGATCCTTCTTGCTTGTGGGTATCTGGGGGGAGAGAAATGAGCAGATTTTTTTTACTGGGAAGATTCAGGGTGTTGACAACATTTTCAGTTTCATGTGTGATAAGGTGGTCAAGTGGGGGCTTTGTTTTAGAGAGGAGGGGAAAGGTCCTCTAGTTTTGTATTTTGTATTTTGGTAGGGTGAACAGGCCACCTCATCTTGTAGAGTTTTTAATTTCCCCACTCTTTTCTAAATGCATACTGGGATTTTTGGATGCACATCAATACTACATTGTAAACCCCATTGCCTTCTAGAATTTTACTTGTGATAACATCTAATTCCATAGAAAAAGGAGAAAAAGAAAAAAGGACAGGCAAACTTGAGGAGCAATGAAGAAAAGACAAATGAGAAGACTGTCAGCATCAGAATGTTTTCTTACATGCAGAGAATATGGCTAACTGAAATCATTAGGAACTAGAACTGTACTATGCGTAGAGAGCTCAGCATATACAAGTTCTAGTGATGTTAGCAGCTCTTTGGTTAACTAAATTTTTGCGATGTTAGTACTACGTTGTACTTCATATTGATCATGCAGTTTCTTCTTAGATTGTTGAATGCTTTTGATCTTGCTACTAGATTGAAAATTGCATTTTGCTTTCTTTCATAGTGCACTATGTTTTCTCCCCTGCATCAGAGTGTACTGACTTGCACACATCTCTTCAAGTTTTGAGAGGAATCTTGCAGCCAGAAAGTAGCATTTATTCCTGATGCTCTATCCACTCTCACTCAGCCTTACCGCATTCTTAGTCTTGCATCACCCTTGTCAATGCTGATCTCCTTACCCTTTTTATAAGTAATCAAGAAAGATATATGGAATGGTTGCACTGATGAACTAGAACCTTGAGAAGATGCTGAAGCATGAATCAAGCTCAAGGGGTAGCTGAAAAAGGTTGGAGCCTGCAGGTGACAAGACATAGTCTAGAGGGCAGTGGAAAAAAATAGCTTTCCTCGTGAGGAGATCACCGCCATCTGAGAGAAGGAAGATGACCATGAATCCCAATCAAAACCTCATAGACCTCACCGATAGAGAGAATACAATAGTTCCATCAATGTCAAGGAATGATGGCTTGAGCAGACCCTGTCACAGCCGTGGCCAGGGCTGTCACATCATGTATGATCATATGTGATGGAGCTCAACTGGAGTGATAAGAAATGCTTGGGTAGATCATTTCAGTGTCTGTGCCCTTTTATCTAGTCTCTGATGACACATCAAAGAAATATAGTGATGCAAGTGAAAGCAATACGAGTGTCACATTTTCTGCTACGTTTGCTCCATATTTCCCTGTGTGTACTTAAAACATAATCTGTCAAGTCTACACTTACCTATTAGGCTATCCTCAAGTTGGAAAATTCTCAAGTTGGTAACATAGAGGCAACCATTCTTGATGCCTTTTTCCCTGTCTACAGCACTACACTTTTTACGACTCTTTTTGTCATGCCTTTTACTATCTGATCTGAAAATCAGACGGCAGAAAAAGTAAACTTAAGTTTGGTGCTCCCAGAGCACCAAATTTAAGTTATTCAGCTTAGGCATCTGATCTCATGATCGGATGGCTGAGCTGAGAGTGGCAAAAAGAGTGGTGAGAAGTGTGGCACCATAATGTCGATCTCTTTGTATTATCATATTCTGATCATCTAAAATGACTGGGTGTACTTATACGATTGCACATTCCCTAGAAACTTATTTAGAAGTATCAACGTAATAATGCTTCAGATTTTCCGGGTTCCCTTACAAGTTACAAGCATCTTCCTTTGTTTTGGCAATACATGATTTTCTCTCTGTACTGGTGTCTGTAGGAACTTGCATCAGATGAGATAGCTGAAAAGATCAGTGAATTTGTCTCTTCGTTGCCAAAATCCGTTAGGTGGATTGAGGAAGAGCCACTGCCTGAGCATATTCAGAAGTTGGTCAATGAAGCAACTGAAAGTTCCAGTCATCATCACCATGGGCACAATCATGATCATCATGCTGACTTCATGGGTACGTACGGCTTTGGTCATGGTTGGGGTGGTGCTGCTTACCCCTAACTGAATTCTTCGATCCTCTCTGATGCAGCCTTCCATGGGCACTGTTTTGGGAACTTCAAGATGGTATTCCTTTGAGGTCCACTATTTTCTTATGGATTTTTATACAAGAGTGTGCACCAGAAGCTCCTGATCATGTGATTTTTTTCCGAACTGGAAATACTTCATATCTGGGATTCTTTGAGTTGCAGTGTATGCTACCAAAAGACAATTAGCTATATTGATGAATTTATCGTCCTGAGAATTCATCTGCTCAGCTGAGGCTCATTAAACGGAAACACAGGATGAGTTTTGCCCGCAGCAGTCACTGTTCTATTATTAATTTGCTACATATATTGTCTGGGATCTTTCACTTGGGGGATCAATCCTTAGATCGATCTATATTCCAGATGGATGGCCTCCAATATTGTTCTTCCCAAGCCTCTGGGCAACCTTTTCCGCCCTGGCCAAGCTCGTAAAGTCCCCCCCCCCCCTAGTGTCCTCACAATTTCATTTGGATTCACATGCAACACTTTTTCTAGTCCTTAGGTCTGATGTGAAGAAAATTTTGAATTTGAGGGATATCAATATCTCTTCTAATGAATTGCGGTTCCAAATACCAGGAGTTCAGTTTCATGCAGTTATTACTCTTTTATATCTGCTTAGATAACTTGCTGTTTCAGTAATTTTGTAGTAAGATTTAAAGTACCGTACCTCAAACCATCCTGTCTCCCGGAAGCCTGTCTTAAACACCTGCCCTGTGAGGAGGGTGCTAGTGTATTTGCATTCGTAGTAATATAGAGTATCCACTCAGTATTTTTAATCTTTCATTTAAATCTAAGTCCTTTCATATTCACATGGGCACATTGGAATGCATGAAGAGCGCAGGTTGACCTATGCGAGATATATATGAAAAGCAGATCAAGATCCATATGACTGTCATCATAAAGCAAAAACAAAAGCAAGGATAGAAAATACACAATCATTTTTTCTATTTGTAAATAGAATATACCTGTGACAATAATAACAAGAATAACTGCAAATGCAATGCTTCCACCATCATACCAACTTTCTTGAATGCCCTAATTGAAAACAAAAGCAAAATTAACACAAAAAATTTAAGACCCAACATACAGCTAATGAGAGAATTCATAATACAATAAAGCCAAAGGAGCATCATTGATAATGCTCATCATGGTGTGCTCAAAAGCATGTACATAAAAGATAAATTATTATACAGAATAAATAAAACATTCATATTCCATGCAAAGTATGATAGGTTCAAATTTATTTTGATAACTAGTTCAGTGAGAAATGAGCACATCACAGTTGTTCCATTTTTAGGAGATGCATAAAAATCCTTGACAAACAATTACATTTCACATGAACTTAATTCGCTGACAAAGATGGCAAAGTAATAAGAGTAATCTCTCCAACATACAAGAGAATAATGAAAGAGTAAGAGAGGTGTGGAGAAGATCTGCATAGGTAGTGCCAGAATATTCAAACAAGACAAGGATAATAATGAATTCACTAATGTATAATGGACTACCACGAAAGAGAATAAGATACCTACATCAAGAATGGTTAAGATTTCAAAGGCAAAGAGCCACCACAGCTGTTCCATGTTTAGGAGATGCATAAAATTAAAGGCCTGATGAAGAATTACATTTCAAGTGAACTTAATTCATAGACATAGTTGGCAAAGTAAAAAGTAATTTCTCCAACATACAAGAGAACAATGAGAGACAAAGAGAGGTGTGGAGAAGATGTGCATTGGTAGATGCCAGAATATTTAAATCAGACAAGGATCACAATGAATTCACTAAGGGACAATGGACTACCACAAAAGCGAATAAAAGAGCTATGTCAATGTTAAAATATCTTTGTTTGGGGTATTTTTGTTATTTTATTTTTACTGTGTGTCTGGCCCCTAATTGTGGGTTCCCAGTCACATATACTTGTAATCTCTCTTTGAATGATATATCGAAATCTTTTTTTTTAGCCCTAAAAATTGACATGGTATCAGAGCCCGCGATGTAGGGACCCTCCACCGCGGCCCCTTCCCTTCGCCCCCACCACCACCGCCGCGACCTCTTGCCTTCGCCCCGCCCCCCACCGTCGCGACCTCTTCCCTTCAACCTCGGTGGCGAGATACGCCGGAGCGCCGGTGCAGACGCGCTGCGAGATCCCCCTTCCGCGACAGCAGCCGCCTGGTGTTTAGGCAGAGGCTCCGCAGGTGAGCGACGGTGCGACGGTAGCAGCCCATCTCTTCTTCCCGTCTCGTGGTGCGACCCTCCGGTGTCGTGTGCACGGCGCGTCGGACGTGAGAGTAGCGACCTGTTGCCTTGCGACCTTCACCGGCGGGTGACGCGGTCCTGTTCTTGGTGTCTCCCGTGAAAGGGGTTTGAAGTTTCTAGCAATCCTGTGGTGGTAATAAAGCTTACCCCTATCTTCTAACAGAGTTCTCTCCGGACCGGCTCGTTCCTTTAGGTGGTCAGCGCATGAGGGCTTCTAATCTTCTCCCTATGTGCTGACCCTTATGTTGCTGTAAGAAGATTGTTTGAATCCTTTTTTTTGAGCAGCAGAGTCCTTGGTTGTGTGGTTTGTTGTCATGGCAGAATCGTTGGGGTCCACCTCTATCCCGACTTCTGATGGAAAACTTTATCATATGATGTCTACTGTTACAAAGTTGAATGGCACTAATTATCCTCAATGGGCACGGTCTTTTCGCCTCCTGCTGCTTTCTTTGAGAAAACTTCGACATATTGAGCAAGACCCTCCAGAGAAAACTGATAAGAAGGCATATGAAGCTTGGGAAGTTGACGATGGGATGGTAATTTCAGTTCTGAACAATAGTTGTGAACAGAGTATTTTCAATAGTATTGTCTTCCTAGACACCGCTAAAGAAATGTGGGATACTCTGAAAAAGATATATTCTGCAGAGCAAAATATTTCTCATATTTATAATATTTATTCAAGATTGTTCACTCTAAAGCAAGAAGGAAGACATATTTCTCAGTATTTTGCTGAAATTCAGGGTCTCTGGAGTGAATTAAAACTGTATCAGCCTACTGTTGTAGATGCCGCTCAGCTGGAGAAACAAAAGGAAGAGTTTATTGTTGTTAAGTTTTTGTCTGGAATGGATGATAATCTCGGACATGTTAGAGACAATTTGCTTGCCGACACTCAGGTTCCTACATTGGCTGGTGCTTACTCTCGTGTTCTTAGAGCAAGTACCAAATTGAATCTGACTGAGACAACATCTAGTGAGATTGGAGACTCGGGTAGTGCTTCAGCTCTTGCCGCAGGGGGGCGTGGCCGTGGTCGTGGCTCTCCATGTATTCATTGCAACAAAACTGGACATCAGTCTGATTTTTGCTGGAAGAAATATGGCAAAGGGGGATCACGTCTGCGACCTGTTGCTAATCTGGGTGCCTCTAGTGATTCCTCATCTCTCACTCCGGAGTCTATGCCACAGCTTGTGCAGCAGCCACCTATAGGACCACCATCTGAGAACGGGGTACACTGTCTCCCGAGGAGTACGAGGCATTTCAACAGCTCTTAAAAGGCTCTTCAACACATTCTTCGTCCTTTCATGCCACCACATCAGGTAGTGCCTCTGCAGTTCACCACAATTCCTCCTGGATTGTGGATTCTGGTGCTTCTTGTTATATGACAGGTAGTCGTTCCCTTTTCTCCTCTCTCCATTTATCTAATACTCACCCTTCTGTTACTGTAGCGGATGGGTCGTATAGTTCTGTTGCTGGAAAAGGGACTGTTCATACCTCATCTCTAACCCTGAAAGATGTCCTTTATGTTCCAAACTTTCCCATTAGCTTGTTATCTATTAGTTCTTTGACCCGTTATTTAAACTGTTCAGTAACATTCTATCCTTCTTATTGTATATTTCAGGATCTCCAAACGAAGAAGCTGATTGGTGGCGGTCATGAATCTGGAGGATTGTACTACCTCGTTGATGGACCTCTCCAAAGACATAAGGCTTCCTCAGCATCTGATACTTCTTTTCAGTGGCACTGTCGGCTTGGACATCCATCCCTTTCCAGGCTACGCGAGATTGTTCCCGTTTCTTCTTCAACAAATAGACTTTTGTGTGAAGCCTGTGAGCTTGGGAAACATCATAGGGTCTCCTTTCCTTCTAGTAATAGTGAAAGGAGCATTGCTCCATTTCACCTTGTACATTCCGACATCTGGGGACCGTCTCCTATCACCTCCAGACTCGGATTTCGATATTTTGTCATTTTTGTTGATGACTTTTCTCGGATGACCTGGTTATTTCTTTTGAGAGCTCGTTCAGAGGTATTTGATGTATTCAAATCTTTTTATTCAGAAATACAAAATCAGTTCTCCACCTCCATCAAAATTTTGCGTACAGACAATGCCAGTCCAGTCATCCTTTGCTTCCTTCTGTTCAATGCATGGAATTCTTCATCAAACATCTTGCCCCTACACCTCTCAACAAAATGGGGTTGCTGAGAGGAAGAATCGGCATTTACTTGATGTTGCTCGTACTCTTATATTTCACATGCATGTTCCAAAGTACTATTGGGGTGATGCTATTCTTACCTCATGTTATCTTATTAATCGGGTACCGAGCAAGGTGTTAGATAACAAAAGTCCTTTTTCATGCTTATATCCAAATGAAGATCCTTTTCCTCTAGTTCCTCGGGTCTTTGGGTGTAAGTGTTTTGTTCACACTCTTGGACCAGGACATGATAAGTTGACTCCCAGATCTGTTCTTTGTATCTTCTTGGGGTATTCTCGGACCCAAAAAGGGTATCGATGTTTTGACCCTCGGTCCAAGAGGTCATTTGTGGTGGCTGATGTGACCTTTTTTGAGTCTGTGCCCTTTTATGATTCTCCCTCTTCTCCACAGCCTTCTCCTGCACAGACTTCTCCTTCATCTATTCTTCTTGATCTTGTTTCTCTGGATGTGCCAGCTGCAGGTATTGATTGTTGTGTTGAGCCTCGAGAAGCGGATAATAGATTTGGACAGGTCTATCAACGACGGACCAATAGTGCGCCGCCTGCCGTCTTGCCACAGTCAACTTCTTCACTGGAGGCTCCCCCTCCCACTGGTGAGACTTCACTTCCCGCTTCTGATCTGGATCTTCCTATTGCCCTTCACAAGGGAAAACGATCCAGTACGAAGCATCCTCTTGATGACTTCATTTCGTATCATGCTTTGTCTCCATCTTTTCGCCAGTATGCCTTGTCTATTTCTGATGCTCACCCTCCAAAGTCTTTCTCTGAAGCACTATCCATACCTGAATGGAAGGCTGCTATGGATGAGGAAATGTCTGCCTTGCTGTCTCGTGGTACTTGGGTCCTTGTACCTCGGCCAGCCGGTGTTACCCCTATTGCTTGTTGGTGGGTGTTCACTATAAAGTACACTCCAGAAGGTTCCATTGACAAATATAAGGCTAGACTTGTGGCCAAGGGTTTTACCCAGACTTATGGAATTGATTATTTCGAAACTTTTTCTCCTGTTGCTCGACTTAACTCTGTTCGGGTGCTGTTTTCTCTTGCCATCAATCAAGGATGGAATATGTTGCAGATGGATGTCAAGAATGCCTTCTTGTATGGTGATCTTAAAGAAGAAGTATATATGGAGCAACCTCCTGGGTATGTCACTCAGGGGGAGATGGTGTGTAAGCTACGAAAGGCAATTTATGGCTTAAAACAAAGCCCTCGAGCATGGTTTGAGAAATTCAGTCAGATTGCTTCTGGAGTTGGATTAAAGAGGAGTCAAGCCGATCATTTTGTGTTTGTTCGCCATACTACTAATGGTGTGGTGATTCTTATTGTCTATGTTGATGATATGCTGCTCACGGGAAGTGATAAAAATGGTATTAAGGAAGTTCAGAAACACCTTCAGTGTCATTTTGTTACTAAGAACCTAGGGAGACCGCACTATTTTCTTGGGATTGAAATTGCTTATGGTAATGATGGTGTCTCCTTATCTCAAAGAAAATATGCTCTAGACTTATTACAGGAGATGGGAATGTTGGGGTGTAAACCTGCTGATACACCCACTGTTCCTCAGTCTGATCTTGAAGTGGAGGATAGTCCAATGTTCAATGATGTTACTCAATATAGGCGGTTTTGTGAAAAGCTGATATATCTGACAGTGACTCGCCCAGATATTGCCTTTGCTGTATCAGTTGTTAGTCAGTTTATGCAGAGTCCAAAGTTATGTCATTGGAAAGCGGCTCTAAAGATCTTGCGTTATGTCAAAGGAGCTCCTGGATGTGGTCTTCTATATAAGAAAAATGACTATTTATCTATTGAGGCTTTTTCTGATGCAGATTATGCAGGATCTCGGCGAGACCGACGATCCACCTCTGGTTTTTGTACCTATGTTGGTGGTAATCTTGTCACTTGGAAAAGTAAAAAACAAAGTGTGGTTGCTAGATCAAGTGCTGAAGCAGAATATAGAGCTATGGCTCAGACAACTTGTGAAATGATGTGGCTGAAATCTTTGATGACAGATTTTGGGGTCACTTATTCCGAACCTATGGTGATGAGATGTGACAACCAGGCTGCTATTCATATTGCAAAGAATCCAATATTTCTTGAGCGTACAAAGCATATTGAGGTTGATTGCCATTTTGTTCGGGATGCCGTCATGTCTCAGAAGATTAGTACCCCTTTCACTCCTACTGAAGACCAACTTGCTGATCTCTTCACAAAGTCGCTTGGAGTTGGCCGATTCAGTGCTCTATGTGACAAGCTGAGCATGTTTGATATATATGCTCCAGCTTGAGGGGGAGTGTTAAAATATCTTTGTTTGGGGTATTTTTGTTATTTTATTTTTACTGTGTGTCTGGCCCCTAATTGTGGGTTCCCAGTCACATATACTTGTAATCTCTCTTTGAATGATATATCGAAATTTTTTTTTTAGCCCTAAAAATTGACAGTCAAGAATGGTTAAGATTATAAAGGCAAAGAGCACAAAGTTATTGGCAAATGGAAGCTCTACTTGAAACCACGAGACCAGCCAACAAAAAATCCTAGTTCAGAGCTGTGTTATAGAAGTTCTCAGGAGGGACTTTGCATATAACAACATTGGCATGTCCAAGGCTTCCGTCGATCTCTGTCTCAGACAGAGAGAGAAAGAGAGGGAGGGATTGAAGGAAGAGGATGGGTGAGGGAGAGACTAGAGAGACAAAAGGGGGCGGGGGAGAAAGCAAATATAGACGTACATAGAGGGGGGACAGGAGACAGATAGAGAGACGGAGGATACCTCACGAGTCCACAGCGGCTAGCGGAGGACTCTGGTGAGTCGGCGACGACGGACGATGACGACCATGATGCTGGCTGCAGACGACCATGATGCTGGCTGCAGACGGGGGCGATTGTGGCTGTAGATGGCGACCACAGAGGCGACAGCCGGCGGCGATTGTGGCTGCAGATGGCGGTGATCGTGGTGATGGCTGCGCGCAGATGCCCACGATGCTGGCTGCAGAAGGCTCAATGATGGCCACAGAGGCGACGGTCGACGACGATCGTGGCGACAAGGTGCAAGCTTTGGTGCTGGCACGGGGAGATGGGAGCCCTGTGGAGGTGGAGATGGCACGGGGGGATGTGGGCCCCGCGAGGAGGTGGAGGATGAGCTGACGACGTAGAGAGATGGGGGCCCTGCGAAGAGAGGGGGGGAGGGAAACCCTTGGATTTGAATGTGTTTGGTTCTTTTTGGTGAAATTATTGTTCCATTGTTTGAAATGATTTTTGGGTTGATCAACAAATTTCCTTGACCCATAGAAAGCATATGAGTTGAAAGCATCTTGGTTGAAAAAAGGATATGATCTTATTTGATTAAACTTTCTGTTTGAAGCAAAGTGGGTCCGATTAGACTGCAGAGTTGAATTGTTTTTCTTCCGAGGAGTAGGAGCCTTTGGGTTTTGGCAAGACCTAGTGTTCGGGTTAGCAGCATTGATTGTTTTACCCAATTCATTGGCTCCTGAACTCTGACCATTATTTTTTGAGCTGGATGGAATGTCCAGCTTCTCTTTCCCTTTTTCAGAATAGAATGTAATAATTTTGAACTCAAAAAATCTTTTGTTTGTGGGGTTGTAACTTAGACCTTCCTTATTAAAATTGACTTTTACTCTTAGTATGGTGTCTAGGAACAAATTTTTCCAAAGTGACATATTTATCTTGCAAATCCTTTTGGAGTTTTTCATGTGTCTTTTGAATTTCAGAATTAACACACTTTAGGGCTTCATTCTTTTTGGTAAACAATTTATTTTCATTCTGAATTTCATGAAATTTCAACCTTAATTCGTCAAGTTATTTTTGACTTTCCTCTTTTTTTGCTTTAAGGTGTTCATTTTCCTTTTTGAGTAAATTGATCTCTTCAATTTCTATTTTGAGTTTTTCTTTTTCTTTTTCAATTATTTCTTTGTTCTCAACAACAACAATCAATTTCTTTTTCATTACTCTATACTCTTTACTCATGGAATTAAACTTATCAAGAAGTTCAGCATAATCATCTTCCCAATCATCAATAGAGTAATTTTCAGAGGGGTTGATTACCTCATCATCGTTGTTGGCCAATGAGACATAACCCTTCATCATCTTCTTCAGAAGTTTCTTCTTCAATGTCCTCCTCTTCATCACTCCACGTGCACAACATGGCCCGTGGTTTCATCCCTTTGGCTTTGGCGGTCTTCTTCAACAGCTTAGGGCAATCCCCTTTCATGTGACCTGCCTTTTTGCATTGGTAACAAATAATTTTGTCAAAATTCTTATTCCTATCAGACTTGAAGTTAGGATTCTTACCTTTCTACTGCGGCCTCCTCTTTCTAAAGACTTTTCCTCTAGATTTCAGAAAATTTTGGAACTTTCGGGTCAGGAGGGCCTGTTGAGACTCATCTAGCTCTGAGAAGTTTTCATAGCACTCACTGCCATCTTCATTGCTCTCGCATCCCCTGAGAGCTATTGACTTCTATTTCTTATTCTCTTCAACATTCTTCCTCAAGTTGATTTCATAGGCCATCAACGAACCTATCAACTCTCCCATTGTCATGGTGGACAAATCCCTAGATTCTTCTAGTACATTGGCTTTAGTGTGCCATGCAGGGGTTAGGGACCTAAGAACCTTTCTAACAAATTCATTATCCCGATATTGCTTTCCTAAGACTTTAAGACTATTCACAAGATGTAAGAACCTAGTATACATTTCAGACACGGGTTCATCATGCTTCATCTTGAACAATTCATATTCTGAAACAAGCATGTTCACTTTGGTGGCTCTTACTTGGGACGTTCCCTCATAGATTAATTCCAGTTCGTCCCACATCTGCTTGGCGGACTTGCAGGCAGAAATTCTTGAGTATTCCTCTGGGGTGAACCGTGCACTGCATGATATTCATGGCAGTCCAATTTACGGTTGATAATCTGATTTGCTCTCTGGTCCAAGCACTTTCATCTTCTGGCAATTGAAATGGACCAGTAGTAACCACCCTCCACAGCTCGTGACTCTGGGTCCGAAGGAACACTTCCATCATGTTCTTCCAATACAAGTAGTTAGCACCGTCAAAAAATGGAGGTCTATTGATTGAGTGCCCCTCAGCTATGAAGCTGCGAGCATTGGCATTTCTTGATCTTCCATGGTCGTTGGACCACATTGTGGGAAACATGAGCTCTGATACCAACTGATGTGAATGACAAAGCGGTTCTAGAGTGTAATGCCCCGAATTTTTTGGATATTTTTCGGATCATTTTTGTAATAACTCAAAAAAAATTATATGCATTTATATGCAAAAAGAAATAATGAAAAATGAAAATAAAATAAAATTATGAATATTTTTTTGTTATGTCTTTAAAAATATAGAATACATAAACATGAACCATATCCCACTTGTTAACACGAACGACGAGATTCACGGCACGATTCTGAAAAGGCGAAGACATCGGTACTGTAGCAGTACTATAGCATCCGATTTAAGAGAGAATTATTAGCTTTAATCTAATCCTAACTAATGGATGAGGTCATTCTTACATCATTGAATAAATGAGGTCATTGATTATGTCATTCACATGTTGGAATTAAGTTGGTGTAATAGTAACAAAGTTGGTGTAATAGTAATAAGGTTGGTGTAATAGTAACAAGGTTGGTGGAATGGGGAAATTAGGTGAGAAATTTTGGCCTATAAATAGGGCTGGGCTCTTCACTACTCAAATCACAAATCTCTTGGGAGGAATTGCTGGTTGGAGAGAGGGAGAAAGCTTGAAGTTGGAGGAGTGTTCGAAAGCGTTCTTCGTTCTTAATTTTCTTCTTCTTTGATCTTCAACTAGGTAGGTATTCTCTCAGGCTAAACTCAAATTGATGCATGCATTAGATGTAGATGCATGGTTACTTTGATTCTATACCATTCTCCCTAAATTTGATTGAGTATTAAGCATACTATCCATACAATTGGACATAATATTTTAACCTAGATTTTTAACCGCTCGAAGATCCGTCTCGGATCACGGTGTCTTTCTAAGACCGTGTTCCGGATGCGCGATCTCCGCCCCGATTGTGATGTTTTTAGGTTGTAATTGAACCAATATATCATCTAGCATTTTAGATATGTCATGTTAACTTGCATATCATTTAAATTCATACACGATTAAGTTAAGATCATGAAAGATAATAATTCTATTCCATGAGCTTATATTTCCGTCCTAGTTCTTATTACCTTCATGATATCTTTGATCTCTATAACTATATTATATATCTGGCATGTTAAATGGAGTAGATATTATATGTTAAAATTACATGGGCTTAGTTGCATAATCATGATCGATACGAGTTTTAACGATTTCAGTGTTATCACGTTACCGTATTTTCAACAAGTCGTATAAATAACTAGATTTCCAAGGGAAAATGGTGTCTAAGGAAAGAGGTCCATGGGTAAACGCTTTAAGTGGATAAGTGGTTTATTAATTAGAACCTCGCGAATGCAAGGGGAGCCTCCCACTGTCCCACCTCTTACCTGGCCGTGATTCCTCGATTTTCTAATTAAGCACCCGACTGTGAAAAAACTTGATCTAAGTATGTTTAACAAGATTTTTCGAGAGAACCGATCAAGCCGTGTCCGTCAATCCAATTCTTTTATCAACTTAATGTCGTTAAACATGATGCCTTCTTATTATCTTAATGTCGTTGAACATTATACCTTAAAATCGTCCTTGGACTTCTCTTACATCTATTTGAAATCTTGTACTATTGGTCCCTTGAATGATAATTTTGCTAGATCTGTACTTTATTTCATAAGCTCTACCTTGAAATTCTTTGGCCATACATATTATGTAGATGTCTAAATATACTTAGGATCTATGATCCATAAGCCAATGCCTGGCGTTAATGGGGCCCGGTCTGGTCCTGGGGGGAGCGCCCGAAAGTACTTGTGCCTATGGGAGTTGAATGACCTGGTGTGATATTACACCGAAGTGCTTGACTTGCTAGATTAATTTATGACATTCCACAGTTCGTGAATTACTTGACTTGCTTGAATACATAAAATACTTGACTTGTACATATTTGCATAAAATGGCCAATTCCCTAGTAATACTTGCTACATGATCATTCTCTACTTTCACTTTACTCTTGATATCTTGTCTACTTGTGATTCCAATTACTGCACTACTTTACTCTCTCTCCTATGCTTGTTCTATATTTTATTTACGTTCTCGGCATAGCACATACCTTTATCCAAAATTATTAATTATTTTAAGTTGCCTGGTATAGAGATATAAGTCCTACTGAGCGTTCCGCTCACCCTACGTTTTCGGTTAACATTGCAGGTAGTTCTGACGATGAACCTCAAATACATGGGAATGGGCAAGAGTGAAACGAGGGATCAAGCTCATCTTAGTTACCTAGGTTTATGAGTGTAGCTATTGCTAGAGTTATGTACTTGAAAGTTGTATTATGCCTCTTAAGGCTTAATGTTGTTGTAAAACTTTATTTCAATGAAATAAAAGCATTCTTTTCTTATCATCTACCTTGTGATTGGACCCCCAATCGTACACGCTCTGATCGACATGAATGTTTACGACTCGTCGCGTCTTGATATTCCACGTTGGGACGTGACAGTCTTTGTGGTATCAGAGTCTATATTTCATAAACCCTAGGTTTCCCTTAATATAGGTTCTAAGGGTTGATCAATAGCCTTTGATAGAATCTTGAGCCTTTCCGGTGAGAATGGGTAGAGCCATGGACTAAGCTTTAAAGTAGGATAAATCGGGAACATAAAACAAACACTTAAATTTTGTAGCTGTTATTGCAAACTTAATTCTCACCAATGGCTACCGAGAGAGCACAATGGCGCGAGATGCAACGGACGGTACAAGAACTGACCCAAGCGCTACAACAAGTAGCTCAAGGAGGAGCTAACAGTGGAGTGGGAAATTTACATAGGAACTTCAAAAGTATGAACCCTCCCAAGTTCGCAGGGACCACGGACCCAGATGAGGCAGAACACTGGGTGAAGGAAATCGAGAGAATTTTTCGAGTCATGTAATGTGCTGATGAGAAGAATGTCCTACTCGCTACCTTTCAACTTGAAAGGGATGCCCGTACTTGGTGGGAGTTGGTAGAAGTAACTCTACCGCATGACCAAGTGTTGTGGGAAGAGTTCGTAGAACATTTCAACAACAAATACTTCTCTGACCGAGTTCAAGAGAGAAAGGCTGTCGAATTTGCTTCCTTGAAGCAAAGGAGTTTGACGATGGCAGAATATGAAGCTCAATTCGTGAGACTATCCCGGTACGCACCACACCTTGTGGGTACCGAAAAGATGAAGGCGAGGAGATTCTTAAATGGCTTAAGGCCCCAGTATATTACTCAACTCGCCCTGATGGATATTCAAGTGTATGCCGACATGGTGAGAAGAGCCCAACTCCTGGAAGATGCAACGGAGATGTCTGATCGCATCCGGGGAAGAGATGCCAAGAAGGAGACAGTAACTAGCTCCGATAACTTAAGCCCTCCTTCGAGAAGAAGAGGCCCAATGATGGGCGTAACTTCAAAAGGACAAGAAGCCAAGATGGAATGATAAATAAATTGTCCCTTTTGTTACCCCATCAAAGGAACTATGCAAGCATTGTGAAAAGCCCAGACATAAGGCGGAAGAGTGCTGGAGAAGACTTGGTGCCTGTCTTCGATGTGGGAGTCGGGATCATAGAATCCCAAATTGTCCACTCCTCAACGAGCAAACTCTGCCGGAAAAATTTCCAGTTACTATCAAAAAGCAAGGTAGACTTCAAGCTCTTAGGGATGCAGAACTTATCGAAGAAGGAGGCATTGTGGAAGATAATCTTTCTATTTGCTCAAAACCCGCCTCTATTTTATTTGACACCGGAGCCACACATTCATTTATATCTAAGAGCTTTACGGATACTTTGCCGATGAGGCATGTCCCGTTAAAACCCAAACTTACTATTACTGCTCCTATTGGAGCGGGATCGGAGATTAAATATTTTATTCTACTAGTGAAGTTCTAGTCAACGGTTACAACCTATCGGCTGACTTAGTATGCATAGAGATGGAAGGATATGATATTATTTTGGGAGTTGACTGGTTATCTACATATGGTGCAAGTGTTAACTGCAAATTGGGTACGGTAACCTTTAGTGAGTACCCCAACCTCTTATTTTCTGGTGTCAGGTATTCTAGACACCTATCCCTTATTTCGGCCCTTAAAGTCGATAAATTATTGAAGAAGGGTTGTGCGGCTTTCTTAGTTTCTATGACTATGGCCAAGCATAAGGAACCCAATCGGAGGATATTCCTATTGTTCGGGATTATTCTGATGTATTCCCGGACGAGTTGCTTGGTATTCCTCTGGAGAGAGAAGTGGTCTTCTCTATTGATTTGATTCCGGGAGCTGCACCTATTTCTAAGGCCCGTATCGGATGTCCCCTATCGAAATGAAGGAGTTAAAAGAACAATTGATGGAGTTATTGGAGAAGGGATTCATCCGACCGAGTACTTCACCATGGGGAGCTCCTGTCTTATTTGTCAAAAAGAAGGACGGGTCAATGAGATTGTGTGTTGACTACCGACAATTGAACCAACTCACAATCAAGAATAAATATCCATTGCCGAGGATTGATGAACTATTTGACCAGATTTTGGGAGCTCAATATTTTTCAAAACTTGATCTCAGATCTGGTTATCATCAATTGAAGATCAAGAAGGGATATTCATAAAACGGCATTCAGGAGCAGGTATGGACACTATGAGTTCACTGTTATACCTTTTGGCCTAACCAATGCGCCTGCCGCATTTATGCAATTGATGAATAGTGTATTCAGGCCATATCTTGATCAATTTGTTGTGGTCTTTATTGACGACATTTTGATCTATTCCAAGTCAAAGATGGAGCATGAAGAACATCTCATGAAAGCCTTGCAGTTATTAAGAGATCACAAATTATATGCTAAGCTTAGCAAGTGTGACTTTTGGCTAGAAGAAGTTTCTTTTCTTGGTCACATAATTTCCCAGGAGGGTATTGCGGTCGATCCTTCAAAGGTCGAGGCAGTAAAGAATTGGGAAAGACCTACTAGCGTGATCGAAATTCGAAGCTTCTTGGGATTGGCATGATATTATAGAAGATTTATTAAGGATTTCTCCAAGATCGCCGTATCTTTGACAAGATTGACGAGAAAGGAGATTCCTTATATATGGTCCGAGGAATGTGAGAAAAGCTTCCAGACTTTGAAAGATTATTTGACTACTGCCCCTATACTCACATTGCCTACTGAAGGAGGAGGATTTGAAAGTTTATGCTGATGCATCCGGAATTGGCCTAGGCTGTGTATTGATGCAACATGGCAAGGTGATCGCCTATTCCTCAAGGCAATTGAAAAAGCACGAGGAGAATTATCCCGTGCATGACTTAGAGCTTGCAGCTGTAGTCTTTGCCTTGAAGATTTGGCGGCATTATCTCTATGGTGAGGTATTTATTGTATATTCCGACCACAAGAGTCTCAAGTACTTATTCTCTCAAAAAGAACTTAATATGAGACAAAGACGGTGGCTGGAATACTTGAAGGATTTTGATTTCTCTATACAATATCATCCGGAAAAGGTAATGACGTAGCTGATGCTCTTAGCCGGAAGCCGATGGCATTATTATCAAGTCTAATGATTAAAGAGTGGCAATTGTTAGAACAAGTGGCAAACTTAGACCTCAATATGGAGGAGAAGGAAGAAGGAGTCTTAATTGCAAATATTAGTCTCCAATCCAAGTTACTCTTAGAAATTAAAAAGTTGCAAAGTGATGATCCATTGGTTGTTGAAATTAAAGAGAAATTAGATCAACGACCAGATTTCCTTTTGGCAGATGATGGAAGGCTGCTCTTCCGAGGAAGAACCTGTGTGCCCGATTGTTCTACCATCAAGGACAAAATCATGGAGGAGGCACATCGATCGAGGTACACTATTCATCCTGGTGCTACAAAAATGTACCAAGATCTCAAAAGAACCTTTTGGTGGCCTAACATGAAAAGAGAGGTAGCCGAGTTCGTGAGCCGATGTTTGGTCTGCCAACAAGTTAAAGCCGAACATCTCAAACCGGCTGGTAAGCTAAAACCTCTAGAGATACCGGAATGAAATGGGATAGTATTGGCATGGATTTTATAGTTGGATTGCCAAAGACCCGAAGTGGATTTGATGCTATATGGGTGATTGTGACCGACTAACTAAGTCCGCTCACTTCTTGCCCATCAAAACCAAATGACCGTGAATGTTCTGGCTGCCCTATATATCAAGGAGGTTGTAAGGCTGCACGGTATTCCAACTTCTATTATTTCAGATAGAGATCCGAGATTCACCTCTCACTTCTGGAAAGGTTTGCAATCATCTTTGGGTACTAGGCTAAATTTTAGTACTGACTTTTCACCCTCAGACAGATGGACAAACCGAGAGGACGAATCAGATTATCAAAGATATGTTAAGAGCTTGTATGATAGATTTTGGGAGAAGTTGGCATGAACACTTGCCATTGATTGAATTTGCATATAATAACAGTTATCAGTCTAGCATTCAGATGGCACCTTTTGAAGCACTGTATGGTAGGAGTTGTAGATTACCTCTATGCTGGAGTGAGGTTGAGAGAAGGGATTGATGGGTCCCGATATTATTCAAGATATAACTCACAATATTCACTTGATCCGTGAAAGGATGAAAATTGCTCAATCACGATAAAAAGTTATGCCGATAATCGAAGAACAGACCTTGAATTTCAAGTGGGGGAGCATGTCTTCTTGAAAATTTCACCCACGCAAGGAATTAAAAGGTTTGGTATCAAAGGAAAACTGAGTCCAAGATATATTGGCCCTTTTGAGATTCTAGAACGAATCGGCGAAGTGGCATACAAGCTGGCTTTGCCTCACAATTGGCTGGTGTCCATGATGTATTTCATGTATCCATGCTAAGGAAATATGTGTATGATCTTTCACATGTGATTCAATTCGATGACTTGAAGCTACAGAAGGATTTGTCTTATGAAGAAAGACCGAACAAGATCTTAGATCAGAAATTCACCAGCTAAGGAATAGGGCTATACCAATGGTAAAAGTCCAATGGAGTAAGTGTGGATTCAAGGAGGCTACTTGGGAATTAAAAGAGTCAATCAGAAGAAGTATCTAGATTTGATCTCAGGTTAGAATTTTGAACCCTTCATTTGAATTTTTAAATTACTATTACATTATGTAATTTGGAGGATCAAATTCTTTTAAGTGGGGGAGGATGTAGCAACTCAAAAAAAATTTATATGCATTTATATGCAAAAAGAAATAATGAAAGATGAAAATAAAATAAATTATGAATATTTTTTTGTTATGTCTTTAAAAGTATAGAATACATAAACATGAACCATATCCCACTTGTTAACACGAACGACGAGATTCACGGTACGATTCTGAGAAGGCGAAGACGTCGGTACTGTAGCAGTACTATAGCATCCGATTTAAGAGAGAATTATTAGCTTTAATCTAATCCTAACTAATGGATGAGGTCATTCTTACATCATTGAATAAATGAGGTCATTGATTATGTCATTCACATGTTGGAATTAAGTTGGTGTAATAGTAACAAAGTTGGTGTAATAGTAATAAGGTTGGTGTAATAGTAACAAGGTTGGTGGAATAGGGAAATTAGGTGAGAATTTTGGCCTATAAATAGGGCTGGGCTCTTCACTACTCAAATCACAAATCTCTTGGAGGAATTGCTGGTTGGAGAGAGAGAGAAAGCTCGAAGTTGGAGGAGTGTTCGAAAGCGTTCTTCGTTCTTAAATTTCTTCTTCTTTGATCTTCAACTAGGTAGGTATTCTCTCAGGCTAAACTCAAATTGATGCATGCATTAGATGTAGATGCATAGTTACTTTGATTCTATACCATTCTCCTAAATTTTATTGAGTATTAAGCATGCTATCCATACAATTGGACATAATATTTTAACCTAGATTTTTAACCGCTCGAAGATCCGTCTCGGATCACGGTGTCTTTCTAAGACCGTGTTCCGGATGCGCGATCTCCGCCCCGATTGTGATGTTTTCATGCTGTAATTGAACCAATATATCATCTAGCATTTTAGATATGTCATGTTAAGTTGCATATCATTTAAATTCACACACGATTAAGTTAAGGTCATGAAAGATAATAATTATATTCCATGAGCTTATATTTCCGTCCTAGTTCTTGTTACCTTCATGATATCTTTGATCTCCATAACTATATTATATCTCTGGCATGTTAAATGGAGTAGATATTATATGTTAAAATTACATGGGCTTAGTTGCATAATCATGATCGATACGAGTTTTAACGATTTTCGTGTTATCACGTTACCGTATTTTCAACAAGTCGTGTAAATAACTAGATTTTCAAGGAAAAATGGTGTCTAAGGAAAGAGGTCAACGGGCAAATGCTTTAAGTGGATAAGTGATTTATTAATTAGGACCTCGCGAATGCGAGGGGAGCCTCCCACTGTCTCACCTCTTACCTGGCCGTGATTCCTCGGTTTTCTAATTAAGCACCCGACAGTGAAAAAACTTGATCTAAGCCTGTTTAACAAGATTTTTCGAGAGAACCGATCAAACCGTGTCCGTAAATCCAATTCTTTTAATGACTTAATGTCGTTAAACATGATGCCTTCTTATTATCTTAATGTCGTTAAACATTATGCCTTAAAATCGTCCTTGGACTTCTCTTACATCTACTTGAAATCTTGTACTACTGGTCCCTTGAATGATAATTTTGCTAGATCTGTACTTTATTTCATAAGCTCTACCTTGAAATTCTTTGGCCATACATATTATGTGGATGTCTAAATATACTTAGGATCTATGATCCATAACCCAATGCCTGGCGTTAATGGGGCCCGGTCTGGTCCTGGGGGAGCGCCCGAAAGTACTTGTGCCCATGGGAGTTGAATGACCTGGTGTGGCATTGCACCGAAGTGCTTGACTTGCTAGATTAATTTATGACATTCCACAGTTCGTGAATTACTTGACTTGCTTGAATACATGAAATACTTGACTTGTACATACTTTCGTAAAATGGCCAATTCCCTGATAATACTTGCTACATGATCATTCTCTACTTTCACTTTACTCTTGATATCTTGTCTACTTGTGATTCCAATTACTGCACTACTTTACTCTCTCTCCTATGCTTGTTCTATATTTTATTTACGTTCTCGGCATAGCACATACCTTTATCCAAATTATTAATTACTTTAAGTTGCCTGGTATAGAGATATAAGTCCTACTGAGCGTTCCGCTCACCCTACGTTTTCGGTTAACATTGTAGGTAGTTCCGACGATGAACCTCAAACACATGGGAATGGGCAAGAGTGAAACGAGGGATCAAGCTCATCTTAGTTACCTAGGTTTATGAGTGTAGCTATTGCTAGAGTTATGTACTTGAAAGTTGTATTATGCCTATTAAGGCTTAATGTTATTGTAAAACTTTATTTCAATGAAATAAAAGCATCCTTTTCTTATCATCTACCTTGTGATTGGACCCCCAATCGTACATGCTCTGATCGACATGAATGTTTATGACTCGTCGCGTCTTGATATTCCGCGTCGGGACGTGACAATTTTCTTGGGTCCCGGAGTGTGTTTTGTGCTTTACGCGTGTTTTTCCCTGATGTGCCTTCGGAACTTTGTGCAGGGTGAGCCGTTGCGTTCTCCGACTCCAGGACAGTACCGGCACGTTGTGCTCTTCTCGAGGATCGCATAGGTAATTTTTTCATATTTTTTTGAATTTCTAAAATTCTGGGATTTTTCTATTAATAACCCCCCACCCCCTCTCTTTCTCTCATTCTCTCTTTCTCACTCTCCCTCTTCTCTTTCTCTCCCCCTCTCCTCCGGGCGGCAGACGGGGGCGATGGTGGGTGAGGCAGGGACGGCGTGAGGGCAGGGAGTGTGAGGATGGGGCAAGGATCGAGGCGGTGGAGGCGCGGTGAGCTCGGACGCGCGTTCGGCTGCCCGGGAGGGTTTCGCGGCGTTTTCTTCATGGATCGGCATCCTCGGCGCGTGAAATCTTCGGTGGAGGTAGGGGGATGGATCCTTAACCCTTGTACTTCCATTCCCGTAGTTTTGGCAGGCCGTGGTGAGTCGAGCGGGTTTATTTGAGCGTTTTGGGGAAAAGAGCATGTTTTGGGGTGTGAGCCCGATCTAGTGTTTTGATCGCATTTTTTGGGTTTAAATAGGTCCTTTCGGTGCTAGAGAGGTTGGAGACTAGTTTTCTCTCATTTTTCCCTTCACATGGGTGTGAACGGGGCGTGGAATGGGCTAACCCGCCATTTTTGCCGTTTTCAGGCTCGAGACGACCTAGCGGTCCTTCCAGGGACCGCTAGGGTGTTAAGCGGCCATGTGGAGACCGCTAGGGTCCCCCCTATGTCGGTTCGAGCCTTGCGGTCTCTTGATGGACCGCCAGGGTGCCTTAGCGGTCTGGTGAAGACCGCTAGGCTCTACTTTGCGGTCTAGGGGTGACCGTTTGACCGTGTTTTGGTCATTTGAGGTCAGTGGGGTAGCGGCCTTGCGACTGACTGCAAGGCATCGCCTAGCGGTCAGGCCAAGGACCGCCACCCTGCTTGGCGGTCCGGAGTGACCGCTTGGGGTTTTGGTTCATCGTCGGCCCTTGCGGTCCTGGCTGGGCCTTGCGGTCCAGAGGTGACCGCTAAGCTCCCTGACGGTCCAGGTGACCGCCAGGCGGTTCTTCGTGCTTGCCGTGTCTGTTTCGCGTTGTATTGGTCTCCGGTCGACCCGGTTGTGACCCAGTGGTCGATCTTCGGCCTCGTGAATGTCCCAGACACCGTGAGACCTGTGTTCATGCTTTTAGGGGTGTCCGAGGTATCGTGTTATCTCGATTAGCGTGCTCGTACGTTTGGTGGGTTCGGGTGACCCCATGTATTCCGGGCTTTCGTGTTCTTGCTAGATCGAGTCGCCGTGAGCCGGCGTGAGTGCGGAGGGCTATTTTTGCACGTCAGTGGCTTTCCGGGAAGTGTTTTCGTGTGGGCCATGTGGATGGCCTTGGATTGTGAGTCCAATTACCCAGTCTGGGGCTAGAGGTTTCCCGCTCTTCTCTCGGATAGGGAATTACCTCGGCGGCTCGTGAGCTGCCTTGGGAATCTTGACACCGCGGTTCTAGACATAGGGATTAGGCCAGATTGAAGGCGTTGTGCCGTCACGTGCAACGGTCTTGACCCGAGTCGTGTGACTCAAGGATCGTTAGTTTATTAGGTCTAGTGGACTGTCCAGAGTCGGGTGACTCTGAGCCACCTGTTACTCCGCGCTACTCGCGATGGGTGCGTGCGTGATTTTCCGTGTTCACGTTTAGTGACCTCCCACTAGTCGTAGCCTTCTTACGGCACACGTGTGCTGACCCACCCAGGAGTGGTAGAGCGGCTTACCCGAGAGAGACGGTTTTTAGGCTGGTTACCGTAGGGCCCCCATGCGCAGCCGAGTCTGGGCTTTGGGGGAAGAACCAGCTAGAGGGTCAGACCTAGGGCGCATGGTCTGTGTGTGCACACGTGGTTGGGGGTGGCGGACCCGCGCTGACGAGCGTGACCCCAGCTAGTCCTTGTTTGGTGTTCCTGGTTACTGTACGGTGTCTCTGTCTCCGCCTGGGGCATCTCAGAGAGACACCTGAGGCTGCGGACTAAGTCGTCAGTGAACGCATCATGCCTTGCTTCTAGTGGGCAGTGCTCCCGTCACGTGACGTGAGTTTCTCGTGAGTCGAGTTTTGCTTCACGTCTGCGAGACGTGATTTTGCGTGGAGTTCCGGGTGTTTTCTCGATGCCGAGGTCTAGGGGTTCTGATGAGCGTCACCGAGGGTTTTCCCCTAGATAGCATTGAGTTCCCGACAACGTAGTCGTTTTCCCCTGTAGCGTGGCTAGGGTGGTTCGTAGTTTGGTGGTCCCCCGACTGGGAGATCGGGACGTGTTTTCCGGTACAATAGGAGTAGTTTTAGAGCCGAGGTTTTACCGACCATCGTGTTTACTATTCCTGTTGTTGTTGTTGTTGTTGTTGTTGTTGTTGTTGTTGTTGTTGTTCTTGCTGTCGTTGCTGCTTTCCGTACCGCTGTTGTTTTCGGTTGGGGTTCTGCAGGACCCCTACTGACCCAGTGATAGGAGGCTCACCCCTGGTTTTCAGGTGCGGAGGTTCTTCCTCGATGTTCGAGGGCGCTGCGTGGAGGTTCTTAGTTGCCAACTCGTCGGGCCGAGTGTTTACTCAGGGTTCAGTGCGTTCTCTATCTTAAATTGTACTTTTGTCAGACTGGACTCTGTTGTAGTTAGTTATTTATTTCTGCTATTATATATGTTGTCCTGCTTTATTTCCTATTTCTCTGTACACCACACCTATCCTTTTAGCCCTTTCGAGCCCTCCGGCTCGTGGGCGGCGGTCCAGGGTTCGAATGGTATTGGTTTATCCCCGTATCCGGATCTTGGGTCGTTACATAGAGGGGGGGTGAATAGAACCGCCCCTTTGAAAATTTTAACTAAGAAAAATTTAAACTAGCACTCAGTAAACTGATGGGGGAAAATAGATTCAATTCATGCGATAGAAAACAATTCACAAACACCTCAAGACCGCAGAACTGGTACTGGGCGGAGGACTAGTATTTCTACTCTCTCACACAAGGGGAAGCTGTCCAGATAGGCTTGACCTATCGTTCTAGCTTCGCCTTTTGATATACCAATTCAGCTAGAGAATAGGGATAGAACAATAAGGAAATCAAACCATAAAAACAACAAGGATTTTTAGGTGGTTCGATTACTATCCAATAATCTACGTCCACCCCTCGCCTGATCAGGATGACACTTCACTAAACTTGGATGAGACCGATACAACGGTTGATCACACAGCTTACCCACGGAGGAACAGCCTCCTCCCTTCCTCTAGACAACATAGAGGTAAGCCTGTGCTCACCTTGGCAAGATGAACACCACCTGGATTCTACCCCAGTAGAATCGACCACACTGCACAATGGCAGCACACGAGGAGTTACCTCGCACCCTGATCAACAGATCAGAACGTGACCAGTTGCGAACTGATCACACCACTGATTGATGCAACATTACATTATTAGTGAACAACAACACACTAACTCACCTGAAATTTAAAGAATAAAGCAAAAATAAAACAAAAATACAGCAGATGAAAAAACCAGTATAGCTCTAAATCTGATTCAAGAGCTTTCACGAATAATGCAGAACAATGCTTCAATCAAACGAGGCTGCGATCACCCTCTCCTTCCTTCTGACTCTCTCTCTTTCTTGCTCAGGAAGTGGGTCTCTCTTCTTCTCAGCAGATGGCCTCTCTTTCTCTTCAATGGAAGCAGCCCCTTCTTCAAGAGCTTGGAGAGTATATATACAATAGAGCCTTCGGAAGACATCTAGATAACCTGATTAACCTTCTGATTTTCCATTGGTCCACTTGACAGAGACGAATATTCCAACCTTGGAATCATCTAGAAGCAAGCCTGCTAGCATGAGATCACGTGCCAATCATTGGTATTGAAGACTTCGAAGAAAGCCCAAGTGACTCTCACGTGTTCGAGTGAAGTTTTGAACTGGCGACCTATTTGTCACTCATAACATGTTATTTTTCACCCTTACACTCCTATTTGTCAGTGTTGAGAATCTATTTTTCACCCTTATCGCCTCCAGAAGCCGTCGCCTTTTGCTCTTTTCTTCTTGACCTAGACCGTCGCCTTTGCTTCTCTGGAACCCATTTGTCACCCTTAGTGGGATATTTTACACCACTAAGGCTCTATTTGTCAGTGATAGTAGCCCATTTGCCACCTCTATTCTTCGTTGATACTGTTTGAGCTTGACTGCACAGTTTCTTGACCTTGGCTGAGCTTCGACTGTTGACCGTGTTGACCTTTTACCATGACTAGAGTCCACATGACTTGAGTCAACTAAAACTTGAACTTGATGGGGTCTCTTTGACCGATGTTGACTTTGACTAAATTCAATATTGACTCCTCTTCTTGCTTCTGCTGAGATGTTGACTTATTGCCATGACCCTTGACTGACTGCGTTGACGCTATTAGCTCTGCGTTGACGCTAGTTCTGCACCCTTCAAAGCTTTTAACCTTACAATCCATTATTCACCCTTAGTAGAGTATTTTTCGCCCTTGACCAGTCATTTGTCACCGTTGAGCATCTATTTTTCACCCTTAAATCGCAGCTAAAACTTCAGCTCTTCTCTCTTTAGCTTCAACGGACAGGAGTCGACTCTTGCGCCTTGAGGGGTCGACTCTTCTTCTACGGTTCCTTCGATTTCAGGCAACCCACCTATTATTCACCCTTAGATACCTATTTGTCAGTTTTAAGTACCTATTTGTCACCCTTACTCGGCTATTTGTCAGTGTTAGCTTCTTCAGCTGGCGAGTAACATTGGCTGGGCTGAATCGACTCTATTGACATCTGATGTCGATTCCATTATCACGAAGGCTTCTTCTTAACCATTTTTCACACCCGAAACTATATTGATTCATCAATTATGATCTGAAAATTATTGTAAAATGTGCGGAATGTGAAGAACGAAATATTCAGATTTACATTTGAACATTTTCGGGCATAGGACCAAATGACTTCATGCTGGTTTGACATCATCAAAACAGAATTATATCCAACAAATATTACCCTAATTCATTACATTGTCGTCCATCGATCTACTCTTGCTAAGGTTTGACAAATCGTTATGGTACACTGTATTGTATCGTACGTACTAGATCATATCAATTAGTGACCAGTACGATCGGTGCGTGATACGCAACCGATATATTATTCATATTTTTATAAATATTATATATTTTATCTTATATTAAATATATCTTCATAAATAATTTGATTTGGAGCGTTTCAAGAAAACTCAAAATTTTGAGTCCGAAACCCGCATGATGTAAGGTTTCTTTTTTTCATTATTCTTCGTAAATTGAAGTAAAAAATTATGATTGAAGTGACTTGACCTCAAACACTTTGACCAACTGTGTTACATGTAACTTTTTATCATATTTTATTATATTAAATATTCATAAAATAATACTTACTTATTGACCCACACTAATACAGTGCGGTACGATATCGTACCGTACCGTATCAACAAAATACCGATACGATCGATACAATCGGGCTGACAAACCCTAGTACCGTGAACCCGTGTTTGCCCCCATGAAAGTACATTCTTAATTTTATATGGTAGGAAATAATATTTTCTAATATCAAGGGTGTATCTTTTCTATTGACTTATATAGTGTATTTATTTAGTGTAGTTAATGATGTTCACATATAAAAAACGTTAACATAGTATTCTTAAGAATTATAAAAAATCATTAAAACTTTAATTTTTATTTAAAATTTAATTTTTATAAAAAAATAAGATTCTTCTCAACCAAACTATGAACACAATGACATACAGATCATCGGACATCACATCGATCACTAGGTCTACATTCACGATGGATGGACACGGCAACTCGCCCCCAAAAGAGCCTCACTGGTTTTGATAGCTCCCCTTAACCGAAATCTCATCTCATCGTCACCATCCACATCACCTCAAACAGGTAACTTTGTTTCAGGAGTATCTCTGAATTAATTTTTTTAACTTAAAATTAATTCATTTTGATCGGACAAAAACAGATTTACGTAATCGGATTAAAAGTGAGTTAATTCTAATTAACTCGAGTTAATTTACCTCACCTCCACTGATGCTTTAAGTTAATCCGATGCACAACCAAAGTAAATAAGAATAAACGTGAATTAATTTGACCCACTTAATTTAATCTAATCTCAGTTAAAGTTAATCCCCAACTAAAGTGGGGCCTATGGTCTCCAAAACAGGCAACCACAATTCAAAATCGTCAAACAAAGCTCGGTTTTGAAGGAGACGTCACCTGATACTCGTGTCAATTCTTGGAAGCTCGGCAGGCTTTCACATGAGCCCAGCCCACCGTACAAATGTCACACCCAAGGGCAAGACAATAGCACGAGAGAAACAGCTTCTGTGAGGAATTTTGTCAAACAGCTTGTGGAAGAGACCCCGTGTTAAAATATACAAAATAGAACACGAAGCACTGCGCATCGATCTAGATATATGACCACGACAGAGCTCACGAAGCGGAACCACTGCTGCCAGTTGTTGCTGCAGCTTGCATTGCGTCCCCATCTTCTCCTCCGAAGACGTCGAAGCCCCTCTCCACGGCGTAGTCCACGAAGCTGTGGAGGGGGAGCACCCTCTCCGACCCGTAGTTGCCCTGCAACGCTTGGAGCTCCCGCTTGGCCTTCGCCCGCAGCTCCTCCGCCATCGCCATGGCCCTCTCCATCCCGTACACCCTCACCACGCTCGCCTTGCTCCGCATCTTCCCCTCGCCGCCGCCGCTGCCGTCGGGGTCCTCCATCAGGATGTCGTCCACCACCTGGTATAGTACCCCCACCGCCCGGCCGTACCTCCGCAGCGCCTCCAGGTCCGCCGCCCCGGCGCCGCCCAGAAGCCCGCCGCACGCCGCGGAGCACTCCGCCATCTCCCCGAACTTCTTCTCCAGCACCGTCATGACGTCGGCGTCGGCCGCGGCGGTGCTGTCGAGGTCCAGGTACTGCCCCGCCGCCATCCCCGTCGAGCCCACCGCCCGCGCGATCTCCTCCACCACCCGCAGGACGCGGTCCTCCGGCACCACCGCGGGCGGGGTGCGGGAGACGATGTGGCGGAACCCCTGGGGGAACAGGGCGTCCCCCGCGAGCACGGCCATGTCGACCCCGCAGACCGCGTGGTTGCTGAGGCGCCCGCGCCGGAGCGGCGCCGCGTCCATGCAGGGGAGGTCGTCGTGGACCAGCGACGCGGCGTGGACCATCTCCAGGGCGCAGGCCGTGGGGAGCGCGGCGGCGCGGGGCACGCCGAGGAGCTCGCAGGCGACGGCGATGCACATGACCGGCGGGGCGCGCTTGGCGCCGGGCGACAGCACCGAGTACCGCATCGCGTCGTGGATGCGCTCTGGGTACCGGCGCGGGACCGCTGCCTCGAGCTCGGCGTTGATCTGGGGGATGAGGTCTGACCAGTAGCCGCGGAGGTCGAAGGCGGCGGCGCCCCCGGGTGGCGGCGCCTCCGACGTGGACTGGTAGGGAGCAGAGGTGGGGGGCAGGCAAAGGTAGTACCTTTGGTGGCAGGGGTGCGCCGGCGATCTGGCGTGTGGCAGGGGGCCGAGCTTGGAAATGGAGGTGAAGGCGGGGGAGGAGGAGGAGGAGGAGAACAAGAATAGGGCGGCAGGGGATGAGAATGCCATGAGAGCCAACGCCGGGGCGGAGATGGATTCCGGTTGCAGGCAGCGCGGAGGAAAGTGGGGGGGAGGGAGAAGGGGATAGAAGGAGGTGCGGTTGAGACTTTGAGAGGCTTTGTTGTCGTTGTCGTCGTCCACGGTGGCGAGAGAGAGAGATAAGAGAGGGATGGCCGGTTGGCAAAATCTTTGAACATGATTTGCAGGCGAAGATTTGGCGTGGGATCTGATGATCCCCGTACACCAACGGTGGCCGGGCTCGGGCCATACATAGGTCGGGTCTCGGTCAAGTTCAGATTTTAATATTGATAAATTAGATTCAGATCGGATATATCTAACCGGATATCTAAGGGTGCGGCACTACAGTGGAGTAGATTATGAAAGTAAATTTCAATTATTAGAAGTCTCTTTGTGAGAGATAAACATGTTAATGTTCAAAAAGTTGATCTCCCATTTCAAAAGTGGATTATTAAAATTAGATAAATATATGAGGTGTATTATCTCTCAAATTTAAAAGTTTTTTTGATGAAATTTTAAAAAGAGAAAATAGATTCTGATCATTAGAGTGGAGTCTATATGTTTCATAATCTCTCCATCAAAATTCACATATTATCACACATATTTTCAAACGCACTCTAAATATGATCCAGATCCGACCTATTGACAGGTTTACCCACACTATGTGATAACATGGTAACCACTTTATTCCGTTTTATTAATTTCATTATCAGTGGTTGCTCGTTGCCGGCATCTCTCATTACTGTTAGGTTTCTCTTGCTATCAACCATCACCACCATGGGCGGTGGTGGGTGACAAGTGGTGACGACGACAGTTGACAACGGAGACAATAAACATGGTAATGCGGAATGAAAGCACGATGATAAAAGGGCCTACCATGGTGGACCAGGAGATCACATTTCGTACTAGTGTATCTATCGAGGGAGGCCTGTAGTGCCCTAAAAAAATGTTTTGTTTAAGGTCCGCAAGTTGTTTGTTCACCATGTCTTGATATTCAGATAGAATATTTGCAGATATAATCCCTTTATAAATAAAATTATACATTTATCACTTATTAATGTTGCAGAGGCATAAATGTGCTATATTTGATCTCATATTACACTTTAAAGATTCTTTGTTGAGAAGAGAGATCAACCGTCCCGAAAAAATATGTAACCAACGAGCGTCATGTCAAAAGGAGCTCTGAATGTGATCTTAGAGGACAACCCTCCAAACTAAGTTAGTGAAACGAACGGGTGAAATTAGAAGAGAGTAGAGAGAGAGGTGCTCAGAAGAAGGTGGGAGTGCTTAGAGGAGACACCGAGTGCTCGGGAGAACGCTATGAAGTATCAAGGCCTTCTGTACACTCGTGGCACTATGTATACTCTATATCTCTCTGTGTCCTTTGTATCTGCGTGTGTCTATCTTTGGTGGCCCATTTGGGACCCTATTTATATGATTCACCTTGGAGTCATCCATTTCTTGACTTAACGGGGGCGTACGTAGTTAGTGGAGCAAAGAGCTGCCCGATCATGAAGATCGTCCGCTACCCACTCACCCGTTCTTTGAGACTTGGAAGGATATCGTGACAGACATCTCGGCAGCATAAGTACGACCCGATGTCTGTTGAGGTAACTCCTCGTGATTCTGGCCCCAATGTTCACCCATTAGTAGATTTCATGGTGTTTGGGGCGCACGTGCACGAGGTTCAAGCCAGTGGGCTGGCTAGTCCCGAATGGGCCTCAAAGTGCAACGTTCTTGGACTCTGGGCTGGCAACAAGGGTTGTACTGGGCTTTACGTTAATAGGCCACACTGGGCCTAGTGGTTTCCCCCCTCCCCACTAGCCCCCCACTCTCGAGCAACAAGGGTGCTCGGTGCTTGGGAGGAATTGGAGGAGGTTAGATGAGAAGATATGCTCGGTCGATCCTACTCAAACCTTCCTATACCTCTGGTGTGGGGTACCGTGTAATATCCCGGACCTTTCGGATCCTTCTTCGTGGGTCCCGGATCTGTTTTCTCGGAGTGTCCGGCCCCGTTGTGTCTGAAATTTCGTTTCGGACATATGTTGTGTTCGGATCGGTGCGATCCAGAGTTATTTTGAAGGCCCGGAGTGTGTCCGCGACTTTTCCGCGCATGTTTTCCGATTTTCGGTACGGGTTTCGGCAATTTCTCGGAACCTCGTTGCGGGTGAACCGGGTCGTTCACCTAGGCGAGATTGGTACCGTTGTGACCGGTGCGTTCCGAGGATCCCGAAAATGTAATTTTTTAATTTTTTGGTATTTTTTGAAATTTCTAGATTTTCTATAAATACCCCCCCTATTTTCTCTTTTTCTTTTTCTCTTCTTTCTTCTTCTTCTTCCTCCTTCTTCTTCCTCCCACAGTGAGCACCCCCTCTTCCCCTCTCTCTCCCATTCGACCGCGGCGGGACTCTCTCCGGCTGCAGGCGGCGGCGGGGCGACGGCGCGGCGACGTGGGCGGCGGCGAGGCGATCTCGTGGGTGTGCGGTGTTCGTGGGAAGCGTGGAGGAACGAGGGTTCTAAAAGCGTTCTTCGCGATCTCTGGACGATACGGCGTGCCTCGAAGCGAGATTGAGATAGGGTGACGTTCCCTAGCCTCTTGCGTTCCTTTCCCGTGATTTGTAGGCCGAGGGGAGGCCGAGAGACAGGGTTTCATGCCGAGTTTGGGTTTTCATGATTTGGGGAGAGTTCACCCGATCTATGGATTTGAGCCGCGATTCGGTGTTTTGATGGCCTAGAATCATGCTAGGGGTCCCCAGGGGTCTTCCCCTTTGATTTCCCCCTCTCCTATGGAGGCATAGGGGCGTTGTTGAAATTTTTGGGCGTTTCACGCCGTTTCGCCGTCGGGTCGCTGTGACGGTCATTCCAGTGACCGTCACACAGTGTAACGCGCCTAGGTAGGTGTGTTACAGCCATGTTTTAGCCAACTGGGGGTCTGTGGGCTGTGACGGTCCAACGATAGACCGCCAGGGCGCTGTGACGTGCTTGGGTTGGACCGTCAGGGACGATCTGACCGTTGGCTTTCGACAGTTGGGGGTCAAGGCCTGTGACGCACCAGGACTGGCGCGTCACAACCTTGTGACGCACCTGCGTGGGTGCGTCGGAGCTGACGCAATACCCACCCTGTAACGCACCAGAGTTGGTCCGTTACAGACTGTGACGCACTGAGTGGCACGCGTCATAGTTGGTTTCTTCCTGTCGTGTGACGCACCAGGGATGGAGCGTCACAGACTGTCACGCACCAAGGTAGGCGCGTCACACGTCGTTTTGCACTAAGGGTCTGACGCCCCTGTATTGGGCCGTCAGATGGCTATGACGGTCCAGCCTTAGACCGTCAGAGCCTGTGGCGCGTCTAGGGTAGACCACCAGGCTCAGGGCTGCACCGGGTGGTTCGCAGTCCCGTTTCTTTTCCGACCATGGTCACCGTGCGGCGGTGCTGGTACGTGGGACGGTCCCCGTACGTCATCGGATGCGGACGTGATTTTTCGTTGACTTGAGAGTCTACTCCTTTAGTGACACTTCACTAGTCGTAACCCACCAGTACGCGTGTGCTGGTCTCACCTGGGAGTAGGTGTACGGGCACACCCTGAGGACGGTTTTTAGATTGGTTTCCGTCGGGCCCCACGTCTGTAGCCAGAGTCCGGCTAAGGGGAAAACCAGTTAGAGGCCAGACCTATGACGCATGGTCTGTGTGTGCACACGTGGTTGGGGGCGGTTGGACTCACACCGACGGGCGTGACCCCAGCTAGTCACTTGTTTGTGGTTACTTGTACGGTGTCTCAGTTCCCGCTGGGCAGGAGGGAGACACCTGAGGCGCAGACTAAGACGTCAGTGGACACTTTCGGCCTTGCTTCTAGTGGGAGGTACTCCTGTCGAGTTGGGAGTGACAGACTATCAGTCTTGTGACTTTGACCTTCGGGTTTTGGTCATGGTGACTGCTGAGTTCTGGTTGTTTCACCGTGGCACGTGTATCGATTTTCATGCCGCGAGACCGATATTTTGTAGATGGCAGGTGTAATGCCCCGGGTTTTTCGGATCTTTTTGGATCATTTTAGTGGGTCTCGAAGTGTATTTTGTGCTTTACACGTGTTTTTCCCTGATGTGCCTTCGGAACTCTGTGCATGGCAAACCGTGGCGTTCTTCGACTCCGGGACAGTACCACTGCGTTATGTTCCTTCCGAGGATCGCGGAGGTAATTTTTCATAATTTTTTGAATTTATCAAATTTTTGGGTTTTCCTATATATACTAAACCTTTTCTCTTTCCCCTCTCATTCTCTCTTTCTCACTCTCTCTCATCTCTTTCTCTCCCCCTCTCCCCGGGCGGCCGACGGTGGCGGAGGAGGGCGAGGCGGCGATGGCGGGAGGCGAGGAACGGGTCGAGGATCGAGGGCTGGTGGCGCGTGGAATCTCGGCCGCGGGTTCGTGGAGCGGCGAGGGTTTCACGGCGTTTTCTTCGCGGATCGACGAGCTCGGGGCGCGAAATCTTCGGTGGAGGTAGGGAGATGGACCCCCAGCTCGTGCACTTCCTTTCCCGTGACTTTCGTAGGCCGTGGTGAGCTGAGCGGGTGGAATCGGGGTTTTTTTTGGGCAAAACCCATGTTTTAGGGCTTGTGGGCCGATCTCTCGTTTTACGACGTTTTTGGCCGATCCAGGGGTTTAGATGCATGCCTAGGGGCTTGGGGATGGATTCCCCTTTGTTTCCCCATCACCCGGGGGTGATCGGGGCGTGGATCGGTGTTTTGGATGGTTTCCCGCCGTAACGTTCTCGGGAGGGTGTGACGGTCACTCCAGTGACCGTTACATGCGTGTAACGCGCCTGGGAAGGGGCGTTACATTCCCTTTGCTTTGGGCTTTGGCGTTCGTGGGTGTGACGGTCTCACGATAGACCGCCACAGCCGTGTGACGCGCCTGGGTGGGTGCGTCACATCCCCTGTTACCCAGTTGAGGGCTAGGGGTGTAACGGCCCCCGACGGACCGTTACATGCGTATAACGCGCCCGGGGTGGGCCGTCAGGGGCGTTTCAACCGTTGTCGTTTGACCGTTGGGTGTCTGTGTGTGTAACGCGCTGGGGTAGGCGCGTTACATCCCGTTTTCACGCTGGGAGCGTGAGGCGCGCGTGACGAACCAGGGCAGGCGCGTTACATTCGTGTAACGCGCTGAGCCAGGCGCGTTACATCCTGCGTTCCTATGGGCCGTGTAACGGCCTGCGTTAGGCCGCCAGGTGGATGTGACGGTCCCGCCTAGACCGTTACAGCCCTGTGACGGTCTAGGGCTAGACCGTCAGGCGTTGCGTTGCACCGAGGTGAGTTTTTGTGTTCTCCGCCTTGTTCCGCAATGTGTGGGTCCCCGGTCGACCCGGTTGGGACCCAGTGGTCGACTTGCGGTCTCGTGAGTGCCAGACACCCATGGGATTCTGTGTCCGTGTTTTGAGGGTGTCTGGAGGACCGTGTTACCTCGTTTAGCATGCCCGTAGGGTTGAGAGTCCGGGTGACTTCTCACGTGTTGGGCTTTCGTGTTACGTTCGATCGAGTCACCGTGTATCGGTGTGTGTGCGGTGGGGTCTCCCCCGCATGTCGTGGGTTTCCTTGGAAGGCGATTCCCATGTGGGCCACGTGTTTGGCCTTGGACTGCGAGTCCAGTTATCCGGCCTGGAGCTGGAGGTTTCCCGCTTGCCCTGAGATGGGAAATCGACAAGGTGGCTTGTGTGCTGCCCTGGGAATCGTGCTTCTGTGTTTTCCGTGTGGCCCGTGTGGGTGGCCTTAGTCCCTTGCATTCCCTTCCCAAGGGAGTGGTCTTGGCGGTTCGTGAGTTATCTCGGTACTCGTGCTACCGTGGTTTTAGACCTAGAGATTGGACTGGATTGACGGCCTTGTGCTGTTGCGTACAGCGGTCTTGACCCCGAGTCTTGTAACTCAAGGACCGTTGGGTGTAATGCGTCTAGAGGACTGTCCAGAGTCCAGTGGCTTAGCGCCACTTGAGTTTTCTCGACTCCCGCGCAGGGTGCGTGCGTGGCCATGGACTGCGAGTCCTGTCTCTTCTCCGACTGAGGTCACCGTGCGACGGGGCCAGTACGTGGGGTGGTCCCCATACGTCGTCGGATGCGGACGTTGTTTTGCGTTGACTTGAGAGTCTACTCCTTCAGTGACCCTCCACTAGTCGTAGCCTACCAGTACGCGGTACCGGTCGCACCAGGGAGTGGTGTACGGGCTTACCCTTAGAGATGGATTGTGGATCGGTTGCCGTCGAGCCCCACGTCTTGCAGCCAGAGTCCGGCTGAGGGGAAAACCGGTCAGAGGGCCAGACCAGGGAGGCGCGGTCTGTGTCTGCACACGTGGTTGGGGGCGGTTGGACCCACATCGACAGGCGTGACCCCAGCTAGTCACTTGTTTGTGGTACTTTTTCGGTGTTCGTGCCATTGGTAGGCGCTACCACGTCAGGCAGTTCACCTACGGTGCGGTGTAAGTCGTCAGGGGACGCTACCGACTGTGCTTCTAGTGGGAGGTACTCCTGTCGAGTTGGGACTGACAGACTATCAGTTTCCGTGACTTCGACCTTCGGGTTTTCGGTCGTGTTGACCGTTGAGTTCGGTTGTTTCACCATGGCGCGTGTGTTGGTTTTCGTGCCATGAGACTAGTGCTAGTTGCTCTACCGAGGTTACATCTTGTTGTGTGATACCCGCGATAGGATGGTCGGGGTTGCACCTTGGACAGCGTGTCCAGGTCGGCTGTGTCCGGGGGACAGGCCTCTACGGCGTGGTTACCGTGTGTTTTTACTTCGGTAAGCGGTACTAGTGTAGTTTGATACAGTAGCCTCGTCTGCGAGATCGGGGTGTGTTTCCGGTACAGTAGGAGTAGTTGTAGCGCCGGGCTTCGACCGGCCACCGGGTTTACTGTTCCTACTGTTGTGGTTGCTCTTGTAGCCTTCCTTTCCGCTACCGCCGTTGTTTCCGGTTGGGGTTCCGCGGGATCCCTGCTGAGTCTTTGTTTTGGAGACTCATTCCCTACTTTTCAGGTGAGGCGGTTCTTCTTCCTCGAGGTTCGAGGGCGCGATGCGGAGGTTCTCAGTTGCCATCTTGCCGGGCCGAGTGTTCACTTGGCATGTGGTACGTTTTTACTGCTTTAGACTGTACTTTCTGTTGGACTGGACTCTGTTGTAGCTGTTGTTGTTCTTTCTTTTAGTTTGTTGTTGTTGGTTGTCCTGCTTTATTTCCTATTTCTTTGTGCCTCCACACTCCTTTTAGCCCTTCCGAGCCCTCCCGGCTCATGGGCGGCGGTGCGAGTCTCGGGTTATCGGGCCTTCCCGGTAATCGGATTCTCGGGTCCTTACAGCTGGTATCAGAGCGTGGTTGTGGACGTACATAGGAATTCGAGATATTGCAGTGATCAGAGTCCATAAGGTCCAGTACAGTCGACAGCTGGCTTAGGGTTTTGTGTTCGCTTTCCGCCTAGTTTCTCGCTTGAGAGCTTGAGTGCGCTGTGCGGCGCTGTGAAGGTGGTTGATGTCCGTGGCTTTCGTGTCAGCATGGGGTCTAAGGATCGAGGTTGAGAGTCTTCTCCCTCATCGGTGGTGGCCCTGGTTGTGCTGCGTTGGGCAGAGGTTACCGGCAGGTGTGTTGCTGCGGTGCTGCATTCGAAGAACCTGCAGCGTGGTCAGGTGGCTGGAGAGGATTTTTCGTGGTTAAGTGGCCGTGAGCGTGCTCTGAGGGAGCTACTGTCGGTTTTGGCCACTCCAGCTTGAGGTTTGTCCAGCTCCTGAGGTGTTCTGATCGAGAAGTGTGCTCGGGTGAGCGGAATATCTTCTCGGTGAGCTGCTGTTTCATCGAGCCTGATGTTCCTGTCGTGCTCTGTGGCGTCAGAAATGACGTGTTGGTCCCGATTATTCTGCAGATTTCGAGGCAGGATTTGGCAGAGATGTCCTGGTAAGTCTTTGCTCATGCGTTTCTATCAGTGGATGGGTTGTGTTCGCCCTGGAGTTGGCTTGAGATGTGAAGGCTCCGCGGTGAGTTCGGGACTCGAGGATGAGCGCCGGCGGTTGTCATTATGGCTCGTGTTGCGGCTCTTGGCGTGGCGTGTTGCAGTTCAAGGAATTGCAGCGGTGGTGCATCGAGAGATGCTGTGATTATGGTCCGATGTGACACTCGTTGAGTGTGTCGGAGGCGCTGACCTGATGGAAGCGATGGTTTTCCTTGGTGCTGGATGGTGCTGTTTCCAGCATGCGCGAGGTTTGAGATCAGGTCGAGCGTGGAGTTCTTCCGTTGGTCGGAAGTGCGCTTGGGTTCCCCTTTGGTTGGAGAGATTGTCTTGGGGTAAGGTTCGTCGTCTTGCATTGGGTGCCCGGATTGGTTGGCCTTGTGTGCCATGAAATCCGTGCGAGACGTGCTCCTTGTCTTGGCAAGGCGGTTGCCTGTGAGAAGTCGTGCCCATTCCCTTGTCGTGTGAGGGTGCTGGCGCTGTTCCAGAAGGACGAGTGCTGGTTGGGCGGTGTTCGCTTTCTCGGCTGTGCGCGCGGATCAGAGTGGGCAGCGGAAGCGTGGTGGGCTTGTGACCCATTAGTTCAGGATCGTAGCGCTGGTTGCTACGGGAGGATTCCTGAGGTTACGTTAAGCATCGGAGGATTGGTTCCTCTGTGTGAAACGTGTTGTTGTCTTATCGTTGCCCGCGAAGTCGTGGTTCTTAGCACTGGCAGGATGGAGTGTTGGGGAATGTGCTGGCTAGTGTGCCGCAGTAGTACCCTGTTCCTGTGATGGAAGCCGTGTCAGGCGTCGGTGTTGGACCCAGATGGGGTTGTTGAGGATGTCGCCTGACGGAGGTCGAAGGATTTGATGAGACCATATGGAAGAGTGACGCCTGTGGGCGGAGGCCTTTTGTGAGATTGGCGTCGGATTGGTGGTCCTTGATAGGACGATGGTGTCGCAATGGTTTTCCCTGGTTTGGTGACCAGCATGGGATGGTTCCCCTGTAAGTCTGAGTTAAGTGAGGTGATGACTGAAGACACCAGGATCTTGTCATCTGGTTTTGTCGTGCTCCCCGAGAGGGTCGAGTTGGCGCGATGATCGAGCTCGGATGCGGAGTCCGAGAGGAGTGTAGCTCGAGATGTGGCATCGGTCTATGTGTGAGTCAGCGGATGGCCTGCTGTGAGTTGGATCGTGCCTGTTGGGCCGGTGGAGGTTTCCCGTTGACGTGTATCTGGCAACCAGTGGATGGTCTTTTCACAGACAGAAGGTGCTGGTTGTCGGAGCTCGAGCGTGGCTAGAGCCGTGTGCCAGTGAGACCTTTGGTGGTCGTTTCGGTAATGTGCCTTTCCGGATGGGATCTGGGCTTTGTCGAAGTTTATCTTCTGACAAGAGTTGGCACAGTGTTATATCCAGCTTTCGGCTTGCCATGTGTGGGGTGTTTCTTGGTGCTGAGCCGATGTTCTGGTTGCGGTCTGCTGAGAGGACTGCTTGAGCTTGTGGAGGTTCTATTTTGGTTGCTCCCTTAAGGAGGGTGGGCGACCTGTCTGTTGGTTGCGAAGCTGATGTGCGATTTGTCTGCCGACCATAGGATGGATCGGTAGCTGTTTCTCATGGCGAGGGTGTGTTTCCTCGGTGAGCAAGTTTGTGGCTGCGGCGCCATGGTGGATTCTCGCGTTGTCTGAGGTGATGCCGGACTGTGTCCTTTGGTATATGCCTGCTCTGTTGGCCAGTGTGGGAGGCGCGAGGAGTGAGGTGTTGTGTGTGATTGTAAGTCTGGCTGTGTCCCTCAGGATTGGTGTGTTCGTGAGGATCAAGGTTTTTTGTGCTGGGGCTCTGACAGCGTGTCAGTTGGTTCGGTGTTCTTCCCCTGTGACTTCGTGCTTGGTCCTGAATTTCGAGGACGAAATTCCTTTAAGGGGGGAGGGCTGTAATGCCCCGGGTTTTTCGGATCTTTTTGGATCATTTTAGTGGGTCTCGGAGTGTATTTTGTGCTTTACACGTGTTTTTCCCTGATGTGCCTTCGGAACTCTGTGCAGGGCAAACCGTGGCGTTCTTCGACTCCGGGACAGTACCACTGCGTTATGTTCCTTCCGAGGATCGCGGAGGTAATTTTTCATAATTTTTTGAATTTATCAAATCTATGGGTTTTCCTATATATACTAACCCTTTTCTCTTTCCCCTCTCATTCTCTCTTTCTCACTCTCTCTCATCTCTTTCTCTCCCCCTCTCCCCAGGCGGCTGACGGTGGCGGAGGAGGGCGAGGCGGCGATGGCGGGAGGCGAGGAACGGGGAATGGGTTGAGGATCGAGGGCCGGTGGCGCGTGGAAGCTCGGCCGCGGGTTCGTGGAGCGGCAAGGGTTTCACGGCATTTTCTTCGAGGATCGACGAGCTCGGGGCGCGAAATCTTCGGTGGAGGTAGGGAGATGGACCCCCAGCTCGTGCACTTCCTTTCTCGTGACTTTCGTAGGCCGTGGTGAGCTGAGCGGGTGGAATTGGGGTTTTTTTTGGGCAAAACCCATATTTTAGGGCTTGTGGGCCGATCTCTCGTTTTACGGCGTTTTTGGCCGATCCAGGGGTTTAGATGCATGCCTAGGGGCTTGGGGATGGATTCCCCTTTGTTTCCCCATCACCCGGGGGTGATCGGGGCGTGGATCGGTGTTTTGGATGGTTTCCCGTCGTAACGTTCTCGGGAGGGCGTGACGGTCACTCCAGTGACCGTTACATGCGTGTAACGCGCCTGGGAAGGGGCGTTACATTCCCTTTGCTTTGGGCTTTGGCGTTCGTCGGTGTGACGGTCCCACGATAGACCGCCACAGCCATGTGACGCGCCTGGGTGGGTGTGTCACATCCCCTGTTACCCAGTTGAGGGCTGGGGGTGTAACGGCCCCTGACGGACCGTTACATGCGTATAACGCGCCCGGGGTGGGCCGTCAGGGGCGTTTCAACCGTTGTCGTTTGACCGTTGGGTGTCTGTGTGTGTAACGCGCTGGGGCAGGCGCGTTACATCCCGTTTTCACGCTGGGAGCGTGAGGCACGCGTGACGCACCAGGGCAGGCGCGTTACATTCGTGCAACGCGCTGAGCCAGGCGCGTTACATCCTGCGTTCCTATGGGCCGTAGAACGGCCTGCGTTAGGCTGCCAGGTGGATGTGACGGTCCCGCCTAGACCGTTACAGCCCTGTGACGGTCTAGGGCTAGACCGTCAGGCGTTGCGTTGCACCGAGGTGAGTTTTTGTGTTCTCCGCCTTGTTCCGCAATGTGTGGGTCCCCGGTCGACCCGGTTGGGACCCAATGGTCGACTTGCCGTCTCGTGAGTGCCAGACACCCATGGGATTCTGTGTCCGTGTTTTGAGGGTGTCTGGAGGACCGTGTTACCTCGTTTAGCGTGCCCGTAGGGTTGAGAGTTCGGGTGACTTCTCGCGTGTTGGGCTTTCGTGTTACGTTCGATCGAGTCACCGTGTATCGGTGTGTGTGCGGTGGGGTCTCCCCCGCATGTCGTGGGTTTCCTTGGAAGGCGATTCCCATGTGGGCCACGTGTTTGGCCTTGGACTGCGAGTCCAGTTATCCGGCCTGGAGCTGGAGGTTTCCCGCTTGCCCTGAGATGGGAAATCGACAAGGTGGCTTGTGTGCTGCCCTGGAAATCATGCTTCTGTGTTTTCCGTGTGGCCCGTGTGGGTGGCCTTAGTCCCTTGCATTCCCTTCCCGAGGGAATGGTCTTGGCGGTTCGTGAGTTATCTTGGTACTCGTGCTACCGTGGTTTTAGACCTAGAGATTGGACTGGATTGACGGCCTTGTGCTGTTGCGTACAATGGTCTTGACCTCGAGTCTTGTGACTCAAGGACCGTTGGGTGTAATGCGTCTAGAGGACTGTCCAGAGTCCAGTGGCTTAGCGCCACTTGAGTTTTCTCGACTCCCGCGCATGGTGCGTGCGTGGCCGTGGACTGCGAGTCCTGTCTCTTCTCCGACTGAGGTCACCGTGCGACAGGGCCGGTACGTGGGGTGGTCCCCGTACGTCGTCGGGTGCGGACATTGTTTTCCGTTGACTTGAGAGTCTACTCCTTCAGTGACCCTCCACTAGTCGTAGCCTACCAGTACGCGGTACCGGTCGCACCAGGGAGTGGTGTACGGGCTTACCCTTAGAGACGGTTTGTGGACCGGTTGCCATGGGTCCCCATGTCTTGTAGCCAGAGTCCGGCTGAGGGGAAAACTGGTCAGAGGGCCAGACCAGAGACGCGCGGTCTGTGTGTGCACACGTGGTTGGGGGTGGTTGGACCCACGTCGACGGGCGTGACCCCAGCTAGTCACTTGATTGTGGTACTTTTTCGGTGTTCGTGCCTTTGGTAGGCACTACCACGTCAGGCAGTTCACCTACGGTGCGGTGTAAGTCGTCAGGGGACGCTACCGACTGTGCTTCTAGTGGGAGGTACTCCTGTCGAGTTGGGACTGACAGACTATCAGTTTCCGTGACTTCGACCTTCGGGTTTTCGGTCGTGTTGACCGTTGAGTTCGGTTGTTTCGCCGCGGCGCGTGTGTTGGTATTCGCGCCATGGGACTAGTGCTAGTTGCTCTACCGAGGTTGTGTCTTGTTGTGCGATACCCGCGATCGGATGGTCGGGGTTGCACCTTGGACAGCGTGTCCAGGTCGGCTGTGTCCGGGGGATAGGCCTCTACGGCGTGGTTGCCGTGTGTTTTTACTTCAGTAAGCGGTACTAGTGTAGTTCGATACAGTAGCCTCGTCTGCTAGATCGGGGTGTGTTTTCGGTACAGTAGGAGTAGTTGTAGCGCCGGGCTTCGACCGGCCACCGGGTTTACTGTTCCTGTTGTTGTGGTTGCTCTTGTAGCCTTCCTTTCCGCTACCGCCGTTGTTTCCGGTTGGGGTTCCGCGGGATCCCTGCTGAGTCTCTGTTTTGGAGACTCATTCCCTGCTTTTCAGGTGAGGCGGTTCTTCTTCCTCGAGGTTCGAGGGCGCGATGCGGAGGTTCTCAGTTGCCAGCTTGCCGGGCCGAGTGTTCACTTGGCATGTGGTACGTTTTACCTGCTTTAGACTGTACTTTCTGTTGGACTGGACTCTGTTGTAGCTGTTGTTGTTCTTTCTTTCAGCTTGTTATTGTTGGTTCTCCTGCTTTATTTCCTATTTCTTTGTGCCTCCACACTCCTTTTAGCCCTTCCGAGCCCTCCCGGCTCGTGGGCGGCGGTGGGAGTCTCGGGTTATCGGGTCTTCCCGGTAATCGGATTCTCGGGTCGTTACAGTAGGGCTTCCCTTTTCGAGGTACTCGCTTACTGCTAGCGTAACGGTTTCTTCGTTTGCGAGGTAGGGTTCGGGTGATCCCTACTGAGTCTTGTTCCGAGACTCATTCCATGTTTCACCGTGTTTCAGGCGAGGCGCGACTTCAGGGGAGCGCGTCTGAGGCTCAGCGTGGTTCAGGTGCCGAGCATTAGTGTCAGAGGTCAGAGCCGGGGTATGCCCCATGTAGCTGTACTTTTCTTTCTTGTCTCTGTACTAGTTGTGGACTACTGTTGTTATTTTACTGTTTTCTTGTGGACCATGTATTAATTAAAATGTTATTTATTTCCTGCTTAATTGTATAAACTGTTTAATTTCTGTAATTATTTGTGATACTTGTGTAGTTTCCACACCACCCTTCTAACCCTTCCGAGTCTTCGGACTCGTGGGTGGCGGTGCAAGTCTCGGGTTATCGGGCTTTCCCGGTAATCGGATTCTCGGGTCGTTATAGCTGGTATCAGAGCGCGGTTGTGGAATTATACGAGAATCATAAGTAATTGTAGCAGTCTACTAGTCCACAGCGATGATGTACAGTTGACGCTGGCATCGGGCATCGTGTATTTTCTTGACCTTGCCGTTTCCGTGTTTTCTGTCTTTGCTTCAGGAGCGAGCATGGCACCGAGGCGGAGCACTCGCTCTCAGCAGGGGCAGTCGGCTGGAGGTCAGGAGATCCAGTAGGAGATTCAGCAGGAGTAGGAGGAGCAGAGTAGAGTGCCACCTGCGGCCACCGAGGCAGCGGTGCTGCGAGGTTTCTGGGGGTCGAGGATTTCTTTCGTGGCATGTACCAGCTTATGTCGCAGTAGTTCGGAGGAGAGGCTGGTGAGGGCTCATCGATAAGGGGTGGGCCAGGCCGAGTAGTGAGGGATTTTCTGCAGTTCCATCCACCTTACTATGGCAGTCAGCCAGACCCTGATTTGGCTCGTGATTGGCTCGATGAGATGGAGCGGGTGTTCAGTTACGTGCGTTGTACTGCAGAGGACAGGGTGATGTTGGCCTATAACCAGTTGCAGGGTACGGCTCGAGCGTGGTGATCTTCCGAGTGGAAGACGTCTTTTCAGTCACGTCCCCTCGAGCAGATTGCGTGGAGTGACTTTGTCAGTGCTTTCGAGCGTGCTTACTGGCCAGAGTATATTGCTACGTAGAGGATGCGTGAGTTTTTGGAGCTGGTCCAGGGCGACATGTCCGTATTGCAGTACATGGCCCGATTTGTTGAGCTGGGTCGGTATGCACCCCATATCATGGAGCATGAGAGGGTGAAAACCGCACAGTTCGTATAGGGCTTGAGGTAGGAGTTGAGGCACCATTTGATCGCGAACGTTGCCACTGATTTGGAGATAGCGTCTCGTGTTGCGACTTCGTTGGAGATGGATATGCAGAGGACTCAAGGACCGATTAGCCAGGGGCAGTCCTTGTCGGGTCGCAGCCAACAGTTGGCTACCCAGCAGCAGGGTTCTTTCCAGCATGCGTCGGGTGGTTCAGGAGCGTCGGCACCGGCAGCGTCGGTGACAGGATCTGTGTCCTTTGGCTCGAAGGTCAATAAGTCCCATAAGAAGGGTTTCACCAAGAAGCGCAAGGATCAGAGGCAGACATCATCAGGCAGTGTACAGCAGCCGGTTCCTTTTCAGCGTCATGGATCAGTGGGTGGGTCGCGAGGACTGTGTCCAAGGTGCAGCGAGTTCCATCCAGGCAGGCAGTGCACGACACCGATAGTTTATTTCCGGTGTGACCAGTCAGGGCATATGGCGCGTGACTGTCCTCAGAGGTAGCAGCAGCAGTAGTTTTCTGAGCAGCAGTAGATTCCCCAGCAGCAGAGGCCACAGCAGCAGCAGCAGCAGCAGGGACAATATCCGCCGCTGCCCAGGTCAGCTAGTCTGGGAGGCAGGCAGAGAGCTCGAGGCCAGATTACCCACATGACCAGGGCAGAGGCAGTGGCATCGCAGCTCATGGAAGGTACCGTTCAGATTTTGGGTTATGCGGCTCGGGTTTTGTTTGATTCTGGCGCATCTCATTCGTTTATTTCGGAGGATTTCGCGCTGAGTATCGAGGAGCCAGTGACCCAGTTGTCTTGTGACTTGGCAGTGGAGTTGCCTTCGGGTGATTTTATGATCACTCTGTATTGTTTTGATGAGGTTCCTGTGTGGGTGGAAGGGCAGAGTTTGCCGGGTAGGATCTATGCGTTGCCGCTTCAGGACTTTGATGTGATTTTGAGCCTAGATTGGCTCGAGGCACATCATGCGTTGGTGGATTGCGGCTCGAAGAGGGTTTATTTCTGACGACTTCGTGGACCCACCTTCTATTTCCAAGGTATCAGGTCTTCCTCTTCCCGCTTTCTTATTTCTGCGATTCGAGCTCGTCGTTTGCTTGATGCGAGTTGTTAGGGTTTTCTCGCTTCTGTGGTCTTGGTAGACCAGCCGGGTCCGGATGTCGAGGCCATTCCGGTGGTGTGCGAGTTTCCTGATATTTTTCAGAGGACTTACCTGGATTGCCTCCCCAGCGGGAGATTGATTTTGTTATTGAGGTTGTGCCTGGTACGGGACCTTTGGTGAAGTCTCCCTACCGTATGGCCCCCGCTGAGTTGAGGGAGTTGAGGGCACAGTTGCAGGAGTTGCTGGCCAAGGGGTACATTCATCCTAGCTTTTTTCCTTGGGGTGCGCCCGTGTTATTCGTGAAAAAGAAGGACGGTAGCTTGCGGTTGTGCATTGACTACCGGTAGCTGAATGAGGTGACCATCAAGAACAAGTATCCGTTGCCGCAGATTGATGACTTGTTTGACCAGCTTCAGTTTGCTCGAGTGTTCTCACGGATTGATTTGCGGTCCGGTTACTATCAGTTGAGGATTCGCGAGTCCGATGTGGGGAAGACTGCGTTCAGTATGAAGTATGGGCATTATGAGTTCTTGGTGATGCCGTTTGGGCTCACCAATGCCCCCGCAGCCTTCATGGACTTGATGCAGAGGGTGTTTCGTCCATACTTGGACCAGATCGTGGTCGTGTTTATGGACGACATCCTTGTGTATTCGCGGTCTGCCGAGGAGCACGCGTACCATTTGGGTGTGGTGCTGCAGACGTTGCGAGATCACCAGTTGTATGCGAAGCTCAGTAAGTGCGAGTTCTGGCTTCGTGAGGTGCACCTTTTGGGGCACGTAATCTCTGGTGATAGTATTTCCGTGGACCCTGCTAAGGTCAAGGCAATAATGCAGTGGCCGAGGCCGAGGTCTGTGACGGAGACCCGGAGTTTCTTGGGGCTTGTGGGCTATTATCGTCGGTTCATCCAGAATTTTTCTCGCGTTGCGGCCCTGATGACCAGACTTACTCGGAAAGATGTGCCTTTTGTCTAGACTGATGAGTGTGAGTAGAGTTTCAGGGAACTAAAGAGATTGCTCACCTCGGCTCCGGTGTTGGTTTTACCTTCTGGATCGGGAGGTTTTGTGGTGTGTACAGATGCTTCCGGGGTCAGATTGGGTGCTGTGTGTAGATTCTAAGAAATTAGAAATCCACTTAGAATAAAAATAAATAGGGATATGGAGCATAAAAGCATAAAAAGCATGCACGAGGTGCAAATATGGAAATGTGATCGCCAGAGACGCGAGGCCTCAAAATATAATAATGAAAAGCATGGAGGGATTGCGAAAAATACCTTGAAACGCGGGGATTGTGAGTGCTCCTTTCTCTTCTAGATCGGCCGACCGATGAAGAGAGTTCTTCCTTTTTTTGATTATCCTTGCAAAACAATCAAACACCAATAAAGAATATGGAATTATAACATGGTGAGTGTAGCATCAAGTTCTTAATAAAAATATGAGCATGAAAAATTGTGTAAGAACACACCTTGTTGGTGGTTGCCCTTAAACCCCTATGCAAAAAAGGGTGTGGGAAATATATGATGGATGCAAAATAAAAATAAGGAGGTGTGCAAGAGTGCACTGTAGGGGAGATTTCTCAACACGGTTGAGAATGGAAGTTGACAGTGAATAAAATATGCATGCATGCGTATGAACGATGTAGCAAACAAAAGAAACAAAAATAAAGAAGAAGGAGCATGTGCGTTGGCTTTGATATTCAAGGGGGGAGGAAACTCCAGAAGGATGAAGAGATGCTTTGCGTGCAGCTTCTCCCTCAGCCAAACCACAGCAGCAACCTGCAAGAAGAAGAAACGAAAGAAAAAGAAAAGCGGAGGGGAGGGGAAGCATCCAACCGATTAACAGAGACGAAGAGCCCTATTAATAAGATCGAAGAAGAGATAAGAAGGAAAGAGTCCAACGGAGGAAAAGATAAGAAGGGGCAAGAGCCCAAGGAGGGGAGGATTAAGCTGGGCAAGAGCCCAAACGAAGCAGGGACTCTCTGGGGAAAGGCTGCGTTCGTTTAGAACCCGAAAGGTGAAACACGACCTGAATAAGGGCGTCAATTCAATAATTGACGACCTACCAGAAGGCGTTATTAAAAACATGACTTAGATAAGGACGTTAATTCAAAATATTCAAAATACGGCTATTTTTATTTCTCAATATTATTTTTCCATTTTTTAGGTGGAGGTGCATCTCATTGTGCTGATTATAATGACTATTTTTACGTATTTTTCTGACACCCGGAAGGTCACCAAATCACCTCTGGAAGAGGGTTGAAAATAATATTAAAAAAATCAATTTGAAAAGTGACGACCGTGCATAGGTCGTGAATTCAATTTTTGATTATTTTATTTCATTCAAATTCAAAATAACGTCTTATGATAGGTCGTTAATTCTCAAAAATTCTGAAAAATTCTTAGAAAAATTCAGAAAAATAGAAATTTGAAAGAATGGACGCCCTCCACTATAGTCGTCAATTTTTTTAGAAACGCCCAAGGCCTAAGCCGTTATTTAAAAGACGTCCCACATCAAGTCGTTATTTCTGAAAAATACATAAAAATAGAGAAAAATGCCCAGAAAATCTAGAAAAATCCAGAAAAATAGGAAAAAATAGGAAAAGAGAGGAAAAATGGAGAAATCCAAGAAAAGTGAGAAAAACCACTCAAACAGAGCTAATTTGAGGGTCAAATTGGGGCGTTACAAGGCAATATGAGATGTACTCACAGTAACGTCAATTTTGGCGTGTCTACAGCTGTCCCGTCTTGGCGTCTACTTTGGAAGGGAGTGAAACGAAAATGGAGTGAAAGTGCAACAAAATGGAATGAAGTGGAGCGAACTGATAAGTAGATGCCAAGGTGTGATGTGACACGCCTCAGACACTAAGCAATGGAAATCTTTCCAAGATTCAAAGTGAAACAACGCCGAGTGATCCCAAGAAGGCATCAATTTGCTGGATAAGGGAGATTAAAATAAGTAAAATGTAAGGTAAAAGGTGTGCGCGCGGGCACGATAGGGAAAGACCATAAATTTGTAGATTCTAAGAAATTAGAAATCCACTTAGAATAAAAATAAATAGGGATATGGAGCATAAAAGCATAAAAAACATGCACGAGGTGCAAATATGGAAATGTGATCGCCAGAGACGCGAGGTCTCAAAATATAATAATGAAAAGCATGGAGGGATCGCGAAAAATATCTTGAAACGCGGGGATTGTGAGTGCTCCTTTCTCTTCTAGATCGGCCGACCGATGAAGAGAGTTCTTCCTTTTTTTGATTACCCTTGTAAAACAATCAAACACCAATAAAGAATATAGAATTAGAACATGGTGAGTGTAGCATCAAGTTCTTAATAAAAATATGAGCATGAAAAATTGTGTAAGAACACACCTTGTGGGTGGTTGCCCTTAAACCCCTATGCAAAAAAGGGTGTGGGAAATATATGATGGATGCAAAATAAAAATAAGGAGGTGTGCAAGAGTGTACTGTAGGGGAGATTTCTCAACACGGTTGAGAATGGAAGTTGACAGTGAATAAAATATGCATGCATGCGTATGAACGATGTAGCAAACAAAAGAAACAAAAATAAAGAAGAAGGAGCCTGTGCGTTGGCTTTGATATTCAAGGGGGGAGGAAACTCCAGAAGGATGAAGAGATGCTTTGCGTGCAGCTTCTCCCTCAGTCAAACCACAGCAGCAACCTGCAAGAAGAAGAAACGAAAGAAAAAGAAAAGCGGAGGGGAGGGGAAGCATCCAACCGATTAACAGAGACGAAGAGCCCTATTAATAAGATCGAAGAAGAGATAAGAAGGAAAGAGTCCAACGGAGGAAAAGATAAGAAGGGGCAAGAGCCCAAGGAGGGGAGGATTAAGCCGGGCAAGAGCCCAAACGAAGCAGGGACTCTCTGGGGAAAGGCTGCGTTCGTTTAGAACCCGAAAGGTGAAACACGACCTGAACAAGGGCGTCAATTCAATAATTGACGACCTACCAGAAGGCGTTATTAAAAACATGACTTAGATAAGGACGTTAATTCAAAATATTCGAAATAGAGCTATTTTTCATTTCTCAATATTATTTTCCTATTTTTTAGGTGGTGGTGCATCTCATTGTGCTGATTCCAATGACTATTTTTGCGTATTTTTCTGACACCCGGAAGGTCACCAAATCACCTCTGGAAGGGGGTTGAAAATAATATTAAAAAAATCAATTTGAAAAGTGACGACCGTGCATAGGTCGTGAATTCAATTTTTGATTATTTTATTCCATTCAAATTCAAAATAACGTCTTATGATAGGTCGTTAATTCTAAAAATTCTGAAAAATTCTTAGAAAAATTTAAAAAAATAGAAATTTGAAAGAATGGACGTCCTCCACTATAGTCGTCAATTTTTTTAGAAACGCCCAAGACTAAGCCGTTATTTAAAAGACGCCCCACATCAAGTCGTTATTTCTGAAAAATAAATAAAAATAGAGAAAAATACCCAGAAAATTCAGAAAAATCCAGAAAAATAGGAAAAAATAGGAAAAGAGAGGAAAAAGGGAGAAATCCAAGAAAAGTGAGAAAAATCACTCAAACAGAGCTAATTTGAGGGTCAAATTGGGGCGTTACAAGGCAATATGAGATGTACTCACAGTAACGTCAATTTTGGCGTGTCTACAGCTGCCCCGCCTTGGCGTCTGCTTTGCAAGGGAGCAGAGCAAACTGAAAAGTAGATGCCAAGGTGTGATGAGACACGCAATCAACATCACTTGATGAGAATTAAATCAAAAGCACGAGATGAAGCAATCTCAAGAAATTCAATGAAATCAACGATGTTTGGATAAAACGGGGAGTGTGCACGCGGTGCACGAAGGAGATAAAAGAATGATCAACTTCAGCGCGGTGGAAGTACCCCAGGTCACAAACCTGTAGGTTTCACCATTGGGGAGCGGTTACCAGCCAGTGGACGTGCTGCAGCCAAGGTGGATCAAAGGAAATGAGATAAAATAAGATGATAAAAATCCAAACAAGGAGCTTTCGAGAAAATGACCCAAAAGAACGACAAAACGAACTGATGACTCAATTCGGCATGGAATATCTCATATCTGGAAAGATTAAGATCAATTTGACTCTCCAAATCAGCTTATCAGAATGATTTCAACGTTAATTCAAAGTCCTACATGAATGCATGCTGGGTTTAAAAGGAAAAATTAAATCAAACGAAAATATAAGATACTCAAGGATAATATTGTTAAGCTATCCAGACTGAGTCAAGAAAACCATTCTGCGAGCTGATACTAAGCCGAAGCCCGTTTATCCGCGCACCAACTCGTAAAAGGGAACCATCGTCCCCAGTCTTAGACAGCTCAACGGCCTATCCGTATGACTAAGACTCCTCTGGAATCATCATTGTTTTTGATGAAGGGGAACTCAAATTCCAGATTTACCAAAGCCACAAGGTCCTTGATATAATCTAATAGGGTATATATCATATAGTAAAATGCATACAGGGAGAGATGGTGATAGCAAAAGGCATGGGGGAACTGAGAAATGAGCTGCCGTCACCGTGGGGCTTGGATGATGATGCCCAGTCGGTGGGACCAAGAGCTTCTTCCTGCGCTCAAAAATTCATCAGCCAAGATATAAAAGATAACAAGTAATGAATAAGGCATTTAAGCATAGCAAGTATAGCATGAATAAGCATCAATAAGCAATCATAGACATCAAAGCACTTAAAGCTTAGTGTGGATAGCATTCAAGCATGTATTAGCAAGGCGAAGCATGTTTAGCATCATAGCATTATTATTTGTTGTTTTATCATTAGGATGATAATCTTGGCATGTGAGATTAAGATTGGATGATCAGGATCAAATAATGCCCAGTGGCAGAGTGATCAAGTGAAATCAGCAGGAGTTGATTCGAGATGAATGATCAATTAACACCCAGCTAAAGATTGGCAAGAGTGCCTTGTAGGAAAATGATACGCAAATTGATGTCCCGAACATAACAGGAGATGGGCGTGAATAATCAAAAAATATCCAGGGAGATGATAATCAAAACGCCAAGGGTGGCAAGAAAATGTCGGGAATAACTAACAGATTGATAGCAATGAGTAGAGAGGACTCATCCCGTGATCTTGGCCCCTTGTAAAATTGTTGTTCCTGTAAAAACACCTTAGAAAATACAATGCAATTTTTTTTAGATTTTGAAATATGCAAATTTTTATGAGTTTTGAAAAAGATATTCAAATTTTTATGGAGATTTTGGAAAATATTTGAATTTTTATGAATCTTGAAAATATTCAATTTTTTGTTTGATTTTGCTCAGGAAATATTCAAATTTTTTTTGTTTGATTTTGCAATATTCAATTTTTTTGGATTTTGGTTTGGACATAGCTAATGCAGCATCAAAGGGTGTTTAAACCATTAATTGGGGGTCCTCGTTCCTTCCCTTTTTGCTAAAATTTCCCAAAGCCGGGCGTGCATTGAGAGTGGCATCCTATAACCGACCGTCTTTGATCGACGGTGCCCCTACCAAAGCCATACCTGAGGAACGTTCGGTCTTGGAGGGAGAAGAGAAGAATAAGTGAGGATAAGCTTTATGCAGGATGGGAGATGTCGGGACTTGAATTCCTTCCAAGGTGTTTCCCCTCAAAGAGGTAGTCTGTTGTGCCGGGGCTTTGTGCCTTTAATTTTTAGACCCTCGACATGCATACGACCAGGGTTTTCCCTGCGGGGACTTTGCCACTCTTGACATGCCATAATTCACAATTTTACTTTCATCAAAATCTTGACTTGATTTTTATAATAGCCCTTTTGGCGAGATGTATATCATGAAAACTCATATGAAAACTCATATTGATTTTGGGTCAAGACTGTCCCTATTTGAGACTCTTCTCGTATTGGGGATTATCCTGGGTGGGTCATCTCATCCGTCAACCTCTTGCCCCTGCATTCGGCCGAGTAAAGAAGAGAAAAGACTTTCAGATACACTCATGGCATGGCCAAAGTAGGGACGGTGTTTAACCAAAGGAGCCGGCTAAGGACGCCGTGAAGTGTGTGGAATGCCCAGCTAATGGTTACTCTTAACAAGCGGGGAGAGAATGTTGAATTCCCAGCGTGGGGTTTTTATTACCAAAGGTGCTGCAAAAGCAAGCCTAAAAGACAAAAGCCTAAGATAAAAGTCTAAAGCACCACTTTTAATCTTGTTAAGAAGCACTTCATTTTGAAAATCATGCGTGAAGTAATGAGATAATGATATCATAAAAATACGTACTTACGCCAATATGTTACCTTGCAACCTTTGTAGAAGCAGCTGTGAGAGGCGAGGTTGATCATCATGGGATAGTCCTCTTTGGCAATCAAAAGGATTGGAAGCAAAGGGTTTGAAAGTGACTTAACAAGAAGGAGTGGTGCCAAGACCAGACTCAGACGAATAAGGAAAAAAAGGAAGAGAGGCGAGGGCTAGAACTCCCTCACTAAGGTGTGGAGACCCTGATCACATGGAAGGTCTACAGAAGAAGCGGAGAATTAGAAGGAGGAGTGAGGACTAAAGCCTCGAAAGCAGTGGGAGAAAGGGCAAATGCCCAAGGCCGTGGATGTGGAAGAAGCTGGGTCAGACCCATGATCAGGAGGAATTAGAAAAAGAAATCGGTAGATGGAAAGAGGCGGATCTGGTGGGTCCGGAAGTAGTGGAGGAGAATCGTGATAGGAGGAATCATCCGGAGGCTCCGGAGGGATGACGAAAGAAGGGACGCGATGCCCTGGGAAAAAATAGGGGAAAAGATGATGGGTAAGGAAGAAGAAAATGAATGATGTGATATTCTGGAAGATCAGAAAGATGAATTGGAAGAAATATGGAGGGTCCGGAGGTTCCGGAGGAAGAAAATGGAAAGGGGCGTCGTGCCCGAAGGAAAGGTATGAAGGATCCGGAGGTTCCGGAGGAATGAGAAGGGAAGGGACGTGATGCCCAAAGAAGATAGAATCCGGAGGTTCCGGAGGATTAAGATGGAAAGGGGCGCGATGCCGAGGGGAAAGCCCGGAGGTTCCGGAAGAATAAGGTGGAAAGGGGCACGATGCCCTGGGAGGAAGTGAGAGAAATCCGGAGGTTCCGGAAAAATGAGGTGGAAAGGGGCGCGATGCCCGAGGGGAAAGTCCGGAGGTTCCGGAAGAATAAGGTGGAAAGGGGCACGATGCCCTGGGAGGAAGTGAGAGAAATCCGGAGGTTCCGAAAAATGAGGTGGAAAGGGGCGCGATGCCCGAGGGGAAAGTCCGGAGGTTCCGGAAAAATGAGGTGGAAAGGGGCGTCATGCCCTAAGCAGAGAGATAAAACACCTGGGAATTCCAGGGAAATAGGGGGAAAGGGGACGCGATGCCCCGGGGAGAGTGGATTAGAAGAGAATGAAGGTGAATAAGATGGGAAATGCGGGATATCCGGAGGTACCGGAAGGCGGGGAAGATACGGGTTTGGAAACCCGGGACAGAAGAAGTGTATGCAAAATGATGGATGCGATGAATGCAATGAATGTGCGAATGCAACAAAATGCATGAGATGTAAAGAAGATGGAGAATGTGAAGGGTGAGAGGACGAGATCCTCCTCCTAACCCCGGGAGTGGCCCATGAAGAAATTGTGATAGACAATAATGTGAATGGAGTTGAATAGAAGGTGAATAGAACAGTGGAAGGCCCCTTAGCACCAAGATAACTGCCCCTCCATGGCAGTGAAAGTGTATAATCAAACGGTCCAACGGGAGAAGCTTCAATAATAAATGACAACCCTCTTGGAAGGCAAAGATCAATCATGTGGGGGATTTGGAAAGTTGATACAGGAAGCATCGCCATGCTCATTGATTGTGGCGTATATGGAGTGTTGAATGGAATAGGAATTTGCCCCTTGTATGGAAGAGTGAGTTTAAGATTTGAAAATTGGGGCAAGGGGTGCCCTGCCTGGCCCTTGGGCGGCATCAACACTTGGCATTCTTCTCTGAGCAATGGCGGCGACTTGGCTTCTTCGACCATGCTTGGCACAATAACCCGGATTGACATCTGGTAAATAAATTCTGGCATCTTGAATAGCACGGTAGTGGCAAAATTCTTCTTGCCCGGCTTTTGCTTATCTTCGGCACAAGTACTTGAGGCGGAGGCGGAAGGCTTCGTGGATGGTGGAGGTATAATGGAAAATGTTGGCAAATGGGTGAGTGGAAGCGGAGGTTCAAACACGTCGAGTTTCTCCCTTTGCTCGGAAGCAGTCAGGGTTGGCTCGAGTGCAAAAAGGGGTGGATCCTGCTCAGGATTAACCATGGGTAAGGGTAATAGGTTAAGTGGTGAAATGGGAATGGCCAGGTTTGGGGTTACAGGTGTAATGGAGGGCTTAGGTAGCGAACAAAGAGGAGGGGTAATAGAAGGCTCGGCAGAGATCGGCGTAGTGGAGGGTGATGGAGATTCGGCGGAGGCCGGTGGAGTGGAGAGTAGTGGAGGTTTGGCGGAGGCCGATGGAATAGAGGTTAATGGTGTAAAAGGAAAGGGTTTGGTGCGCTGAAAATGTCGGATGGGGCGAGAGGTGTCAGGTATAGGGGAAGGCGCATGATGCACCGGTGTGGGTGACTGGAATATCGACCCATCATCGTAACACCAAGTATTGGGGTGAGGAGGAGACTCATGGTGCGGCGGTATGGGCGATTGGAGTATCGACCCATCATTGTAACACCAAGAGGTCTCATAAATGGGGGTTAGATCGGGGACTGTGGCATAGTCCTGAGCATAGGGGTCTTCTGACAGTGGAGGAAGAGGATGGCGAAGGAAACTCGGAAGGGATGCCTGCGGAGCTTCATCATCGTATACCGCTTCAAGTTCTTCAATTGCCGGTTCTTCATCATCAAATGCAAGTGGACACCGTAGTGGAGGTGTATATGTGGATGGAGGAATGTAATGATGTTGCGTATGTGGAGGTGGAAGGCCATATGAATGAAGTGTGCGGATGGGTGGAGGGCGGACGGTGTCCACTTGATCGTCGAAATCTGCCGGCTGTTGCTTGCTCGAGCTGCCGATACCATAATCATCTCTCCTATCCTTCCATTCTTTCTCCATCTTAGTAATATTATCTAAAGCGGCATGGAGAGGATTGACCGGAGTAGGAGGAGCCATGACCCTTCTTAATTGTTCCTCCATCAAAGTGATTTTATCAAGAAGGGTTTGTTGGAGGGGTGTAACTTGAGCAACCAAGGGTTGGCAGGGCCTTGAAGGAGGGGTGGCATAAAAAGGCCGTGGAGGGGAGTTAACGGGATGACCAGCAGAAGAACCCGGATGGGCCGGATTGCAAGAAATAAATGGGCCTCGGGGCCGTGATGGAGGAGGAATAGAAGGAGGCGGGTGTCGGACCACCCGAGGAGGATGGTGAATAGGAGGAGATGGGTGATGGGCTACCCGATTAGGAATATGAGTGGAAGAGGGAATTAGGTGATGGGCCACCCGAATAGGATTAGAAGGAGGATGAGATGAAGGAGATGCACCCTCAACGGCGGCTTTAAGGGCTTGGAGTTGCTGAGGGGTGAGATGGTCTAATGCATGAATGATTTGGGATACCTTCTCATCGTTGGGAGGAGACGGTCCTGGAGGAGTAGTGGCCTGAAATTGAGTAGGGGGACCATGAGAATGGACATTGCCCGTGGGCCGGGCATGACCATAAGAATGAGGATGTGGTCCCTTGAAAGTATGGTGAGAATTGTGACGAACATGTTAAAATTGAGGGGAATAAGATGTGCACGGTTGTGCATCCTCATGAATTGAATTAAACATGTTATTTTGTTTATGGTAAGCCATTATTCAATCAAAGTTCAAAATAATATGCAAAAAGCACACAAGTTGGAATGGTCACCTTTGATCTTAATTTGTTTGAACCTTGGTGAATTAATGAATTTTAACAAAGTTTGGTGTGATTCACACAAGGGAGGATCCTAGTTTCAATATGGTTTGAACTCCGGTGCCAACTAGGAACACTCTCTCACCGTGTATAGGCCAACTAACTCGGGACTTCAAAAGGGTACAACCTGCCCGGCGTCCGTGAGGGAATCCACGGGTGCGGGGACTTATGGAGGCTTGGTTTAGGAACTTCCAATCCAAAGAGACGGAATGCTCAATGGAGGGTCCTTCCTTCACCAAGGGGGTGTGTGGAACCCTAATGTAGAGAGAGGAGGTCTCCCAAACCAATGCAAATGAGTGAATGCAGGGTAAACAAGCCAATCACAGCAATATAATCAATCAACAAATATAAGCATGAATCATGATGAAAAGCCACACACGGGAGGGTTCTGTAGACCCACAGTAAAAAGACGCCCTGGCAGGGGGCGCTATTAACCAAAGCGACGACAGTATCACTGTCGTGAATCACTGGAGGGCCCAGGGGCAGTGAAAAACACGCCTTAGTGTGAGGCGCTATAAATAAAAGGACGCCCCTGGCTGAGGGCGTCAAATCTAAAACCGCGCCTTGATGTGAGGCGCTAAGAAACAAAAAGACGCCCTGGGGAAGGGCGTGAATTCACATAAGCAGCAGATATGATGGAAGGCGCCCTATCAGAAGGCGTTAAGCAGGAATACGACGCCCTGGGTTAGGGCGTTAAAATAAAACGTGCCTCTGACAGAGGCGTTAATTCCCAGAAAGACTCCACGGCCAGCAGTATCAAACACTCACAGTCACGGGCAATCAACAAATATATGAATTAAGATATTAGCATGCTCATCAAATTTTTGGACAAGTGGAATTTATTTTTAAAAAGGAATCTATCAAACTGACAGATCACAAGTGGGAAGGTGCTACGTGGAGCACAAAGGGGAGGTGCATCGTGGCTGCAAAATAGGGGAGATGGCACACGCGGGTGCCCAAGGGGAAAAGGGTAATAAAAGAAGAACACAAAGTGTCCCACCGTGATCGCCAATTTGTAGATTCTAAGAAATTAGAAATCCACTTAGAATAAAAATAAATAGGGATATGGAGCATAAAAGCATAAAAAGCATGCACGAGGTGCAAATATGGAAATGTGATCGCCAGAGACGCGAGGCCTCAAAATATAATAATGAAAAGCATGGAGGGATCGCGAAAAATATCTTGAAACGCGGGGATTGTGAGTGCTCCTTTCTCTTCTAGATCGGCCGACCGATGAAGAGAGTTCTTCCTTTTTTTGATTACCCTTGTAAAACAATCAAACACCAATAAAGAATATGGAATTATAACATGGTGAGTGTAGCATCAAGTTCTTAATAAAAATATGAGCATGAAAAATTGTGTACGAACACACCTTGTGGGTGGTTGCCCTTAAACCCCTATGCAAAAAAGGGTGTGGGAAATATATGATAGATGCAAAATAAAAATAAGGAGGTGTGCAAGAGTGCACTGTAGGGGAGATTTCTCAACACGGTTGAGAATGGAAGTTGACAGTGAATAAAATATGCATGCATGCATATGAACGATGTAGCAAACAAAAGAAACAAAAATAAAGAAGAAGGAGCCTGTGCGTTGGCTTTGATATTCAAGGGGGGAGGAAACTCCAGAAGGATGAAGAGATGCTTTGCGTGCAGCTTCTCCCTCAGCCAAACCACAACAGCAACCTGCAAGAAGAAGAAACGAAAGAAAAAGAAAAGCGGAGGGGAGGGGAAGCATCCAACCGATTAACAGAGACGAAGAGCCCTATTAATAAGATCGAAGAAGAGATAAGAAGGAAAGAGTCCAACGGAGGAAAAGATAAGAAGGGGCAAGAGCCCAAGGAGGGGAGGATTAAGCTGGGCAAGAGCCCAAACGAAGCAGGGACTCTCTGGGGAAATGCTGCGTTCGTTTAGAACCCGAAAGGTGAAACACGACCTGAACAAGGGCGTCAATTCAATAATTGACGACCTACCAGAAGGCGTTATTAAAAACACGACTTAGATAAGGACGTTAATTCAAAATATTCAAAATAGGGCTATTTTTTATTTCTTAATATTATTTTCTCATTTTTTAGGTGGAGGTGCATCTCATTGTGCTGATTCCAATGACTATTTTTGCGTATTTTTCTGACACCCGGAAGGTCACCAAATCACCTCTGGAAGGGGGTTGAAAATAATATTAAAAAAATTAATTTGAAAAGTGACGACCGTGCATAGGTCGTGAATTCAATTTTTGATTATTTTATTCCATTCAAATTCAAAATAACGTTTTATGATAGGTCGTTAATTCTCAAAAATTCTGAAAAATTTCCAGCAAAATCCAGAAAAATAAAAATTTGAAAGAATGGACGCCCTCCACTATAGTCGTCAATTTTTTTAGAAACGCCCAAGGCTAAGCCGTTATTTAAAAGACGCCCCACATCAAGTCGTTATTTCAGAAAAATACATAAAAATAGAGAAAAATGTCCAGAAAATCCAGAAAAATCCAGAAAAATAGTAAAAAATAGGAAAAGAGAGGAAAAAGGGAGAAATCCAAGAAAAGTGAGAAAAACCACTCAAACAGAGCTAATTTTAGGGTCAAATTGGGGCGTTACAAGGTAATATGAGATGTACTCACAGTAACGTCAATTTTGGCGTGTCTACACTGTGCTGATGCAGCATGGTAGAGTTGTGGCTTATGCATCTCGGCAGCTAAAGTCGCATGAGGAGAACTACCCTACTCATGACCTGGAGTTGGCGGCTATGATCTTCGCGCTGAACATCTGGAGGCATTATCTGTACGGTGAGAAGTTCAAGGTGTTCACTGACCATCAGAGTTTGAGGTATGTGTTCACCCAGAGGGACCTTAACCTCAGGCAGAGGCGTTGGATGGAGTATATGAAGAATTATGACTTCACCATGTCCTATCAGCCGGGCAGGATGAATGTCGTCGTTGATGCCTTGAGTCGGAAGGTCGCTGTCAGTGCCTTGATGTTGAAGAAGTGGAGGTTCTGGGAACAAGTGCCCGAAGTGTCATTCAGACTCAAGATTCCCCAGGAACCAGGGTTAGCGATGCTTGCGAGTCTGATTGTCACGCCTGCTATCCGTCGACAGGTGACAGAGTGTAGCGACCCGGAGTTCAGGATACCGATATACCGAATACCAAGAACTGGGGAGGCCACCCAAGAGGCTGATGAGGCCCCTGAAGGGTTAGGAGGGCATGTGTAGAGTACATTGAAGCCAGCAGATATAACAGTAAGCAATTAAATTTCATTAGATTGGATTGCTAAAGTAGCAGAAATAAAATTACCTTTTCATTAACCATTCAAGTTTACAATTATACACTAGAGTCCAGCCCAAAGGGAAGACAACAAGTCTAGCACAGTACAGTCAGACAGAAAGAAACGTACGCAGAAGTCGGGAGAAGCCCGACGCAGGTACGGCTGGCAGCTACAACAGCAAACGCGCACTCCACCAGGAACAGTAGAGGTAGATGGCGAAACCCACCTGAAAAGCATCAGGGGTGAGTCTCAACAGAAACTCAGTAGGGGTCACGCGAATCCCCACTGGAAAGCGCACAAAGCGAAAGCAACGGAAGCAGCAACAAACGCAGCAAGAGCAGCAGGTGTAGCAAAGCAGGAAAAGCTACACTACAAAGTTGTAAAGGAACAGACGGGAAGAAGGAGTAGGGAACACGCAGGAGAGGGTGAGAACCCGCACCAAACAAGCGACTACCGAACTAACCTCGGTATCCCAAACTACTCCAAACAAAAGGCAACAGATGGATGACCCTAAACTCACACAGAAGGGTACATCAGTCTGTCGACCAGCCCAACAAAGGCGAAGGCGAACGCCGACGCCGAGAAGTAGACAAAGCGCGACAGAGAACGTCGTGCTCAAAGCCCCACGCACGAACAGAACACCGTGCGGACAACAAAACGCTGACCTCGAGCACGGCCACGAACGGGCAACTCGCAAAGGTCACAACGCGCAAGAAAACGCGAGAACCACGCGTCACGTGACGGAAGCACCTCCTTACAAAGCCAGCTGCGTCCACTGACGTCTTACGCTGCGCGTCAAGTGTCTCGCCTACAGCACTGCTGTAACAACAGCAGAGACAGAGACACAAGCTGAACCAAACAGGAACAACAAAACAAGTAACTAGTCAGGGTCACGCCAGTCGACGTAAGTCCTCCGTCCCTGACCACGTGTGCACACACTGGCTATAGTCTAAGCCAGGTCCTCTAGCTAGTATTCTCCCTCGGTAGGACGCTACCGTTGACTAGGAGCCCGCGGAACTAACTACAAACCGCTCACCGGGAATAAACCCCTCCGCCATCCGCTAGCGGGTCGGCACTCAACAGACCTTAGAGCAACAACAAGTGGAGGCTTCACACGACACAGAAGCTCAAACACAAGTGCCGAAGTACAAACGGGCGACCACGTCCCTCAACACGTACTTCGAGGCACCAAATGGCAGCATCGCCACTGCCGATAACTCAGGACAAGCAACTAGACCTCCTACGTAACGATCCTGAGTCGAACGACTCAAAGGCAAGATCGTCACAACAGCGGGACAAGCCGCCAATCGGTCTAATCCTAGGCCAAAGAAACCACGCTCCGCAGAAAACAACACACGGAGACCTGAGGGGAATATCAAGAACCCTCAGCACAGCTGGACATGCAAACCGAGGTAGAACAACACCTCGAAGCATCCAGAAGCAGTGTCTCGGACAGGACAGAACCGCCAAGACACGCGCAAACAAGGCCACACGTCAACCACTGGGTCACACCGGGTCGACATGAACCAAACAACAAAAGCATACAAGAGTAGGATCAAGAGTCCTACCACAAGTGAGAAGACTCCTGGCTACCTCACAACGTAGTCTTAACCCTCATAGGACGTCGAGAGACATCCACGGGACAACGGGCAGACCATAAGGCCAAGCCAAGACACACAGGATTCAATGAACGGAAAACCAAGGCACAAGGAAAGTAACGCACGAGCCCTAGACCGCTATAAGCAAGTGACGGTCTAGCCAGGGTCGTTATTTCCCAAAAGACGGACGGACACAGGCCGTCACTCACACCACCCTGATCACCTACAAAACCATACCAAAGCCAAGTAACGCACAGCACCAGGCGCGTTACAAGCAAACGACGCACGGGGGAAGGCGCGTTATCCTCAACGTGCACAGCCACCCAAACCAAAGCGAAGTAACGCACGACGCCAGGTGCGTTACAACCAAACGACGCGGCAGGAGAGGGCCGTCAGAGACAAAAGACGCGCAGGGGCCTATCCGTTACATCCAACGGCATAGCCACCCTCAACCCAACACGACAGCAAACGACGGACGGAGGCACGCGCGTTACTCACAAACGACGCACAGGGACGCCACCGTCACTTCCAACGGGACAGCCACCCAACCTCGTCCACGCAGAATATAACGGCCAGGGGCAGGCGCGTCATACTCGAAACAACGGATGGGAACCCATCCGCCAGGGAAACCGCCTCAACAGGTCAAAGTCAGTCAACGGAAACTAACGGCCTGGGCAAGGCGCGTTATTTCCATCTAACGCGCTGGGTCAAGTGCGTTAGACCAACCGACTAAACCTCAGAACAAAACGACAAAAGCGAAGTGACGGCCAGGCACCGGCGCGTCACACGGGAACGACGCTCCACTCTTGGGCCGTCGCTTACCCAGAAGCTAAAGGGCTAAAACAACTAAGACCAAACGACGGTCAGTCGTAGGGCCGTTAAAGTCAAGTAACGGTCGCTGGCATGACCGCTACTTCGGTCACGGCGGGAAAACAAAGAATGGCCGGATCGGCCCGTTCCACGCCCCATTCACGTCGAAACGCAGGGGAACACACCGCAACGACAAAAGACAACACCAGGGAACTTCAAACCCCACATGCAACATCAAAAACACAAGATCCGGGCGATTTAGACAAATCAACCCTAAATGGGTCACCGAGGTTCCCGGGCTTCTACCGGCCTCGAATGAACACCAAATCGCACGAAATCAACGTGGACGGGATTCTAACATCCCTGCGGTCAGTTAGAAACTAACTACGCCGCAAACAGTCGCCGTTTACCGGCCGACCCTAAAAACCATGAAAATCACGGTTTAGGCAAAACAAGCCCAAACACACTCGTTTCCTAGCCGAACGACGTGCAATGGCAGGGAAAACGAAGATGGAGAAGCAAGGATCCGTCACCCTACCTCCACCAAAGAAACCGTGCCCCGAAGGGACTAAACCATGCCGAAATCCACTCGCGAACCGATTTCACCGGCTTTGAATCCACCGTTCGGGATCGCGCCAGAATCGATCCGATCCTCGCTCCATCGCGCACCCGACCAGCTCCACGGCCTCGCCACCTCGCCCACGCACGCCTCCGTCTGCAGCCAGAGCCGAAAAGGGGAGAGAACGAGAGAGAACGGGAGAGAGACGGCGGTCGCACGAATGAGGGAAGAAAGAGGAAAGAAAAAGAAAAAGGAAAGAAATTAGGAAATTTTCCTAATTTCCGAAAACTCCGAAAATGCGCCGAAAATGCACAAATTCAGAAAAATACGCAAAAATAGTCGAAACGACCGGCTCGAGGAGTACATCGTCGCAGTAGCATCCACGAGTTCGAGAATTGACAAACAAACTCACCGTAAGGTTCCGTAACTAGTACGTGAGAAAAACCCACACGGCTCGTCAAACTCAACTCGGAAGCCACAAAAGCGAACCGAAACTCAACGAAACCAATCCGAAACAGATCCGAAAGATCCAACAAAGATCCAACAAGATCCAGGGCATTACACAGAGGCTTAGCATGCAGACCATGAGTTGCCCCGAATTTTGGCCATGACTGATGTAGAGCTCGGTGAGGACGGTGCTGTGAGGTTCCGTGGTAGGCCGTACGTCCTAACCGAGGAACGGGTTCGTCGTGCGGTGTTGCGCGAGGCTCATGGGAGCAGGTACACCGTACACCCGGGTGTAACGAAGATGTATCGGAACTTGGGGAGGCAGTTCTGGTGGCCTGGCATGAAGAAAGATGTTACTGAATTTGTGGTCAGGTGCCTGACCTGTCAGCAGGTGAAGGCGGAGCATCAGCGACCGGGAGGTACTCTTCAGCCCTTGAATGTTCCCGCGTTGAAGTGGGACCACGTGACCACGGATTTTGTGGTGGGATTACCAAGGACTCCGAGTGGGCAGGATAGTATTTGGTTGCTGGTGGATAAGCTGACGAAGGTGACTCGGTTGTTACCGGTCAAAGTCAGCTGGAGTGTACCCAAGTTGGCTCGTCTTTATGTGGAGCGGATCGTGCCTCTGCATGGAATTCCCATTTCCATCGTGTCAGATCGAGATCCGCGTTTCACTTCTGGATTCTAGAAGAGTTTCTAACGAGCCCTTGGCACAGCGCTGGCATTTAGCTCAGCGTACCATCCTCAGTCCGATGGTCAGTCAGAGAGGACCATTCGGACTTTGGAGGATATGTTGAGATCCTGCCGCCTAGAGTGGCAGGGGAGTTGGGTTGACCACCTACCGTTGGTGGAGTTTACCTATAACAATAGCTATCATTCGAGCATCGGCATGGCTCCTTATGAGGCGTTGTATGGG